>JBAMMX010000027.1:18692712-19374639 GCA_037126225.1 Dillenia turbinata | reverse complement strand
ACTATAACACCAACACCTCGGTGTACTCATATTATCTTCTCCTCACATTTATATATGATGTTCTTTATGTTTTATAGAGTGAAATTCACTTTCGAAAGTTTATCAAATATTTGATCAATAGATGTTTTAAAATTTTTGTGATCAGTTAGTAGAGTATTGGTTTGTTCGGTAGTATTTGCTCTGAAGATCGTTATCTCTAGACTATTTATTTTGTTTTATCGTTGGTATATTACCATCGGTTATAATTGAATTCCCCGTCGGTATCTACCTACTGATGACTTTCTCATATTTTTTCAAAATTTGGTGTTGAACACTTTCATAGACCCATCGGTATTTTTGCCTCACTAATATGTTTTAATATTTTATCTCATCGGTCCGTTGACGAATAACTTGATTCGAATCTCCAATCGGCATCTTTGGTTATCTTTAGCCTTGTTGAGGGAAATTTTTATTCCCCGGCTTCTAAAATTGGAAATTTCAAATAATTTTATCGGTGCCTTCCAATTTTGCTCGCACCCGTTTGACATAATTTTCTTCATTGACGGATGATCGCTTTTCATTTCCCCTTGGTGTTTGCCAATCCATTAGGTCCCTCTGTACCCAATTGACGAACACTCACATTTCATTTTTTACGAACTTTGAATATTTACCTTACAGAACACTAAATAAATTTTCCACTTGTGATCGGTAATTCATTTCATTAGTCATTTGGTAATCTTAGTTTGTTGATAATTATTTCCAGCCGATCCTTAATCCAATCAAGTATATATACACACATATTTATTTACTTGTTATTTATTTAATTATTTATTCATTTTCTTCTTTTTCTTTCTATCAGTTGAACCCATTAGTCGGAGTGTACTTCACTTCATTTAAGTCTTCGGTCAAACGATTACAATTACCTTTTATTTTCTTTTGCTTCTTGTTAAATTTGCATTTTCCCGATGCGAACAACCTTTGCATCTGTTGAACACTATTGCCCGAACATTTGTGACTTACCGAATAGGCGAGCAGTTAGTATTTTCATTTCACCCGGTAAATGCAATGCAACATTGAGCATTTTCATGACTTTATTCACTTGGCAATTCTGCCCTGGCGAACAGCGGCTTGATACTTACATGAAAATTCACCAAAGTCTTCAAAGTCCTTGCATTGAGTTGCATTCGTTAAGATTTGATCTCATAACCTACCACTTTCCAAAAGATAATTGCCACCGGAGCTATCTTAACATATTCAATTATATTATGTAAAACTCATATTTATTCTCATATTTTCCGAATGCCCAAACTTTTGGCTATTCCACAATGAACTTGCATTTCTCACTTCAAATCTTTATTTTCATCCACGAACATATTTTATCACCCAGACAGTATGACGCGCCCCAACTTATTGGGAGTGACTTTTCCCAATAACCAAAGAATACATATTAGACATTTGTGCTAATTTAGAAGTAAACAAGGCTATTTAGCAATTATGAGAAAAATGGGTTTATAAGTAAAAGAGAAGGGGGGTGGGACAGTGGGACCAGAAGGTCAGACTCCATTTTTTTTTCTTCTTTTTCTCTCTCGGTTCAAATCTTCTCTCTCTCTTGTCTTCCCTTTTTTCAAAGATTAATCAAAAAAATACCTCTAGACTCATACTCTAAAAAGAAGTTCCAAAACTCATTACCCAACCTCTAGCAAGTTAAAGCTAGTGAGAAAGTTGAGGTTTCTAGTGAAAGAAAATACACAGGTTTGATGGTGAGAAGACAAACGAGACAAATCAGGAAAATTACAGAAATTTAGGTAATATTTTTTTTAATTTTAGTTTGGGTTTATTTTTCCTCTTTCATGACTTTGAAGTTATCTTTGAGGTGATGAAAAAGATTGGTGAGTTTTGAGTCACCGTGAGAGAAAGATTAAGTATTGAATGTTAGGGTTTTGGGTTTTCTTGAAAAAATTGATGTTAATGATGATGGTGGATCTACTTGGTTGTGTGTCCCTTTTGAGTTGCCGGCTGATAAAGTAGGACATTCTTTGCAGAGAGGCGTTGAGGTGACTATACGTCCCTAATCTTGTGAGTGGGACTTTACCACTATGGTTTCGATTCCCACAATGGCTATATTTATAACTTTTCAAATCAAATGTTTTAAGACCTTAATCCCAATATATATGATTTTGACCTCACGATATTATAAATGATGGCACAAGCCATGATTTATTGGGGTGTCACAAATGGGTTATTTGGATAATATTATGCATCCGTTTGTAATGAAATGATGTCATTAATCACTTTTTGAAATCTTGACATAGTTATATGCTACCGTTGTATTGCTTTATGGATTCCGTCTCCTGATCATGATGATATATGGAAAATACCTACATGATATGGTAGTGTAATGATATGAATGATGGATTTTACGTAGCTACTGCGCGTTTGTTAGAGCACCCATTGTGTTGGATCGCTTTGTAGGAGATAACCTCAAGCGTCATATGTATGGTTAGTAGGATGAACCAAATCAGGAGAACATGTGTGAAGCCATTGTCTGGCTCGGGTGGGATTCTATACATGGTTGATTGTTATATTCCATAGGCACGGACTAATAGTCAGGGTTCTGAACCAGAAAAGGGGGAGGACATGAGCCAGCATCTAATGGCGCTTGGTGGCGAGATTTTTATTAACAGTATAGCGTTGTAGAGATAAATAAGCTAAATTTTATATACTTGCATATCAAAAAGCGCATAGCGCTGATTAAATTATTAGGTGAGATGGTAACTATCTATGGGATTATTTTCTTGTAAACCTCCTAAATGATTTAAATTATGTAAATGGATGCATATTCGTGATGCGTGATCACTTGGTTTTTGGATATGACATACTAGTTTGATATCATATTGGTTTGAAATGTACTTTTGACACTCAATACTTATACATATAATGAGAACATATTGTCGATTCTCACTCATATTTGTGATATTTTCCCATATTGTCACCTCTCACTTTCCTTAATTTTGAAATATATTAGCGGGGAAAGAGCGATGTCGAAAGAAATTGGAAAACTCTGGTGTGTCTAGGGAACTTGGACTTTAGATGCGGTATCGACCATTCTTCATGATGATGTGTTGATGATGTTGGATGATATATATGTATGTTTGAGGTCTATATAATGACCATTTGTATTCATTTATTGGGATATTTGTAATTATGTTGTGAAATGAAATTGAAACTCTCAAATATATTGTATACTTATGCATTGAGGCAAATGTCTTGCATTTTACATTCTTTACGTGGAAAATAATATTGTGAGGAAACAAGTTTTATACATGTGTTGTCGAGTGGTGGTAGCATCTGAATTAATGGGCAGCTGTTCACGACCTGGATCGAGGATCGGGCGTGGCTGACCAGCCGACGGGGTTAGATTAATGTTGATCGACCGATGGTTGGGTTATTACATATGCTTATTGAGAGTTGAAGAAGCACAAGTTGAACTACCCGACGTACGATCTCGAGTTAGTAGTCATAGTCTTTGCTTTGGAAAAATATGGCGATACTTACTTATACGAGACTGGGTAGGGTATTCACAAATCATAAAAGTCTAAAGTACTTATTCACCCAACGAGAATTGAACCTCGAGGCAGAGAAGATGGTTGGAGTTATTGAAGAACTACGACCTTATCATAGATTATCATACGAAAGGCGAATGTTGTGGCGGATGCCTTGATCCGAGAGTCGTTGTCTACATACCAGACGACAGAGTGCGCAGACCTTTGTGTGAAGGGACTCACTTTGGGAGTCGGTTGGCTTAGTGATGATCGAGGAGCACTACTAGCCCGAACTGAAGTGAGGCCAACCTTGGTCGACCGCGCGGTAGGGAGCTACGAGGATCTGGTGAGGAGATTCGAGGTATTCTTGATAGGATCCGGAGAGGTGATGGCGGAGATTTCCAAGTCCGTGATGAGACTAGTGGTATCAAAGAGAGCGAGTTTTCATTCCCACCGAAGCAGCGATCTTGGGAGAGCTATTCTTAAGGAGGTTCATTCCTCCACTTATGCTATGCATCCGGGCGGAGTACGAAGATGTACCCGGGACTCCGAGGTAGTTATTGGTGGCCCTAATGCAAGAGGGAGATCGGGAGAGTTTGTTACTCAATGTCTCGGTTTGTCAGTAGGTGAAGGCCAAACGCCAGTGACCAAGCAAGCATCTTTATAGCCTCTTCCCATTCTAGAGTGGGAAGTGGGAACACTTCACAATGGATTTTATGATAGAATTACCACGGACTTGGTTACCACGTGCTATTTGGGTGATTGTCGATGGGCTCACCAAGTTCACACACTCATTCCTATTCGTAGTGACTATTCTTTGGAACGTGTTGGCACACCTCTACATCAACACTATTATCGACTTCACGGGATACCTGCGGCCGATAGTGTTATAGGATAGAGACCCCAGTTACCTCCAGATTTTGGCTTAGATTATAGGAGGTATTGAGCACTAGACCGAGCTTGAAGATAGCATACCACCCCGACATTGATGGTCACCGAAGGACCATCCAAACTCTAGAGGACATGTCGAGAGCATGTGTTATGAATTGTCGGGGTAGGCTCGGGATTGGCATCTCCCCCTGGTAGAGTTTGGATATAATGACAGTTATCGAGCCAACATTGGGGATGTCTCCGTATGAGGCCGTGTATGGGAGGAAATGCCATACTCGTTATCGCCGAGATGAGGTAGGAGAGAGGCGACTCAAGAATACAGATTGTTGAGAGACTAAAGAAAAGTAAGGATTATGTTGTGAGGCGGACACGTAAGGCCACCCAGACCGGAAGGCTGCCAGGCGATGGGAGGCGCGACCACTTGAATTCGAGGAGGAGCACATGATTTCCTATGGATATCACCCCCGGAAAGGGGTGATTCGATGTGGGCGTGGGGTAAATTCCGAGCCCCAAGTATATGCGGGCCTTCCTGTATCCTGAATAGGGTGAAATGTGGCATACAAGCTAGAGCCGCCGATGAACCCCTCAATGCATTCGCGATCTCTTCCATGTCTTGGTACCAAGAAAGTACCTACCCGATCCGTCACATATCCTAGAACCTCACGCGATTGAGTTACATGAGGACTTGAGTCTACGAGAATTCCATATGGCTATCCTTGACTCAGTTAGAGATTTAAAAACTCTGCAAGGTAAGCCTTTTAGTCTAAACTAAGGAGGAGTGACCAAGTCGAGGAGGAGACCCGAGCATCGAGAAGCCATGAAAAGACAAGACCCTCGCCTTCACCGTTGTATAGTTTTCTTGTGGTTTTTGAGGACTTAAACTTATTTTTAGGGTATTAGAAAATGCCTAACGATGACACTACTGTGTACCCATTATTGTAGTCTTATTCAGGATATATATAATATCCCTCATATTTATATATAAAAAATCTACTAATAAATTTTCTACCTCATAAAAATCAAGCTTTCTAAAAATTTGAGCCCAATCGCACGGAATTTAAAAAAATTTCCAAAACGACCACCAAGGTTCCAATAATCTAGATGACTCTAGAAGTGTATAAGAACCTCAAATCTATATAAATCTTATTTCGTAGAGCCAAATCGTAAATTTATGAAAAAGTTATCCGGAAACCCTAATTTGGGTCGAAGGCCGTTTGGTAAAGCTAAACGCCCATATTTTGATGCGGGATAAATTAAATTAGACCTAATACGAGATTTTGGGTGTAATGTGAAATTTTGAAGTTTTTCGGAGTCAAAATAAATTTTATAAGTCAAGGGAATTGAAATTAATAAGAATTTAGGAGAAAAGAAAATGAATGGTTAGGATAATTAATTAGGTTATAATTAGAAAATAATTATTGAATTAAAGAAGTAAAAGAAAATAAATTTTGGTTGATAAAATGATCCAATGGTGAGGAATTATTGATGAGTTAATCAAGGGCCAAGGAAGAAGCAAAGTTACAATTGACTTCTTCAAACCCTAAAATCAAACAAGTAATTTAGAGAGAGAGAGAGAGAAAACCGCGGGAGAGAGAGAGGGAGAGAGAGAGGAAGAGAAAGAGAGAGAGAGTCTTGTTCTGTGAGATGTGATCCAAGGGCTAAGAATTAGTCTTGAAAATGTGGATGGATAGGATTAAAGGGAGCAAGTAACAAAGCTTAAACCTAAACACTTACCTTTCTTCATTCTTCAAAACCGTGAGTGAGAAACCAAAAAGACACAAGAAATTCTTTCACTTTCTCCTCTCCATAGCTGTGAACTCTCTCTTGAAGAAGAACATGATTTCTTCAAACACCATCTCAATATTTTCACATAGATCATCTTCTCCCCAAACCTTAGAACAACATATCAAAAAACTAAGAGCCAAAGAAGAAGTCTAGTTTGGTGAACCAAGAGGAGAATAATAAGATTCAAGTGGAAGGAAAAACTAGGATTGCTTCAAGTTTCATCCCACATTTCTAGGTAGAAAGTTCTCCTCTTCATTCCTAGTATAACATACTTTGATTTTGAGTCAAGAGGAGAATGTTAACTTGGCATATATAGGGTGACCGAAAGCTAGGAGCAAGGAGGAAAAGAGATCTTGAAGAGAAGCTTTGATTTGGGGTTGGAACATCAAAATTTTGAGGTAATAAAAACTCTCACCTTATTGGAAATTTTAGATCTTATGTTGGGCCAAGAATTTTGAGATGATTATGTTCGTTGTTTGAAGAATCCTTGAATCTAGTCCAAGATAAAACCATAAATCCATGAGTTTCAAGTTTTTAATTATCATAGAAATCATGGTGAATATCAGATTTAGTGATCTGAAATTAAAAGAGGAGTGAAAATTTTGTTTTAAAAATAGAAACTTTAAATTTCTGCAAAACAGGAAAGTCTGATCTAACTTTAGTCTTTTTGTCATAACTTATTCTGCACGAATGTAAATTAAGTGAGATTTTTTGCATATAAAACTAGACTTCCATATCTTGAAAATGAGATATGATTCGTTGAAATCTGAAGGGAATTGGATTTTTAGTGATTTTTCAAAGTTAGATGTTCTACAGAGAAATACTCTGTTCTGCCCTGTTTCTATTGTGAAATTTACCTCAATTTTGAGGCATCTTCTGCTCTGAATTGCTCTAAGCTCTAGTTATAATATTTTTAGATCTATGTCTTATCTTTAATTTGAGATAAGAATCATGTGATTTGGATATGTGTGGTAAAAGTTACAGCCAGTTTTCCAAGACTGCGTAGATTAGAAATTATGCAGTCAAGATCATTTAAAATAAATCTTCATGTCTTTGTGTAATTGAAGTAGATTCAAGCTAAAAATGTAAAGAATTGTTGTTTATGGTTAGCTTTAAGTGAAAACTAGAAGTTATACAATCCAAAAATGTTAATTCAAAGTGCAATGATTTTCCTTAAGACATGAAGGTATGAGAGTGAACTTTAAAAATGGTTGGTGATAACTCTAAGCATAGAAACATGTATCCTATTTTGCATATCATGCATTTATCATCTAAGTAACAATGGAAACCTACATATATAACCCTGATCCTTAGTTATGAATAAGGGATTTAGTGAAATTTAAAATGAGCCAACCATTGTCAACTATATGGCATTCAAATTTAAATATCCACTACATTGTCCTCACAGGACACCCGATTGGAGATATATCATTGGGAGCATATTTTTTCACACTTTGAGATCATTTTAGGGAGTGACATACTCTCGGTATACTGTGAGTAGGACTTTGATGTTATATTTTCGATTGAACAAAATTTATGTTTTATAACTTTTCAAATGACATGTTTTATAACACGTGTGAAAGCATATGATTTAGACTATGTTTTATAAATGATTCTTTTGTGATTCATTGGAGGGTATTAAATGATTTGATTCAAATGATATGTATCCATGAATTATGTTGAAATAATATCGTGTTATTCTCCCGAAAACTTGATATGATTTATACACTACCATTACATTGCACACGAATTTGAAATGGTTTGATGAAATGTGTGGTCCGGATGCCTCTGGTGATTGTGATGATGTGATGATATCCTTGATGGATTTCCGTTGCTACGAAGGGCGTTTGTAGAGGCACCTATTGTGTCCGGATATGCTTTTCGTAGCGGTAGTCACAAACGTCATATGTATAGTTACGGCCGATGAACAATATCCGGGGAGGACATGTGTGATGCCACTGTCTAGCTCCGGATAGGATTCTATATATGGTTGATTATATATGTATGCTTAGACATGGGCTAGCCGTTTGGTGATGTTCGTGGCCAACATTCGGGTAGAGAGCTAAATGTTTTGTACTTGCATATGAAAAACCCCCAATCCGCCCGTCATTTGTCGTGGTAGACCATTCGCTGGGATATTTTATTGACAAACTCTTAATGATTTCGAAATGTTAATGAATGCATATGTTGATATTATGGTGTATGATTCATGATCACTTGATATTTGGAAATGCCATGTTGATTTAGAATGTCATTATGATTTAAATTATGCTTTGACACTCCGTGCTCACTCATACTATCAATAATATAATGTCGATCTCCTCACTCACTGAGTATTTTTCTATAATACTCACCCCTCACTTTTCTATCATGACAAAGATAAATTTGGCAGAAAGACGTGTCAAGTGACCTTCGGCACATTGGATATACACTTGGAGACATTGAGCCTTGGGTATGGTACTAGCCATTCGATGAAATTTGATGATGTATATATTTTTGAGGTTCATAGTATGACTATTGCATATTTTTATTGAGATGACTGTATCTATATTATGTAAATGTAATTTGAAACTCTCGAGTTGCTATTTATTCAAGCATTGAGGCAAAGTCTGGTGTTTTAAATTTTCTTTTACTTGGGAAAATTATTTTTGAGGAAAAGCAGGTTTTAAATAGGTTGTACAGGTGAATTTGTTAGCCTTGCGGTGTCCCAAAATATGGGGAGGTTTTACCCGTATATAGAGATATTGTGACGGTTGTCGTGTACTTGATTTGAGAGTCGGGGCGTGACACCATACCCTCATCTTATTTATTCACCTTGCACTTCTTTGAGGAGAATGTAGTAATTCTTGTCATTGATATACATATTATCAAGTCCTCTATGTTCTTAGTGTAGGCTGTAATTTTGATAGAGCAACAAAAACATTGATTATGTATTCTTTGACTATTTTTTTTTCACTTCTAAGAGTAGCACTTTCTGCCTCCACTTTGATTTCGCTGAATGCATATTTGTCTTGGAATATGAATTTCTTGAATAGCTCGGGTTGGTTAGAGCGTATGGCTATTAACCACAAGGTCAGAGATTCACGCCCTCCTTCTAGCGCATTGGTATGTGTTTATTTTATTAAAAAAAATGTTGTGAAAAGTAAAAATACGACTCTAAGATGGATGGCGAGAGTGGCAGGATTCGAACCAGTACTAATAGAGCGTACAAGACTCCTAGTCAAATTAATATACAATCCAAATTCTCACTTAAATAGGATAATAGATAATTATCATTTAATTCATTTCATGTAGGGGGCTAAAATAGTTTAACAGATGTTATTTTATTTATTCTTTTTCTTTTGGGGGTGTTCGTTGGCCGAACTAATTGATTTTCAAGAATACTTTTGATGCGAAAGAATTGTTCTTATCTAGTTCTATAATGGTTAATTTTGGGATCTATATGCCCTAATGTTTTTAGACTTGCCTTAACTTTCATTTTCTGGTGATTTGAAAATCATAGAAGAACTAGAAATCAGTGCTGCTAGAAAAGTACAACTATCAGCACCATGAGCATTCATGATTCTCTTCATGATCAGTTTTAGTAGCTTAATGGATAATTCTTATAAATGTTACACTCAGAGATGGCCACAATCATAGATTGGATAGCCATTTTTTCTCTGGTGGGATCTACCTTAGTAATTAATAGTACTTGCATGGTGAAGGTGATGGATTGAAGTTTGCTCATTTTGTGCTGTTTCTTGTTTAATTGAACACCAAGCTTTTAGTAGCCTCATATCTTATTTATTCGCCTCGTTTTTCTTTGAGGTGAATCTAGTAGTTCTTGTCATTGATATATATTAGCAAGTTCTTTATGTTCTTAGTGTACATCTAATAGGAAAGAGTATTAGATTTATTAATCAAATTTCAAATTTAAAATTTGGATATAGAAAAAATTACGTTAAGAGAGTTATCCCTAAAATGGGTTTGATAACTGTTTGAACTGCATTAATCAAATATAATTCTGCATATCGACTGATGTAACACAAAATAGAAAAAGGTTTAGACTTTAATTTTGATGGAGCAAGAAAAGTATTGATTAAGTATCCTTTGACTAATTTTTTTTAACTTCTACCAGCACCACTTTCTATCCCCTCTTTGGTTTCGTAGAAAGCATGTTTGTCTTGGAATGTAAGTCTAAGTAAATTGCTAGAATAGCTCATTTGGTTAAAGCAAGTGTGCTTATTATGGTGGCTAAATATATCCAACACCAACTAGATTTTTTTTTTTTTTTTAATTTCTGAGTAGGCAATTGGAATCCAAGTGCGGCCTCTGGCAACATGTGCTATTATTTGAGTGATCAATGAATCATGTAATGTAAGAGAGAACATGCTCCACTTTGGCCTCAGATTCGTGACCTCTCAAATTGCCTATTTCGCCATGTCACCTTCGGATTCTTGAACCTCCAACTCCAAGGATATGATTTTTTTTAATACTAAAATTTAAATCCGAAATGAGCGTATCAAAGGAAAGGAGTTTTAACCACCATCTCTTGGAGATCAAAGACATGATTTTGTTTTCAAGTTTTTTGAGCATATTTTGTTTTATTTTAAAAGTTATATTTATATTAGGAATAAAATTCTTTATGCAATTTTACATAAAAAGAAAATTATTTTCCACTTCTCAGATTTTTTATTAGATTAAAACTTTTTACTTGAAAAGTTAATAATATATATAAAAAAACAAAAAAAAAAAAGAATTGATCACAAGAAATGATAATACTTTTATTATTATTTTTGGCTATTTAGAAGAATGATATCACCGACACCGATGATGTTGCCACCCTTAGAGCATAATTACAACTACGAGCGTCTCTTTATATTTTTAAATACAAAATTTCCCCCCACAAGAATGAAACAATTAATATTTGATATATTCGAAAGTTCAGTTTATTGGTTAGGTTTAACTAAAATTAGTTCAGTTTTTCAATGAAAAAATTATTAAATATAATAATAATAATAATTTAAATCACTTTTACGGAAAATTTAATTTTTATTTGTGAAACTTTATATTTGTTGGGCAAAAAACAGACAACAATTCCTAACTATAATATACCCAAAACAATACCTGTAAAACCAACAACTTGTTGAATCATGCAGTACTTTTTTCAAACTATTTGTCAATGAAAAACTCACAACCATATAACAAATAAACTCAATCTTAATAATAAATAATAACAGAAAAATAACAGACATACAACCACAACATCAAAAATGTTTACGTGTAAAACTCTCACAATGTAAGGGGGAAAATCATGGGATCTAGTCCAATCAAAAATTTGCTATGCAAAAAGGATACAGCACAAGGTCTACATTCTAGTACAACCAGAGACCAACATATAATCTACTATAACTACATATTCAAGTTCAGGCCAACACTAAAACATAATCTCTAGTTTACAAAGCATCTAGCATGAAAAAATAGAAGAAGATGGAGAGATCTCATCAAATTGCCAAACACCTTATGGCAAAACAATTAGAGAAATCTTGAAGCTCCCATTTGAAAATTTTGAACTAAGGTGTAGCTTGTGAAATTTGGAACAAATTGAAGCAAATATCACCAAGCAAATCAAGTTGTGAAATAGACCTCAAAATTTTTCCCTTCTTGTCACCTCTCCCGATTTCTCTCCTTTTTCTCACATAGAATGCAGCCACTTCCTCTTCATTTTTTTTTCTAGGAATCGTGTGTCTCATAAAAGGTAAGAAACCCTATTTTTTTAATTTTACCAATATGTCCCTTTCATTAAAGAAATGGACTCATGGGCAATGGGCCACTCCAACTAAGGAGTGACCAGCCCAATAATATTTCCTACTAAGATTGTATCATTTGAATAAAAAATATTTTAAATAAAATAAAGATAAGTTTAGAGTGGTTAAAAGTTTTGCAAACACCACCTAAAACTATTTATTTCAAATTTTAAGAAGAATAGTTTAACACTAAGTATATACATCGTTTATGTATAAATATTAGGAAAAAAAATCCATTTATAATAATAAATTTAGGTATCAAAATAAACATGACCGATAAACACCCTAGTCCTTTTGGTTTTCAAAATAGGTTTGATAATAATAATAATAATAATAATAATCATAATAATAATATACAATGGAGAATGTGGGTTTAAAAATATACAATGGAGATTAACCCTTTCATACAATCGTTGAATAAATTAGTTAATGATTTTTGGTTATATTGGGATTTAAATCTGAGATCATCGAATTGAGAGAAGAGATTGTGACCACTTCCCTTAGGGTTATCGGGTATATTAACTATCAAGGTTTATGTACTTATATAAAATAAGGTTATTAGTTATTAAAATCTTGGATTCTACTGGTCAGATCTTATGGATGCATTAATTGATTTTTTTTAAATTTAATTTTATTTTGAAAATTTAACCTTAAAACAAGCTAAGTTGAGCAGAATCCTTGATTTTAACCATGTGTTTGTTTTAAATATTATTTTAATATTATAATTAAGGAGTCTCATTTACTATATTATATTGACTTTATATTTATTATTATGACAGGGAAAAAACCCAAATTAGGAGCGACAAAGAATATTGTAACTAATTAATTAATTAATTGATTGTCAGAGCTGTTGTGAGATGAATATTCCAATGTGGACATGAATTTCTTCATTTTTTTTTTAAATGAAAATTCCAATCAAATGGCTCTATAGATGGCCTGCAGTATGTGGGGTTGTCACGTTACTGTTAGGGAATAATATAAAGAGCAAAATAGCTGTGATGTTTTTATGTTTCTTTTAGTCCTCCACCAACCAAATAATCATCCTTTGGAGATTTATAAATAATTAGTACCCTCTATTCTGCATCTATTATATTAATTAATAAGCTGTCTCTTGTATTTTATGAAATGATTTACCAAATTATCTAGTGCTACACCCGTGCAGATGCACAAAAATCTCAGAGTATCCAGTTTTATATTACTGTAGATAATTTATGAATTAGTGTCTATTTTCAATAAATTTATTGATACGTATATGTTTGAAATTCTCGGATTACCCAGAAAAAATCTATAAATTATGTGAAATCAGTGATATGTATATTTTTCTCAATCAAGTACCTTGAGATTTTATTTGCTAGAGATATCAAGATAATTGTAATTTAAATTTTATTTAATACAAAAAATCAAACATTCAATTATTAAACTACTTGTGAAAATTGAAGAACAAAGTTGGTGACTTAAAATTTCAAAAGTAAGAAGTAAGAATGAATATTTGTGTAGATTTTGGTTTTGATGTTGATTTTAAGAGAACAAAATAGAAGAAATAGGAAGAGGCGTGGAAAGAACGAAAATACAAAGAAAGTGACCGGCCAACAATTAGGGGTTTTTCTAAAATTATAATAGTTAATTTTTCTAATTACTTCTTTTCCATTTCTTTTGGAAATTGAAGTTTCCAAACCACATAGAGATTTTTCTTCCGGCATTAAACCAAAAAAAAAAAAATTAGCTGGTTCTGACTCGTAGCTTGAATAGTTGAAAATTTGACAATTTTCATAATGCATTATTGTGAAGAGGAGATTTAATGAAATGACTATTGAATATTCGGTTATAAATTATTCGTAAAAATATAAATATCAAATATTAAGTTGAGAAAATAATTTTAGATAGGAATGAGTGATATAAGAGAATCCGAACTAATTGAATTATTATTATTATTATTATTATTATTATTATTATTAGTTTCAATAGATAGCCTATTTTTATTTTTTTTCTTTTCATTATTTTATTTTTTAGTTTTATCATCTCTATTTTTATTTTTAAATTTTAATTTTATGTTATTTTATTTATTTATATTTCTTCCTCCTCTCTCCTATATTGGTGTTTCAAATGATTGATATCAAAATTTTAGATTAAATCTCAATTTTTTGTTATTGTTGCTACTACCAAGTTTGATATTGAATGTTAACATTAATTCAAATGTTTATAGTAAGACAATTGTTTGTTAGATTACGTGAAAACAAAACAGATACAAAATAATATGAAAAAATGATATTTTATAAGAATATAGAAAACAAAAATTTTGAAAAATGCGTAAACATAAAAAATATATATAAGAATTTTTTTTAATATTAATTTTTTTATAGAAATAATAGAATAGATGTTTTTATAATAAAAATATAAAATAATCAAATATGTAATTATTAAAAAATAGTCAAAAAACATAAAAATTATAATTATAATTAAATAAGAAAATAATTTATTAATCAAGAAAAAATATGTAAATATAAAATTATAAAATTTTTTATGTAAATATTAGTTAATTTAGTATATTTATATGCTTTTGAAAAACATTTCAAAAATGAAAAACATTAGTGTTAAGACTGTTTCAATCATTATAAGCACTATTAAATGAGAAATTTAATTTACTAGAAGAAAGAAAATTTGACTTCAGATGTCCTTTTAGAATTTTGTTTTTTGTTCTACTTTAAGTGTAATTTAAAAAAAAAAAATTAGTTTTTTTTTTTTTAATTTTACCTCTATCTCGTGTTATCTCTAGTTAATGTTGAATTACAGCATCATAAATTTGACTTTTTAAAGGTTAATTAGAAAAAAGATACTACTCCCCCCACTTCAAAATTTTTTTCCACTTTAAATATCATCACAGAAAATCAAGAATTTTTTTTTTCAATTTTACCCATATCTATTATTATCTTTACTTAATATTTAATTACAGCACAATAAATTTAATTTTTCAAATATTAATTTAGTTGATTAATATTAATTTTATTTAGATTTTTATGCAATAATCTTAAAAGGACTTGAAATGGAATATCAGCGGCAAATCTCTGTCTTTTATTCAAGACTACCATCATTGATTGATCATCTGATATAACAACAATTACACCACCCTCATCAATTGTCCGAAAAGCAAAGTCATTATGATGATTGCTAAAATGAATCTTAAACAATTATTATTATTATTATTGTTATTATTATTATTATTATATAGGTTCCAATTTATAGCATATTTTTGAGATTGGACATAATGAGCCAAAAAAAAAAAAATCCCCACAAAGTGGGTCCACGAATAAGACCGAAGAAAATAAATATTATAATGTTATATGGTCTTGTCCCACAAAATTAAATAAAAAAATAAATAAGTAACAAATGAAATTGACTTTGATCCAACATTGGACAAAGACCCAATCCCAAATCATACCCTAATCTTCAATAGGTCCCAATTTAGGTGCCGACATTTGGTACACGTGCTATGACAATGAATGACCTAAAAATATACACCAAAGCCTCATCAAATTAATAGAGCTACCTCCAAGTTCCAACCAATCAATTTAAATTTCTTACGTAGTGGGACACCCCCACATTAGGTGTTTGTCTGTAATTATGTTTGCAAACATGTTAGGTCTTAATTAGGTCTCTTGGGCTTGGCTTGAGCTTCCACCCATTTTTCGTCTAACCAACCATAATTTTCTTCCTCTATGCAATTATTTCAAGTAAAATACATTCTAACTAATGGGGTATAACTAAATTGATACCAATTTATCCCTTCTCTCCCAGATATCTCAAGTTCCAAAAAAAATACATAAGTTAAATACATTCCAAGCACGTCGGAGTTTGTTGAATAAATCAATTCAAAACTTCTAGGACTCATGTCCTTGTATTCAATTTATTTTGTTTATATAGCCAAAATAATCAAAAGCAAGTGAAATCCATCTGACGAGGACATATACGTATATTGAACTTTTTCTTTATGGTCATGCAGAAGGGTTTGAATGATAATGATCACCATGGTGAAATTCTAATGTATGTAGACAAATTTGTACCATAGTTTGTTCCTTTATATTAACGCTGATGAAGGGTCATTTTTGTTTGCTTGTTTTATTTTAATTCTTCCAATTTATTATTATGATTTCTTGTTTTTCTTATTTATTTGGTGGGATACTTGAATTATACATACCTTCTATAGCGTACTAAAATGAAAACAATCTAACAGAAGATTCAAAGATAAGGGTATGCACAATAAGAGACAGAACAAAGAGACAAGAGATTGAGACTAAACTCTCAGGATAAACATGCATGCCCCTGCCTTTAGAATAAACTCTATAAATATATATATATATATATATATATATATATATATTTATATATATTAGTCAGTCGTGGACTCTGAAGCTAGCTAATGGAATTATGCAATAATAGACCCACATTGGTCACACACACAGATTCTACATATATTCTTTACTATTGCTTCTATGAAAAGTTGAAAACATGTTACCCATGATTTTACAAATTGCCACTACATTTTTTCAATAGTTACAAAACTGTCACTATGCCACAGTTCTTTATAGTTTTCAAACTGTCACTTTACTTCTTTTTGCTTTCGATTTCTGTCATTTTGTGTCTCCATTACCATTGTCCTTTGTGATTTACCTTGTTAAAATGTCATTTCACACCCTATGCAAATATAGTATATAAATCTAAAATTATGGGGTGAAATTGAAGGTGGGGTTAAGGTAGTATGAATTAAAAGTACAGGAGGACGAAGTGACAAGAATTGGAAGCATAGGGGACAGAGTGACAATTTTCAAACTTAAAGGGATTGGCCCTTTCGAAATCGCAAGGGGGTTTCAATGATAATTCATGGAGTCAGAGGTGATTAAGTGTAATTATTCCAATGTTTAATCAGCTGGCGTTTGACAGGGTTGGGAACATAAAATTTTCCGGTTAGTATTAGTTCAAATTGAATGACTTACCTTAACCCGTACGTCATCCATCACGTGCATAGAACACGTGCCCGTGGTAAAACACGTTAGCTGGTTTCAAGGCTTTGTTGAGAAGTCTTTGAAATCAAATTTTAGTCGACGCCAGGATGAGATATTTATATCAATAGATAATTAAATCTTTGAATTAAATTTTATATTTAAAATTTAAAAATAAAAAGATTATATTATGAAAACTGTCCTCTACATAAGGTTTAATTATAGGTCTCTATGGTTGAACACGAAGACCGGTGCTGTGGATCCCTCCGTTGCAGAAACTGTAGTAGCATACCTGATCATAAAATTTGCAGTAGAGGTGAATTTTAGAAATACTAATCTTGAAAATTATTTTTTATGATAATTAAAATGAGATTTTTCTATATTCGATCGAATATTGAAAAAATTAAAGAGAAATTAAAGTAACCGAACTCTATCACGCTTTTTCCATATGCTTGCTAAATATGCTCCATTGATGGAAAATTGTGCGGTTTGGACAAAGAAATATCCTTTTTCTTTATTTCCTATTCTACCGAAGGATTACAGTTGTTTGTATGATTGACAGAAGGCTCACCTCATAAGTGAGAAAAAAAAAATTAAAAACAAAATAAAACATATCTTTATATGCTCATAAATTGTGGGCCGTTATAGTGTTAATGTAGTAGTTGGCTAAACGGTGACATAAATGACTGAATTTCGATCAGGACAGTGTCAAATGGACCAGTAACCCCCCTCAACAAACCCCCCCAAAAAAAAAAAATCTAAACTTAAATGGCAAGGGGATCTAGTTTTATCCTCTTTTCCAAGTGGGCCAATGCCCTTTCTTGTAAACCAAAACCTAATTACTAAGTTCGAGAGATCGAGAGGGACAGAAGCTCAATCCTGTTATAGAGTTGGATTACATAAACGTTAATTCAGTAATTTTTTTCTATACAAATCATTATCCAAATTCATAATCTAATTAATTCCATTCAAATTATTATCAAATTCTTTTTAAAAGATGAGCTCTTTTAATATAATTATTTGTATTTTTAAAATTTAAATCTGATTTAGTCTCTTTATCATTAGATTTTGTGTAAATTCGGTAACTTGAGAGTTGAATACTGTAATTTTAGTTTAGGCAAAATGGAAAGTGAAATGTCCAATTTGCACAATCAAGGAAGGCAAGGTTCAGAGCTCTTGTCCTTTCTTGTCATATATATTATATAATTAGAAGGGAATTCTCGGAAATAAAATTCATGGAAAAAGACTCTGCCTTCCCGTAATTTTCGGCAGAGGGTCCAAAAGCATGAGTTCTTTGTCTGTTGTCAACTGCAATATCTCATTATAAAAGAAAGGGACCGAGTAACATTATCGGAGGCCAAAGTTTAATATAAATCTTCTTTCTATGGTACCCTATAAGGGTTTTCTTTGTACGCCATTTTTATGTCCTTTGAAGGATTAAATCTAACTTTGAACTGGAAGAGAGTTTGAATTTCGACTTTGAGCAACCTTGTATATATACCCTAACTTTGACCCACTCATTTCCAGCCACAGACCTGTTCTTTGAAACCAAATAATAAAAGGAAAACTTTAAAATAAGATATGCAAGAAGTTCCTTATATATTTTCAAAAGATAGTGGTTAAAGGTTTTTTGGTTTCTATGGTATTTTAGGACTTTTGGATATTTGGCTATTTAAATTGTGTATCTCCCAGTGATTAATGACTAAAAAATTATCCATTAATATTAATTCAATTTAAATCGTATTTGCTCTTTCTACTCACTCATGAGATTTTTACGATATTCCAATAATATTTTTTTAGTAAATAGCAATAGTACTGCACCGGTAACCTATCTAATATATAGGTAAAAGTTAACTCACCTTTAGTTTAACATTTTTGATAAACTCTCTCTCTCTCTCTCTCTCTCTCTCTCTCTCTAATTTAGGTGAGGAATTGTTTAAATTATATGGATTATAAGAATATGTGTCAGAAGCTCGCGACAAGCTTATATGGCTTGGCTGATATGAGGGGTTGTTGGGGTTGGGGAGCCTGCGGATGGTCACCAAACTACAACTTGTTTTAGGCTTTAGGCTTTACCTGTCTTAAATTAATTTGAGGATTAAAGTCTAAAAGTTAAATTATCTAAGAAACTTAATTCCATAAACACACTCTCACCTCTCTCATTGGAAGTACTAATTAATTATTCTAAGTATGGGCTATCCCAACTGTCAAGATTTAAAATCTTTTTGACAACATGGGAAAAAAAAAAAAAAAAATCCTCTCCTTGTCATTCTAATCAAGTGATCGAGAAAAAAAATAACAAAACTTTTGATTTGATTTATAACTATTACTTATATGTTGATTATATCATTATATTTGAAGTATTTCACTTACGCCCATAAACTATTAGCATATAACTTTATGAAAAAAACCTAATGAAATAATCATACACCAACTAAATGACAACTCTATAAGCTCCAATTTGATCCCTAGTTCAATAACAATACACATTCACTGATTTAAATTCTAATTCAATAATTTTAAAAATTCTAATTTCTTTTTCTTTTGATCAACTGGTATCTGAATTATCTGACTAATCCAATTGAAATACTGTGGAGCTCAATTTAAGAGTTTTTTTTATATAAAAATATATATATATATATATAAAAAAAAAAACAGGATCTCAAACAAACTTTGAGAAACTTGAAGAGTCATCGATCTACAAAAAACGAGATCTAAAGCCTAGACTCAACTGAAAGTAAGACTACTCTAATAAAAGCCGCAACGACTCTCAGATGTAATTGACACTTGTCCATCCTTCTCTTGTTCCTACCACTAAATCTTCTTTTGTTACTACTCAATTTAGGAGTTATCTTTCTCAACGTTTGTTTTTTCATTTTCAAAATTTAAATTTGAGATTTTAGTTAAACGAATTTAGTATCCTACCACTAGATCTTGGTTAAAAATAATAATTATAAAAAAATTGATTTAATCGGAGATGAAATTGAGATTTTTGGAGTCATTGGAAGTCCGATATTAAACAATTTCTTTAGTTTATTGATATTAGGAGATTATGTGTTAAAAGTTATAAATCACATTATAATTAATTATTAAGTTTAAATAACAAAATGACAATATAGAGAAAAGAGTTTTATATAATTTATTATTTTCATAAAACAGGAACTTTTGTGAAAGATTCTAATCATGGTAATAAAACAGAAAGTCTTTATTTTTTTATTTACCTCAAAGTTTTATCTGTATCAGTTTTATCAATGTATTATTGTGTAAATACGTCATTCATGAAGTATTGTAGGTTACTATTTTCTGAAAAAAAAAAAAAGAATTGACCAGTTGAGTATGAACCATGTAACTACCATTTTAACCTATTTCTAAATTATCATTTCTAAAGAATTTAAGTATATTACATGAAATTGATCAAATTCTTTCAATAAAAAAAAGTTAAAGAGTTAATTTCAAAATGAAGATTTTCTTTCTACTTTTAATATTAAAAGAAATATATATATATATATATATATGTATATATTATAGATCACGTGAAAAAGGAAAAAATAATGTTGGGGGAGGAAAAAATAAAACTACCGAACCAAATTAAGAATCAATCTTTGTATCTTGTTTGCTGACCAACTTAATTTGATCTACATAATCAGAACGTTTCCCAATTCTCTCTCTCTCTCTCGGTCTACAATCTACTCCGTTGGCGTGAGAATCCAAAATTTAAGTGAACAGAAAAAGACGTAGAATATAAAGAGTGGGGTTAAGCGTGCCTTGTTCGGAGTGGGCAGCAAGAATCTCAGCTTTATCAGCATCAAATCGCACAATCCTTACTTGCTTACCGCATTCATTCATTCATTCATTTCTTTTAATATTAATTCCCATAATAAACATAGAAAGTAAACGATGTTTCATTTGTAATTAATCCATTTTCATTTTTCTTCTTCCTCCTTGTCTCCGTCTTTCTCTGGGGACCATATTCTCCCCCTTTCAACTCTCTCTCTCTCTCTCTCTCTCCACATAATTCAAGCAAAGCAAAAAACTATTTAGTTCGATTCTCATTTGCCCATTGCCATTCTCTCTCTCTCTCTCTCACCCATTATTCTCTCTTCCACCTCTCAAGCCAAGAATCCTTTCTCTTTTTCTCTCTCTTACTCTCTCTTTCAACTTTTTTTTTGGGGGGTGGGGATTTTGGGTTTCTGGGTATTTGTGCATTCTTTGTCGATTTCAGATCTAACCTCTCAATGGGTTGCTCCAAAGTTACTACATGCACAGACTCTATAGAAACATTTGATAGTTTCAAGCCCTCAAATTCTTCTTCTCTTTCTTTAGATCACTACTGTAACAGCCGTCATGACCCAAAATTCAAAATTTTACTCAAAAAAATGATTTGGGAATCTGGGTTTGCTTGTTTTTTGCCTAATTGTGGCTCTGCAATTGAAAATGATGAGAGAGAAAGAGATTTGAAGAAAAGGAACCAAAATTTGGAGCATAATAAAGCTTGGTTGCTCGCAGAGTCTGGTGCAGATTTGTCAAATAATGGAGATCCACAATCTGTTCACTCTTCATTTAGGTTCAGTTTGTGCTCTCAAGTTGAGCTTGAGTCTATGAACCCCAACAACATTTCATCTTCTTCTTCATCCGGTGCTACAGTTCTAATGGTGAATTTGGACAATGGAGTGACTGAATCCAGGTCCCAGGAGCTTAAATGGAGGAGAATTGAGTCTTTGGAGAGGAGTATTTCGCCTGTTGCTCATGCCTTGGTTAGGTTCAGCTATGGTGAAATTCTTTCTGCCACTAGAAATTTCTCTAAAGGTAATCTCGGTTTTGCCTCTTTTTTTTTTTTTTTTTTTTTTTTGTTCGCTTGCTTTTATGTGGTGGTTTGTAAAATGGGTTTTAATTGATTGACGAGTATTTGTTTTTTTTTTTTTTAATGCAAGACCGTGATGGTTTATGATGACTTGTCTGAAGGTTCTATAAAATGGGTTTTTTCCCCTCTTGTGAAAAATATTTCTTTGCTGTGTGAATTTGTAACGGGCACTTTAAATCAATTCTCTCTAATGATTGAACGGTTTTTTCGTTCATTTGATGGTTATTAGTGATTTGTCTGAAGGTTCTCTAAAATGGGGATTTTCCTGTAATGATGAATTTTATATTTAATTGTGTGGGTTGTGATGGATGTTGTTGTGGTGGATAGGCAGAGTTTTGGGGAGAGGAGCTTTAAGTTGTGTTTTCAGAGGAAAAGCTGGGTTTTTGAGAACATCTGTTGCAATTAAGAGGTTAGACAAGGAAGATAAGGAGTCACCAAAGGCATTTTGCAGAGAACTGATGATTGCTAGCTCTCTTCATAACCCAAATGTCGTTCCACTTCTTGGTTTTTGCATTAATCCTGAGGGCTTGTTCTTGGTCTATAAATTTGTTTCTGGTGGAAGCTTAGAGCGCCATTTACATGGTATGCTTTCTTACACTTTTCTTTCTGTTAATGGTGGATTTTCTTCAATATGATGAATTCGAATAATATATGAAATGCTTGATTGCAGAGAAGAAGAGGGGTCTGAATGGTTTTTCCCCGCTTCCATGGTCTGCGAGATACAAGGTTGCAGTTGGTATCGCGGAAGCAATAGCTTATTTACATAATGGAACCGAAAGATGTGTAGTTCATAGAGATATTAAGCCATCAAACATTCTTCTTTCCTCCCGAAAATCACCAAAGGTAAAAAAGTTCCATTAATTTTATTTTTGTTCCTGAAATAATTCCAAAGAACAGATTTTCACATTGCAATATCTGTACAAAGAATCACTGTGATTATTATTAAATAAAGTTCTAACAATTTTACTACTGTTTCAGTTATGTGATTTTGGGTTAGCTTCATGGACTCCTGCACCCTCGGTCCCTTTCCTTTGCAAAACTGTTAAAGGAACATTCGGGTATGATACATTTTGAGTGGACTTTGAATACATAACAGTTTGTTGCTTGTTTAATTAGGGGTTACATTGCCTTCCTCGCATATTGAAAACGATGTTTACCTGAGCAGGTATTTGGCACCTGAATATTTCCAGCATGGGAAAGTGTCTGACAAAACTGATGTTTATGCTTTTGGAGTTGTGCTGCTGGAACTAATCACTGGCAGGAAGCCAATTGAAGTGAATAGGCCCTCAGGAGAAGAGAACTTGGTCATATGGGTAGGCCATCTATCATGAGTTTAATTCACTCACCTACATTTAGCAAGAAGTTTGAATATTTGAATCACTAAGGGTTAATTACCTTAGTATTGACCATAGCCATAAGTTTCAGAGCAGATCTGAGTTTAACCGAAAAATGGGTTGATCCATGAACACTTTCTGGCAACAGAATGCCCATGAATTCCCTTTTGCTGATATAGAGGACCTATGTATTAGTGGGGCTCTTCTATGGGACTCGATAAATATGAACAGACGCAAAAAAAAAAAAAAAAAAAAGAAGTAAATATCATTTAAAATATGCCAATCAATATCTGCTTGGCCGTTGGCTGTTTCAATTTTGCTCAGAACTCATTGGTGCACAATATTTGAAATGGCTTTTAATTGAAGATAAAAAAGAACAACCAATTTCACTTGTTTTAGTCCTCAATTTTCCACTGAAGCATTATTCTATTTGTTCTTTGGCAGGTAAAATGAAACAAAAACATAATCATGATTTTATTTTGTATGCAAATCTCAGTTCTTGTGATAAATCAACTGATAGTACATATCTCATAATTTTGTTGCAGGCAAAACCACTCATGCAGCAAGGAAATGGAGCCATTGTGGAGTTGCTCGATCCACGCTTGAAATGCACTCGACGTCATTCAGTTCAAATACAGCAGATGGTTCAAGCAGCTGCTGCCTGTGTGAACAGCGAAGATTCACAGAGACCAGACATTGGCGATATCATTGCGATATTAAGAGGTCAAGGTCCAGACTTAACTAACAATAAGAAGTCTGCTTTTCCTGGAAATGGTTGCGTTATTGATTGTTACTCTCAACTACAACAATCTAAGAGTGAAATGAGAAGTCACTTGGCTCTGGCCATGCTGGGTGTTTCGGAGCTTGAAGACGATGACTATCTATATTGTCGGTAAAATGATGACCACATTGAACTATCTAATTCTACTGTTTTTCCTTTTTTGGGTTCTTGATTCCATGATTTTTGGTTTGATTGATTAGAGTGTTAGAGGGCTAGTTGTGAGGGGAGGACTTTTGAAGTTGTATATACAGAAAAAAGAAAATTTGGTGAACTATGTTTGTGAATATGTCCCATTTACATGTTCCCTGTCCGAGGAAGCGTAAACCAAATTTTCTTACTTTGATTGCATGTATTTTTTTTCTATTTTTTTTTTCTTTTGTGCATTTGAGATGGTTTTGTGTGATTAGGCCTAATATAAAAATAGCTTACATATGCGCTTGCCTTAATAGCTGATGCAATAGGTGCAGGCGCACCGTCCCTTATTCTATTATAGATCCGTGATTTGCTTACATCCTCCTTGTTTTAACCCTTGCGGGTCAAGAATTTGCTTGGCATGGTGAAAGGAAATTGTTCTTGTTCTTTTTTCTCTTTTTAGTTGTGGTTGTAAGCTTCTATTCTTCCAATATTTAATGGGACTAAAGGTTGTTCCCTATTTACAGAAAGTGACATTCTCTCTCTCTCATGGCATTATTACCAAAGGCATTTAGTCCTTTTCGTTTTCTTTCCTTTTTTTTTTGGGGTGGTGGGGTTTTAAAAAACCCAATTAAGCAATAAGAATTTCATCATGTGAGTCATGCAGATGATTGCTTTGAAGTAATCAACATGAAGGTCAACGACCGCCATGTTGCATAGGTTGGATAGGACGTGTAATGCCATGCATCGATGGTGCATCAAGTCAATTCATTAATGAAATAGTATTAGAGAATATGTCATGATTACGCATAAATTCCTGGCCGAATGGATCTTGAATAATAAACCATAAACCCAATTGTTCTTTTCACCACTTCTAAGGTCTTACCTCTTGCTGTCAACGAAGAGACGAGAAAAAATATTTGGGTATAATTGCAAAAGCTAATGGTAGTGATAAAGTGTCAACAATGGCCAAATTGAAGCCAACTAATTGTGAGCATTAGTAATGATTCAAATTGGTCAAGGCACCCTCTTTCTTTTTTTCTTGTGGTGATCTCAAATTCGAGTATTGTAAATATAAATATATATATATATAAAAGAAGTTATGATTCAAATTGAAAGTCAGATAATGAGTAAACTAAATTAAAAATTCTGTAATAAGTAAATTGAAATAAGAGATCTACCACAATATCTTTGATCATCGTCACAACATGATCTGCTGACCAAATTAGTAGGTCAAAAAAAAATTTCAAGTCATTGAATTTAACATGCCGTTTTAGAAGTCATATTTTAACTTTTATATTTTGCTACTAAACTCTCGCCAATTTTTCTCTGGGACAACATTTGCAATTTTTGAGTTTATTTTTTGGGTTATTAAAAGGATTTACACCTATGAATTGATCGTGGAATTTAATTATGTTCTTGGCTATTTAATTTGTTAATATATTATTGACAATCCATCGGCCTTTATTTGATCTAGTGGTTAGATATCACAATCTCTTGAATTATATCTCGGGTTGAATGTTATGTATTATGAGAACAAATGTTGGAAGAACTTTATCCTTAAGGATTCAACTATCAATTAAATTCGAATCGAATTTAATAAGATCCAACGTGATTACAAGACGGAACCAATACTTGTTGCAGAAACTTACTCGAGTTTGGCCCAGAAATGGTCCTCAACCATAGGGTCCTTTTTCCTCTTAGAGAGAGAGAGAGAGAGAGAGAATTACTTGAATAATTTACTCACCTATGAAGATGAAAAAAAACAACAGGAGAACGGATGTATAGACTCCCACTTTCTTCAAAGCAGTAGGATGTAACACTTGAAGAAAAAGGAAAAAGCATAAAATCTCAGAAATATGGTTACATTTTCCACACAAGACAACCAACCAATCTACCAAGAACATATAGCATTCATGATGCAAAATGATAACATTAATGTAGGCTAAAAGAGTGATCAAAATATCTTAGCAACATCCTTGATCAAGCCGCGGTTAGCACGGTGGAAGTCCGCGAATTCATTTAAGGAAATGAAGCCATCACCATTGGTATCGATCTCTGCCATCATACGTTTAATTTCCCCCTCTGAAGCCGACCCCAGTGTTTTCAGAGCATTTCCCAGCTCTGTCAATGAAATCTTTCCATCCCCATCAGTATCAAATCGCTTGAAGATCCGCTCACGATCAGCTATGTCCTGTGGATCTTCAGCCATTGCAGGATAGTTGTAGGAGGTTAATCTTTTCTGAAATTTTATTTTAATGGCTTAGCTTTTGATCCTTGGTTTTGGGAAGCAGTATGAGGTTTATTCAAGAGGCTATGGAATGAATCCTGTTTTGGCTTTTCAACACGTGTCTTTTCCAAGTGTAGGGAACTCTTTGGACCCGGTTTTGTGGCTTTAGGATCGGATCACCCTGAGAAGTGCATGTCTTCCCCTTTTTTACAGCTGTTAAAATGGGCATTGATGAACCCACCACCACTCTTTTAAAATGCAAACAATGTCGTTAATTTAGGGTAATATCCTCTCATCTCAACTGTCTAATATGGTACCGATACTTTGAATAATTTGGCTTAGGATCGAGGATTGACAGAGCTCTCCACCAGCTATATAGATACATAAAAGAGGCCGAGATTGACAATTTTGCAGAAGTCGAAGATAAGCCAAACCAAATAACAATCTAAATCAAAACATTCCCATGAAATGAAGATGGAAGAAATCAGCCATTCCTACTTCCTAGGTCGACTGCACTGGAACGAAAAAGCCCACGGAGCAATAAAAAAAAAAAAAAAAAAAAAAAAAAAAAAAAAAAAAAAAAAAAACCATGGAGCAAAGAGGTGTACAAAAAACTTCGTTGGTCAAAAACTGAACCATGAGTAAGGCAAACCAAGGAAGATGCATTAAAATTGCTCAATGAAAAGGTAACCTCAAAAGTCACGCGGAAGATACATCTCAATTTTCATATGAAACCAAAGCTTGGAAATATCGTCCTTATTTTGAAATAGTGTTGGCAGGGAACTAAGAGGTTAGCTACGGGGGGAAACAGGCTGCAACTTAGGCTACAGATTTGAGCAAAGCATTCAGCACGGCTTCTCTTGATGGCAGAGCTGGAATGGCACCTCTTTCTGTCACAGTCAGTGCACCACAAGCATTGGCAAACTTTAGAGCTTCTCTCAATCTGATTTCATTCTGCAATGAACAGATTTATCTATTACTCGTCAATGGAATGTTTTGGAAACAAAACGGAGTGACAAAAAGAATAGTAAGGGGAAAACATGGAAAGGACTAAATAGAAATATCTTACAAAAAATTAATAATTAGCATACATGAGCATTGAATTAAACAGCAAAGTGAAGTTCAGGGGTGCAAAATTACACATTTGTTTCATAGTAAACAGAATTTCCTTGCACTTTAGAGGAAAAGTTGCATCACCAAAAGATTATTGAAGTTGCATTTTCATCAAGAAGTTTCATGATGCATATGCTTGATAAAGAAGCAATGTCAATAATCAACTTCACTAACAATGAACCAGAAAGCAATACCTGAAGCGGTGCAATATCAGAAGCTAGCTGTGACAATATTCCAGCGACAAAGGCATCCCCCGCTCCAGTGGTGTCAACGGCATCCACTTTCAAACCATCAACTCTTCCATTGAACACCTGTAGAACTAATGAGCTTCATTTGACATTCAAAAAGCTGAAACTACTGGAAACCAAATATTAGTACTGGAAATAGCATACTTTCCACACCCAACATTTTAAACTTGCAGATTGCTGAGACAGAACCCCTATAGTACTGCGAAGGGCACATTAGCAGTAAGTCCGACACATAAATGAGACAGATCCAGCTATATGTTTTGAGAGCCATTCCTTCCTAGTGAAAAAGAAAACAGATTTCCAATCACTAGGAGGCAACATGAGAGTTGTTGCATACTGGGGCATCTGCAGCCCTCCATAAAGATGCAAGAAAATATCAAGCCCGCCAAAACAAACCCTAAGTGTCATATCTTAGCCCTTTCCACATCCTATTTTTGAAGAGCTGCCTTATTATTTTGTCCATATAGTGCTGACTCTTTCTGATATTCATGTCCTTAAATTACCAAAAGTGCAATCCATGACTCCCCACAGTAATCTTAACTTGTGCACTTTTAGTTAACTTTTGTAAGGATAAAACAAAACTAATGCAGCCACTAAGAAGATGACACAGAATCACCATTGGTCAAGAAGGTGAAGAGACACTTCGGTCTCATTTATTATGTAAATATAGGTAATGGTCTTAATCATAATAGTTGATTGGAAAAGAGACTCGCTCAACACTAATGAAGAGGTGCTTGTTCTTGAAGAGTGTTGGTATCATCAGCATGGGTTTCTCAAACAACTTGCTTAGTATTTGACATGAGATAATTAGCAATTGGCACCATTCATAACCATTCATAGCAATTGACATGAGATAATATATGAGTAAGTTTAAAGAAGTTGATAAGAAAATTTCTTAAGAACTCTTACATCAGCTGTAACTCATAAGTGATCTTTCTAGGTGTGTTTTTCTAATATTTCCATTCGTTCTATTACATTTTCAAATGTTGTCCTTGAGGAGTGGTGGCAACAAATTGACTTCAAGAGAATTCAGAAGCCATGGTGGCAGTCATGTAAAGTAGGAGGGGCAACCCAGGGTTGTCAAATGATAAGTGGCGTATCTAAACATATCAACAGTCTGTCTTTGTACTTCCATTTTCACCGATAATTAAACAACTTGCTAGAAGGTACAATTTTTAAAATGAGAATTGGGAGGGTGGGGGTTTGAATTTCTGGCAAACGTTTCGACAATAGAATTGCACATATAGCTTAGTAGATTTCTCTCATCCTTTTCCATGTATTTATCCCTCCTTTTCATCACATTTTTCACTTCTAATGCTTACAGTGAAACCTTGTTTCACAAGGAAAACAAAGAATCTCAAACAGTTAATAACAAAAGAATTCCACTTTAAGGGTTCTTGAGAAAATGTGCACACTTTTCAGAAGAAACAAGAAAGAAATGTCAAAAGTAAAACAAGTCCAACGTTTCATGATACTCTCCAGAAATATCATATACCATAGGGTTTCTTACCTTTGTGTAGTACCTGCAACCATATGGGCCCTCAGTGACTAGAAGCAATTTAAGATTTGGGTGGAAAAGTTTACGAACAACAGCATCGTCAAAGGGATCCTCTCCTTGTGTAAGAAAAGAAATTTCTTCTTCACTTATCTGAATTCAGCTTTGCATGAGTCAGAAACCATCATGCACGATAGCTATTTCTTCATAAAGAAATGCACAATCCTTGAAAGGCATAAGAAAGCTAATGAACAAAATTTAAAAGCATGAGATACATGTTCACTTACCTTAATTATGTCTGCTAAATCCCATATGCTCAAGATTCCTTCTCTTGCACTTTCTGCAGATGGCCAAAGAGGAAGCCTCAAGTTGGGATCATAAGACAGAATAACACCAGCCTCCTTTGCAGCATTTGCTGCAGCAATATGGGCTGATTTGCATGGTTCTGTAATCAGACTTATAGAACCATAATGAAAAATTTTTGCCTGCCACAGTTATGAAAACAACTAAATATCCAAAAAAAAAAAAAAAAAAAAAAAAAAAAAAAAAAATCATGCCTACAATAACAGCTTCTATTACATTAGCAAATTAAATAAGAATGTCCGAGGAACCAAGTATCAAATTTATAAGTAGATGATCACATGTCACATTTTTCTACTTATCAATTCATGCATCTAGATGTCATGCAAAAAGGCAGGATAAGGCCACAAGCATCTATCTCTGATCATTAACAGCAACAACTGGGCCAGCAAGGGGAAATTTGAAAAGGTACCAAAAGATGGCTAATTCAAGTCCACCCAAGCCAAATGATTGCTCAAGGACCTAAATTCATGCTCCTATCATAATTTAACACTCTAATATCACACTTGATAATCCCAATCTTCACATATACAGATCAGCAAATTCACCACATCATAAAAACCTTATGCCACATCTTTCTTCATTAATACAGTTTTCCCAAAAGTTTCTCCAGGTGCTACGATGACAACTGTGAAACTAGAATTCATCTTCCAGAAACAACTTGAAATGGCCACTTCATTAAAGCGCAGTTAGCAAAACAATGAAGTTTGAAGTTAAATTGTGATTGGATTGTACTGGAAATAATGCCAGAACCAGGGCAACTCTTTATCCAACCCAAACCATCAATTAGAGTGATATGGTGTTAAGACAGATAAAGTAAAAGTAATATCAGGACCGCATGGGTTGAAATCAATCAAAAGAATCCCACATTTTCAAGGTTCTTGAGCTGTTTATTTTTGAAGAACCTTACGACCTAATCTTAATTACTGATAGATGTTATTTTCATATATTTATCCAAATGCTATGATGAAAGCTTCTTGCCTACCCTTTTTATCAAATCAAAGTCAAGCTCGGAGGGTTGAAGTAGCATATCAGCACTAGGGTTACGATAAAACATGAACTCTCGCTCTCCATCTTTCCTCAATGTAACAAATGCTAAGGCTGTTCTTGCACCAGGATCAAAACGCATTCCTTCATTGTTGACATTGTTTTCTTTCAAAATATCAGAAAGCATGTATCCAAATTCATCTTCACCGACCTGCCAACGTTGAATAGCCATCCATAAAATTAGCAAAAAGGTAATATATCTGAATGTGCCAACGAGAAAAGAAACAATGAAGACCAATGTTGTTATGAGTTTACTGAAATGATAACAAGGAAATATTAATAAATTTGGGGGGAAAAAAAAAAAGCAAAGTCACAATTATTTTGGGTAAATAAATTGAGATAATGATATGGCTCTATTCAAGAGCATCTCAAGTCAATAGATCAGAGTGTATGCTTGCAGTTTTATATCATAGGAATTACCAACCTTTCCCTTGTCAAATTAACTCACTCTCAGCTATGCAAGGGCAACTATAAGACAGTTGACTGGGTAACAATTAGATGTGAGCATTACATGGAAGCATCGATGACAGTAACACACTTTATATGGGTCTGGGCCTGTTTTGACCAGATGATCAACCCTCACTCTCTTGCCCAAGTCTGCACAAATGCTAAGGGCTGAGCTAAGCTCGGCCTTTTCACTATTCGAAAAGCTTCGGCCGGCTTTCAAATGAGAGTATAAATCCCAAGCCTGGGACCTTATATAGAGAGATATAGAGAACATACATTCTTAATCAGATTCACATATTAGCACCACCACAATGTCCATAGAAATGGAAGGGGAAGCTTTAAACTCTATAGCCTACCCTCAAACTCAGTTTCTAGGATAAATGGATATAATTTTGATTGTTGTACTCCATGCCACCGTTCAATTAAACTTGAACCAACCCCTTTGATCATTGTTGATGCAGGATAATAAGGTATGCCTATCTAAAATTAGAAGATGATGAGCATAGCTAATGAAATTGATGTGTTATAGAAAGCGAGGAGAAAAATAGAAATTGAGGAGATTCTCTTAAAAGACTTTTATTCTAGCGTGTGCCCAACTTTATATCCTTCAAAAGTTGATCAGGTTGTCAATTAGCTGCAGATAGAGGAGAGGGTGATTTTTTGTGAGGATGGTTAGAGGTGGTTAGAGACCAATATTATCATGTCATAGCCACAGAAACAGCCATGATGTGAATAATGGACAGAAGATGAGCTGCATGAACAAATATTAACAACTAAATGGAAGAAAGGAAGGTGACATATATAGATCCACAGGTCCAGGAGGACCAACTAAATGAGGCCAGGTTCTTTGCAGCATTCAATGTAATTTGAAACGCCCAAGCGGGCTTTTTTTTTTTTTTTTTTTTTTTTTTTTTTTCCGAGTAGCTCAAAAATGAAAGGTCAAACTAGCAGAAGGTGATAAGTTAGCATGATGAACTCCTATCACTGTTCCAGGTTCTTTGTGAGATAGACCACTTGAATAAAATCTGAAATGCTTCTTTGAATGCACAAATTCAGAGACTACAAGAGTAAAATGTATGATTGTTAACTTCACAATGAAGATGGTACCTTTCCTATGAAAGCAGATGAACCGCCAAGTCTAGATATTCCAACAGCAACATTAGCAGGGGCACCTCCTGGAGCTTTTTTGAATGCTGCTGATTCAGCCAATGAAAGACCACTAACAGTTGGGACAAAATCAATTAACATCTCGCCAAAGCAAACTACAAGTGAGGAGTCGTTGGGCTCAGGGGATCCATTATCTCCAGCTACTGCCTTCCCTGAATGGATAGAAGACAATCAAATGAAAGCTTTTATAGTGACAGAGAAACAGAAGTTTTGTTGTAGCACCCCTCTATTCAAAATTATCACCAGAATTAATCAAACCAAACCTTGCATAGCAACCCCAAGAAAATTGGTAGATTGAATTATCAGAAAGCATTATTCCTCATCTTACTATGTTGAAAAATCTTACATAACCTCACAACCACATCAAGTCATAAGATTATACACCAATATGGAAACAAAACGAGTCGCAAAATATGATGTGGAGCAAGCCGAAATTAAATTCATACAGGTTGTAACTGGAATATGACTTGCAAATGCTTAATACTTCAGCATGGCAACTTCTCAAAAGATTTGTAACTTTGGTTCTCAAATTCTATTTTTTACTTGTAACCTCATTGATTAAAAAAAATAGAAAAAAAAAAACACAGATGCACACAGATGGAATTAGTTCAAGGTACTCAACTCATTGACTGCATGTGAAGCCTTAGATAGTCATGTCTCTTTATAAATTTTATGCTAAGAGTAGTGGAATGGACAGATAGTGATGTTGTCCCCCAGAAAGATACAAAATGAGCAGTATACCTAATTATCTCAAAACATTGCCTTATTTATTAAACACTTGCAACAAGATTTAGCTTAATGACTTTCCGACCAAATGCAGAAATAAAATTAATCTGAGACTTGTGAAATTGATCAAATCCTTTTAATCTTAAGGCATATATATAGAAACTATAATGGGTGTTATAATAGTGGTAAATACACGCAACAGCAATATCCTCCCTGAGTACAACTGAGACAATGTGAAATGCCTGCTCCAAAACACCAAAGAAACAAGATGCACAAATTTGATCCGCACTAGCTTCTCAAGTGGGTCAGCTCCAAATTGTTCAGCCTGGCCCTAAATCCAGTTGCTTCAAATATGTTTCCTTATAAAATCCATGACAAGAGGGGCACCAGGGATAAATTGAGAGTGTTTTCTCACAAGGTTACAAAGTGAGCCATATATAATACAATATTAATGATTCACTACAGCCTATGTAGCAAACATGGAAATAGACATGACATGGGAAAATACACCCCCTCAACCAAAAAAAAAAAAATGACATTACATGGCATGGAGATATTTATTAACATACATAAATCTATAAAAGTTAATATTTATGATTTTAAAATCAAATTTAAAGTAAAAATACTAAAAATGACCAACTTGAAATTTATCGTCAAAATCTAAGATATATAGTTGGATTCATATGATAGTATTTAAATTTGTGTATATTTATCTTTCTTTTAAAATTTTAAAAACAAGATTTTTTATTAAAAATTTAAAAAGAATTGACCTACGACATCATAACTGTTTCTGAGTTTAAGATTACCCATTTTTTTAGACATGTTTGGAGGTATGCTCAATGCGTCCATGTGCGACCCTGTGGTAGACACACCATAGACACCAAAATCAAATGGCATGCACATGCTTTATAGTGTATAGTATACCTAAGCATCTTAAAAACTTTGCTATATTTATGAAATAATTGCAAGAATTAATAATTTTCCTATTAAATGAAGAAAAGCAAATCAATCTTGAAACTTGTAAAACTTGATCCAATCTTCACAACATATATAAATATATATATATATATATATATATATATATATATATCTTTTCTTTTTTTAATCTCAAAACATAGTTAAGTCTCAAAGTACGCGCTAAGATAACGGGGAGGGGGAACACAAACTAACAAAGAAAGAAGTAAAAGACACAACAATACGAGTGGTTCCATTTAAAAGCCTAATTGGACAGTCAGAAGAGGAGTAAATTTCACTATGATAAGCAAGTTGTCGTTAATTACAAAGAAGTAGCTCACATAACAATGAACCCCCGTTACAACCTAGATATTATGAAAATGGCTGCTCAAAACATACACACGCAATACTAAACACATTGCCCAGTAGCAATCGAAGTGGGTAATGTCCGAATTGTTCAGGCTGGCCCCTGGAACAAAGATCTCAACTCTTCCACTCTCTATATTTAGGTTTGAGTTTAAGAAAAGGGGCGTGACACATGATGTTGAACAAAATACGTAACAGAAAAGAAGAGCAGAGAAAATGTTAAAAAAAAAAAAAAAACAGCATCAAATTTCAACTTCATCACAAGCATGAAGTGTCAATTGGAAACAACAAAGCCGATAACTCGGGAGAGGAACAGATTGAAAATTAAATAAAAAAAAAAAAAAAAAACAGAAGGTGGAGTTACCTTGGAATCTAAGCGGGGAAATTGAAGGGAATAGAGGCGGTGGAGAGGAAAAAGGCGAAGCTCTAACGGTGCTTAATCTGCAAAACCCAGAAGTCGAAATCCGATTTCCCCAACTACCCAAAGCATCACGTGGATTTGAAGTTGAAGCAGCAGCTGCAGCTGCAATATTGAAACACAAAGCACCTGAATGCAAAGCCATAATACTTTGATCTAATGTGAAAATTCTTCTTCTTATCTCTCTCTCTCTCTCTAGACTCGCAAAGTAAATCAAATGATTAAGCACAGAATGTGAACTGCGGGGTGGTGTTTTAGGCGTTAGATTCGATGAGTTTAAGCAGGGCAGGGAAGGCAAAATTCACATCGGAAGAATCGAGAAATGAAAGAAAACAATCACAATTTTTAAAATGGAGCCCTAAATTTTTGCTTAGTGTGAGTGAAATTGACAGTGTTGTCTGAGCAGCGGAGAAAGCGAGAGAGAGAGAGAGAGAGAGAGCGAGCAGTTTATGGTTTGTCCCGTCGTGTTCGTTCCTCAACACGGGACACCCAACGAACTCACTTAACTCGGGCCTCTTTCTCTCTCTCCTCGTCAAATAGAGTCCCTAGTCCTCCTACTGTTGATTCTAATTTCAGTGGACTCGTTTGGAACTTCATTCACCACGTGTCACAACGTATGACCTCCATTTTTTCCCGCAGATTTTTCTTTCTTTTTTTCTTTTACTTAGTTATCGCAACGTAACGTAACACTTTTGAAAAATTAAAAAATATATATAAATTTTTATTTTTTTAATAAAATTATATCTATTAAATTTTTAAATAAAATTCTTTCCGGCCCTTAAAAGCAAAATTCTCTTTATTTCACTCGAATTCTAGATTTTGATACCTAAAAAAGCCAGTGTTGCTGGCTAAAATTTTATTCAGGAACATGAAATTGGGATTTTGGGCTTTGTTTCATAAGGAAGCGAATTTGTTGTATGACTGCGCTCGTATTTGTGAGATTTGATTAATGATGCTATTATTGTTGTGCCTCGGTATTGCCTCCTCTGATCATAATTATAAAATTTGACTCCATTGATCCATAAATTTTAAAATTTATGATTTAATTGGTTGAATCGTTAACTCACTTATTTAATTATCAATTATTTTTTATTATTTTAAAATATAAAAATATATAATTATATTTTTTAAATTTAAAACATCAAGATAAATTAAATAGACACTTGGTAAATTAAAAGCATGAATGAGAGAATTCTTGTAAAATCATATCACCACTTAATTATTCAAGCCTTACATCAAAGCCTTCTCCTCATTTTGCTATAAAGAGATGAAATTGTTGATAATAGGATTTTGGGGGAATTCAAAGGAGAGAACTTTAAGCGCTTCACAGGCTACTAGAAAATCCTTAGGGTTTTGGATGACGCCATTTTTCCCCCACCCCCCTCAAAGCCTTCACCTCTCTCTCTCTCTCTCGGGCCTCACATCACAACACTTGAAAGCCTTTGCCTCTCTCATCCCCCTCTCTCTCTCTACAGAGTAATTCCATTTTGCCATGGTGGCAGTCAAGGTACACAAAAACCTTAATTCTTCCATCGTGATCTTCTTTTGTTACCTTTCTTGAACAATTATCACGACCAATCTTGCCGAGCAAGCAGCAATCAAATTGCAAAACATCACATCACCAGAACTCATATTTTTCATCTCTTTTTTTGGGGATTTTTCATTCTCAATTACTTTTCTAGGGTTTCTGACTATTGATCTGCAAAAAATAATTTAGATTCTCTACTTTTTGTTGATTTCTGAAATGGGTAAAAGTGAGTTGATCCGTCAGTCATCAGTGAAAGAGAGAGAGAGAGAGACGAGTCATAAGCGGAGATTAGATATCGAAGATGAAGGGAGAAGCGAAGAAGAGGAGAAACAAAACCCGCGAGTCACGTGGGTTGCAGTTTGCCTGCATTAACCCGCGAGTTTTCCCGGGTTAGTTGCTCATTCGGTCTATATAGAGAACCGACCCGTACTGTGTATGAGTTGAGGATTGACCTAGTTCGACCGACGGATCGGTCCAACTTTAATAACTATGCCTTTAATTCTAGCATTGGCCCCTTCATTAAGTAAAGTTCCATATTTTCATCAAATGCCCAACAAATTTAGGGGGCATTTGGTTTGATCTACATCAAAAATCTTGGGAACGGAATGAAATGAAAAAAGTGATTACCATTGTGAATGAGATGATTTTAAATTCAATATTTTCATCAAAAACTTTGAAAATAGAATGAAAAAATTGATTCTAAAATTAGTTGTTTGACTTAAATTTTGGAATGTATTGATTACCATTATTGATATGTGATTTATATATTTTTCGCAATGACAATCATATAATTATTAATTTTACTCTTAATAAAAAATGTATAAAAAAACTTTCAAAGAAATAAAAACAGAGAAAATGACACATTCTTTTTTATTAAAGAAATAGAAAAATTACTATTTATTGCATCCAATGAGATGATTTTATTATTAAAAATAATAATATTAAATTTGTTGGAGGTGGGTTTTAACTCCACAGATCTGACTTTTTGTGACTCGAATTGGTGCTCAATGAAGATGTTTGAAACCTGTAAAAGACCGTCGGAGGGTGATCCGATGGGGGAAACTTCGATACTCAAGTCAGAAAGAGCGATTTTCGAAAAGATAAACAAATTGAGAAGAAGGGAGGATGGATTTTCATGTGATCTTTGTGTGTCTTGTGTTCAGTTAGAGGACTTACTTGATTAGGGAGGATGGATTTCCATGTGATTTTTGTGTGTCTTGTGTTCAGTTAGAGGACTTACTTGATTTGATGTCTCGAAAGCTCTTATATAGTATTCTTCTAAGAATTATGTTATCACGGGGTGTTGTAACCCTATTTTCCTTATGGAATGATCTGGGGATTCCGGATCTGTGAATGTCAAAGATTTTATATTGTTATAACTTAGAAAGTCGAATTATACGGGGAGATTCTTTCCTTTATCAATTGGATCTCGAAGTTTCCTTTTTTTCTCGGGAAATACGTTTCGTGCTAAAATAGAAAGCTCAATTGAGACGAGATTCCATTGAGTACTATGGAATGGGAGGAGAAGTGTTCGATTCCTTCGGAAGTCATTGGTTGGGAAAGAGAAAGAGAACGTTCGGTTACACCGAATGCTCTTGTAAGTTAACCGTGTAAATATTACCAGGGGCTGGACGATTAGCAAGCAGGCTTTCATGGAGCTTGACTCCTTCAGATGGTCGGGGCGGCTAAGACTCGCTTGAGGAGGTAGATCCCTTCTGTTGAATGGGGTGACATAGACCCATTTACGCATGAGTGGATTGAACATAATGAATTGAAGGTCTTAAGTAGCTGTTGGGTGAGGCCTATTCTTTACAGTAAATTCTACGAAACGGGTCTCATCATTTTCCCCCGACTTATGGTGTCGCTTCGTGAGAAAGGCGCCATGAGTAATAATTTTTCTGAAAAGGTGCCAAATCTTTGGTATGAGTGTCTTTTCGGCTTCCATGAATCGCCTCTAGTGATATTTATGAATGCTTTCATGAGAGGGGATCTGGCATTTTTATCGCCTCATGCTTTTTTCTTTCTTCTTTCATATTGTCTCTATAGACAGGGAAGCTTCCATAAAAGACATGGCGAGAGGTTCTGTTGCTCAAAATATTAATGACATTAGGAGTACCATGTCAGTGTTGGAGCTCCAAGAAGTTCAGACCGCCATGTTAGTGGGTGACGACTACACCCTAGTATCAGCCACAGACAATAACAAGGCAAATAGCGCCCTAGAGGGCTATGTCCCAATATATAAATAGATGGTGAAGTTTGGTTTGAATGTACCATATACCTGTCCGTTCGTTGAAGTGTTACAACAATGGAATATATTTCCGACTATATTAACTCCTGGATCTAGGCGCTTAATTGTTATTGTGATTTCTTTGTTAGAGTTTTGTCATTTTCACTTTGATTTTGATATCCTGGCGGCTCTTTTTTCTCTGGTGAGATGTATGAAGAAGGGTTTTGTCTGAGATTGGTATAGGCTACAAACTTATCCCGAATCCGATTAGGGGTTTCGTTATAAGAAGTTCACTAGTAGTGATCGGGCGCGTAAATACTTTTTTGTGGAATTCCAGAACAAGGATCTTATGCCAGTGCTTCCCAGTGCTGAGGGCAGGCTTGCATTGGGATTGCAGCTTTTAGACCCTTCTCATCACTTTTGCTTTGTGTGTTCAGTTGGTAGTTACTGTAGGTCTACACGAAAGGTTATCTTGATTGATTCTTTGATAGACGATCAAATGCTCTCGCTGGCAGGTCTACTGAGAGGAGAGAAGAGGAGGGTCGATAGACCCCTTTTAATTAATAGGAGAGAGATCAGGTTGACTAGTACTTCAGCCTTCGTAGATGACTCTATACTAAGAGAGGCCACGATTGATAGGGATTCGCCTTCTGAGAATTCTTTGACAAAGATCGAGGGGCCGTCCGAGACCCAAACTTTAACAGTGCTCCCCCCAATAAGAAGGAGAAAATTAGTTCAGCCTGATTCTCTGTCATGGAATGGTTATGAGACGAACAAGGACATTAAGGAGCACATGCCTACGATTTTATTAAAGACGTTCAAGGTTGAACCAGAGGGGTTGGATAGCACTGGTTACGCTCTATCAATCAGGAATGAGGGGGCTTCGCCATTGGAGAGACTTGGCAGAAATCCATCGATCGGCATGGAAGCTAGGGTGTCAAGGGAGACAGTGACACATGCCAAAGAATTATCCAACCTGTCGAGCATGGTTCCCCTATGGCCTTCTCATAAGGGGAAACGCAAGGTACTTGATGGAACAACTATCCCTCATTCTATCCACATCCATTTCTTTCATGGCGACAAGGGGTCGAAGGAAAGAGAAACAATAGCCATTAGTTTTGGGGATAAGCAGTATAGTTACTTGGACTTGGCTAAGGCAAAGAAAATAGCTGATCGGCTCGATTTTATCATTACGATTTAGAGCTGCAGAGGATGTCCATGGAACAAACTGACGGGACTCTTAAGTCTCTTGGCTTAATGGTATAATCTTCTAAATTCTCTTCACTTTGTTTTCATCTTACTGTAAAGTAATTTCTCTTTTCTCGCAGACGATAGCTCTAGTAGAATTCCAAGACGACAAAGAAAGCAAACTGTTGGTCACTTGGAGGAGAAGGTCCATCAGTTGAGTGCCCAACTTGGGGCCTTATGGGGCACTACTGATCGGAAGGAGAAGGGCACTGGGACTGAGGAGGCATTCGAGGTTTCGCTGGCCAAAGAGGAGATTAAGAACTTCCAAAGTTACTGTAAGCATTTGAAAATTGAGAAAAAGGCCTCGAGACGCAATTGTATACTGCTGAGATGTTGGCTCAGTTGCGTGAGGAGTCTCTCCAAGTAGCGGAACAGAGAGCAATTGAATATGAAAAACCTTTACTCCAGTGTGCTACTTCCTCTAAAGATACTCGGTGCGAATTGACAGAAAGGTTACGATGTGCCGAAGAGATAATCCGTCGTTTGGGATTAGAAGGAGCCCTACCTCTAGTCAAGCAGGCGGCCAGCCAGGATACGATGGATTAGGATGTAGTCTCTGTCAGATCGATTGGTGCCCCGAGTATGGTAGATACAAGGACTTCTCTTCAAGGGGCCTCTACTCCTCCAAGGTCTATATAGTTCTGATGTCATTGTATCATAATACTTCTTAATGAGACTCTCTTGCATGTTTCTTTTCAATCAATGCGTGTTGGTATTAGGGGATACTCCCCTCAATGTCTTGAATGGACTTCTCAAGGTTTTGTAGTTCCGGACTTTTCCAAGGAATGTCGGCTCGTTATGGGGTATTCTCTAACTGTGTATGTACATGACTATTTTAGGTTTTTCATGAAATATCTGCTAGGATAACGAGGAATAGGAATGCCTTTTGTCAAGTTGGGGCGACGGAGGTCCATTTGGGGAGATGGATCCCTTCGTTTGGTTAGGGCAACAGAGGCCTGCTTGGGGAGATAGATCTCTTCGTTTAATCAGGGCGACAAAGGCTCATTCGAGGAGATGGATCTCCTCATTTGGTCATGGTAACGGAGGCCTATTCGGGGAGATAGATCCATTCGTTTGTCGGAGGCCCGTTTGGGGAGATAAATCCTTTCGTTTTATCAGGGCAACGGAGGCCCGTTCGAAAAGATAGATCCCTTCGTTTGATTAGGGCAATGGAGGCTCGTTTAAAGAGATAGATCCCTTTGTTTGGTCAGGGCGACGGAGACCCTTTTGAGGAGATAGATTCATTCGTTTGGTCAGGGCGACGGAGCCCATTTCGGGGAGATAGATCCCTTCATTTGGTCAGGGCAACGAAGTTCCATTCGAGAAGATAAATCCCTTCATTTGGTCAAGGCAACGGAGGCCTATTCAGAAAGATAGACCCCTTCATTTGGTTAAGGCGATGGAGGCCCGTTCGGGGAGATAGATCTCTTTATTTGGTCAGGTCGACGGAGGGCTATTCGGAAAGATAGATCCTTTTGTTTGGGTATTTCTTTCCCATAGGAAGTGGGAGTCCAGTAGGATGCAATCAATAAAGCATACATGTGTTCATTATCAGATGAAGGAACATCATAGTAAAAATGTAAGAGACACGTGCAGCTCATCGAAGCGTACCGTGCTACTATTTCGGGACGAGGGCTGAAAACTCCTGTTTGCAAGACAAGGTCCCAACTCCAAGTGAAGTTCTGAACTTTACCTTCATGTGCTTAGTGCTGGGTAGAGCTTTTAGAGCATTCAAGCCTGGTTTTCCTAATATCGCATTGTAAGGTGAGGGTAGATTGATCACATTGAAGGTCGTTGTAGCTGTCGCATGGTTGGGGGCATGCCCAAGTGATCGGGAGAAAAATAATCCCTTCGCTGTATATCCATTCGCTAGAAAACCCCTTGATTGGACCCGTATGGGGTTATAGATGTATGGGGTTGTAACACATTCGTTTGAAATCATCCCAATATAGGAGGTCACACCTCGTCCCTTGATCGATGAAGATCTTTCGGACTTCATATGGACCTATTTTGGCAGTGAAGACGAGGGGGTTGTGGAGGTTTGGATTTATACCGACTAGGTCCTCATCGGTGAAACCAATGATCGGTCGCTTACCTTTTGCTTCCTTTTCAACGTCAGTTGCTAGTACCTCTAGCAGGAAAGGGATAGGGACGTTAGGTGAATAGAAATGGGTGCAATCAGGCGTTCAGCCTCTTTCCTTGTGTACCATCCGAGGAGTTTGGAATGTCCAACGGGGGTGGAGATGTTTGAGGGGCTTGTTCCCCGTGAATTTGGAGAATGACTCCGTCCTGATGGTTAGTTGGTGGTGGATCAACTAGTCGGTTGTTAGGTTCATTCTACCTTGGCAGTGCTTATTTGTCGAGGTGCGACATATCCATTCTTTCTCTGCTGATGAACCTTTGTAACTTTCCACTTCTAATAAGGAATTCAAGCTCATCTTTGAGCCTTTTACAATTGTCAGTCGTGTGGTCATAATTGTGGTGGAAGTGACAGTATTTGCTTCTGTCTTTCTTGGGATCATCCTCCGCAGGTTGAGGAGGCCATCGGATGTAAGGGTGATCCCTAATCTGAAACAGAACTTGACTAAGAGTTTCATTTAAAGGAGTATGATGTTAAACCTTCGATGAGGCGGAGGACCCGTTCAGTTACTCTTCGATAAGGGCCGTCAAGGCGATCGATTGCGTTCTCTCCTGGACGATTGATTCCACCTTTGGTCGAAAGTTTTGGCGTTTTCAGTCGCGATGTACTTCTCAGCATGGGAGTAAAATTCCTGGATAGTGGAGGGAGGTTTTTTTGTGATCGAGACCGAGTAAATAGTATCGCTAATGCAATAAAGTGGTTCGAGGACGGAACTTTTATCATCTCTGTCTTGAACCTCTCCAAGAACTCCCTTAGCAGTTCATCCTCCTTTTGATGTAATGACAATAGAGAGGTGGATTTTCTCTTTGCTCCACTACTTATCACAAAGTGAGTTTCTAACTGCTGTCGAAGTTAGGAGAAAGTTCTTATACTGAATCGTGGAAGTGAGTTAAATCATGTTAATGCATTCCCCTTGAGAATGGTTGGGAAGTGTTTGCACATGGCGGTGTCAGTCATATCTCTTGAGACCATTACCGTCACGAAGTGTGCCGTGTAGTCACAAGGATCGGTTGTTCTATCATATCTTTCCATGGGAGGCAAAAGCACGTCATGATACATCAGTTCCAAAGAGACCTTCGGGTCAAAGGGCGAAACGTTAGAGTAGAGGGGGGCTTGGTTTTCTCGGGCATTGGCCCGCTTAAGTTCATCGGCAACAAGTTGCTCAACTTGCATTCTCAGATCTTCAGGGTCATGGTGAGAAGTTACCGAGAGCTCATAGCTGAGTGGTGGTATTCGTCGTCGGGGACAGTCGCGTCCAGATCCCCCCGAGGAAGAGTGGCCCTCTGGCCTTACAGCATGGCTAAAGCCTTCCAATTACTTACTCATGTCCTGAATTCTTGACTCTAATCTGTCTATCTAGGGCTGACTGACCCATTCTGGAGGTATCGACGTGGGAACCATGGCTGGGCATTCCTGTAACCCAGGCTGCTAGGCCTGTTCCAAGCGAAGAGGTTGATCGTAAGTAGGAGGATTGTCGACAAGTCGAGAGGTACTGGAGGAGGGGCTGTGTCAGTAGGGGTAGTGATATGACCATCTACCACAGATACGACCTTGACGCTATTTTGGTTCTTCGCTTCAGAGGCATGTTGGTTTGATCAGTTATGAGTGTTCAATAAAGATTCTCAAATCTGTTTCCCACGGACGGTGTCAATCTATTGAGGTGGGTTTAAACTCTACAGATCTGACTCCTTGTGATTCGAACGGGTGCTCAATGAAAAGGGTTAAAGCCTGCAAAATACTGCCAGAGGGTGCTACAGCAGGGGAGGCTCTGACTCTCAAATCAGAAAGAGTGATTTTCGAAAGGACAAATAGACTGAGAAGAAGGGAGGACGGATCTCCATGTGATCTTTGTATGTCTTGTGTTCAGTTAAAGGACTTACTTGACTTAACGCCTCGAAAGCTCTTATATAGTTCCTTTAAGAATTGTGCTGTCGTAGGGTGTTGCAACCCTAGTTTTTTTATGGAGTGATTTGAGGATTCTGGATCTGTAAATGTCAAACATTTTATATTGTTTTCACTTAGGAAGTTAAATTATACAGGGAGATTCTTTCCCTTATCAATTGGATCCTCGAAGTTCCCTTTCTATCTCAGGAAATACGTTTCGTGCTGAAATAGGAAACTCAATTGAGATGAGATTCTGTTGAGTACTACAGAATGGGAGGAGAAGTGTTCGATTCCTTTGGTAGCCATCAGTTGGGAGAGAAAAAGAGAGCATTTAGTTCCACCGAATGTTCTTGTAGGTTAACCATGTAAATATCACCCGGCGCCAGACGATTAGCAAGCAGGCTTCCACGGAGCTTGACTCCTTCGGATGGTCGGGGTGGCTAAGACCTGCTTGGGGAGGTAGATTCCTTTGGTCGAACGAGGCGACATAGGCCCATTTATGCATGAGTGGATTAAACACAATGGATTAAAGGTCTTAAGCCGATGTTGGGCGCAACCCATTCTGTATAGTAAATTCTGCGAAACGAGTCCCATCAAAATTCAAATAAAATGTATGTATTTTTACAAGCCAGCATTTGTCCCCCCCTTTTTTTTTTCTTTTTTCAAATACGAAAGGTGAAAATTATCCACTATTTGTCTCCTTTATCCTCATTGACAACGTCAAGTGATATAGACAACTCAATCTTCATCTCTTTTTTCAACAGCATCCACTAGATTTCTCTAACAACTACAGTAATCAAAATATTTGCTTCGATCAGTGTCCTTGACTTGACCTCCTTTGATTTGAATTGCAGATTTACTTTGGTGGCGATGACATCCTCGATCGTAAAAATGTCCTCCATCTCTGTTTTCTTCTTTGGCCACAGATTCAATCAATTCACACATTAGTAGCCATCGGAAGATCTGAGAACAAAGTTAGAGGAAGAGAAGATGTGAAAAAAAGAAAAAGATATGTCGATTGAATGGAAGGGCAAATAAGTTGTTAGATATTTTTAAGATTAAGAAAAAAAAAAAAAAAAAACTTGCAAGATTATCTTCATATTGCAATTATCTAATTGCTATGGGGAGTTTGTGTTTGAGTGGGGCTTTTGTGCGAAGTATAGTAGACGTTAACTCCTCCATAAATACAAGTGAAAAGCTATAAGAAAACCACACTGTGGATAAAACCTACTACTTTGAAAGTAATCTTTTTCTCTTTTACATTAAGTTTTATTTTTCACAAAATTTTTTCATAATTTTGAAACAAGAAATGGGATGCTTTCACATTATTATGGAGTTCTGTTTCAAAGAGATAGCCTAATAGTTACAATCCCACTCTTTTAATTTAGCGATTTTAAATTCAAATCTCAATGTAACAAAAAAGTTATTATGAAGTTCTAATTAGCACTTAATAACTGAGGTATTGATACCAATATCTTCCCAGGATAGAAAATTTTCTCATGGAGCCAAATAGTTATCGAAAAGTTAAAGAAGTCCAAAGAAATCCAAATACTTCATTTACCTTTAAAAGCTTCATATATAAAAAATAAATTTGAAGCACAAGAAGGTAAAACTCGACAATTATGCATTCGGTAACACTTCACTAAAAAAAATATGATTTTAGTCACAAAATTTGTGATTAAAAAAATGAAAAAAATTCATCATAAAAAAAATTTGTGACAAAATTTGCGATGAAAAATAATTCGTAACTAATATGGTGTCATAAAATTTTGTGATGAAAAATTTAAAATTTCATCACAAATTTGTGATCAAAACTTTTTGTGACAGATTTAGTAACAAAAATCTAACAACAAATTTAACGATGGATTTTTTTACCACAAATTTTGCAATGGATTTTTTGTCATGAATTTTACAATGAATTTTTTGCCACAAATTTAACGATGGATATTGTCATGAATTTTGTGATAAAATTTTTATCACGAATTTAGTGACAGATATTTTGTCATGAATTTTGTGAAGGATTTTTTGTCTTGATTTCTACAGTATGAAAAAGTTGATGAAAGAGTTAGGTCTTCTGGTGAAAACGATTGATGTATGCAGAGATGGTTGTATGTTATATTGGTGGGATGATAAAAATACAGAATTTTGTAAATTCTGTAACCAATTTCGGTACAAGATTAGCAGAAAGTCAGGTCGTAATCAACGACGTAAATCATATAAGCAAATGTTTTATTTGCCTTTAACCCCTAGATTGCAAAGGCTCTATGCATCAAAGGCCACTGCTGAGTACATGACGTGGCACGCAAATCATAAAATAGAATAGGGGTTAATGTGTCATCCTTTAGATGTAGAGGCATGGTAACATTTTGATAGAATATATCCTCAGTTTGCAAAAGAAACTCGTAACATCAGGTTAGGTCTCTGTGTTGATGGGTTTGCTCCATTTGGTAAATCGGGAAGAACCTATTAATGTTGGCTAGTTATTTTAACTCCGTACAACCTTCCATCGGGTATATGCATGAAAACCCCCTATATGTTTTTGACATTGGTGGTGCTTGGTCCGCAAAATCCGAAAAAATTAATAGATGTTTACATGCAACCACTGATTGCGGAGTTAAAACAATTATAGGATGAAGGTATTCCTAAATATGATTCTCATACTGATAAGATGTTTATAATGAAGGCTACTCTTCTTTGGACCATGGGCATGTTATCGGGATGGAGTACTGCTGGAATTTTAGGATATCCGATATGCATGAAGAGATCAAAGTCATTTAGATTAAAATATGGCAAGAAGGCGAGTTACTTTGATTGCCATAGATAATTTTTACCGCTAGATCATAAATTCAGAAGGAATAAATAAAAGTTCACTAAGAATGGAGTTGAGAAAACACCTTCTCCGTTGAGAATAACCGGTGAACAAATTTGGTATAGAGTGTTTCACTTCTCTTCTGTTATTGAAGATCCACATGGTATAACTCACAATTATGGAAGTTTGCATAAATGGACTAAACGGAACATATTTTGGGATCTACTATATTGGAAGATCCATCTGATTCATCATAATCTCGATGTGATGCATATTGAGAAGAATGTTTTTGATAATGTCATAAATACAGTGATGGATGTCATTGGAAAAATGAAAGACAACTTGAATGCAAGGAAAGATATGCGCCTTATCTGTAAAAGACCTACACTTGATGTCGATGGAAGTAGTAGGAGACCAAAACCAAAGGCAGTTTATACGTTGAATAAGAAACAGAGACGTACTGTTTGTGAATGGTTGAAATCATTGAGGTTTCCTGATGGTTATGCCTCTTATCTTGGGAGATATGTCGATTTGAAAGAATGTAAATTGGTTGGTTGGAAGAGTCATGATTGTCACATTTTTATAGAAAGACTAATTCCTATTGCATTTAAAGAACTTTTACCAAATTTTGTATAGGATGCCCTTACGGAGTTGAGCAATTTTTTCCATGATATTTGCTCAACAGTGTTGAGACCATCACACATGGAGAAGCTAGAGATAGATATTCCTATTATTTTGTATAATTTAGAAAGGATATTTCTTCCTTCATTTTTTGATTCTATGGAGCACCTCTTAGTTCACTTGCCTTACGAGGCCAAAGTTGCTGGTCCTATCCAATTTCGGTGGATGTATCCGTTTGAAAGGTGAATTTAATATCTTTTACACTCCATTTTCAATGCACTTAAAACTTCAAATTTCGCGATTTTGAATTTACTAACACTTTGTTTCGTTACAATTAGATTCGTATATCATTTGAAGAAAAAAGTTAAAAATTAGGCATGGGTTGAAGTATCTATTATTAATACTTACATTGTGGAGGAAGTCACAACATTTGTCTCATTTTATTTCGAGCCTCACGTACAGTGCAAGAGGCGGAGAGCGGGAAGAAATGATGAGAGTCCTGTTGATCATAATCTGAATTCATTCTCCATCTTTAATTATCTTGGTCGACCAAGTGGAGCATGTAAACTTAGATATTTAAATGATAAAGAATGACGGGCAGCTCATACATATATCTTACTGAATTGTCCAGAAGTGACGTCATATTTCGAGTTAGTATACTATTTGTCAATATATGTATTTTCTGTGGATCGCAAATATCTTGTGACATAAATCATTATCTTTTATGGCAGGAATTTTCAAAATTCATGGTCTAAACTATCGACGAATGAGTTCGATCGTCTGTGCGATGACAAATTTGCATCATGGTTCAAAACATATGTAAATTGATTATATAACAAATATACATCATTACTTAACAAATATTTTAACGCATTTACTTAATTTCGGATTCATAGTAATGAAGCCCAAGTCGAGCAAGAATTCCTACTCCATTTGTCTTGGGTTCCAAACTTAAGGGTACGAACTTGACCTGCATATTTTATAAAATAATATAATTTTCATACTCAAGCATATGGAATGGGCAAGTCTATAATGAATAGTGGGTTTTTTGTTCAGTCATCCAATGATGGAGGTGCAAAAAATGATTTCTATGGCTTGTTAGACGAAATATTAAAGTTAGAGTATCCTGGAGTAGAATTGTGTGTTGTTTTATTTATGTGCCAATGGTTTGATCCCATCAAAGGGATGAATGTGCATCCAACGTTTAATTTGGTTAAAATAAACCATAAGAAATTGTATAGGAGATATGAGTCATTTGTGTTGGCACAACAAGCGATTCAAGTGTATTATACATCATATCCTAGTTTGAAATGTGATAAAATTGATTGGTGGGTTGTTTGTAAAATGAAAGCACGAAAAAAAATAAGGAACGTTGGGAATATATAGCATATCAGCAAGAAGAAGTTACTAACACGTTTCAAACTGAGAAATATAACATTCCAACATTACGAGATCCGCGTGGAGTTGTGGTAGATATGGATCCAAGTGAAATTCATGACAACGACGATGAAGATTCAAATTTTGAGATAGATGATGAGAATGAGGAAGAGGGTGATGAGGATGTTGAATCTATTTTTGAGATTGATGATGATGATGATGATGAGGAATGGATTGACAATGAGGATTTTGATTTTTTATGGCTGGTAAGTCTTTTTTTCTTAATACATTGAATTTTATCTTCATATGTGGTAATATTTGATATCTTCATATATGTTTTTATTATAAAATATGGTTTTTTTCTTTAGTCGTTTGACAATGATAATATATTAAGGTCTAAATGATGTGACAGGAAACTATTTTTTTTTCTTTTAAAAAACATGGTGTTAGAGGACAAACTGACAGAGGCGGCTGTGTTCGTGCTTTTCGACTGATTGCTGACTCTCGTATGCCTTCCCTGACTTTTTTTGGTAAACATCATAATTTCTATTTTATTTGAAATTTTCTATTCATTTATTATTGACTTTACTTATTTCAAATAAAACCCTAATATCGTTTATTTTTTTAATTATTTAATTTCAATTCTCAATTTGTTTCATATTTAGTGGCTCAAGTTTCTTTTTTGTATTTAGCTCATTAATATATTGTTTTCTTTTTTATAGATAATTTGAACCGAATTTTTTTACTTGGTGGCTTGCGATAAGCTAATATTTCATTAATTTAAATATGATAAGTATTTTTATGTACTCCATTATATTTTTTTAAAGTTGACAATTTTTATTTTCTTTGTGGAGTTAACATTTATAATTGACAGTATCGACGTGGGGGGTATAGACGAAGTAGTGATAGAAGATCGGAGTCTTCGGGGTCGCAGTTCGCTTCAGTTGAACCCTCTCATACCCCTTTACCTACTCCTATTGCATCGTCGTCGTCCCCTTTAGTTGCACCTTCTGTGGAACATTCGCATGTCGAGGGAGAAGACACGCGAGAGGTGATTGCCCATAGTAGAGATTCGTAAGTATTAAATTTGGTTCTTTTATCACTATTGATTCTTTTATTTATGTCGCATATGAATTTTTAAATTATCTTATTTACTTACTTTTCTTTGTTCGTAATATTATAACAGATTCACAAATTCTGTATATGTTGTTCAAAAGGTTAATCAAATTGTTAACAACCATTGAGGAGGGAAGTGACTATCTTTCACAAGCACACCAGATAAAACGAAGGAGTTATGGTGGAGAGAGTTCAAGGTAAATTACGTCTTTCAGATGAAATATAAAACTAAATTTATAATTTTAATATAACTAATTGTTTTTTTTATTGCAGCGACAGTTCACTTGGGACGAGGTGGAAGAGTTTGAAATAAGAAGAATTTTTAACAAGAAATGTGATTATTACATTCGATGGGTATTAAGTCATGCAAAGACTAGTAGAATGAAGTTAAATTGCATAACTGATGAAAATTGGCGCATGATTTTGGATTTCTAAGAATTCGACGAGAGCCGACGATGGAGTGAGCAGAATAAAAAGAATCGAGCTTTCAATTCTGGGGAAATGTTTGTTATTTATGCGGGAGGCTCAATCAATATTGATGAACATAGAAATAGATTGGTAATATTATTAAAACACAAATTTTTTTAATGTATTTTTTTATTTTATAACTATTTCATTATATTTAACAATGTTTTTTTTAGGCCAAGGAAATGGGATCCTAGCCATCATTTATAGAGACTTTCACGCGAACCTTCCAAAAAAAAAAGACAAGAGCTGGAATGGGGAGAGAGCTAGAACTGTTGTGGTATTTAATTTGAGAACTTTTCTTTATTTTATAAACAATTTCATTATTGATTTGAATTTTTTTTTATTGAATCAGTCATTATTTTATATGATTACATTGTTAAACTATAAATGAACACTTTTTTTTCGATATTATATATATTGTTACTCTAATTTTATTTGAAATTATATAATGACAATGCAGGAGACATATGATGAGTTACAGCAGAATTCGATCGATAATGACGATGCTGGCTCATCTGAGCTATCTGTTGATAGTATAGATTTATGGGTCGAGGCAAGTAGTGGTGCATAAAAGGGAGGAAAAATACTTGGGATGGGCTCTTTGAGCCAGACTTGTAGAATCACCGGTCAATCCTCTTCCACTCCAGCAGTTGGAAGGGAATAAATGATGCAAATGAACAACCGGATGAACCAGATACATGAGCTATTAGTAGAAAAAGACAATCAAATTGAAGAATTATGCGCACAACAAAGGTAAAATAAGAACGTAATCAGCGAGTTATGCGCAAACCAGGATTTCATAATGCGTCATCTTCAGTTAGCTCCCAGTTTAAGTCAGACGACCCCATTTTTGTTTTCTTCTGATAATCCTCCTGATGGTGAAACTGGTGACGATGGTGATGATGGTGTTTCTTGACATTTCTATATGTTATTTGATGGTTATATTTAAATGTGGTTTTTGCATATTATTATTTTTGAATATTTTGACTTTGTATTATATTTGTTGTTTACATTATTTATTGTTATTTCATAGTTAGTAAATGATGATCTTGATAATGTTGATGATGTTGATAATGTGGTTTGTTGATGATATTGTTGTTGGATGGTTGGTTGATACTGTTAGATAGCTGGTTGATTGATTGTTAATTAATTATGATATTTGATGAGAGACAGGAATATGGAATACATGATGAATGGTCAAATTATAGAATTCAATTTGATTTTTGTTGTAAAATTTTTAAGTTTGTTGCTAAATTTTCGATACAAAATACCCACATTCATTGCAAAATTCGTTGTTAAATATGTTTGCAACAAAATTTGTGACCAAAATGAAAATTGTAACAAACTTGGGTTCAATATAGATCAGCTACAAACTTAGCAACGAAAAGAGTTCGTGGCACATTAGCGACAAACCAGGGTTCGTCGTAGAATTCGACGCTAATTTGCGACGAATTTTAATTTTTTGTCGTTAAAATTAGTGATAAACTGATAGCGAAAAAAAATTGTTTGTCGCTAAATTTGTCATAAACGGTTTTTGCAACGATTTTTCTTAAAAATTCATCGCAAAATTCGTTGCAAAATGACAATTTTTTTGTAGTGCTTTCATCATTATTATGAGTGCTCCTATAAGATCATTGCCCTAATTATAACTTGGGGGATTGTTTCTATAGTTAAGAGAAAACAAAAGGAAAGAAAAAATCTTGCAGCGTCGATGGGCATAGGCCAAAAACATGGGCATTTTCCTAATTATGTTGTGCATAGTTCCAGATACACTGAAAAAATACACTGAAAACACCTATATGCTGCTAGTTATAAAACCTACCAACATGATTAAAAATAAATCATATTGTTCACATTTTTTTTTTTTTTGGTTGCTATGGGCATTAAAGTTCTTAAAAAACCGTAAGAAACATGAAATTTAATACCCCAATTTATCTTGTCTTAATATCAATGCCACTTGGTAACTATTATGAGTTATCTTTTCTAAATGTATAGATACATACATACATACATATATATATATATATGTGTGTGTGTGTTATTATATAAAGCATTTTTATAATAGTCCAAATATCAAACAACTCTATAGATCAAAAAATATTACTTTTTAAAAATTAAAACTAACCTGAAACTTTTTCCATAGGCCATCTTTTGCTGCCTTTGGCACTATGCGCCAAGTCGGCCACGCCCCCGATATATGTCCCTTAATGGTTTTAGTTATAGCACAGACAATTTTGAGATCAATGAAGCTATTTCGAAATGAAATATTTTAAGTTAACAAATAAAATCCCATGAACACATGAACTTTAACTTAAAACAAACTTTAATGACTAACGTATGATTAACTACTTCTATATATGTTCTTTGCTCTAAACTGAGTGGCACGTTAGTCCACGGTTTGGTCCTCGACCAACATTCGCTGAGGAACTCACATTACCCTCAACCTAAGGATTGGGAGCGTCATGCAAAGCAAGGTTCTCCAGCATGTCACTTGACCCTCGCCCGCTCTCATTGCCGCTCCGAGAGCTTCCCCTTGACCTTGACCCTCTGCCTCGAACCATATCTATTTTTCAGAAAAAAAAAAAATTGTTAGGAAATTTTTAATCACAAAGCATAGAAATAACATGCATTTATTGCAAAAAATGTAATTTTTCAAAATATAACAATATCCTCTCCGAAATTTCATAAATTTGAAATTCTAGACAACTTTTACATTACACAAAAAAATTAAATTACACTAAAATTAAAAAATACAAACATCATTATCTTATAAATATATCATAATCTTACAAACGTCAATAACTAATCATTCCATGTCATCATCACCACCATCGGAATCAAATCCTCCATCTCCCTCTATTTGGGAAGAATCATACTCTTCTTCTTCTTCCTCCTCCTCCTCATCTTCTTCTTCTTCTTCTTCTTCAACATCCACTCGGTAATCAAAACGATTGTCTTATTCTTCTGGTATTTCAGTTAAACTTACCTCTTCCAAATCTCTAACAATTAGAATTCTAGCATCATCAAGTTCAGTTGTACGGTCAACAACTCTAGAAACTGATGGTTCATCTTCTTGATGAAAGCTATCAGCTTCAATCGGAAATGTTACACTATTATTAGCTGCCCCTCGAGCCTTTATTTTACATACAACCCACCAATCATGTCTCTCTCTCTTCTTAAAAGGGTATGATGTGCAGTAAACTTGCTATACTTGTGTTGCTAAGACAAAATGGTTATTTGAATGTAGTCTTGATTTATGATTAACTTCAACAATTTTGTGACGAGGGTGCACCCTAACTCCTTTTTCAGTGTCATACCAAATGCACTTAAATAACGCAAATCTGTTACCAACTCCAAAGTACTCCAATTTTATGATATCAATTAACATGCCATAAAAATCGCATTCAAAATCATTATAACAAGTCCCTTTCACACAAATTTCACTATTCATAGTCGCTTTATCCTGTCCGAACTCCTTGGTGTCAAACTTGAAACCGTTAACAAAATATCCGTTATAACATTTCACTGCGCGTGATGGCCCTTGTGCTAGATCTCTTATATTTTTATCTATAGAATTTGTATCATTTGTTACCTATTAATATATTAATGAAATACAACATAGTTAAAACTAAAAAATGATTGTCATTTTTGGCAAAAATGTGTCAATAATCGAAAGGGACAGGTGTACTTACAAATCGCCTTAACCAACTTGCAAACTCTTGTTCATGTCGTTTCTCTAATTACTCATCTGTAATATTTGAAATTTATTCTCTCACAACATCATAAAATATCTTACTCCAAACAATGAACTATCACGTCGTTAGCTTCTCAATTCCGATTGACTTAAAAAGTAAACGGTTATTAAGATACTTTATAAATTCAGTGAGCTCAAAACAATTCAATAACACATATATAACTGCAGCATTGTATTCGTTTTCGAATAGAAATCTCCGATTGCATTCCCCAATTCCTTGACCTGAGCGGTAAAATATTGATAATCTTCCCATCAAATGAATAGGTCCTCCATCATTATTTCGAGATACTCGGTTCAACTTTGTTTCAATATGCAATGCAAAATAAAATGAGCAAAATGTTGAGATCTCCTCAATAATATAGTCCTCACATATGGAACCTTCGACGCATGCTCGATTGTGCACTTTCTTCTTTAGTCGAAAGATACACCTATAAATTAATTGAGTATTTTAAAAAATGATTATATAATGTCATATGAATAGAAGTTGTAGAAATTACCTCTCGAATGGGTACATCCATCTGTATTGAACGGGTCCTCCCACCTTGGCCCCGTAAGCTAAGTGAACTGGCAGATACTCCATACAATCAAAGAATGATGGGGGAAAGTTTTTCTCTAGTTTACAAAGCATCTCAACTATATTGCTCTCCAATATCACCAAATGTTGTACACACAACTCAGTCGCACACAAGTCCCTAAAGAAAGTACTGAGTTCAGTTATAGCATCCTAGACAACGTTAGACACAAGGTCACGAAAGATAATAGGAATCAATCTTTGCATAAAGATATGACAGTCATGACTCTTCATCCCATAAAAGCGGCATTCCTCCAAACTTACACACCAAGCCAAGTTTGAAGCATATCCATCAAGAAATTTCAAAATTTTCACCCATTGACACACATCTAATATTTGATCTCTATTTAATATGCATGAAGTTTTAGGCTTCCAAGTCCTCCCATTTATTTCTTTCAATTCCAAATTTGGGCGTTTGCAATACAACCCCAAATCGAGTCTTGCCTTAACGTTGTCATTCGTTTTTCCTTTAACATCCATAATAGTGTTGAATACATTATCAAACACATTTTTTTCAATCTGCATCACATCCAAGTTATGGCAAATAAAAAGTATTTTTCAATAAGGCAACTCCCAAAATATACTTTTTTTACCCTATTGCGCTCAACTCCAAAGCCTTGAATAGTCTGTTTACCACATTTTGTGTCAAATATAATATTAGGAAGACAAGATACACAATAAAAAATTTCTTCACCATATAGTCGAAGAGGGGGGCTCATCCCTCTCAACTTTTCCATCTCGAAATTTATCCCTTTACTTCTGATATGGATGATTAATAGAAAGAAATTGATGATGACAATCAAAAAATAAAGTTTTCCGACCATTAGCAAGAACAAAGCGCTTCGTCTACTCCATGCAATAAGGGCAGGCTAACTTCCCATGAATGCTCCATCTATATAGTATCGCATAAGCAGGAAAGTCACTTATTGTCCATAAAAGTATTGCCCTCATTTGAAAGTTTTGTTTTATTGAAATATCATAAGTCATCACACCTTCAATCCATAATATTTTCAATTCATCAATCAATGGTCTCAAAAATATATTAATATACTTAGTCGGATTTCTTGGGTGGGGGATAATCAGACTGAGGAAAATGAAGGACTGCTTCATACATATAGAAGGAGGCAAATTGTATAATGTGATAAATACTGGCCAACAAGAGTAAGGAATGGTAGACTAACCGAACGGGTTAAATCCATCTGTGTATAACCCTAAGTGGACATTTCGAGATTCAAAGGCGAAGGATGGATGAGTATTGTCAAAATGCTACCACGCTTGACTATGGGATGGATGTGAAATAGCTTCGTCATCACTACGTTGATTTTTAGCATGCCATGTCATATACTCTGATGTAGCCCTTGACATATAAATCCTTTGAAGTCTTGGTGTTACAGGCATGTATCGTAACACTTTATTTAGAACTTTCTTTCATCTTCCGTTATCTCCTCTTCTTATTTTATATCGAGAATGACCACATATCATACACTCCATCCTGTCTCAATTTTCTTGATAATATAACATGCAATAATTTTCACAAACATCAATCATCTCATACCCAAGTCCAAGTATTTTCAATAGTTTCTTGGCTCCATAGAAATTGCTTGTCAACTTTGAATCTTCTCGTAACATAGTTTGTATAATCTCATTTATGCGATCAAAGCAGACCTCACTCATGTTGAACTCTTACTTGCAATTTAACAATTGTGATACGGTTGACAACGTTGTTTGCATTTTGCAACCATTCCATAATGGTTCTTAAGCTCTTTTCAACAACTTATAAAATAATGTTGCATCAGGATTTGGTGGATCAGCGTTGTCAACAATAATGTCATCATAACTAGAATTCCAATAAAATTGCTAGCCTAAGGCATCCATAACCATGGATCTATATGGAGTCTCAACATCCTCTCTAAATATAGATGATTGTCCTTCCATTGATGCATCATTTCTCACTTCTCCATGACAAAGCCATGTGGTGTAGCCATTAACAAACCCTCTAAAGTACAAGTGCACCGTGACATCATCTGGAGTACAAAATCTATGATTTCGAGATTTATGGCAAAGACATCTAATATTCAATCCATCCATGAAGTTATGTTGAGAACAGACAAAATAGACAAAATCCAAGAATTCATTAACACCCTTAACAAATTCATCTGTCAAATAACCATTACTCAGGTGGCGATACATCCAACTACGATCAATGGACCACATTTTGAATTACATACTGGATGGAAATAATAAAAGTAATATCAAATTTAACAAAGCTTGTTATGTACTAATTACAACCACAATTTGCGACGCTTTTAAACAATAAACATTAAAGTACATGATCCAACACACATAACAGAGCAAGAATTTAACAACAAACAAAAATGAGAAAATATATAAATATAACATTCCCGCTATCGATCAACATTTTCACTGTCCATGTCCATTGAACCCCCCCAAAAAAAGAAGAAGAGAATAATCAAATCATAATTCCAATAATGGAAAAAAGGGGAGAAAAGGAATAATCTTTTTTTTTTATAGATTCTCCGTATATTTTCGAATGATCTAAAGGCAAAATATAATCAACAATCATGGAAATCAAGATTAAGAAATACAAATCACAAAAGATACACAAGGGTACGACGAGAAATTAATTGATTTCGCTAATTAAGAGAGTAGAAGTAAACAATATTGCATAATAATTAATAACCAAGAACAAGAAGACGAGGATGAAGAAGAAATATGTAACTTACCAAAAAAGGGTAGATTGAAAAATTAGACAAATAGATCCTAAAAAATGTAGCCAAATATCAACAACCTGAAATTTATAGAAATCAACAATCATTAATAGGAGAGTAAATATAACTGAGAGAGAGAGAGATGACCTCTGCGAAGGAGTAGAGAGATGACCACTTTAGGGATACTTTGCATCTGCATCAGTTCAATCAGAATGCTTATATTGTCAAAGATAATTTTAATTGTCTTATTCTCATTTAAGAGACTTTAAGGATACTCTACGTCTGCATCAGTCCAATCAGAATGCTTCTATTGTCAAAGATAATTGCAATTGTCTTGTTCAATATGAAACTAATATAATAATCGCCATTTTTACCATTTAGATAGCTAATTTGTTAACATGACATAATTGTAGACAACAATTATGTAATATTTTTTTCCAATTTTTTGCATATTTTAACACAAGATCCAAGTTGTGTTATGCCTTTGTTGTCTCATGGTATTTGCATCATGTTTATTTCACTCTAAGCTGGATAAACACAATCATTTTTCTTAAATAAGCAACAGAAATAGCATTATCGACGTACATTTGAGGTCTCATAAAGCAAGAGAAACTTGTAGCATTGCCTACATTTCACCATCAAATCAAACCTATGTTATAAGAAGGAAGTGAAAACATGCGCCTACGAAGACCTCTAACAAGATACCAGCTAACCTCCTTTACCTTGCGAGGCTTGTCATGGAAGGACAAAACCTTTTTTTCTTTTTTTAATCAGTAAAAGAAAAGAGAATCCTTAAGGGACTAAGAGGGTGCCAAACCCATACTAATACAAACTATCATGTCCAAACAATTCACCAAGCTGAACTCATCAAATGTATCAATCATATATGAGAAAACAAAAGTTTGAAACCATCTAGCCTTAAAATCTATTAAAATCCATGCCCAAATCTTCAAACAAGCACATTGTTATAGTGCCAATAGATAACAAATAATGCATGAATTGAAATATGTTAAAGCTAAGGGGGGGGGGAGTAATAACAAAGTGAAATAGGCAAGGCAGACAGTAACATTTGTAGAAAAAGAAAAATTTCCTCATGTGTACATCTCCAGGCATGCATTCCTTTCTGAATATCAGCTCCCAGTGTGCATTACCAATGGTAAAAGGTGACTTTCCTTAAATATTTAAGGCATTTCCCCCTGCCGTTGACAACATTAATATAACACAATGTAGACTATTTTGAAGTATGCATGCTTCATAATGGATGAATAAGATATTGAAGATTGGGTCAACCTCTGTCACGTACTTGAGAAGGGGCCAATTTGTTTAATACCCCATATGTTGATATGTTAGCAAGAAAGCATTATCATACCCACAGGCAACAGATAAATAAATAAAAGAACCTCAAAATCATTTCATATAACCCATGAAAATCCCTACAACAACACATAAAGTGGTGCAGGTTATTAAGCCAAATTCCAACACTGACCAAGCTTTTATAGACCTTTGTAATTATCTCTCTCCAATAAATCAAAAAAGCTAGGAAGATCAAAGCACTATGTTCTATACAAGATTGTATAACATGACATTTATAGGTTGCAATATGCACTTGCAGTCCAAAAAACATAATATCGAGACACACAAAAGCAGCACATATCATGTATAGGAGAGAACACTATAAGTTGAGCTTCAAGTGTATCTAAATGTGTCAATTTTAAGTTGGAATTAAATCTTCCTAAGAAGCATTCAACTTCGAAATACGGACTTTTCGATAAACAATATTAATGTTGTTTCTTCAAGAAAAGTAAAAGATAATTAATATACCTTCCGAGAATCAGAGCGAAGATGCTATGATGAAATATTCCCTATTTCATCCCAGTAGTAGACAGAGTGAACCCTTGGGAGTAGTTTGATATTTTCCTTCTATTTTTCAACTTAAATGAATTTCTTTTTCCTTGCGATTCTTTAGTTTTATCTTTTTATCCTCTGGGTAGATGCATCCTGACAATGACGAGTAATTTTAGAAGAGGAGTATGGTGATAGTTTCCCAGTGGATGGCACAAAGTCAGGAAAAACTTGCACCTCAAATGGACACAACCACCAATATGCAATGATGTTGAACAGGATGATGATCGATGGATGTTATAATTGTTAATATGTTTATTATTGGATATTGGATATTCATAGAGTATATTTGTTATATATTGAATTGATATTTGTTTGATTTTGTTCGTATTGATACTTTGTTGGATGTTAGAATATTTATAGATAATATCAAGCTTAATGGTTTCGAAAAATTGTCCGGAATATGATTATTATATTGGTTGGATTGGAAAAATATTTAGATATATTAGATGGATATTCATGGTTAAATTTGCTATTTATATTTGTTGGACTGACTTTTTTTTTTAATAGAGACAAATTTTAAAATTTTTTTGAATCATAAAAAAAAAAATCTATCATTAAATTCTTGACTAAAAATCTATCGCAAAATTTGTGGTAAAATATCCGTCGCTAAATTCGTGGCTAAAAATCTATCGCAAAATTTGTAGTAAAATATCCGTCGCTAAATTCATGGCTAAAAATCCATCACAAAATTTGTGACAAAATATGTCACTAAATTCGAGATAAAAAATCCATCACAAAATTAATGACAAAATGTCACTAAATTTGTGACAAAAATTTTATTGCAAAATTCATGACAATATCTATCGTTAAATTTATGATAAAAAATTTGTCCTAAAATTCATAACAAAAAGTCCATTGCAAAATTTGTGGTAAAAAAATCCATCATTAAATTTGTTGTTAGATTTTTGTTACTAAATCTGTCATAAAAAATTTTTCATCACAAATTTGTGATGAAATTTTAAATTTTTCATCACAAAAATTTGTGACACCATATTAGTTACGAATTATTTTTCATCGCAAAGTTTGTCACAAATTTTTTTTATGGTGAATTGTTTTCATTTTTTTAATCACAAATTTTGTGACTAAAATCATTTTTTTTTTAGTGAAGTGTTACCGAATGCATAATTGTCGAGTTTTACCTTCTTGTGTTTCAAATTTATATTTTATATATGAAGCTTTTAAAAGTAAATGAAGTATTTGGATTTCTTTGGACTTCTTTAACTTTTCGATAACTATTTGGCTCAATGAGAAAAATTTCTATCCTGGGAAGATATTGGTATCAATACCTCAGTTATTAAGTGCTAAATAGAACTTCATAATAACTTTTTTGTTACATTGAGATTTGAATTTAAAATCGCTAAATTAAAAGAGTGGGATTGTAACTATTAGGCTATCTCTTTGAAACAGAACTCCATAATAATGTGAAAGCATCCCATTTCTTGTTTCAAAATTATGAAAAAATTTTGTGAAAAATAAAACTTAATGTAAAAGAGAAAAAGATTACTTTCAAAGTAGTAGGTTTTATCCACAGTGTGGTTTTCTTGTAGCTTTTTACTTGTATTTATGGAGGAGTTAACGTGTACTATACTTCGCACAAAAGCCCCACTCAAACACAAACTCCCCACAGCAATTAGATAATTGCAATATGAAGATAATCTTGCAAGTTGTTTTTTTTTTTTTTTCTTAATCTTAAAAATATCTAACAACTTATTTGCCCTTCCATTCAATCGACATATCTTTTTCTTTTTTTCACATCTTCTCTTCCTCTAACTTTGTTCTCAGATCTTCCGATGGCTACTAATGTGTGAATTGATTGAATCTGTGGCCAAAGAAGAAAACAGAGATGGAGTACATTTTTACGATCGAGGACGTCATCGCCACCAAAGTAAATCTGCAATTCAAATCGAAGGAGGTCAAGTCAAGGACACTGATCGAAGCAAATATTTTGATTGCTGTAGTTGTTAGAGAAATCTGGTAGATGCTGTTGAAAAAAGAGATGAAGATTGAGTTGTCTATATCACTTGACGTCGTCAACGAGGATGAAGGAGACAAATAGTGGATAAATAAAATACAGGATAACAGGCGTTTTCACCTTTCGTATTTGAAAAAAGAAAAAAAAAAAGGGGGGGGATAAATGCTGGCTTATAAAAATACATATATTTTATTTGAATTTTGATGGGACCCGTAATGTTGGAATGTTATATTTCTCAGTTTGAAACGTGTTAGCAACTTCTTCTTGCTGATATGCTATATATTCCCAACGTTCCTTATTTTTTTTCGTGCTTTCATTTTACAAACAACCCACCAATCAATTTTATCACATTTCAAACTAGGATATGATGTATAATACACTTGAATCGCTTGTTGTGCCAACACAAATGACTCATATCTCCTATACAATTTCTTATGGTTTATTTTAACCAAATTAAACGTTGGATGCACATTCATCCCTTTGATGGGATCAAACCATTGGCACATAAATAAAACAACACACAATTCTACTCCAGGGTACTCTAACTTTAATATTTCGTCTAACAAGCCATAGAAATCATTTTTTGCACCTCCATCATTGGATGACTGAACAAAAAACCCACTATTCATTATAGACTTGCCCATTCCATATGCTTGAGTATGAAAATTATATTATTTTATAAAATATGCAGGTCAAGTTCGTACCCTTAAGTTTGGAACCCAAGACAAATGGAGTAGGAATTCTTGCTCGACTTGGGCTTCATTACTATGAATCCGAAATTAAGTAAATGCGTTAAAATATTTGTTAAGTAATGATGTATATTTGTTATATAATCAATTTACATATGTTTTGAACCATGATGCAAATTTGTCATCGCACAGACGATCGAACTCATTCGTCGATAGTTTAGACCATGAATTTTGAAAATTCCTGCCATAAAAGATAATGATTTATGTCACAAGATATTTGCGATCCACAGAAAATACATATATTGACAAATAGTATACTAACTCGAAATATGACGTCACCTCTGGACAATTCAGTAAAATATATGTATGAGCTGCCCGTCATTCTTTATCATTTAAATATCTAAGTTTACATGCTCCACTTGGTCGACCAAGATAGTTAAAGATGGAGAATGAATTCAGATTAGGATCAACAGGACTTTCATCATTTCTTCCCGCTCTTCGCCTCTTGCACTGTACGTGAGGCTCGAAATAAAATGAGACAAATGTTGTGACTTCCTCCACAATGTAAGCATTAATAATAGATACTTCAACCCATGCCTTATTTTTAACTTTTTTCTTCAAATGATATACGAATCTAGTTGTAACGAAACAAAGTGTTAGTAAATTCAAAATCGCGAAATTTGAAGTTTTAAGTGCATTGAAATGGAGTGTAAAAGATATTAAATTCACCTTTCAAACGGATACATCCACCGAAATTGGATAGGACCAGCAACTTTGGCCTCGTAAGGCAGGTGAACTAAGAGGTGCTCCATAGAATCAAAAAATGAAGTAAGAAATATCCTTTCTAAATTATACAAAATAATAGGAATATCTATCTCCAGCTTCTCCATGTGTGATGGTCTCAACACTGTTGAGCAAATATCATGGAAAAAATTGCTCAACTCCGTAAGGGCATCCCATACAAAATTTGGTAAAAGTTCTTTAAATGCAATAGGAATTAGTCTTTCTATAAAAATGTGACAATCATGACTCTTCCAACCAACCAATTTACATTCTTTCAAATCGACATATCTCCCAAGATAAGAGGCATAACCATCAGGAAACCTCAATGATTTCAACCATTCACAAACAGTACGTCTCTGTTTCTTATTCAACGTATAAACTGCCTTTGGTTTTGGTCTCCTACTACTTCCATCGACATCAAGTGTAGGTCTTTTACAGATAAGGCGCATATCTTTCCTTGCATTTAAGTTGTCTTTCATTTTTCCAATGACATCCATCAATGTATTTATGACATTATCAAAAACATTCTTCTCAATATGCATCACATCGAGATTATGATGAATCAGATGGGTCTTCCAATATAGTAGATCCCAAAATATGTTCCGTTTAGTCCATTTATGCAAACTTCCATAATTGTGAGTTATACCATGTGGATCTTCAATAACAGAAGAGAAGTGAAACACTCTATACCAAATTTGTTCACCGGTTATTCTCAACGGAGAAGGTGTTTTCTCAACTCCATTCTTAGTGAACTTTTATTTATTCCTTCTGAATTTATGATATAGCGGTAAAAATTATCTATGACAATCAAAGTAACTCGCCTTCTTGCCATATTTTAATCTAAATGACTTTGATCTCTTCATGCATATCGGATATCCTAAAATTCCAGCAGTACTTCATCCCGATAACATGCCCATGGTCCAAAGAAGAGTAGCCTTCATTATAAACATCTTATCAGTATGAGAATCATATTTAGGAATACCTTCATCCTATAATTGTTTTAACTCCGCAATCAGTGGTTGCATGTAAACATCTATTAATTTTTTCGGATTTTGCGGACCAAGCACCACCAATGTCAAAAACATATAGGGGGTTTTCATGCATATACCCGATGGAAGGTTGTACGGAGTTAAAATAACTAGCCAACATTAATAGGTTCTTCCCGATTTACCAAATGGAGCAAACCCATCAACACAGAGACCTAACCTGATGTTACGAGTTTCTTTTGCAAACTGAGGATATATTCTATCAAAATGTTACCATGCCTCTACATCTAAAGGATGACACATTAACCCCTATTCTATTTTATGATTTGCGTGCCACGTCATGTACTCAGCAGTGGCCTTTGATGCATAGAGCCTTTGCAATCTAGGGGTTAAAGGCAAATAAAACATTTGCTTATATGATTTACGTCGTTGATTACGACCTGACTTTCTGCTAATCTTGTACCGAAATTGGTTACAGAATTTACAAAATTCTGTATTTTTATCATCCCACCAATATAACATACAACCATCTCTGCATACATCAATCGTTTTCACCAGAAGACCTAACTCTTTCATCAGCGTTTTCATACTGTAGAAATCATTTGGCATTATGTAATCACGAGGCAATACTTCTCCAATAACTTGAACAAAATCATTGAAACAATTCTCAGACACATTATACTCCGTCTTGACATTTATAATCTTGCGGTTAGAGATAATATCGCATGGCTATCACAACCATCCCATAAAGGTTGATCTGCAGCTCGCAAAACTTACTGAAACTGATGACTTGCGTAAGTTTCATTATTCGCATTGTCATCAACACCCGTATTTTCAGCCTATTCTAATGATGATGCATAAATTGTATATACTTCTTCAAATGTTGGAGCAAAACTAGTACTTGCATGGCTCGATTCGGGAATACAATTATGACCCGTGACATCAATTATCAGTCTTTGATATGGATTGAATTCATCATAATAACTCTGATCCCCTCTAACTGAAAATTGCTTGTTTCGTCGATATTCTTCATCAGATACAAACAGTTCACCATGACAAGTCCAATTATAATAATTCGGGATAAAACTAAATCTACAAAGATGTTCCATCACTTTATCACACTAAAAAAATTTACCATTATTACACTTTCTACAGGGACACCTTAACTTTTTTCCATCCATAAACTCAATTTTACTACAAGCAAAATCATAAAATTGTTCCAACTAAAAAATGAACTCATCAGTTAAACCTCGACGATCCGGTAAGTTCTTTTTATACATCCAACTTCTTTCGTTTTGCATTTTCTGTCACGCCCCGACCCACAGGTCGAGCACGCGAACAAACCGCCATGACTCCTCGAGGCACGAGTATGCCCTACTCGCATATCGAGGTGATGCAAGGCTAATATTATTTCCCTACTCAATATCATTAAGTCAAAATCATACAGCGGAAGATTTAAAAAAAAAAAGATAGTTTTCAATAAAAATTTTCTTTAAAATATTTGCCTCCAATTTACATATAATATCTATATGCATGGTCAAATTGTAAACAAAAATGGGTATGATCATTCACCCGATAGCGTCTCTCAGTAAAACTCGTGAGATAGTACCTCAATGTATGTCAAGTACAGTATAAGTTGAAAATATTAATATGATGGATGAGTATAATCCATATACTCAGTGAGTGAGGTACCATGACTACATAATGACAATAAATGAATTTGTGAAAGTGGCAAGTCAGAACATCATTTCGAATTCATATTTCATTCATTTGCAAATATATCGTGTAATTCAAAATAATATGCATCATTATCATTAAATCATACATCAATGGGGTGTCAAAAAAGTATTCTATCTATAGTTTGGCCTAATTAGAGTAAAATCCACCAATGGGTCACAACAATATTCATAAGAATAAAACATATATATCTTCCCCATTTCCCTTGGTGTTGACACGGTTCTCACGGGTGCTCGTCTATTGGATTCGTTGCCCAGAGGCAGGGGACTCAAACCCCTGCTCCCGTGTTACCCCACCACGTCACCTCATCGGGTAAACGCTCAATACCATAGTAGGGAGTGCGCTATAGCCACTATGCACCATCTCATAATTATACACATGTGCCATATATCATCATTCATAAATCTTTACTCGTAATAAAAATACGACACTGTCAAGTTATCATAATATCAGGATGCAATTTTCACATAACATCATTTCAAGACATACCATAAATACTAAAACATTTCTAAATCACATTTCAAATTTTATTTGTAAAAGTCACGATCAAAACTATTTTTCATTTAAAGTCAAAAACAGATTGTCCCACTCACCTCGATCGGGGAGGGTACACCACTCCCCTTAACTGTCCTCGTTTCTCAAACGAGTCACTCCTTGAACGAAAATATAACCCTACACCTAAATTAAATAATATGTATTATTTGTCAATTTGATATCATATTGTTGGTCTATAAAATACGTATGGAAATGTTTTCTTTAAGGTAAAATCTCAAATTCTATACTTAGAAAAAATTTCCTACAAAACCTATCACGCGTAAGTTTAGTAAAATCATGATATCTTCTAAAATCTTGATCGGATTTAAATGATTTAAATTTTCTCTTAAAATTAAGACATATATCTCCAACTTTTATGTTTAGACCAACTTCAAATTCTGAACACACGAATTTAGAAAAGTTTATCACTTTTTCAGTCTAAGTTTCTAAAACCAATTCTGTACAGTTTTGGAAGAAATATCATATCTCCCAGTATACTTCTCCAATTTAAGTGATTATTATCTCAAATTGAAGATAAGACATAGATTTAAAGCTTTTTAGTTTTGACCATCTTTAGATTTAAATTTATAAGTTTTTAAAATTCAATTTTCATCTCGGTTTCAGTTTTAAAAGTACTTCTGTATAGTTTTAGTAAAAATATCATACCTTTCTGCATACAACTCCGATTCAAGTGATATTTATCTAAACTTAAAGATAAGATAGAGACCTAAAACTTTTATGTTTAACATTTCTCCAAATTCTGAACAAAAGATACCTAAAAAATTCATACAAATTACTGGTGGTACACAGGACATGAAACAGAATTTGTGAAATATGCTAAACCTCCAAAAATCACCAAAAATCGATTCCTTTATGAATTACTTCACATGATATGTCATTTTAAAGCTTAGGGAGTCTACTTTATAGATAAAATAAATATCTTAGATTTTTGATTTCTATAGAACGAGATATTATAAGAAAAATATACAAGATTCAATCTAGAAATCAACATCTAGCATGCTAGTATGGATACCAAAGTAACTACTCATCAAATAATTTAATCTTAGCACAAGTTAGAATATATTACTTCCTTTGTAAGATCTCTTGCTAATAATATATATCACCACTCCTTTTGAATTTTTTAATTTTATCACCTTAGAAAAATCAAATCACAATGAACATAAATTTCTTATACAATATTTCTATACTTCCAATTGAAATTTAAGAATTTTAAAAAATGTTCTTACCTCTTTGACTTCATAGTTGAACTCAAAAATGGAAATGGTCTCTATAAATTTCGTGCAAGGGGTGGTTTGAATGAAGAAAATGAGCCAAACTCTTCTTAAACAAGTTTTTTTTATAAACCTAGCCAAATATCTTTAACCATTGGATCATTCAATGCATTATCTTGACCTTCCACTCGTCCTATCACTTAAACCATGTAATTATTGATTCAAGTAACCTCTATGCACTTCACCAAGTGTCTTTGGACGTCCATGTTAAGGGGAAGAAGTGTCACAAGTTAGAACAAGCTATTCTAGTTAGTTTTCATTCAAAAATTTGTACCCAATAAGCTTTCATGCATAAATTTCTATCCAATGATCTTTCTTGAATGTGGAAAATCCTATCTGGCCATTAACCAACCTTGCTTCCCTCTTGACTAATCATTTGGCTCCAATTGTTCATCCTTGAGTGGCTTGTAACTTAGTCCCTTAACTTTTCTTAATTGTATTTAAACCCCTAACTTTTAACAATTTGCATTTTTGGTCCCTATAAAATTTTGTTTGAAATTTCTTAAATAAGTGAAATTTCATTTAAATATCTTTATTTAAGTGTGTAGGCCTTCTCTGAACTATTTTTGACTTCTTTAGGCCTTGACGACACTTTCCAAGAAATTTTTCGGCTTACGATAAAATTTTCGGTTTTAACGATTTTGAAGCGAAATCTCAAAATAAATAAATAGATAATTAAATAGATGTTTTAATAGAATGCTTATATATTTAGAATCATGAGAAGTAGTACATGATATACAATCACCGAAAATCGGTGTTACAATTCCTAACCCCCTAATAAAAAGTTTCATTCTTGAAACTAAACCGAAACTATACAACAAATAGTTGGGGTTACTGTCTTCTCATAGCATTCTCAGGCTCCCAAGTCTGCTCCTCGATTTGGTCATTCCTCCAAAGTACTCTGACCAGGGAAATTTCCTTGCTTCGTAGCTTATTGATCTATCTATCTAAGATGGTTACGGGTTGGACGGGGAAGCTCAAATCATCGTTCAAATCTACCGGTGGAGGTTCCAATACATGGGAAGGATCAGGGAGGTACCTCCTCAGCATCGAGACATAGAATACATCGTGAATCCATGCTAGCTCAAGTGGTAAGTCCAATTTATATGCCACTTTCCCAATCCTCTCAATGACTCAGAAATGTCCTATGTATCTGGGGTTAAGCTTTCCCCGCTGTCTGAATCAGATCATCCCCTTCCAAAAGGATACCCTCAAAAACACCATGTCTCCTTTCCTGAATCCAAAAGTCATCGTCGTCTGTCTGCATAGCTTTTCTGCCTGTCCTGAGCAGCTTTCATCCGAGCACGTATGACCTTCACCTTCACTCGGGTCTCCTCAATCAAATCTATACAATCAAGCTGTCTCTCCCCGACCTCATCCCAACACAAAGGTGTCCGACACTTTCTCCTGTATAAGGCTTCGAATGGTGTCATCCCAATACTAGCCTGGTAGTTATTGTTGTAAGCGAACTCGATCAATGGGAGGTGCTGGTCCCAACTTCCCTTGAAGTCCATGACACAGGATCTCAACATATCCTCTAGTGTCTGAATGGTCCTCTCAAACTGACCATCCGTCTAGGGGTGGAATGCAGTATTGAACTTCAATCGGGTACCCATGACCTCTTGCAACTTTGGCCAAAATCGAGAAGTAAAACGTGGGTCTCTGTTCGATACAATGGACACTGAAATTCCATGTAGTCGAACTATCTCACTAATATACAAGCGAACCAAACCCTCTAGTGGATAGCTACTGCGGATAGGGAGGAAATGTGCAGACTTGGTAAGTCTGTCTACGATCACCCAGATAGCATCGTGTCGTGCCGAAGTCCGTGGAAGACCCATTACAAAATCCATGGTGACGTGTTCCCATTTCCACTCAAGAATAGGAAGCGGCTATAGTGTGTCGGCGGACCACTGATACTCAGCTTTCATCTGCTGGCATACTAAGCACCGGGAAATAAAACTGGCTATCTCATGCTTCATGCCCGCCCACCAGTAACTTTCTTGAATTGTTCGATACATCTTTGTGCTACCAGGATACATAGCATAGGTTGAAGAGTGAATCTCCTCTAATATGGCACGTCTAAGATCATCATCCTTGGGAATACATATATGTCTCCTAAGAACTACTAAGCCATCATCCCTGACCTTGAAGTCTCCGCCTTCCCCTTTGTTGATCCTCTCAACAATCCCCTGAAACTCCTCATCAGTAGACTGAACTCTCCGAATGTGGTCAAGTAGAGTCGGTCTCACCTCAAATTTGGCCAAAAGTGCTCCAAAATCATCTATCGTCAGTCTAACTCCTAGTGAGCAGAGTCCAATAAGACATGAGAGATAAGAACTCTCAGTGGGTACTGACGATGATGACTACGGCTCAGTGCATCTGCAACGACATTTGCTTTCCCCGGGTGGTAGTCAATAATCAAATCATAGTCTTTGAGAAGCTCCAACCATCTCCTCTGCCTGAGATTGAGCTCCCTCTGAGTGAGTAGGTACTTTAAACTTTTGTGATCTGTATACACCCAGCAAGTAACCCCATATAGATAGTGTCACCAAATTTTCAAGGCGAACACAATAGCAGCAAGCTCTAAGTCATGGGTAAGATAATTCAGTTCATGCCTCTTCAACTATCGGGATGCATAAGCAATAACCCGACCCTTCTGCATCAGGACACAACCTAATCTCTGTCGACTAGCATTGCAATATACCTCGTAGTCACAATCGATAGTAGGAAGAGCAAGGATAGGTGTTGACGTTAGTCGCTGTTTGAGTTCCTAAAAGCTCGCCTCATAGCAGTCATCCCAAACAAACTTGATTTCTTTCCGTGTTAAGTTGGAGAGTGGAGCGGCAATCTTAGAGAATCCCTCTACAAACCTCCGATAATATCCTGCCAATCCAAGGAAACTCCGCATCTCCGTAACGCTCCATGGTTGTTCCTATTTCAAAATAGCCTTAACTTTCTTTGGGTCCGCAAAGATCCCATCAGCCGAAACCACATGACCCAGAAAGTCAATCTCTCTCAACCAAAACTCGCACTTGGAGTATTTGGCATATAACTCATTCTAACGGAGTGTCTGTAGTACATCTTGTAAGTGCTGGGAATGCTCCTTATCACTCCTCGAATACACAAGAATATCATTGATGAAGACAATGACAAATCTATCCAGGAAGGAGTGGAATACTCGGTTCATCAGGCCATAAAAGCTGCTGGGACATTAGTTAACCCAAACGACATCACCAAGAACTCAAAGTGACCGTACAAGGTCCTGAAGGCTGTCTTGGGAACATCATATTCCCTGATTCGTAGCTGGTGATATCCAGATCTCATATCAATCTTAGAGCAAACCCGGGCTTCCTGCAACTGATCGAACAGATCATCAATCCGAGGCAGCGGGTATCGATTTTTGATGGTCACCCGATTCAACTGTCGGTAATCGATGCATAGTCTGAGAGTGCAATCTTTCTTTCGGACAAATAATACCAGAGCTCCCCAAGGTGAAGTGCTCGGTCTAATGAAGCCCTTATCCAACAATTCTTGCAATTGGATTTTTAGCTCTTTTAGCTCTGCCGAGGCCATCTTGTATGGAGGAATGGAGATAGGCACAGTGCCTGGTGCCAAATCGATGGCAAAATCGAACTCCCAGATTGGAGGTAATCCGGGTAGCTCCTCAAGGAATACATCAGGAAACTCCTATACCATTGGGACATCATTTATTTTTGGTCCCTCCACTATAGTGTCAACAATATGCGCCAGACATGCTATACAGCCCTTGCTCATCAATCTGTGGGCCTCCAAAGCTGATATCACACAATTCGGGAGGACCCATCTAATTCCATGAAAAACCAATACTGGACACCCTGGTCTCCGAAATTCGACTGTCTTAGCAAAACAATCCACTGAAGCTATGTTCCGGTGTAGCCAATCCATACCCAGAATGGCATCAAAGTCCCGTATGTCTAGTGGAATCAGAATTGCTTTTAACACTATACTCTCCACCTCGACTCCACAGTCTCGGTACACCTCCTTCCTGACAATCTGCTCCCCTAAGGTAGTAATGACTAGCAGCACTTTATCCAGTGGTACTAGAACCTTGTCAGTATAGTGAGCGAAGTCCGTGCTCACAAAAGAACTATTCGCCCTAGTGTCAATCAACACACGGGCGTCTCTTCCGAAGATAATCATAGTGCCTATCATCCAAATTTATAAAGTCCATTAGTCCAATATCATCAAAATAAATAAAAATTATTTAAGGATAAAACCGCAAAATGGATATATATATTATCTTTTAAAGTTCAATAAAATACATCATAGTCTAGAGTTCTTGTACATTATCAGGATGAGGAGTGGGGGTAGCACCTGTTACTATGTCTGGACTGGCCTGTGCCTCCTCGTTGGTCATAGCATATAGTCTAGCCTGCGTCCTGAGCTGCTGACATGGAGGTAGAGCAGGCATGTTACTCCCAGTAAAAGACTTCCCTGCGATACTATGAAGAGGTGCCGTAGAATGTGCTGAGCTGCCCCTGGGGTCATAAGGAAAGCTCTGATCTGAGGCATGACTGTACCCCTCAGCTCGTAGGTCGGGACAACGGTTTTTGAAGTGTCATTCCTTTCCGCACTGGTAACATCTGCCATAGAATCGGCATGGGCCCGTGTGTGCCTTTTTACAAATCAAGCAGGACCTCCTCTACGCTCCTCCAGTCCACGGCGTATTGCCCAATTTACCTCCTAGTGTACTCATCGGTGCTGATGACTGTCCATACTTCCCATGAGGTGTGGTCTCGGGCCCCTGTCTAGGGCCGTCACTGTATGAACCTTGGCCTCTGCTCCTCTTGGAGCTCTGTCCCTGCCCAAATCTTGGCCTCTTCCTTTGATCTTGCTGGTTGTGAGTCTATTCCGTTCTTTGATGTTCTGCTCTGCTCTTAGTGTCCATTGCAGAACTCTAGCATATGTATCCTCCTCGGAGACTGTCATCCGGTCTCTGATGGCAAGATTTAATCTATGTTCAAACTTGAATCTCCTGGTCTTCTCAATCACCACCAACTCTGGAAAAAATGCCACCAGTTTGCGGAACTCAGTCTCGTACTCTGACACAGACTTCTGCCCTTGCTTCAACTCCAGGAACTCTCGCCGCTTCATGTCACGGTCGAACATCGTGTAATACTGGATATCAAACTCGTTCAGAAATTCACCCCAAATCAGCGGCTCATCCGCTCTATCCTTGACGCCGTCCTACCAGTCATGGGCGTCATCCTCTAGCAGTCTGATTGCTATCACCAGCTTGAGTCTATCCTCAACTCCCATGTCCACCATAGCTTCTTTGACCCGTTTGAGCTATTCCTAGCCATAACGGGGTTGTGGGTCCTAGAGAAGGACTCACACCCTAGACTCCTAGCCTCTCTTACAAAAGTGGAGACCTTTGTCATCTGCCGAGTAGTCGGCGTAGTCGTCAGCGTAGGAGAGGGCGTTGGTACCACTGTGGGTATAGGCGGAGTCTCAACCGCCGGTACAGGTGGTGCTCTTATCTGGTCTCAGTGGGACGTCCACCATCTCATCATCTCCCTGAGTATAGAGAGTGGTGGGGGAACTTCTCCGGTAGGAGGGGCCTGAGGTGCTTGAGACGATGATGCGGCCTCGAGAGGGGTCTCTGAGGTATGCCTTAGTCATTCTCGGGGATGCATAGTTCTACATAAAGGACCATGCTTAGTACTTAAGAGTGAGAAAACAAAAGGTTAGGTGTTAACCTAACCCCCTAATAAAGATTAATGTTATAAGACCATATGAGGCAAATTACAAACTCTTTGAAAACATTTTACAAACACTACAAGTAAAATAGAGTATATACGGAACCTAGAGCTCTGATACCACCGAAATCTGTCATGCCCCGACCCACAGGTCGAGCACGCGAACAGACCGCCATGACTCCTCGAGGCATGAGTACACCCTACTCGTACATCGAGGTGATGCAAGGCTAATATTATGACCCTACTCAATATCATTAAGTCAAAATCATACAGTTGAAGATTTAAAAAAAAAGATAGTTTTCAATAAAAATTTTCTTTAAAACATTTGCCTCTAATTTACATATAATAACTACATGCATGGTCCAATCGTAAACAAAAATGGGTATGATCACTCACTCGATAGCGCCTCTCAGTAAAACTCGTGGGATAGTACCTCAATGTATGTCAAGTACAGTATAAGCTGAAAATATTAATATAAGGGATGAGTATAATCCACATACTCAGTGAGTGAGGTGCAATGACTATATAATGACAATAAATGAATTTGTGAGAGTGACAAGTCAAAACATCATTTTAAATTCAAATTTCATTCATTTGCAAATATATCATGTAATTCAAAATAATATGCATTCTTATCATTAAATCATACATCAATGGGTGTCAAAAATGTATTCTACTCATAGTTTGGCATAACTAGGGTAAAATCCACTAAGGGGTCACCACAATATTCATAAGAATAAAACACATATATCTTCCCTCATTCCCTTGGTGTTGACACGGTTCTCACGGGTGCTCGTCTATTGGATCCGTTGCCCAGAGACAGGGAACTCAAACCTCTGCTCCCGTGCTACCACACCACGTCACCCCGTCGGGTAAACGCTCAATACTGTGGTAGGGAGTGCGCTATAGCCACTATGCTCCATTCCATAATCATACACGTGTGCCATATATCATCATTTATAAATCTTTACTCGTAATAAAAACACGGCACTATCAAGTTATCATAAAATCAGAATGCAATTTTCATATAACATCATCTCAAGACATGCCATAAACACTAAAACATTTCTAAATCATATTTCAAATTTTATTTGTAAAAGTCACGATCAAAACTATTTTTCATTTAAAGTAAAAAATAAATTGTCCCACTCACCTCGATCGGGGAGGGTACGCCACTCCCCTTAACTATTCTCGTTTCTCAAACGAGTCACTCATTGAATGAAAATATAACTCTACACCTAAATTAAATAATATGTATTATTTGTCAATTCGATATCATATTGTTGGTCTACAAAATACGTATGGAAATGTTTTCTTTAAGATAAAATTTCAAATTCCATACTTAGAAAATATTTTCTACAGAACCTATCACGCGCAGGTTTAGTAAAATCATGATATCTTCTAAAATCTTGATCGAATTTAAATGAATTAAATTTTTTCTTAAAACTAAGACATATATCTCCAATCTTTACGTTTAGACCAACTTCAAATTATGAACACACAAATTTAGAAAAATTTATCACTTTTTCAGTCTAAGTTCCTAAAACCAATTCTGCACAGTTTTGGGAGAAATTTCATATCTCCCTGTATACTTCTCCAATTTAAGTGATTATTATCTAAAATTGACGATAAGACATTGATCTAAAACTTTCTAGTTTTGACCATCCTTAGATTTTAAATGTATAATTTTTTAAAATTCAATTTTCATCTTTGTTTTAGTTTTAGAACTATTTCTACATAGTTTTAGTAAAAATATCATAACTTTTTTCATACAACTCCGATTCAAGTGATATTTATCTAAAATTAAAGATAAGATAGAGATATAAAACATTTATGTTTAATATTTCTCCAAATTTTGAACAGAAGATACCTAAAAAATTTATACAAATTACTGATCGTACACAGGACATGCAATAGAATTTGTGAAACATGCTAATTTTTCAAAAATCACCAAAAATCGATTCCTTTATGAATTATTTCACATGATATACCATTTTAAAGCTTAGGGAGTATATTTTATAGAAAAATAAATATCTTAGATTTTTGATTTCTAAAGAATGAGATATTCTAAGAAAACTATACAAGACTCAATTTAGAAATCAACATTTAGCATGCTAGTATGGATACCAAAGTAACTACTCATCAAATAATTTAATCTTAGCATAAATTAGAATATGTTAACTCCTTTTTAAGATCTCTTGCTAATAATATATATCATCACTACTTTTGAATCTTTGAATTTTATCACCTTAAAAAAATCAAATCACAATGAGCATAAATTTCTTATACAATACCTCTATACTTACAATTGAAATTCAAGAATTCTAAAAAATATTCTTACCTTTTTGGTTCCATATTTGAACTCAAAAATGGGAATGGTCTCTATAAATTTTGTGCAAGGGGTGGTTTGAATGAAGAAAATGAGCCAAACTCTTCTTAAATAAGTTTTTTTATAAACCTAGCCAAATATCCTTAACTATTGGATCATTCCATACATTATCTTAACCTTCCATTTGTCCTAACACTTAAACTATGTAATTTTTGATTCAAGCAACCTCCATGCACTCAACCAAGTATCTTTGGACGTCCATGTCAAGGGGGAGAAATGTCACAAGTTAGAACAAGCTATTCTAGTTAGTTTTTATGCAAAAATTTCTATTCAATAAGATTTCATGCATAAATTTCTATTCAATGAGTTTTCTTGAATGTGAAAAATCCTATGTGGCCACTAACCAATCTTGCTTCCCTCTTAACCAATCATTTGGCTCTAATTGTCCATCCTTGAGTGGTTTATAATTTAGTCTCTTAACTTTCCTTAATTGCATTTAAACCCCTAACTTTTAATAATTTGCATTTTTGGTCCCTATGAAATTTTGTTTGAAATTTCTCAAATATGTGAAATTTCATTTAAATATCTTTATTTAAGTATGTTGCCCTTCTCTTAGCTATTTTTGACTTCTTTAGACTTTGTCAGCGCTTTCTGAGAGGTTTTTTAGCTTACCGATAAAATTTTCGGTTTTAACGATTTTGAAGCGAAATCTCAAAATAAATAAATAGATAATTAAATAGATGTCTCAAAAGGATGCTTATATATTTAGAATCATGAGGAGTAGTACATGATATACAGTCACTGAAAATCGGTATTACATTTTCTTTGTTTACAATTTTAATAATTATAAAATATTCAATGAAATACACTACTAAGACAATGTATTTGATTGGGAAAAAATAATCATGTCATAAAATTTACATTAATAAGTGTATACATACATACACTCACATTACCAACCATAAATTTAACCTCTCAAAGATTATTCGACATGAAAATTTGAAAATGAAGGCAAAACAATGACTATATGCAAAGAAAAGCCGTATTTAACCTCTCAACCTATGAACTTCTATTAGTTTAGAGTGTATCTATTTCCACAAATAGTTATATGATTAGTATATATACGTATTTAAACAATAATATGAATTTCACTTGTTATTTTCTGAATCTAAATATATAAATTAAAAAAACACACAATAATATATAAATTACTTGCAATAAATCAAGTTGATCTATGAACACCGAGTGAAGAGGTTTCTAAAATGAACATTATATTAAATTCTATTCTTTGCAACAAAATAGTTACACTCAGCCAAACATTAACTAACAGATGAGCACACAATGCAAAAAATTGCAATTTGTGGCAAAGAGAAAATATGCATATCAAATAAGGCATAATCAAGAAAAGCATTCCCCAAGATTGATTTAGAGCATGAACCTGAGTGCGCCCAAACAACTTTAGGATTCTTAATAATGAACAGTTATCCTCAATATAATCCAGAAACTGATCTGTCAAATAATGACACCAGGATAAATCCAAACTTTATAAATTTATCGAATGCCTACCAAGTGATAGGGCAGTGTTGTAGCCAACCTGAAAGAGACGGGGAAATAGGTCAATGTTGGCCATCTTTGATCCAGATTATTATTGTATCAAAATAAGACCTAATAACTAGATCAAATTTGCTTAAAAACTTCAGCCACAAAGCATGCCCAAGTATAGATTTTACGGAAAAACGAAATTAATGAAATTCTAATTAGGATTTCGGTTTCCAATTTACTCACTTATATGATCTTCACTTTCATATGTTCATATTAGCCACAAGTTAAATAAGTAAAGATCAATCTGGACCATGCTGTTTCGTCCCCAACCACCAAGTATAAATGAAATGCTTCTTTGTCTGATGGAAATGGATCTTTTTGAAATACAGGGCTTAGTCAAGATGTGCAGAGATTTCCTGGAGGAACCAAAACAAACAAAACCCACAAAATTTAGTCAATCACCAAATTTGGACATTGAAACTTAGCATTAAAGGCATAATTTTATTTACCTCCCAGAAGTTCAAGTAGATGTTTTTGTTGAACTACATGTTTCTCTTTTCTGTGAAGTGTGTTCAAAAGTTGGGAAGATCCACTAGCTACAAACAATGAATTTGCAAGTTGGGAAGATCAGACCTGCAAATGTACAAAGACATATGGTTAATAAATTTGAGAAAAAAAAATAAAAACATAAATTAGTTTAATTATGCAATTATTCAGAAATTTGTAATAATAATAATAAAAAAAAAACAAAATAGAGAGGGAGAGCACACCCTCCTGTGGCTGCAGCGGCCAGAGGAAGGGCGCGGTCCTCAAGGCAGTGCCTGGGCTCGAGGGGAGCTGCCTTCGCGGTAGTGCCTGGCTGCCAGGGCTGCGGCCCTCACGGCCGTGCCTGGGTGCCGAGGCCTCAGCCCTTAAGGCCGCGAGCCTGGGTGCGAGGGGCGCTGCCCTGGCGGCAGTGCCTGGCTGACAGGGCCACGACCCTTGCGGCAGCGCCTGGCAGCCAGGGCCGCAACCCTCACTGCCTCGCCTAGCTGCCTGGGCCACGACCCTTCCAACTCAGAGCCAGATCCGGCGGCTCTCCTATCGGATCTGCACGAGAGAGAGAGAGAGCTTACCTTAGTTCAGCAGCAATGGAACATAGCATTCAAAGAAAGAAAGGAAACAAAACAAATGTAAAGGAAGCAAGCAAATTTTTCTAAGTACGAAAAATTTACAACAAACTTTGCGACAAACTAAATGGTTCGTTGCAAAATTTGCGACGAACTCAACAATTCGTTGCAAACTTTGCGACGAACACTAGGTTTATTGCTAATTTTGCGACGAATTCAAAGGTTCGTTGCAAATTTGCGATGAACTCAACGGTTCGTTGTAAATTTGTGATGAACTCAACGGTTCCTCGCAAATTTTGCGATGAACATTAGGTTCGTTGCAAATTTTTGTGACCAAATCAATTGTTTGTTGTAAAATTTGTGATGAACATTAGGTTCGTTGCTAATTTCGTGATGAACTCAAAGGTCCGTTACAAATTTGTGACGAACACTAAGTTCGTTGCAAATTTTGCGACGAACTCAAATGTTCGTTGCAAATTTGCGACGAACACTAAGTTCGTTGCAAATTTTGCGACGAATTCAAATTTTGTTAAAAAATTTGTTGCTAATTGGCAACAAACTTTGGTTTGTAGCAAAGTTCGTTGCTAAAAGTATGTTTTTTGTAGTGAAGTGTTAATGTAGTTTAAGCCATGAAACTCTATAATAATGATATTTTTTGTAAACTTTATTTTTTTCCTTTGCCAAACAAATTATGTGAAAAATTAATTTGACGATTTCCACTCTTAATGTTGAATAATATTTGAGATAACACAATCGTAATTGTTATAAAAAGAGTGATATCATAAAACTATTACATATTAATTAATTATAGTACCATGTATGTGAAACTATGGTTACTCAAATTCCCTGTTTCTTAATTAAGAATTTGTTTAATTGTTCAATTGGAACAAACAACTCATTACCAATCTGGACTCCAAGTATCCCTTTAGTTTCACATTCTTATTATAACTTGATTTCCAAGTAAATTTGTAGATCTTATGTTTTGTGGGCTTACTTTGAAGGAGATCTGGAACTATGCATAAAAAAATCAGGACACCAACATGTTTTTTTTGGCGTGTGCTTATTATTTTCAGCAAACATTCACCTGGCCAGAGGAAAAATCAGTTTCAATATATAATGCGTAGAAAGAATCAGGCAGTCAAAGATTTGAGAATATGCTTTCGTTAGCCAGGAAGCAAGCACTGCAAGCTGTTAGAACAACAAATTTAGCTAATACCAAAGGTCATCCCCCAACGTTTTTGACATGTGCTATTTGGGATGAATTGATTGACAAACACTATAGTACAGTGAAGTGGTAACATAAGTCAAATGCTGTCAAACAAAATCGGAATACAGAAAAAGAAGGAGAAATTACAAAGCACACTCCCGGTTCCATTCCTTCTGTGACACACATGAAGAGGATGGTGAGTATTTCCTTATTTACAATGAGTTCCAAAATTTTGTCTCACTAAAAGTACTTATGATTTTTCTTTATTTTTAGGTTGAAGAATCCATGCAATCGGTGTCCCATCTTGAACTCTTCAATCGTACTCATAGGCATGATAAAAGGAAAGGGCAGTATGTTAACAAGAAATCTGAAGCAGTTAGTGTAAGGTTCATTCTTTTTTATTTTATTTTATATAAAATCATATTTTGGATTACGATCTTTAAGTTTAGTATATTTATAATGTAATTATGTATCCTTGATGTAGGGCAAATACAAGCAATTGAGAAAATATGGATTAGATAGCATTTCTCTGCCAGACTTTGATGCCGGATCGTGGTGTGAGGTGACTGGGGGTTGAATGAAAGGACGTTTATATGTTTTTGCAGAGAGAATTGATGACATGCCCTCAAAGAATTCCTTAGGTGCCACTTCATCTCCATGCATGACTTCGTCGCAGATGTACACTAATGAGAAGGTCGATAAAATGATGGATGAAATGCAAAGTCAAATGCGAAGTCAAATGCGTACCAAAATCTTGGAAGAAGTGCAAACTCAAATACATAACGAAATCTTGGAAGAAGTGCAAAGTCAGGTGAGAGAGCTAACTGAGACATAAATTTGTGAGATAGTTGCACAAATTGGTATCCAACATCCAACACCTCACTTTGATAGCACCCAGTCACCAGATCTTGATCTCCCCTCTCAATGACATTGTTGATTGCATCATTATGTACTTGCTTCTATGGTACAAAACATTTCGAAATCTTGTTCCTTCTACACACTTATTTGATGTAGATGTTGCACTTTTTATATCTATTATATTGACTTTCATTTATTTGCCTTTCATTTTCATCACTATGAGTTTGTGCTATGAGCCCGTGTTCATTTTCATCACTACAAAAAAAGCATGATTTTTACAACGAAATTTAGTGACGAAAAAGATTCGTCTCTATTTAGCGACAAAAACCAAAATAGTGATGAAAATGAACAAGAAATCGTTGCTATTTAGCGACGGATTATATTTTCATCGTTAATTAGCGACGGATTTCAATTTCTGTCGCTAATTAGCGACGGATTTGCTTTTTCATCGTTAAATTTAGCGATAAAAAAAAATTCGTTGCTAAATTTAGCGACGGAAAAAAAATCCGTCGTTAATTAGCGACAAAAACAAAATCCGTCGTTAAATTTAGCGATGAAAAAAAAATTCGTTGCTAAATTTAACGACGGCAAACAACATCCGTCGCTAAATTTAGCAACGGATTCTAAATCCGTTGCTATATTTAGCCACGGATTTTGTTTTATGTCGCTAAATTCGTCGCTAAATATAATTTTAAATTTTTATTAAATATAATTTTATGTTTTTATTAAATATATATTTGTAATTTATATTTTTATTAAATTAGGGTATTGATTTTTATTAAATATAATTTTATATTTTTTAAATATAATTTTAGGATTTTTTTAAAGATAATTTTGTAATTATATTAAATATAATTTTGTATTTTGTATTTTTGTTAGATTTTGGAATTATATTTTTAATGGTAAGAGTTAAGAAAAAAGTATAGAAGTAAAAAATATATATATATTGGTTAAAGCGTTTCACATAACTCTTTAAACCTATGTTTGAATTTGGGCAAAAAGCATATTTTCTGTAAAAAAAAATAAAGTAGCAAAAGGTGGTCATGCGCGGATGGACAAGGGCTGACGGGGTGTGGGCATGGGCAGGCAAGCAGCAGGGGGCCGGGGAAGTGGTGGGCGGATGCCGGCAGGTGGGTGGACAGGCTCTACAAATAAAAAAATTAAATACGAAATTTTACGATAAAAATATAATCCGTCGCTAAATATAGAAACAAAAAAAATTTCGTTGCTAAATTTAGCGATGGAAAATGAAATCCATTGCTAATTAGCAACGGAAAATAAAATCCGTTATTAATTAGCGACGGAAATATAATCGGTCGCTAAATTTAGCGACAGAAAAAAATTTCGTTGTTAAATTTAGTGACGGAAAAAAAATCCGTCGCTAATTAGTGATGGAAAATGAAATCCGTCGCTAATTAGAGATGGAAAATAAAATCCGTCGTTAATTAGCAATGAAAACAATATCCGTTGCTAAATTTAGCGACGGAAAAAAATTTCGTTGCTAAATTTAGTGACTGAAACAAAATCCGTCGCTAAATTTAGCTATGGATTTTATTTTCCGTCACTAAATTCGTCGCTAAATATAATTTTATATTTTTATTAAATATAATTTTATATTTTTATTAAATATATATTTATAATTTATATTTTAATTAAATTAGGGTATTAATTTTTATTAAATATAATTTTATATTTTTTAAATATAATTTTATGATTTTTTTAAAGATAATTTTGTAATTATATTAAATATAATTTTCTATTTTTATTAAATATAATTTTGTATTTTGTATTTTTGTTAGATTAGAGAATTATATTTTTAATGGTGAGACTTAGAAAAAAAGTATAGAAGTAACAAAAAAAAAGATATATCAGATAAGTTAATGTAGTATAGTGGTTAAGAGCGTTTCAGATAATTCTTTAAATTCAGATTCGAATTTGGGCAGAAACACATTTTCTGTAAAAAAAATAAAGCAGCCAAAGATGGTCATGCGCGTATGGGCAAGGGCTGGCGGGGTGTGGGTATGGGTGGGCAAGCAGCAGGGGGTCGAGGCGGTGGTGGGCAGGGGCCAGCGGGTGGGCAGACGGGTTCTACAAATAAAAAAATTAAATACAAAATTTAGCAATGAATTCAGTTTCCGTCGCTAAAATTAGCGATGAAAATGGTTTCCATCGCTAAATCCGTCGCTAAACCCTTATTTTTTTGTAGTGCATATTTTCATTGAACTTGGTTAATATGAATTTCTGATATAGTAGGGAACATATGAGTTGGACTGGAATAGGATGATTGAATTATAGGTTACAGGTTTATAAGGTAACAGAATGTACACAAAACCTTTCAGCCAAATACACTTAAATTAGCGACGGATTACTGACAGATTTCTTCCCAATGAAAAAATCCGTCGCTATTCTATCGCTGTACTAGTACTATATCTCAGCTAATTTCTGACAGAATACCGACAGAATTTTAACGACGGAATATATCCGTCATAAATCCGTCACAAATTAGCGACGACGTACCAATGACTATAGTTTCAGTCGCTAAAATAACTCTCGGTGATCCGTCCCTAATTTATGTTCCATACCCCACTAATCAGTGATGGCCTATCGGAATTTTTTTCCCTCGCAAAGGTTTCCGTCGGTAATCGGTCGCTTTTGTTGGCTTTGCCATGTTCAAATTTCTGACGGAATGTTTTTTGTGATGGTTTTTTCAATCGGTAATCTGTCATGACGCCTCTAACATCTGTGATTGTTTAGCGTCGGATTTTATCACCGACTGAAAATTCTATCTCTGGTCCGTTGGAAAAATAACCCTCCACTAATTTTAGCGAGACTACTTTTAACGACTATTTCAATGACGGAAAACATCCGTCATCGAAGAGCGATGGATTTTTTTGTTTCAGGCCAATTTTCTTGCAGTGATAATCAAAGAAAATGTATATTTGAAATTCTAGAGTGGTTTGTGCCCTCCAATCTGAAGGATTCATTTGGGGGGGGGGGGACTGCTTTTAGCCTAATCGAGTCCCACCTCGGTTTGACTTGACTTGTCCAGCTGATGAAGTGCTAACCAAAGAAAAATGTCCGGTTATCATCTTGTGGAGCCCATGGTTCGAAAACATTTTTTAAAATACTAAAAATTGCTTACTGTGGACTGTGAAGCACTGCCATGTTGCCTTGTTACAACTACTATTTTGACAATCTAAGAATCAGATCAAGGGAAAAATGCAGCCAAATCCGGCCCTCAAACTTGACAATGCATGCTATTATCCAGGACTGTAGTTAGGTCCTACCCTCAAGGGGGATCAATCTTCACACTTTTACGCTACTCTTGGCTTAAAAATTAACATATTGGGCCTTTCCCAATTCTTGTTCAAGTTTGAAGACAAAGATGAAGCCCGAGCTTTCTGCTTTGCATGAGCCGCAAGTATCTTCGAACCATTTTTCTCAACACCATCTCAAAATTTATAATTAGTGACGAGCAGTGTATGATTAGCGGCCCCAAATCAATGAGGTATTATTAAGGATAAAGTTAGTTAACTTTGTTTCTCATATGATAAGGTTTTATCTTCATTCTATGTTTTTGTTGTTGCGCGGATGACACTCACTAGGTATCCCAAGTTGTGTGCTTTGTTTCCATTTGACCTATTCTCTCCTTTTCTTAATGTTACTGATCGATGTTATGTTTAAAACAAATATTTATAGATGCAACTCTACTTAATTGGCTATTGATTCATAATATTTCTCCTCCACCGATGTCCTATGAGTCTAATGATAAAGTACTAGACTCCCTTAGATCTTGAATTCGAGTTTTGAGAATAGAAAAACATCTATCGGGAGAGTCAACTCCTAAACTGCAGATAACACGAATATCAGCCAGCCAAAACCAATAATAATAATAATAATAATAATCTTTTTCCTCCTAATTTCCCTGTTGGAGAGTGGACGAGTCATTAAAATCATTTTGAAAGATTGGAAAAATGCCTCGTTCTCTTTTTGATTCCCTCTTGGTCACTGCCCGTGCCCTTCAAAGGGCAACTATGAGTATTCTTTACTTGCATTTTCCGCTTCACTTCTTTCTTGGTAGCAGTTGATCAGTCCCTTTCGCCAGACTCGTATGCTTGGAATTTTCAAATCAATCAATTTTGGAATTTCCTATGTTTGAAACTTTGTTTAGTCATTCAATAATGAATAATAGATGATGGGAATTGCTAATGACCTCTAGCAATAATCTCACAACTTTCTATGTATTGGGTGCAGGATTTGAGCATGTCTGATGGTGTAATTGATACCCTTTCAATGCCAAAATTACAATCGTAACCTAATTCTAATTGATTTTGGAGATCAGTAAAATTTCTTGTAATAACATTAATCCTGAATTTTGAACAATAAACCACCATTAACTTATTATGGATAATAAGATTTTTTATTACCGATCAGTAAAAATTTCTTATTATAACTTTTAGGAGAGAACTAGAATTTAGAAATTATTAAAATTTCTACTTCTAACTTTTATGGAAAAACTTAAATTGAGTTACTCAATATTGGTTTTACATCTATATATATATTTATATAGTAGTCGGATACTCTATTATCTTAACTAGAGATCTCAATTTTGAATCTTGAGAATAGAAAAAAAAGATTAAGGAGAGCTAATCTTTTATATTAGGTTCGCAGTATTCGGATCGGATTAATCAAATGAATCTCATATACCAGTCGGTGAAGAAAGCTTAATTTTTACTTTAAAAATTAACCTTTAAGAGTCTAAATATGCAGCTACTCAACCAGACAACTAACAGTAACATTAATCGTGAATTTTGAACAAAAATTAAGCTTTAGAAAATCTTTTTGATGGGGTCTAATAATAATAATACTGTCCTTCAAACAAAAGTGGAATATTGGGTCAAATCAAGATTTATTGATAAATACTATGTTATATGAGATGCCCTAAGCTAGAAAAATGTAAGCATATCCTATTCCCTAGTTTGACAATCATTTAACACTTTAGCAGTATATCCAATTCGCATAAAGTGCAATTGACATACTCTCTCCTTTTTGACAGTTAAAAGAGTTCACATACTGGTTGATTCGGAAATTTCAATTTAAGTGTCTCTTTGCTATCCCAAAACTCTACAAAGACGAAAAGTATGCAAAGTGACTTATTTTATTTTGCATGCAATAGACTCTAATGATTCATGGAAGGATGAAGATGAGTTATTAGGATTTGTTATTCTTCTAATTAGGACGGGCAATTGGACCGGGCCGGCCCAAACTCGGGTCGAGCTCGGTCTGTTTTGAAGGGCCGAGTTTAACTCATTTTAGAGTCAGGTTGAGTTTGGGCCTATTATTTAGACCGGTTTTAATTATGGGACGAACCTGGATATTAATAGGCTTGGCCCGTTTAAGCCTGGTCCGATTAAAATAGATATGAAAAATTTTCAAACCCTTTCGGGGGGGAGAGAGAGAGAGAGAGTTTTTATATTTTTATTTTTGTGACTTGATGGTGACAGGTGGATAACCCACCTTTTTCCTTTTCCCTTCCCGAGAGAGTGAGCCCTTTTTTATTTTCTTTGAGAGAGAGAGAGAGAGCGCTTTTAATTTTATTTTCTTTTTTGTAAGTTGATGGAGGCATGTGGATAACTCTACTTTTCTCCTTTTTCCTTCCCGAGAGACGGAGAGAGAGAAAGAGAGCCAACTTTTTCGAAGAATCCGCCTCTAGCTCTGAATGGGAACAGACCAGAAGACGAAGATGTTTCAAGTAGAGATGAGGTAAGTGGTCACATTGACTCAATGTTTGCATGTCCTATGTTCAATACAATACCCAAATGAAAACCACAACCTCACCACATCCCTCTCCCTCTCGATTTATCACTTCTTAGATTGATAACCTAACAAAAAAAAAAAGAGACACATTTTTCCTTTTTCCACACTCTTCTTCTTCAATCAGTACAAGTAAACAACCTCAATAATGGTATGGCGACTGGCAGCGGCTTGATCTCCCCTTGCTTCTCCATCTTTATCGGCATCGCTGCTCCATCGATGTTGGAATCTAAGTTCGGAGACGGACTCTTTGCTCTAAAACTTAGGATACTGGAGTTAAGGTTGTACGTGCGGTGGTGAGAACTGAATCAGTCCCCTCTCCTCTCTCTCTCTCTCTCTCTCTGTGGATTTTATGGGTTTAAATCAAGCTCAGGCCTGGCCTGAAATAGGCCCGAGGCCCTTTTAATTCTTTGGGCTGAGCTCGAGCCTTGATTCATGCAGTTTTCTCAAGCCGGACCCGGGCTCGGGCCCATAAAATTTCACACGGGCCGAGCCCAAGCTTTGCAAGGCCCGACTCAGAAAGCTCAATTGATAGACCTACTTCTAATCCACTATATTACTCTCAGACCCTGTTGGTAAATGCCCACATAGGGGCATTTTACCAAAGTAAAAAAATATTTAAAATTCAAATAAGATAATGAGATAACTCCCATTATCCCATGATCTAATAACCTCACATTAACTAACTTCCATGATGTGAAATCAAATTGCATTCAATTGAGAATTGCAGAATACCGTGAGTTCTCCTAGCATTCATTGAGAGATTGCACACTCATTTTGAAAGAGAGAAATCTCATTGAGAGAATTTTCTGATCGTCACAAAAATCATGGGGTTGAGGGTTGAGACGTTATGACGCTATGGTGATAGCTCGATTTTTGTGGCTATCATCCCGACTACGAATTGTTCGAAAAAAGAGTTTGCGGTTTTCGAAATCTTCTGCATCACTAATTGAGATATACTACGAACTCGACTATTTTATGATTATGAATATTTTTATTATATTCTTCCGCTGTGTGATAGAGTCACCATAATCTAACATTGGTATCAGAGTGATGTTAGATTTATTTTAAAATAAATTTTCAGAATTAATTTTAGGTATAAAAATATAAGGTATAAAATTTGGGATTCGGATTACGGATGAGTTTTGTGACTCCAATTATACCACGTTATTACCCATGTCACGTAGATCACGAAAATAATTTTTTTATAATTTTCTAAATATGTTTAGACCATGAAAATTTCGGTTGAAGTTCTCAATCGTGAATAGTGACCGAGACCATTAAATCTTAGATTTGTCATGATATAGGGCAAATCGAAACATGAAAATTGTAGATATAGTTTTCTGAGATCATGATCTATGTTTTAGTGTGCATTTAGTGTGTTAATATTGCTGGAAAGTGGAGTTTCAAAACTGGCTGCGAAAGGTCGGAATTTTGGGCTCCAAATACGCCGATTTTAGGGCACAATTATTCCAAAAATCGAGTCAAGGATTGTTGGAATAAGAGGAATTAGAGATTTCTTGAAAAATCCAATGAAAACGAGGCTAGAAAAGTGGTTTTCTGGCAGCTAGGTCAAAAGACCCAGTTGTAGGAATCGTCGGGCGGAGGAGACCCAGCCCAAGTCCCAGGCGTGTGCATGACACATGCGAGCAGACGCGTGGCATACAAGATAGGAGGCCTCCCAGGGTCCGGTCCGGGTCGGTTCTGACTAGGTTCTAGACCCGACCAGCGAAGGGGTCCGACCCACGCCCGCGACCCGAAACCCGACCCGGTAGTGTGGGTCACAATCGTGTGGGCACCTAACCCGCGCGCCTGCTCGTCTGACTCATGCACCAACATGCAGAGCGCGAGCGCAGGCATGTGCCAGATGTGCTGTGCGTCTGGCACATGCCACAGGCTCTCCCCAATGCGTGCAAGAGCGTAGGGACACGCCGCCGGCGTCTGGCGGCACGTGGACCCTCCCAGCGGCATGCAGGCTTGCCCAAAAATGGAAATTTTCCAATTTATAAAGGTTTTATGCCAAAAATGTTACTAAATATGAGTTTTTGCGTGTCGAATCCTAATCCGAATGGTAAGATGCAATCCCGGATTGTAGTGTATGGTGTCCGTTGACTCATACGCTCGTCTTGGGGTCTGTACTCAAGTCATTTGGGTTTCGATGATTCTTAGGGTGAACAAAATTGTGATATTAAGTATTAATTGTCACTAACATCTCTCTTTTCTATGTGACAGAGACATGACTGTAACAACAACTATCGTTTTGGATCTCGTGAAGAGAGACAAGCAGAACGGTGACAACTATGAGATATGGCATCGGAATGTTCAGTTTGTCTTCGAGGAACAAGAGCTCAAGGAGGCTCTTAAACATGAGATGACGAACCCCGGGGAGGGTAACACGTCACAGGCTAGACGGGATCAGAAGGCATATCGTGCTTTAAAAAAGAAGGATGGCCAAGTTAGGGTGATCATTTTTAGTAGCATGCACGATGAGCTAATCCCGGTGTATGAGCAGTATCTTACTGCGATGTCAGTCTGGCTTGCTCTGAAAGAGCATTATGGCTCCAATTCAGCTCCTAAGTTGAGGTGTTGACCTATAAGTTCATCACATATAAGAAAATGTCCGATCATACTATAAAGCAATATTTAATGTAAATGTCGAGTATGATAGTCTTTCTGAAGAGTATGGGGGAGCCTATGTCTGATGAGTTTCAGGTACTAGGTGTGATCCAGTCTTTGTCTGACTCATGAGATGTGGTTAAGACCTATCACACACACACTGGGAGTATCCATCCTTTCATGGATGTGAGTAGGCACTTTGAACTCGAGGAGGAGCGCTAGGAGATGACCAAGTCTGCTTCAGGTCATGCTTATATTGCGGAGTTGAGTAAGGGCTCCCGGGGTACTAAGCACAAGTAGCGCAAGCATGAGAAGAAAACCAAAGGCCACGACAAGAAAAAGCCGTTTGTGAAGACCGACGAGAAAATGAAAAAATGCAAGAAGAATGAGCTCGATAAGAGTAAGGTCCAATGCTACATGTGTGACAAATATGGGTATTTCGCACTCGAGTATGGCAAGCAAAAGGTACATTCTTCTTCTTTACATGGTTTGAGTTTTGTATCATCTGGTGTGATACTCGCTAACTCATCTCCTTTGTGGATTGTAGACTCAGGAGCCACCGACCATGTAACTCATTATAGGAGCGCATATGTGGAGTTTCGCCGTTTGTGTACCCATGCGAAGAGCCTCTATGTGGGGAATGGAGCATTTGTGGAAGTGAGAGGGATTGGTACGTGTAAGCTGTTGCTGCGAAGTAACCAAATCCTGTATCTACATGATGTATTATATGCTCCCAAAATTAGATGAAATCTCGTGTCTGTCCGATATTTTGATCAGTTAGGATATTCTGTTTAGTTAGGAAACTCTAGAGTTTCCATTTATTATGATAGTTCTTCAATTTGTTCTAGTTTAGTCCATGAGAGACTTTATGTACTGGATTTGATTTCATTTTATGAGATTTATCTTTCTTCTCCTATTGCCTTTGCATCTGATAGTATAGCGGATGATGTGATTGTATGACATAGTAGACTTGACAACATAGGGAAAGACAGGATGGGCCGATTAGCTGCGAGTGGTTTGTTAGGCTCGCTAACCAAGGTCGAGTTGCCCTTGTGTGAGTTTTACCTAATTGGCAAATCTATGAGAAAACCATTTGGAAAAACAATGAGAGCTAGGACTCCATTGTAGTTTGTTCATTCCGATATTTGCGGACCCATGAATGTAAGACCTCGAAACGGAGCCAAGTATTTCATTACGTTTATAGATGACTACACGCGTTTTGATTACTTCTATCTGATCTCACACAAGTCTAAGACACTAGAGTGCTTTAGGAGGTTTATTAGCGAGGTTGAAAATCAACTAGACTTGAGGGTGAAAACTCTCAGAATCGATCGAGGGCGCGAGTATTTGTCTGAACAGTTTAAAGAGCTCTGTTTTGAGAGAGATATTATGAGACAGTTGACTATTTCTGCTACTCCTCAGTAGAATGGAGTAGCCGAGAGAATGAATAGGACTCTGTTGGAGATGGAGAGATCGATAATGACGTAGGCCAATTTACCTATCTCCCATTGGGGGGGTGTGTTATTGACTGCCGCCTACGTCCTTAATCGTGTTTCAACGAAATCCGTAGTCAACACCCCATACGAGATTTGAACAGGGAGACAGCCTAACCTTAGCCATTTGAAGCCATAGGGTTGTGCCGCGTATGTTCATTATTCCTCGCATCAGTATGGCAAGTTAGATCCGTGAGGAAAAAAGTATATTTTTATAAGATACTCTGAACACTCTGACAGACATGTGTTCCTAGGAGAATATACGGACGACACTGTCACTGAGATTGAGTCTCGTAATGCCATGTTCCTTAAGAATGATTTTTCGAAGAGAGGAGAAATCGATCAAGATTACACTTTCTATGAGATGGATGAGTCTAGTGGCTCAGTTGAGTCCAGCGGTGGGACTCAAGACCCTGTTACGGATCCTGGTCTTAGTGGGAGCAGTTTATCTAAAGGTGAAGTGGCTCTCCCTCCTCGTAGGAGTAGTCGGGGACATGTACCTTGTTATCATTTCTCGATTGAGGATAAGATCCTCATTGTCACTCTTGAGGACGATGAAGAGCTGAGGAAATTCAGGGAGGCTCTCGAGAGTCTGGCGAAATACCAATGGTTACAGGCCATGCAGGAGGAAATGAAATTGATGAGAGTCAATGGGGTTTGGGACCTAGTTGACTTACTTGAGGATAAAAAGGCTATTGAGAACAAGTGGGTTCTCAAAATCAAAAGGAAAGCTGACAGATCGATCAAGAGGTATAAAGTCTGTCTAGTAGTAGCCAAGGGTTACACGCAAACAAAGGGTATTGACTATAAGGAAACTTTCTCCCCAATAGTCAAGTTTACATCGATCCGTTTACTTTTAACGATTGTCGCTAGTTTGGATCTGGAGTTACACCAGATGGACATTAAGACTGCTTTCCTTAATAGGAGTTTGGATGGGGAGATCTACATGGAACAACCCCCTGGGTTTGTTCTAGTAGGTCAGGAGGATATGGTCTGTCAGTTTTGGAAGTCGATATATGGTCTAAAGCAGTCATCCAGGCGGTGGTATCTAAGATTTCATGAGAAGGTGATATCTTATAATTTTATGATGGTCGAAAAAGATCATTGTGTCTATCTGATATGATTTGATAACTCTTTTGTGATCCTGTCATTGTATATAGATGATATAATGTTGGTTGGGAACAATATTAAGTATCTAATAACTATTAAAATACGGTTGTCATCTAGTTTCGACACGAAAAATATGGGTGAAGCTGAGTTCATTCTCGGAATTCAGATCCAAAGGGATCGCTCGAGAAAGTCATTGGCTCTTTCACAAGAGACCTACGTTAGAAAAATCCTCGAGCGTTTTGGGATGAGTGATTGTAATCCCATAGATACTCCGATCGCTAAAGATGAAGGCCTGAGTCTGGAAATATATCCTAAAACTCAGGAAGAAGTGAGGAAAATGAGTAAAGTATTTTACTCTAATACAGTGGGAAGTCTAATGTATGCAATATTGTGTACACGACCGAACATATGTTATACAGTCGGTTTGGTGAGTAGTTATCAGGCAAATCCTGGAAGGGACAATAGAGAGCAGTGTAAAGGATTTTTCGATATCTCAAGAGAGAGCTGCGAACTTCTCCCTGTGTTACAGATGAGACGATTTGCGCCTTGTGGGTTATTTAGATGCCAATTGGGGAGGCGATCTGGATAAATGCAAATACGACATCGAGTTTTGCTTTTTTGCTCAATGGCAGGGCCATCTCTTGGAGCAGTAAGAAGTAAACCTATGTTGCTCTATCTACGATGGAGGCTAAATTCATGGCTTACTCAATAGTAGTTCTGGAAAGTGTTTGGTTCCGGAGACTATTAGATGATTTAGGGATTGTAGCAGATAGTGGGAGACCAGTAATGATTTATTGTGATAATCAGACCGCTATCGTTTACACTCGAGACCCTAAGTTTCATAGTATGATCAAACATATTGACACCATATACAATTTCGTGAGAGACATCATCAAAAAGGGTGAAGTGACCGTCAAGTACATTTCTATATACAGCATAGTGGCCGACCCCTTCACCAAACCCATCACTAGAGACTCCTTTTTAGGGTATAGGGAGTCATTGGGTTTTGGTATTTATTGACATTTCTCATCTTGTAATATTTTGACGACTTTGATGTTTATTGATTTATATATATATAATTATTGTGCATTATTTAGTCACACTTGTGTTATATTTTAATTAATACACTTACTTTTATTATTATATATATGTTTTGCGATGTGATAATAGATATGTCAGGTAGGCGAGATCGACTCTTGATCACCTCCAACTCTGAGAGAGTGGAGATGAGATGGTTTCTAGTTGTAAGAGGTTTTGAAAGTCGCCCTGCTAAAACATAAGTTGCCCTAATACGTGTTCAGGATGAGATCATATGCGACATGATCGACATGGACGTATCCATATCCATGTTGCTTATGAGTAGCCAGGTTTGAGATCTCAGATATCATTTGTGATTTGTGATATTGTCTCTGAGGTACTCTCTTTGAGATCTCTAGGTAAAGTCTTAAATGTAGACTGAGTCTCATACCTATACAGTGTTAGAAAAATATGATATTTGCCCTTTGAGAGATAGTGGAATAACACTGTGACACATGTTTCATATCGCGTGTGATAAGATGACTAGAGATAGTAGAAGCTATATTACTTGAGACAATAACTTGATATTTATCCCCGAGCCCCACTGTGAGATCCGAGATCCATTGGGTGGGATCTCTAGTACCTTTATAACTTTCGACTGTCTCTTGAGATCCTGATTCAGTGTTTGCTGTTTTAGTCTATTTACCGATGGCTCGAAAGATAAATTGAGATTTGAGGGACAGGTTTAGGAAAACAACTGAGTTGAGACTGATAGATTCTAGTTTGTGAAAAGGAAAACCAATTGACATTAAGTCATTATGTTGTATTCACCGACTGATCTTTTATATTTATCTATGTATGGATTTGAATATAATAGTGAATACATAATCGAACGATTTTTGGGGATTACTTTTGATGAGGAAAGTAGCTCAATAAATGTAATTAGTCTTGGATCTGGGGTATAGCAAGATTTCTTTTGGTACTAACGTTGACTACTCGATCATTCTAGCAGGTGTGTCGAGAAGTCTTTGTTTGCAGGTGTACTCGCTAGTTGCACGACGTCCAACCCTGTATGAAAGCCCAGTAGGGTGATGTGATGGATCGCGTGAGTTGTGATCTGATGATGGAAGTAAAATACTCTCATGTGCAAGTAAAATATGTTGGTAAATGCCCACGTAGGGGTATTTTACCAAAGTAAAAAATATTTAAAATTCAAATAGGGATAATGGGATAACTCCCATTATCCCATGATCTAATAACCTCCCATTAACTAACTTCCCATGATGTGAAATCAAATTGCATTCAATCGAGAATTACAGAATACCGTGAGTTCTCGTAGCATTCATTGAAAGATTGCACATTCATTTTGAGAGAGAGAAATCTCGTTGAGAGGATTTTTTGATTGTCACAAAAATCACTGGGTCGAGGGTTGAGACGTTATGATTCTGTTGTGATAGTTCAAATTTCATAGCTATCATCCTGACTACGAGTTATTCGAGAAAAGAGTTTACGAATTTTGAAATTTTCTGTATCACCAATTGAGATATACTGCGAATTCGACTATTTTATTATTCTGAAATTTTTTATTGTATTCTTCCATTACGTGATAGAATCACCATAATCTAACATAACAGAACCAAACATCAAACAATTTTAATCCCACGATTTTGTTTATTTGGGATCTGAAACTAAAATATGACAAGATAATTATAAAGTTTCTTATGTGTATAATAAGCCAACAACCCTTGTAGATGTTGACATAATATTTTTTCTTATCAAAGATTCAAATTCAAGATCTTTAAAACGAAGAAAATGATATCAATTGATTCATAAGTATATTGTATTGTCACGACAAAATACTAATACGAAAAGAGTTGAAGATAAATACATGAATTTTGTACTTAGAAAAAAAATGGAGAAGAAAGAATCCACTCCAAAGTCCTAAACCATGCGCCAAAATACAAGTTCGGTATTTCAAGGAAGAGAAAAAACATTCTTTATATTCTTTTGATGGTAAGTACATGATTGAATCCAATCTCAACAGGTGTAACTCTTGGAATTTTATTAAAATTGGACTGGTAAAACAATTTTATTAAAAGAAGGTGTAAGTCTAAGTTTCGCTTAAAAGATTGAACATCTCGATCTTTTCTCCTAATTGTTTGAAAAACAAATCTTAAAGAAAAATCTAGGGTTTGCCAAATTTTCACATTTGACATTCTTCCATATATATACTTCAAAAATCCGCCACATCTTTTACTTCTAGCATGGAAAGATTAAGGGTAAGATTTCTATTTAGTACTTGAATTATTAAAACCCTTTAAAATAGCATTAAAAAGATCTTAAGAATCAAATCTCACATATATTAAAATTTGAAAGATTCACGAGTAGAAATATGGTTTGATTACTTTGACAAAGAGAGGGGAAAAAAAGTTTTGTAAATAATAACCATAAGTTTTCCGATAAATTGTCTTTCTATTTATTTTAAAAACAAAAATAAAAACTGTACGTTCTAAATATATTATTTATAAATTTAAAATATGCACTAATTAAATCTTGTGTTGGGATTATACTGATTTGAAAAGTCAACACAATCCCACAATATTATAACTAAAAGCATTGCCAAAGTTTGTGAAATTAAAAAAAGACCCAACATGGAAACTAGTTAATAAATTATTGCCTACATTATACATTACGTCAAAGAAAATATATGGAAAAAGAGACAAGGAACAAATGGAAACGCGTGGACCCGGCTGGCTCGACCAATCCAGATCACTAGAGCCTCGACTACTTATGAACCAGTTTCAAATCACCACCTGCCGCTTTTAACTTTCTCATACGGCGATTACCTAACGTTCGGTCAGCAAGATCTCAGCAGTCATCCGCTCCACCCATACCTAACCCCCGCAAACTAGTGTCGTATCTGCCATCCTGGAACGTATAGAATTTTCCCCAAACTAGACTGCTGCAAAGCAGCTAATGAGTGGTTTTAGAGCTGTCTGCAGCTTAAACAATTCAAGCCAGACATGCCCATTTGGAAAACAATTTAATTTCTACAATCATTCAACACTGTATGACCAACTCAGTGATATTCTTCATTATTGCACTGTTGCGGGTGATATTCGAACAAGTAATGCAATTCATCAAGTGGAATAAACTGTCTCGACATCGCATCGTCAAGGTTGCTGGTTCATGCTGTGGTTAATAATTGGGTTTATGGGTTTGTTTCCTCACGGAACAACCTCCTCCTTTTGTATTTCCAATTTGGAAATTTTCAATTTGGTTGCCAACTGTTCGATACAATAATAGAGAGATGCTGTCTTTTTCACTATGATGATTTCTGCTCATGTTCATAGTACCAACAACATTAAAGTGAAAAGGAGATTATGCCAAGTGATATTACATTACAACGGCTAATTAGTCTGTAGTTGTTTTGAGGAGTTGTGGTTTAGAGAGGTAATTCATGCTCAAACACTTAAGGACGGAATGAGTTCTGATGAATTTTTGGGAATTGCATTGGTGGATTGGGTATTCAAAGGAAAGGAGGCTAGAAGATGCTATCAAAAAGAAAGAAAATCTAATCTCCAATGGAAATTTGCCAAACAGAGAGAGCCAATGCTGTTCTTGAAGAGTACTTGAGCATTATGTCAATGCAAGTCAGAGAAATTGGGTGAGTTTGCTAAACACGGCACAATTTGCTTTTAATCTACACCCAAATTCAAGTACCGAGAGGAGTCTCTTTGAGATGGTGTTGGGCTTTCAACCACTTACCCCGCATGAGATAGCAAAACCGAAGGTGAATTGTCCTGCAACATTGAAGTATGCCACAGACAGATAAGACATGTTGGTGGAGGCAAGGGATAGTCTCTCCAAAGCCATCTGAAGTATGGAAAAGTATGCCAACAAGAAGAGGGGGCCCTTGAAATTCAAGGTGGCTGACTTGGTGTTGCTGAAATTAACTTTTCAGATTTGGAGAAAGGTGTCTACGAGAAATGCTTACAGAGGATTGGTAGCAAGATACAATGGCTGATTCGAAGTGCTGCAGCGGATTGGGAATGCAGCATACAAACTCAAGTTGCTGGATAGATTCAAGGTACATCCTGTTTTCCCTGTTAGCTTCTTGAAACCTTATCATGAGAATCTTTCAGGAGAAAAAAGACACATTGTTAGGGACCCACCAACCATTCAAGAGCAGTTTGAGAAGGAAGTTGAGGAGGTCTTAGACCACCATGTTATCAAATATGGGAGGAGTACTCGAAGGCATTAGTATTTTTTAAAGTGGAAGGGAGACCCACTTGAGGATGCAACATGGGAGAAAGACAACCTTATGGCAGTTTAAGGATAAGATTAAGGAGTATTGGAGGAATAGACCATCGAGGGCGTCAGATTCTTCTGTTGGGGGAGAGTTGTCACACCCCTAGGTGTGCAGGGGCACACTTGGTGCTGGGAGTAGCCTAGTGTAAGAGCAGGTTTTTGCCCTCTTGATGCTGAGCAAGGGAAGCACAACATGTGGAGAACGTATATAGACTTGGTGAAAGCAGAAAGTGGAATTTTGTGTTATAAAATTATGAACCGACTTATGGTTAACGCAACGCCTTCAACGAATGGGACCAGAACTAAAGTAAAACTAGTCGTTGGAGTTCAAATGAGGTCATTTTTAAATTCAAACAAGAGAAACGTTGAGGACAGTTGGGAATTAACTTCCAGACAATTAAGACATTGCAACGAAAAGATTCCAACAGAAGGAGTAACGATTACTTGGATGAAAAGTTAGTTATCCCATAACAATTAGGGATGTTAATTGTCTTAGAATTGGTTATAAAGTCAGTATGAAAGCCAACATTTTGGCATGAGAGGATCGGTAAGGAGTTCATGGTTTTCTTATAACCTTTCGATCAAATTTCCATTGTATATTCATGAGGAATTTGGAAAATCAATGAGAGGGCATTGTTGGATCATTAATCCAATATTGGATTTATATGTTCAAATAATTATGTAATTGCATACTGTCAAACCCATTAGTTAAGCCCATATGAAAGTGATCTGGTAAATTTGAAAAATTCAGTAATTTGGGTTTAAGTATCTCAGAGGATATGAAAATAAATTAATGTGTAGATACCAATGGACATTTACTATTTATGATGGGTTAAATAGGGAATGTCTAAAGGTGATTTAAGGACAGCTATTATAAGCTGAACAAGATTTGGAAGGTAAAAGTTACCCTACAACTATAAATAGGATTATGGTCCCCGAGTCAATGTGTCACTCTTCTCCCTCATGCCCCCATCATATAGAGAGAATATGTGAAGATACATATGATCTGGAAGGCCGTACTTAGGATTTTGCCCAGATGAAGGTTTAATCAAGGATTCACTCTATTCAGTTTTCGACTACGAAATCAGGTACATTTCGATCCGATCTAAGTTTTAATTTCAGTTTTAATTATTAAGTTTTAATTTCGATGATTTAAAATGATATTTGGCATCATTTTATATTAAGTTATTTTCCCAACAAGTGGTATCAGAGTCTCTCGTGCTTGAATCATCAAGATTTTTTTTTTTTTTTTTTTTTTTTGCATATTTTAAGATTTAATGTGATTTTAGTACTATATGGATTTTTTAAAAAAATAAGTATAAATTTTTTTTTGATATTTTGGTTTTCGGCAATATATATTTATATATATATTTGGGGCTTTTTTTGTGTGGATTTCAATAAAGAAAAATATTATGAAAAATTTTATTGAAGTCGACCTTCAGATCTTATTAAAAGTCGATATCCAATGTCTTAAAAATAATAATAATAATAATTGGGAAGATTTTTTTTTTATCAAAGTCAACATTAAATATTTTATTAAAGTCGACATTCGGTATTTATATATATATATATATATATATTTAGATAAAAAAGAAGAAGATGACAAGTTTTTAAATGATTTAAGACTCTTAATATTTTGAAATATTTTCTTTCCTTTTCTTTTGAATATTTTTTAAGAAAGTTGATTTTTTTTTATCTTTTAAACTTTCAAAAAAAAAAAAAAGAAATGAAAGAAATTGACATTTTGAGCAAATATATATATTTATGAAAGTTGACATTTTGTCTTTGGAAAGAAATCTTTAAGATTTCTCAAAATTGACTTCTTTTTTTTTTAAAGGAATATTTTGGATCTTGTCTTTTTTTTTTTTAAAGATTCTTTTAGAATTTGATTTCGTTTAAGAAATTTTCAGATTTAAATATTTTTTGAAAAACTTCCAGTTTTAAAGAATATTTACCAATTTAGTTTATTTTAAGAAACTTTCAGAATTTGGAAAAATAAAAAAAAAAAAATTTCAGATTTTAATTTTTCCTTTTAAAGGATGATATCCCAATTTCAGAAAAGAAATTGCAATTAAGAAAATTTTCAATTTTGAAAAAAAAATAAAAAAAGGGAAATTTTCATATTTTAATTTTTTTTAAAGGCTGACTTCCCAATTTCAGAAAATAAAAACTTTTCTTTTATTGCAAATCCACATCACAAAAGGATTAATATTTTTTTTTCAAAAAAAAAAGGAATACGGGTCATTTTAGGCCCAAATAGACCCAATCTTGGGTGTAAAGTTATTGGAACACATTGGACTCAATCGCACCCATTTTTCATCCTTATCATCTTTTAATATCTCTTTTATATTCAGAATTGGTCATTCTTTTAGTATGTGATGGCATGAGACATGTCTAGAAAAGTTCTGTAAAAAAGACGGGGATAAGTCTAAGACTAGCTGGTTCTTAAGTAGTTCTAAATGAACTCACCACCTACTTAGGAACTTTCTTGGTGTCCTTTGCTACAGAACGGGGATTGACTAAATTTTGGATCAGTTGTCGGCAAAGGGTGGAGACTTTGGTTTTATGCCGACAACGAAAGTGTAGGGACGAAAAAATAAGATGAATGAGGTATTTTCAGTAAAATTGGGTTTTTATAGGCCTAATTTAAAGTTAATAAAATTGGACTTTAAATAACCCAATTTTTAAGAAATTGAGCTCATCATGATGAAATTAAAATTTTTTCAATTACGGATATGATTCAAATATGAATATGATTTTGTATATATCTCGAGATGAATTAATTAAAACAATATGTCACCAAAGTGACCTCTGTTATGAAAATTAATTTATTTTGGGATATAAAAGGTTGTGCATGTATTTCATTTGAGTACCGATCGGCCCAAAGGAAAATTCTTACTTGACAGAATTGCATGTACACCATGTGGTAATAAATACGTGACAATTATTCAGTTTTACATGTGACCAATTTATCGGCTCAAAGGAAGATAATTGATTGACATGCTCTTATTGTCAGCATTTGATTACAACACCTATGATTTTGTATATATCTTAAGATAAATTAATTGAAACAACATGTCACCAAAGTGACCTCTCTTGTGAAAATTAATTTGTTTAAAGATGTAAAAGGACTGGTGCATGAAACTCATGTGAATATTGATTGGCCCAAAGGAAGATCAGTATTTGATGGAGTTGCATGTACACCTTATGATAATAGATGCGTGGTAATTTTTCAGTTTTACATGTGACCAATTTATCAGCCCAAAAGAAAGTAATTGGTTGATATGTTCTTATTGTCAGCATTTGATTACTACACCAAGATACCACTTACAAGTTAATTATTTTATCCAAAGATGAAATATTAATGGAGTAATCGGTATCTTGTGATAAGGATTATACATATTTGAATCTATTTGGTTTTTTAAAGTTTCATGTGAGTATATATAGATTATTGTTCTCTATTTGACAGTTAATGCTATTTCTACTAACATTAACACCCAATTCATATTGATTTTAAAATTGAATGGCTCGAATTTCAAGTTTGAATTTAAATCTTGCGTTAAATACCATTTCTTCCCACCACTTATAGATGAGAGTACCTCTAAAAAGATGGAGAAAGAAATGTAGGAGATGTTGAATCGCATGTATTTAATAATGATAAAGTGGGTCATTCTAGAAATATTTAGAGACACTACATATAAGTCGGTTATGACGACCGAATCTTTTCTTACGGACATTGAGAAATAATCTGTCAAGAATGAAATGATTACTGGTACATTCTTGACAATTCCTATCTCTATACGGTATAATGGTTAAAAACTCTTGACCACTAAGAACAGAAAGAAAAGAAAATAGAATAAAAATGCTGCAGGTATAGCATCACAAAAGAAGTAACGAAAGACACAAATTGAATCGGGAAATAATGATTGCTTCTTCTATGGTGCTAAGGGTACAAGAAAATGAGAATATACCAATTATCACGTTTGAGGTAAAAAGAAAGGTATATTCATTGATTTGGTTTGTTCTGAGGTTGACTTAATTTCGGTGTCAGGACACACTCGGTGGTCAGATTCCGCTGTAACTATTCACATCAGTGTGACTATGCAGGGTTTCCTAAATTGTCAATTGCCAATTGATGGTGAAAGATACATCTACGCGGACGATGACAATAAAGTTTCAATTATAGTGATAGAAAAGTTTAGATTATCATTGAAAATCGATTTATATTTGGTTCTTACTGAAACTTTTATTGTTCTATCTTTTAGATGAAATTTGATTTCTATTTTTGTTGGACAGATCAGGTTTTACCTGTTCTTTCAAAAATGAAAAAGTTGGTTAGTTTCTTGAGTCCAAATAAGTTAGTTTCGTTTTTTTATCAGGATTTGATAATCTATATTAGGTTGATACTGTTACTTTAAAGAATCCCTGTAATATAGTACTTGAAGTACACAGATTAAATCAACCAATGAGAATTTCTCTCCATTATGACACAAGAGATTAAGTGATATCACCAAAAGGAGAATAAGGAGACTTGTGTCAGACAATGTAAGGTGATATATTAGGTGTTATTAGACAATGTTAGAAAACCCTCTATTTTATAAAAACAAACTCTACTACCTCCAAAAAAATCGATACCGTGAAAGGAGAGATAAAATTCACAAAGATATCCCGACAGTGATATTACAAATTTCATCAAATCTTTATCTCATTAGGTTTTGAGATGAAATTTGGTTGATAATTATGGATATCAAAAGTTCTGTGGAAGCAAATACTTAGGAAATACCCCTATGGTAAGGGAGACAAGTTTAGTCTCTATCAGTGTCTCAAGAGTGATCTTAAATATAGAAAAATACAGAAGATTCCTTACGCGTCAATAATATGGAGTTTGATGTATGTTTTGATCTGTACGCATTTGGATATTGCGTATATTACGGAAATGTTGGGTAGAAATTTAAGCAAATCAGGAATAAAGTATTGGAAAGTAGTCAAATGGGTCTTGCAATACTTACAGAGAGCAAAAGGATATATATTCACACATTGAAAGTCAGATCAGTTTGAGATCATTCGGTATACTGATTGCAATTTTGTGGGATGTCAAATTAGCATGAAAGCTACAACATGCTACACGCTAACAGGATGAGTCATTTTTGAAAGTGTATTAAATAGTCTCTTATAATCTCTTCCATCATGGCGACGGAATTCATAACGTGCTATAAGGCATCCAATTATGGAATATGACTATGAAACTTTATCACGGATGGTATTAACAGGCCACTCAGATTATTGTATGACGTAATTCAATAGTCTTATATTCCATTTAAAAAAATAATTCAGAGTGGACAGTTGTCTATAGAGTACATTAGTACAAACTCCAAAATTATGAAAACATTTATTAAGGGATTATCACTTAAAAGGTTCATGTGTGCATACTCGTATGGGTGTCATATCAATTCAAAATATTCAGTTTCAGTGGGAGTTTGTGATTTTAGATGCTCATCTAATATAGACATTTTCAGTTATTTCAGTTTAAGGTATTTTGAGATTATTTTTCGCAGAAATAAATATTTAGGTTTTAATCACACTCTGATATTGAATATAGTTGATCTCGTTAAAGAGGACCAGTTGGAAATAGGCATGTTAAAGATCACATTGCATGATATTTCCATGCTACCCATCCATATCATGATCCTTGTCATTCGGTTATATCGATTTACGTAACCATTGATGGTTAAGTTACGAAAGAAATGTAATAGAAACCGCTTTGATCCTAAGTTGATATGATTGATGGACCGGATTGGTTGTAGATACATTTCAATATTGATAGAAAAGTTGAACTCATTCAGTCGTTTCGCAATTGCATAATTATAAGGTTTCACATATAGGCCAAGTGAGAGATTGTTGGATCATTAATTCAACATTGGTTTTATATGTTCAAATAATTATGTAATTGCATACTGTCAAACCCATTAGTTAAGCCCATATGAAAGTGATCTGATAAATTTGGAAAATTTAATAATTTGAGTTTAAGTATATCAGAGGATATGGAAATAAATTAATGTGTAGATACCAATGGACATTTACTATTTATGATGGGTTAAATAGGAAATGTTTAAGGGTGATTTAAGGACAGCTACCATAAGCTGAACAGATAGATTTGGAAGGTAAAAGTCACCCTACAACTATAAATAGGGTTATGGTCCCCGGGTCAATGTGTCACTCTCCTCCCTCATACCCCATCATATAGAGAGAATATGTGAGGATACATATGACCTGGAATGCCGTACCTAGGATTTTGCCCAGATGAAGATTTAATCAAGGATTCACTCTATTCAGTTTTCGGATATGAAATCAGGTATATTTCGATCCGATCTAAGTTTTAATTTCAGTTTTAATTATTAAATTTTAATTCTGATAATTTAACATGATATTTGGTATCATTTTATATTAAGTTATTTTCCCAACCGGCATTTTTCCTGCATTTTTGAGAGTTTAATCTTTGTTTTATTTGAGTGAATTCGCAACCAAAACAAATCCGAACTAAGACAGCAAGGTAGAGCTGAAGATCAACAGAGCTTTGTCTTGCCATCAGTGGGACTTAGAAAACTTTTGGGTGTTGATCCCTATCCAGTGACACTAGACTCCCTTAAATAAAATATTAAATTTAAGTGTTAAGAATAGAAAAACATTTATTAGGATAGTCAACTCCTAAACTGCAGGTAATATAGATATCAGTCAGTCAAGATCAAAAAATATATATATATCTTTTTTCCTCCTAGTTTCCCTGTTGGAGGGTGGACAAGTCATTTTAATCATTTTGAAAGATTGGACAAATGCCTCGTACTCTTTTTGGTTCCCTCTTAGTCACTGCCGGTGCTTGTCTAAGGGCAAGTATGAATATTCTTTACTTGCATTTTCCTCTTCATTTCTGTCTTGGTAGCAGTTGGTCAGTCCCTCTCGCCAGACTCATATTGCTTGGAATTTTCAAATCAATCAATTTTGGAATTTCCTATGTTTGAAACTTTGATTAGTCATTTAATAACGGATAATAGATAATGGGAATTGCTAATGACCTCTTGCAATATTCTCACAACTTTTTATGTATTTGGGTCCATGATCTTAAAGATGCTGAGCATGTCTGATGATGTAATTGATATACATTTTCAATGCCAAAATCACAATCGTAACCTAATTCTAATTGATTTTGGAGATCAGTAAAATTTCTTGTTATAACATTAATCCTGAATTTTGAATAATAAACCACCATTAACTTATTATAGATAATAAGATTTTTTTTTATAGATCAGTAAAAATTTCTTATTATAACTTTTAGGTGAGAACTTGATTTTAGAAATTATTAAAATTTCTCCTTCTAACTTTTATGAAAAATCTTGAATTGAGTTACTCGATATTGGTTTTATATATATATATATATATATATATATATATATATGTATATATATGTATGTATATATATATATGTATATATATGTATGTATATATATATATGTATATATATGTATGTATATATATATATGTATATATATGTATGTATATATATGTATATATATGTATGTATATATATATGTATATATGTATGTATATATATATGTATGTATGTATGTATGTATGTATGTATGTATGTATGTATGTATGTATGTATAGCTAATTCCATACCTATTCCAAATAATACTACTAAGGTGACCAGTGAGTTCTACATGATTTTCGGGTGGCTCTGATACTATTAGAACAAAAATTAAGCTTTAGAAAATCTTTTTGATGGGGTCTAATAATAATAATACTGTCCTTCAAACACAAAGTGGAATATTGGGTCAAATCAAGATTTATCGATAATGCTATGTTATATGAGATGCCCTAAGCTAAAAACAAAAAGTAAGCATATCCTATTCCCTAGTTTGACAATCATTTAACACTTTAGCAGTATATCCAATTCGCATAAAGTGCAATTGACATATTCTCTCCTTTTTGACAGTTAAAAGAGTTCCCATACTAGCTGATTCGGAAGTTTCAATTTAAGTGCCTCTTTGCTATCCGAAAACTCCACAAAGACAAAAAGTATGCAAAGTGACTTATTTTATTTTGCATGCAATAGACTCTAATGACTCATGGAAGGGTGAAGAGGAGTTATTAGGGTTTTTTATTCTTCTAATCCACTGTATTACTCTCAGAACCAAATGTCAAACAATTTTAATCCCACAATTTTGTATATTTGGGATCTGAAACTGATATATGTCTAGATAATAATAAAGTTTCTTATGTGTATAATAAGCAAACAACCATTGTCGATGTTGATATCATATTTTTTTATTTAATATTCGAATTTGAGATATCTAAAATGAAGAAAATGATATCAGTTGATTTATAACTTTATTATATTGTCACGATGGAATATTAATATGAAAAAAGTTAAAAGATAAGTAATTGAATTTAAGGAGAAGAAGGGATCCACTCCAAAGTCCTAAACCATGTCCCAAAAATACAAGTTGGGTATTTCAAGGAAGAGTAAAAACATTCTTTATATTCTTTTGATTATAAAAGCATGATTGAATCCAATCTCAACAGGTGTAACTCTTGGAATTTTATTAAAATTGGACTGGTAAAACAATTTGATTAAAAGAAGGTGCAAGTCTAAGTTTCACTCAAAGGGTTGAGCATCTCGATCTTTTCTAGGTTAGACTAAGGCCTAATTGTTTGAAAAACAAATCTTAAAGAAAAATCTAGGGTTTGCCAAATTTTCACATTTGACTTTCTTCCATATATATACTTCGAAATCCGCCACATCTTTTTCTTCTAGTATGAAAAGATTACGGGCAAGATTTCTTGCTAAAACAACGAAAGTATATTTAGTATTTCAATTATTAAAACCCTTTATAATAGCATTAAAAAGATCTTAAGAATCAAATCTCACATATATTAAAATTTGAAAGATTCACGAGTAGAAATATGGTTTGATTACTTTTAGACAAAGAGAGGGGGAAAAAAAGTATAGTAAATAATAATTATAAGTTTTCCGATAAATTGTCTTTCTATTTATTTTTAAAAAAACTGTAAGTTCTAAATTTATTATATATAAATTTAAAATATGCACTAATTAAATCTTATGTTGGGATTATACTGATTTGAAAAGTCAATAGAATCCCGCAATATTATAATTAATAGCATTGCCAAAATTTGAGAAATTAAAAAAAGACCCACCATGGAAACTAGTTATCAAATTATGGTCTATATTATACATTACGTCAAAGAAGATATATGGAAAAAGAGACAAGGAAACAAATGGAAACGCGTGGACCTGCAGGCTCGACCAATCCAGACCACTAGAGCCTCGACTAGTCACGAACCTGTTTCAAATCACCACCAGCCGCTTTTAACTTTCTCATACGGCGATTACCTAACGTTCGGTCAGCAAGATCTCAGCAGTCATCCGCTCCCCCCATACCTAAGTGCTCCGCAAACGTGGCCAATTTTCATTGGATGGATCTTTAGATTTTCTTTGTTTTTCTTTTTTTTTTTAAATTGTGTTTTGTTTGGGTCAACCCTACATCCCACGTACAATTTTCCTTTTTGACTTTTTGCGGTTCGGATTGAATTCGTAAAATAGATATTCTACTGGTCACTAATGCTCATAAATACAAATAATTTTATCATTTTATTTTATGAAAGTTAATTGTAATTAAATAACGAATTAATAATCATAAATTTTATGAATATTAATACTTATAAATGAGATTTAATACAAAATAAAGTCGAGGTCATATTTAGATATTGAAAAATGAAGATAAAGTAATTGAACTAACAATTTGTTGGGTGTGAAAAATATATCCATAATTTATTGATTTTTTAAAAGTTTGCTGGTATAAACTTAGAGGATATTTAATATATTTTTAAATATTAAATTCATTAAGTAAAAAAAAGATAAAGTTGTTGGAAATGAAAATGTAATAATATAATTTAGACCAAATTAGTTTTTCTATTTCTAATAATAATTTATTAAAATATAATCTCTATATTTAATCTTATTTTTTACTTTTGTTTAGAATTTATTACTTCAAAAATCAAACTTAATCAAGAAACATAGAAGACTAAAATTCATTTGATCATTGTTCTGTGTGGAATTTAACAGATTTTTGAGTCGTGGGAGGTAACATAACAGTTAGGATGGAGTACAGAGCAGAGGATTAAACTACCCTTCCCCCAAAAAGTCGACTTTTGGTAACTTAATTAAAACCGCGTGATGGTGACTGCACGCGTCGGGCACGCGGATAACCCCGTCCTTTATAGTTAACCCTACAACTAACAAAAACCGAAGCAGCTACGAATCTTCTTCCTTTGTCTTCTCTCTCTGTTTCTCCAATGGCGGACAAAAACGCAAAACGAAACACTACGGACGACATAAAGCTCGTCTTCAACAGATTCGACGCCAATGGAGACGGTAAAATCTCCAGCAGCGAACTCGGCTCTCTTCTCCGGGCTCTCGGCTCCGACGCGGCGCCCGACGAGATTAAGAGGATAATGTCCGAAATCGACACAGACGGCGACGGCTATATCGACATCAACGAGTTCGCCGAGTTCTACTCCTGCGGGGACGACGACTGCTCGAGCGGAGCCGAGAGCAAAGAGCTTCGGGAGGCGTTCGACATGTATGACAGAGACAAGAATGGTCTGATTTCGGCGAGTGAATTGCACGCCGTGCTGAAGACTCTGGGAGAGAAGTGCTCGTTGCAGGACTGCCGTCGGATGATCAGTAATGTTGATACTGACGGTGATGGGAATGTTAATTTTGAGGAGTTTAAGAAGATGATGGCTGGTGGTTGATTAATGGAAACGATGGTGGTGCAAGCCGTGCTTGATTAATGTAAGGGCTTTTGATTTTTAACTCAGTCTGACTTAGATAGACTTCAAGAAGGAAAAATAAATAAATAAATAAATAAAAGAGAAAATTAGTTTAGGCGTAGGGTAGAAGAGAAGTGGGAGTATCGGGGGGCAAGTAAAAAGTAAAAGCAACCTGAAAAATTAGGGTTAGCCTGTTTTAGTTTATGCTCTAGAAATACTTATGACTTTGATATCCTTAATTTGAAATGGAAGACGAAGAATCTCTTTATTTTTTTTCTTTTCTTTTTTCTTTTTAATTTGTGATATTATAATAAGAAAGAATTAATCTCCGTGTTAGAAAATATACAAGTCATCTTCAATTACCGGAAGAGGGTGGGCAATTTTTTTATCGATAATACTGTATTTAGAATAGAAAGATATATAATTAAACTGATAATATAAAAGTTTAATAAATTATTATTTTAGTAAAATATTATAGTAAATTGATTTTGTATAGAAAATTTATTATTATAAATATTAAAATAAAAAGGTCAAATTTATTGTTATAAATATGAGAACAAAAAAAGAAAAATATTTTTAAAATTAAAATTAATTATTATAATATTGTGTATTAGAATAAATAAATAATTGATTTGATTTTGAAAATATTTGATTTTTGTTTTCATATTTGTAATAATAAATTTTTTATATAAAATCAATTTATTGTAATATTTTACCAAAACAATGAATAATTATGATTTTATATTGTTATATTATTTTTTATTTTTAATATGGAATTAGAATTATGTAAAATATTATTTAATAGTTTTTTAACAAAATCAAGACACCATATCTAGGATACTCGCTATCAAAAATGGAAAAAGTACTAATTTGGTTTTATTTGTCTCTATTTTTCTTTTTTCATTAATTTGGTGAATTTAAGAAAAAAATTTTGGAAAAAAAATATCTTTTTTAAGTGAAATGAAATCTAAAAAATAGTTAATACCATGCCAACTCATGGATTTAATGATAGAATATTAAACTCGTTTAACTAAAATTTTGAGTTTGAATCTTTAAAATGAAAAAAAAAAGATGTTAAGAGAATTAGTCGCTAAATTTAATCCATTATAATATATATATATATATCTCAATTGAGTTAACTGTTTTAACTTTTGCCACTTCTTTCCTACAAAGCATAAAGAAGTACAATGCCCCCGCCCACCCACCGTCAAAGTGGTTCAACAATGGTGGTCTGGAATTCTTTTGCTCAGTCTTTCGAGTGACTTCTCGTTCCAAGTCTTTCGAGTGACTAGCCCTACCTCTTGTGGTGCAGAATTTGAACTTTTCTCTTCTTGACCCAACTCGTTCAAAGGGTCACTTTTACAACTTTCGTCTCTGGGGCCTAACCTTTGAAGGTGTTATCATGATAATTAAGGACTTTTCTTTCCCCTCTTTTATGTGGATATTATTTCTTGCCGTCCAATCCAATAAATCCGACTAATAACAGTCACCAACTCGTGATGCTTTATCTTGGTCAGCAAATAAATACTTCACATGATTGCCCAAACTTTCTCCCCCCCCCCCCCCAAGAAAGACTTCTTTGGAGTTGAATCTCTTTAATCTCAATTGTGCTCTGTTGCATCTTCTGGTTACGCTCCGGCGTCTTTTGCCATTAGGACCACAATAGGGCAATTTACGGACAACATGATTAATGGGAGAAACCATCCTGCCATTCCCAATATCTAATCCTCACTTTACAATTTCTGAAGTACACAATTCAGAACGAAGAGATTGTTAGAGAGAGAGAGAGAGAGAGAGAGAGAGAGAGAGAGAGAGAGAGAGAAACATATGAATTTATGATTTTTTTTTTACTTGAGCTTTCTCATAAGGCTATGAGCTCAAGGATGGTAGAAAAACAAAATAGCAATAGCAAAATATTTTTTTTAAAAAAAGGATTACAATGCCTAATAAGAGAGTAAGCAAAACACACCGTAAACACAAGAAACACTTTAAAAAGTTTGGTTGCCTCCCAAAAAATGCAAAGTTTTCTATGCTCAAATAAGGTAGATTAGATCCACCCCATTGTCTTTAAATGAATGAGCATTTAGAGCTTTGTCCAGTGGCACTATGCTAGAAATCTCTTTCTCAGGTGGGTCTCCAAACAAGACAGAGAGATTTCTCTTCTCTCTATCAGATCCCTAGATCCATTGTGCAAAGCAACATCCTTCTTAAGGTTCCTATCTAAAGCCCCCGTATGCAATATATTAATTCTATCCACCTTTTAATAACGAGATACCCTTTCTTTGACCATTGGGGGTAACTCTGGGAACATATTATCTTACCCCTCATGTTCAAAACTAAAACTTTCATGGTCCCCGTCGTACAATTGCTGTATTAGCTGTAGCTAGGAGAGGATGGCCTAAGATGATAAGAATTGGGTACTTTGAAAGAAAATAGCTTTTCAACGATGAAAATTACAGACGAAAAAAAATTCATTATTATTAGTGATGAATTTACGACAGATTAGTAATGGAAAATTTAGCGACAAATTTTTTCATCGGTAATTGTTCCGTAGCTAAATCTCTCGTTAAAATTAGCGTCGAAAATTTTCTGTCGCTAAATCCGTCGCTAAAACTTTTTTGACAGATTAACGATGGATTTAGCGACGGAAGAATCTGTCGCTAATTTTTCCGTCGTTAATCAATCGCTAAAATTTGAATTTTTTTTTTCGATTAAATATAATTTTTTGTTTTTATTAAATATAATTTTATATTTTATTAAATATAATTTTTTTATTAAATATAATTTTTTGTCTTTATTAAATATTATTTTGTTTTTTCATTAAATATAATTTTTTATTTTTATTAAATATTATTTGGTGTTTTATTAAATATTATTTTGTTTTTTTATTAAATATAATTTTTTATTTTTATTAAATATAATTTTGTATTTTTATTGAATATACTTTTTGTATTTTTATTAAATATAATTTTTTTTTAAAAAAAATAAAATAAAAAAAACAATAAAAAGAATCAAGAAAACAAAATAAACAAAATAAAAAAAAAAAAAAAAAGTGCAAAGGGGCGGTGGAACCGCCCCTCTTTTGTTTTTTTTCTTTTATTTTTTTATTTTGTTTTTATTTTTTTGTTTCTGTTTTTGTTTTTTTTATTGTTTTGTGTTTCTACCATTACAATTTAAAAAATAAAAAATAAAAAGACAAAACAAAACAAAATAAATAAAATAAATAAACAAAATAAAAAAAGAAAAAAAAAATTGCAAAGGTTGGTGGAACCGCCCCTCCTTTGTTTTTTTTTTATTTTTTTATTTTGTTTTTAATTCTTTAGTTTTTGTTATTATTTTTTTTGTTTTGTGTTTCTACCACTACCATTAAAAAAATAAAAAATAAAATAAAAAAATAAAAAGACTAAACAAAACAAAATAAATAAAAAAAATAAAAAAAATAAAAAAAAAGAAAAAAGTGCAAAGGGGCGGTGGAACCGCTCCTCATTTGTTTTATCTTTTTGGTTTTTTTCTTTTTTTTTAATTCTTTTGTTTTTGTTATTGTTTTGTTTTTTTTATTGTTTTGCGTTTCTACCACTACCATTAAAAAAATAAAAAGACTAAACAAAACAAAATAAAAAAATAAATAAAAAAAAGAAAAAAAAGTACAAAGGGGCGGTGGAACCGCCCCTCCTTTGTTATTTTATTTTATTTTTTATTTTTTTCTTTTGTTTTAAATTCTTTTGTTATTGTTATTTTTTTGTTTTTTTTTTTGTTTTGTGTTTATACCATTACCATGAAAAAAAAAATAAAATCAAAAAATAAAAAGACTAAACAAAACAAAATAAACAAAATAAAAAAAAAATGCAAAGGGGCGGTGGAACCGTCAAAGGGTGCTCCGGCAGGGAGTCTCCAATACTCAAGTCAGTAAAGAGCGGTTTTCGATTGGAAGAAAGAGACTGAGAGTTGAGAGAAGGTTGTTCCCTGTCTTCTGTGTGTCCCCTGTGTTAGACTTAGAGAGCGTATCTAATGTCGAGAGTTTTGAGATCTCTTATACCTATGAGAGTCGTGCGCCGTTGAGAGACTTCTACCCTACCTTCCTTTTAGAGCTGATCCGAGAATCTTAGAGGTCAATATTCCGAATTGATCATGATCCTCATTTATCGGGAAAACTTTCATCTTCGGGAGGGATGCCTTCCTTATCCTGAAAATCTAAGATTTGCCGTTGTGAAATAGAAGGTTGAACTTGACAAAGTTCTGACCTTCCTTACCGCGTACTAATCGGTCGCTCGACTGATAATGGTCTTTCGAAACTTGTCCGGTTGGAAAGCTAACATTTGTTCAATTGATCGAGGTGACTGTCTCCGCTTGATGAGTCACGATCGGCTATTGGGGCGGCTGAGACCCTATCGTTCGGTAGATCTGAACAACTGAGGTCCTTCGGTAGATCGATCGGGATGGCTACGGTCCCTCGGTTGATTGTTATTGTGGACGCTAAATACTGATCGGCAGGACCCTTTTGTGGGCCTTTAAGGAGTTGACTCTCTTAGTTTGGGCTTTTGGGTCACGTCCCATCATTTACCCCCGACTCATGATCTTTTCGGAAGAGGAAGCGTCATGAGTGACAATCCTCTAAAAGGAACGCCCCCTTTTTCTTTGACATTCGCTGCTTCGATTTTCATGAACTTTCTTTTATACATTTTGTCAGAATCTTCGTGTCTTAGAAAATACCTCTTTTTCTTTTTTCTCCAAAAAGCCTTTTCTTTCAGCAAAAATATCGACAGATGTCTTCTCATTACGTAGCATAAACAATATTCAGAGCATTATGATCGAAGAGGATCTGACAGAAGTCCGGAAGGAAATATCGCTCGGAAGTGATTTCGAATTTATATTGCCTGGCGAAGGGGATAAAGCGAGTTTTGCCCCCGAGGGTTGTGTTTTGATGTATAAACAGTGCGTGAAATACGGTTTGAAGATTCCATATACGGGCCCACTGGTGGAGATCTTGAGATATTGGAACATTCATCTTTCACTGCTCATCCCAAATATTTGGCGATTTGTGATTGCCCTAATTTCCTTGGGGCGATGTAGCTCCAAAGGATCCACTCACGGTTGGTATAAACTTCAGACTCGTCGAGAGTCTCGCTAGAAGTTTTTCTATAGCGAGTCCCAGGATAAGCAATGGATGCAGAAGTTCTTCTTCATCAGATTTTTGAATAGGGATCTCCTTCCTATATTTCCGGATGCTAACCAGGAGCTCTTTTTGAACGAGAAAATCCCCCCTCTTCTTCGCCATTCCCGTTTTCTACGAGAAGTGGTCCGTTATTGTGAGACCAGTTACAGAAGCTTGTGGATGGACAGCTTGGTGAAAGACGACATGCTGATACTATCCGGTCTTTTCATGGGTGAGCCAAGGCAAATCACCAAGCCCCTTATGTTGGAGCAACAAGAAAAAGACTTGGTCGACACTGTATTGGACATTGTTGCCCGTCTTCTTGATGAAATTTCTACTGAGCGGGAAATGCAATCTCATGCAAAAAGGAAAACGGTTGATACTTCTCCTAAGTCTGGGCGGAAAAAGTCTAAAACTAGGGTGCCTAGTGCTCTTGCTAGGAGAGAAGGGCAAGTTGCATTTGGAGAGCATGCGCTGTCCCAAGAACATTCTGAAACTGGAGGGGGTCATCTAGTTGGCAAGGCCGTTGGTGTATCGACCGGAGTTGGAGAAGGAGGCGGTTCCGATGAGGGGTTCTTTGAAGTGGCTGAGAACATTCCGGTTCAAGAGCAAGGGTCGGAAGAGTCTCCGATGACGTAATCTTCTGCTTCCATTCTAGACGGAACTTCGGGAGAGTCCTATCGGGGGTCTCAGTATCTTTTGGTCGATGTACCAGATGACTATTACGTTCCTCCACCTATCTTGATTGGAGAAGGACGGAGTTCCGAAGAAGGATCAGTGGCGGTCTTTATGAGAGGTCACAATTTCAATCTTATCGATCCACAGGAGGGGTTATAGTTGACTAAGCGTCTCCAACTTCTTTCGAGGTCCGCCCCTCGAAAAATGTCTCTCGAGTGTACAGACAGGGCTATCCAATCCCTTTGTCTTACAATAAGTATTTCCTTTGTGCAAGTCGAATGTTTGTTCTCTATTGTCTCGTGACTCTGACCATTGTGTCGTTTTTTCAGATTTCTGCCCTAACTGAGTTTTAAAGAAAGTTGAGGGCTAAGCGGGATGAGCAATTTTCCCGTATGAGCGACCAAATGTTGGCGCTGAAGGATACTCTGGAGAACCAAGAGAAGACTATTGGAGAGGTCAAAGACGGGCAGATCAAGAGCCTTTGGGAAGACCTTGCTTCAGTTCAAGCTCGTTGTAAGGAATTGGAAACAGAGGCATGAGCTCGGAAGGTGCAGTTAACAGCTGCCGAAACGTTAGCCCGTTTATGAGAAGAATCCCTTCGAAAGGCTGAACAGGAGATAGCTGACCTCAAGGCTTCTGCTGCCAAATATGCCGTCGCCCTACAACTTTCTCAGCGTAAGTTGCATGAGCATCTGAAATGCACTGAAGAGATTCTTCGAGAGGTTGGTCGATACGAAACTCTGCCCCCGCTTGAAGGATCAATGGATTCGAATTCTGCTCCTACTGTTTTTTGTGTCCCTTCTGCCCTTTGTAATTTTGTGGAATAAGGATTTTTTACCCCATGATTTATTGAAATGTAATAATCTTCAAAGAATTTCCGATATAGCCGAGCGAGGTCGGGGGAATCTCTTCTGATGGTGTGCTCATTCTAGTGTGTTATTGAAAGCTCTTGGAATCAAGTCTGTTTTGGTATGTTCTTAGAAGATCGATTCGGAGATGTTTCCTTGAAAGGCCCGAGCGACTGAGGCCTTCCGACCGATTAGAGACTTTAGAAATCAGAGTCGTGTCCGCTATTTCGGGGAGTTCCATCTATATTAGCGACGCATTCGTTCGGAAGATCTGGGTGACTAAGACCCTTCGGTCGATCAGAGACTTTAGGAATCAGGGCCGTGTCCGCCCAGTCAGGGAGTTTCATCTCATATTAGCGACATTCGTTAAGAAGATCTGGGTGACTAAGACCTTTCGGTCGATCAGAGACTTTAGGAATCAGGGCCGTGTCCGCCCGTTCAGGGAGTTTCATCTCATATTAGCGACATTCGTTAAGAAGATCTGGGTGATTGAGACCCTTCGGTCGATCAAAAACTTTAGGAATCAGGGCCGTGTCCGCCCGTTCGGGGAGTTTCATCCCATATTAGCGACACATTCGTTAGGAAGATCTGGGCGACTGAGGCCCTTCGGTCGATTAGAAACTTTAGGAATCAGGACTGTGTCCACCCATTCGGAGAGTTTCATCCCATATTAGCGACACATTTGTTCGGAAGATCTGGGCGACTGAGACCCTTCGGTCGATCAGAGGCTTTAGGAATCAAGGCCGTGTTTGCCTGTTCGAGGAGTTTCATTCCATATTAACGACACATTCGTTAGGAAGATCTGGGCGACTGAGACCCTTTGGTCGATTAGAGACTTTAGGAATTAGGGTCGTGTCCGCCTGTTCGGGGGTTTCTTCTTTGAAGGTAATTTAAAGTCCCAGGCCACGCGCAGTCAATGAGTAGTAGCAAATTTTGAAATTTTTATTAAAGGAAAAGTACAGGGAAGTCTGGGTCATACGCTGGACAGACGCTAACGGGAATATAAGGCTCGTGCCAGCCATCTCCATGGTGGACTTGGAGGATCACCCCTCCTGGTTCCTCGTGTGGTGGTCTGGGATCTAGCTTATGAAGTGACTCATTCTCCCTTGGTGCGTCACGCCTGTTTGGGGAAGACAAGTTTCTTCCTTCTAAACTGATGAATTTCTATAGTTTTTCGCTGCGGACCAAGAACTCCAGTTCATCCTTGAGTCTTTTACACTCATCGGTCATGTGGCCGTAGTCCTTATGAAAATGACAATATTTAGATTTATCTTTTTTAGGATCTTCTTCCGTCGGACGAGGGGGTCATCTGACATATGACTTGTTCTTTATTTGATACAAAACCCGGCTTGGGGTTTCGCTCAGTGGAGTGTAGATGTTGAACCTTTGCGAAGGTGAAGTTCCTGGTTTGCCTCTTTTCGGGGAACGTTGGCGTGGCGACCGGCTGCGTTCTTTTCTGCTATGATGGCATTTTTGTCGATCGAAGGCCTCTACTTCTTCTGCAGTAATATATTTCTCCACTCAGGAGTAGAATTCTTGAATGGATGCTTGAGGCTTCTTTGTGATGGAGACCTTCATATCAGATGAGCGTAAGCCCGTTAGGAGCGCGACCAAGGCAATGTTATGGTCCAGATCAGGGACTTTCAGTATTACTGTCTTGAATCTCTCCATGAAATTTCTGAGAGATTCCTCTTTTCATTGCTGTAATGATAAGAGGGACGTAGATTTCCGTTTAGCCCCTTGGCTGATTACGAAGTGGGCCTCAAATTGTTGTCGGAGTTGTGCGAAACTCTTGATACTAAGCGGGGGAAGAGAATTAAACCAGGTTAGGGTATTACCCTTAAGAGTGGTAGGGAAGTGCTTGCACATCGTAGCGTCCGAAAGGTCTTTAGAGACCATCACTATTATGAAATGAGCAGAATGGTCGCGGGGATCGTTTGTCCCATCATACCACTCCATGGGAGACAGAAGGATATCTCTTGGTATTGTTTCTAACAAGATTTTTGCATCGAATGGCAATTCGCCCAGGGAGCATTGGGAATCTTCCCTGTCCTTTACTCCTGCTCATTTTAGCTCAGCAGTCATGAGCTGTTCAATCTACCTTTTTAGGCCCTGGGGGTCGTATTGGGAGGCCACCGATGGTTCCGGGAATTCTCATCCAGGGGGTTGTTTGTATTCGGATTCTGTAGCAAATGAGTGGCTGTCCGGTCCAAGGGCTAGACTGAGTCCTTCCAATTATTTACTCATTCTTTGGAGTCCAAACACCAATATTTCCATTTGGGGCTGGTCTGCTTGTTTTGGTTCTGGGGCATGTCTTGTTGTTCTTGATTTGCATGTCATGGAATTAGCTCCCAGTGCGACGGTTGGGGGGAAAACACAGGATTGTGAATTGGAGGATTCGTTATTGGCGGAACGACAGGTCCGGCCGGCACAGAGACGTTCTCTCCTACAACGGCAACGGCTCTAAAATACGCTCTAGTCCTTAGAGGCATGGTTATATGAACTTCTCTAGTTTGTTTCCCACGGACGGCGCCAATCTGATGGAGGTGGGTTATAGCTCCTCAGATACCGGCTCATTTTTTACTCGAACAGTAGTCATCAAAGGTGGATACACCTGCAAAAACCGCTGGAGGGTGCTCCGGTGAGGAGACTCTGACGCTTAAGTCAGTAAAGAGCGGTTTTTGATTGGAAGAAACAGACTGAGAGTTGAGGGAAGGTCGTTCCCTATGTTCTGTGTACCCCATGTGTTAGGTTTAGAGAGCGTACCTGATGTCGAGAGTTTTGAGATCTCTTATACCTATGAGAGTCGTGCGCCGCTGAGGGACTTCTACCCTACCTTCCTTATAGAGCTGATCCGAGAATCTCGGGGGTCAATATTCCGAATTGATCATGATCCTCATTTATCGGGAAAACTTCCATCTTCGGGAGGGATGCCTTCCTTATCCTGAAGATCCAAGATTTTTCGTTATGAAATAGAAGGCTGGAGTTGAGGAAATTCTGACATTCCTTTAGAATCTCTTAGAGTACCATGTACCAATCGGTCGCTCGACTGAAAAGGGACTTTCGAAACTTGTCCGGTTGGAAAGCTAACATTTATTCAATTGATCGAGGTGACTGTCTCCGCTTGATAAGTCACGATCGGTTATCGAGGCGGCTGAGACCCTATCGTTCGGTAAACCCGGGCTACTGAGACCCTTCGGTAGATCGATCAGGGAGGCTACGGCCCCTCGGTTGATTGTTGTTGTGCACGCTAAATACTGATCGGCAGGCCCCTTTAGTGGACCTTTAAGGAGTTGACTCTCTTGGTTTAAGATTTTGGGTCACGTCTCATCACTTTTGTTTTTAATTCTTTTGTTTTTATTAGTGTTTTGTTTTTTTTTTTGTGTTTCCACTACCATTAAAAAAATAAATTATAAAATAAAAAAATAAAAAAACAAAACAAAACAAAACAAAATAAACAAAATAAAAAAATTCAGGCGGTTCCACCGCGTATGTGCTTGGTGGAACCGTCCCTCTTTTGCTTTTATTAAATATAATTTTTTGTTTTTATTTAATATAATTTTGTGTTTTTATTAAATATAATTTTGTGTTTTTATTAAATATAATTTTTTGTTTTTATTAAATATAATTTTGTGTTTTTATTAAATATAATTTTTTTGTTTTTATTAAATATAATTTTGTATTTTTATTAAATATAATTTTGTGTTTTTATTACATATAATTTTGTGTTTTTATTAAATATAATTTTTTATTTTTATAAAATATTATTTTGTGTTTTTATTAAATATAATTTTATATTTTTTTAAATTAGGGTAATGTATTTTTAATATTGAGAGTTAGAAAAAAAGTATAGAAATAGAAAAAAATAAACTAATTACACAAATGTGATGGTGACATAGTGGTTAAAACTCTCAATATCTCTCTCTTATACCCAGATTCGAATCTGAGTGTGTGCATTTTTACAACAAATTGAAAGCAGGCAGCAGGTGGGCGGGCCATGGCCGAGCGGGCGGGCCGTGGCTCGAACAGGTGCTTGTAAGGGCAATGGGTCGGGTCGGGCAGCTGGGCCAGTCGTCCGGCTCGTGTGCTTGGGTTTGCGCTTAATAATCCGTCGCTAAGTAAGAATAATTAAAAAAAATTAAGTTACCGATGAATTTTTAGCGGCGAAAATATTTTCATCGCTAATCAGCGACAGATTTTCTTAGCGACGGAAAATTTTCATCGCTAAATTACCAAGGTGACTTTCAGCGACGGAGTTTTCCGTCGCTAATACTTTTAGCGACGGAAATTTGAGTATCAGCGACGGATATTTCCGCCGCTGATACCTGTTTTTCTTGTAGTGAAAGGATCACCTAGATTCATGTCCAAAACCACAAATTTCATGGGATAGAGAATCCTTCGTCTATCTTGCTCATCACGTCAACAACCATACATCTAGGAATTTTGATAGATTTGTTAGCTAGTTGTTATGATATGTTAGCCAGTTGCAAATTACCTAAATGTTGGTAAATATGCCTATGTAGTGGCATTTTGCCACAAAAGTAAAAGTAGTTTAAATTTAAAATTTGAAATCGGTGATTAACCCATGATCCAATAACCTCCCCATGATCTCTCCCTGCAACCCTAATTTTTCTTAAAAAAACGTGAGAAATTTGGGAAGACTAAGCAATTGAGAATTGCTTCACATAGAGATTATCATTGTTGTGACAAACAGTGAAATAGAATCAATTTCTAATGAGATTTAATTGAGGGTATTTAGAAAATTTTAAGTAAGAAATTTTCTCCAATCACTTATATTCACCGGATTGTGAATTGTGGTGTTGTGGTATCGTAGTAGTGGTTCGTATTACATGATTAGCATCCCAAACGTGCATTTGTTCGAGGGATGATTCATGGTTCATAGTTTTGCAGACTTACATATTAAGGTATACATACTGAAAATTCCGATCTTATTTATTTTTATGAATTTACCATGCTTCCGATTTGTAAAATAAATCTAACATTGATATCGGAGTGATAGTTAGACTTATTAAAAATTAATTTTTTTTGTATAAAATGTGTAGGGTATAAATTTAGAATTCAGATCACGGATTAGTTTCGTCGATTATGCCATGAGATTACCCATTACATGTACATCACAAATATAATTTTTATTAAAATTTTGGAGTACATTAAGGCCATGAAAAGTCCGATCGAAATCTTCGATCGTGAATAGTGACCGACCACCTTAAATCTAGATCTGCCAAGTTTAAGGATGAATCGACCTGTGAAATTGGTGTGAATGTGTTTCTCATATTGAGATCTACAATTTGCATGCGTTAATTACAAACTTTGGTTGCCATAAATCAAGTTTCAAAATGGCTGTGAAGGGCCGAAACTTTGATCACCAGATTTGTTGAGATTAGGGCTTCTGTCCTTTATAAAATCAAGTCAAGGAAAGATAGAGGATGTTTATTTCCAATTTTCTAGCAAAAACTACATGAAAAACAGCCCGGAAAAGCATTTTTCGACACCGGGGTCAAAGAGCTCCGGTTGCGAACCCATGAGGCAAAGAAGACTTGACTTGGGTTAGAAGTGCGTGCATGTTACGTGCGATGGAGGTGTGTGGCAGAGAAGGCAGCAAGCGTATGATGTTCACGCGCACTATGGCGAGTGAGCAAGGTCAGGTGCAGTTTGGGTCTTGTCAACCCAGATCCGTGTCCGACCCGTGTCCCCCACTACAAAAAAACATACATTTAGCGATGAATTTTGCGACAAACAAAAGTTTGTCGTCAATTAGCAACAAATTTTTTAACAAAAAAATGTTCGTCTCAAAAATTTGCTACGAACCTAGAGTTCGTCGCAAAATTTGCGACAAACTCGAAGTTCGTCGCAAAATTTGCAACGAATTTTTGAGTTTGTCGCAAATTTCCTACAAATCTAGAATTTATTGCAAAATTTGTTGCAAATTTTATTTACTTAGATTGCTTTCTCTCCATTTCTATCATTTTTCTACACTTAGAAAATTTTTGCTCCCTTCGGGATTCCGCTCCACTCCATTGCTAGTAAAGGTAAGATCTCTCTCCTCTCTCTCTCTCTCTCTCTCTCTCTCTCTCTCTCTCTCTCTCTCTCCTCTGTGGGTTGAAATGAAGATCCGGTGGCAAAGCCGCCGGATCTGGCAGCTGCGGAGGCGGCGACCCTCACGGGGCCGTGAGGCCTGCGCCTGCAGCGACCTGCAGAGGCCGCGAGGGCCGCGACTGCAACGGCCTGCTGCAGCCGCGAGGACCGCTTAGCAGCGGCCTATCGCGGCCGCAGCAGCTTCTCACGGCTACGAGGGCCGCGGCTACAGTGGCCTACCGCAATCGCGAGGGCCGCTGCTGTAGCGGCCTCTAGCAGTCGCGAGGGCCGCGGCTGCATGGCTTGCCACAGCCCCGAGGGCCGCTGGTGCAAAGGCCTCTCGCAACCGCGAGGGCCGCGGCTGCATGGCTTGCCGGCGCCGCCGGTGCAAAGGCCTCCGCCACGAGGGCGGCCGTCGCCTACCACGCTGGTGCAACGGCCTCTCGCGGCCACCGCTGGATCCCCTCCCTGGTTTTTTTTTTAAAAAAAAATTATTTTTTTGTTATTTATTTTAATTAATATTGATTTTTTGTATTGTCTTACAGAGTGGAGTAAAAACCGGATCAATTTCAAATTTTGCTCCTCTGAAATGAAATGAAAAATTAGGTATAATTTTGTGAGTGGTGTCATATGAATTATTTAATATTGAATCTTTATATTGTCTTACAGAGTGGAGTAAAAATATTATTTTGTCATGTCCATTTCCAAGACAAATGAAGGAAAATTTTGTCTCAAATTCTATATGTATATATATATATATATATGGGAAATTAGAATGGGCATGGGCACCCTAAGGCATGACATGTGTATCTTATCTTACACTCATAAAGTCACACTTCACGCGTTATTATATGACCATCATAAAGGAAAGAGAAATCCAATTTGGGCAATGATATTTTTTTAATAATTTTGTGTAATCAAAATTGGGCATAATCTTTATTGAAATTAACCTAAGTTTTAATATCTCAAAATTTGATTGATTATACTTATACATGCATATTTTTACATTTTATATTATATAGTACAAAATATTATTTTATATATATATATAGTACACCAATCAATAAAAATATAACGAATATTATGTTTTTAATTATATCATCCTAATTTGGGAACAATGCAATGATTGTGGAGGGGTTCTAAAGGCTAGGGTTTTTGCAACTTTGGGTATCCTTGGGTTAGGCGTGAATGGATTGGGATTGAGATGTTGTGCTGTGGGGATTGGATTATGAGTGAGGGATTGATATTCCTCTCTTATGGGTACTAATAATTCTCCTTATTTCATGTGTTTCCTTTTACTTTATTCACTTCTATAAGTTATGGCCTCTTTATGGAAAAATTTATAATCTCTCTTCTCTTTTGTCTTCCCTGCACCAATCAGCTTCATGATATTATCTTTCTCCTCCCTTGCTTGCTTTGCATATTTAAACTTAATAGGAATCATATCGGTCCTGCTTATTCTACGCACAATTACTTAGTAGGGTAAGTCAATTAGCTTCCGTATTTTATTTTACTTTTCATTAATTATTCCATTTTTAGAAGGGTAACTCTGCTACTGCTGTCATTTGAATTATGGGGGGCCACCACTAGAGAAATTTCGTATCTGCAATATTGCTTGCTTAGAATTTGCATATTCATAATTTTTTAAGTGTTCACAGATTAATATCAATTTGCCACCAATTCCTAACTCTCGTACGCCTTCTCCGACTTCTTCTGGTAAAGATCATAATTTTCATTTTCTTGAAATTTTTTCATTGATTTATTATTTACTTTACTTATTTCAAATAAAACTCCAATATCGTCTGGTTTTTGTTGATTGTTTAATTTCATTTGTCAGTTTGTTTCCTATTTAGTGGCTCATGTATCAATTTTTGAATTTTGCTTGTTAATACACTATTTTCTTTTTTATTGATAATTTGAAACGAATTTTTTTGTTTTGGTGGCTTGTGATAAGCTATTATTACGTTAATTTAAATATGGTAAGTATTTTTATATACTCCATTTTATTTTTTTTAAATTCATAATTTATATTTTGTTTATTACCTTAACATTTATATTTGACAGTATGACGTGGGGGACATAGACGAAGTAGTGATGGAAGACCAAACTCTTCAAGGTCGCAGTTCGCTTTAGCTGGACCTTTTAATTCCCCTTTACCTACTACTGCTTTACCTTCATCGTCCCCTTCGGTTGCACCTTCGATGCAACATTCGAATGTGGAGGGGGAAGACACGCGAGAGGTGATTGTCTCCTATGGAGATTCATAAGAATTAAATTTGGTTCTTTCATCACTATTAATTCTTTTATTTATGTAGTATTTAAATTTTTTAACTATCTTATTTACTTACCAATTTTTGTTCGTAATTTTATAACAGATTCACAAATTCTGAACATATTGTTCATGAACTTAATCAAATAGTGAACAACCATTGGGGAGTGGAGTGACTATCTTACCGAAACACTCCAGATGAAATGAAAGAGTTATGGTGGAGAGAGTTTAAGATAAATTACGTCTTTCAGTTCAAATTTAAAATTAAGTTTATAATTTTAATATAACTAATTATTTTTTTATTTATTGCAGCGACAGTTTACTTGGGATGAGACGGATGAACTTGAAATAAGAAGAATTTTTAACAAGAAATGTGGTCATCACATTCGAGGCGTATTAAGTCATGCAAAGACTAGTAGAATGAAGCCAAACTGCATAACCGATGAAAATTGGCGTAGAATTTTGAATTTCTGGGAATCTGATGAGAGCTGAAGGAGGAGTGAGTAGAATAAGAAGAATCGCTCTTTTAATTTTGGAAAAATATCTGCTATTTATGCGGGAGACTCAATCAATATTGATGAGTATAGAAATAGATTGGTAATATTTATTAAAACACTAATTTTTTAAATTTAATTTATTTATTTATTTTATAAATGTTTAATTATATTTAACAATGTTTTTTCTTTAGACCAAGGAAATGAGATCTTAGTCATCATTTATAGAGACTTTCACGCGAACGTTAAAAAAGAAAGACAAGAGCTGGAGTGAGGATAGAGCTAGAGCTATTGTAATATTTAATTTGAAAACTTTCCTTTATTTTAATATTAATCTCTTTTAATTTTGAATTTATAAACACTTTCAGTATTGATATTATATATGTTGTTACTCTAATTTCATTTGAAATTATGTAATGACAATGCATGAGAGATATGATGAGCTACAACAGAATTTGATCGGTACTAATGATGCTGGCTCATGTGAGCCATCTATTGATAGTATAGCTTTATGAGTCGAGGCAAGTGGTGGTGCAAAAAATAGAGGAAGAATATTTGGGATGAACTTTTTGAACCGGACTTGTAGAATCACCAGTCAATCTTTTCCACTCCAGCTGTTGCAAGGGAAGAAATGATACAAATGAACAACCAGATGAGTCAGATACATGAGCTACTAGTACAAAAAGACAATCAAATTGAAAAATTACGCACACAGCAGAGGCAAAATGAGGGCGTAATTAACGAGCTACGCGTAAATTAGGATTTCATAATCTGGCATCTTCACTTAACTCCCGGTTTAAGTCAGATAACCACATTTTTGTTTTCTTCTGATAATTCTCCTGATGGTGATAATGGGGACGATGATGATGACGGTGATGATTTTTTTTTTTATGATGATGGTGGTGGTAGTGTTTCTTGAATGTGGTTTTTCGTATTTGAATGTGGTTTTTTCATACTATTATCTTTGAATATGTGACTTTGTATTATATTTATTGTTGACATTATCTTTGAATGTGATTTATGTTTGTGACTTTGTATTGTGATTTATTGATGAGATTAATATTGGATGGTTGGTTGATGGTGGTATTATTTAATGGTTGATCGATACTGTTAAATGGCTGGTTTATTGATATTGGATGAGAGACAAGAACATTACAGGAAAAATGATCAAATTTGTTAAATGGCTGGTATACAAAAATATCCAAATTCGTTACAAAATTCATTGCTAAATATGTTTGCAACAAAATTTGCGACATCGAAGATTAGCGTCAAACCAAGATTCGTCGCAGAATAGCGACGAACCCGATTTCGTCGCAGAATTCGTCATAAATTAGCGACGAATTCTAATTTTTGGTCGCTAAAATTTACAACGAGCTGATAGCGACAAAAAATTGTTTGTCGCTAAATTTGTTGCAAATTGTTTTTCCAACGAATTTTTCTTAGAAATTCGTCGCAAAATCTATTGCAAAGAGGCCACTTTTTTGTAGTGCCCATCTCGGGGGTGCGTGAAGATTTGTAGGCGACGGGTTGTGCTTCTGGTTCATGTGTCAGGCGCAGCTAGCACTTGGAGCTTCGCCGCCGGGATGTGGCGGTGCGTGGGACTCCAGACGATACATGAGGTTGCTCTGGATTGGATTTTTCCACTTTTTCTTGAGGGTCCCATGCCATAAATGTGACTTTTTATAAGTTTTCGTAGACCGAATCCAAATCTATATGGTAAGATGCGTCTCGAGTTGTGATGTATGGTGTCTGTTTACTTATACGCTCGTTTTGGGGTCTATACTCGAATCATTTAGGATTTGTTGATTCGTAAGATACACAAAATATGAAAATAAGTATCAATGAGTCTCTAATATCTCTATGACTGTTTCGAAAGCTATCGTACTAGATCTTTGCAAGGGGGATAAACTGAATGGTGACGATTATGAAATTTAGTATCGGAAGATTTAGTTTGTTCTTGAGAAGTAGGATCTGTATGAGATTCTGAGGCAGAAGATGGTGGACCCCGAGGAGGGTACCACACCTTAGGCAAGATGAGATCGGGAGACGTTTCATATATAAAAGAGATAGGATTGCCAGGTTAGGGCAATCCTTTCGAGCAGCATATATGACGATATGATCTTGGTCGATGAAAAGTATCCCACTGTAATATTGGTCTAGTATGGTTTTAAAGAATATTTTGGTTCTCGATCAACTCCTAAGCTGAGGATAATGATCTATAGGTTTATTATCTCTAAGAAGAGTAGGATCATAATATGAAATGGTATCTTATGCACATGTCGAGTATGATCGCTTCTTTGAAAAATATAGGAAAGCCATCATCGGATGAGTTTCAAGTACTGGGTGTGATCTAGTCTTTACCTAATTCATAAGAGACCATGAAATCCTATCTCACAGACGACGAGAGTATTCATACTTTCACTGATATAAGTAGGCACTGTAACCTCGAAAAGGAGCATCTGGAGGCGAGTAGACCGCGCTCAGGGTCATGGTTATACAACGAAGACAAGCAAGGGCTCTCGTGACACCAAACGCAAATGGAAAAAGTATGAAAAGAAGACTCGAGATCCAAACAAGAAGAAAGTCATTCGAGAAATCCGATAACAAAGTACTAAAGCATAGGAAGAATAAGGTGGAAAGGCCAATGTGAAGTACTATATCTGTAGTAGACTTGGTCATTTCGCTTATGATTGTAATGAGGGGAATGTATGTCCTTCTTCCTTATATAGTCTGAGCTTTGTCTCCACTTCTTCTTTGTGGATTGTAGACTCAAAAGCCATCGACCACGTAGCTTGAGACTGGAGCACCTGCCGAGTAAGTTCTTAGGATAGGAGGATTTATGCTCCGGATATACAATGGAACTTGATTTTCGTACTTTGTTTAGACTATCCAGGATATGTTTTATCTTTCGGAAACTTATTAGTTTATATTCATTATGATAGTTTGATTTTTTCTGGTTTTGTCCATAGTAGATTATATGCACTGGATGTGATTACTTTTAATGGTATTTCTTATTATTCTTCTCTTTCCTTTACATCTAATAGCGTAGTTGATGATGTTATTATATGACATAGTAGATTTGGACATATAGGGCAAGAAAGGGTGAACCGATTGGCAACAAGTGGTCTATTGGGCCCGCTAACCAGAGTCGAGTTATCTGTATGTGAGTTTTGTCTAGCAGACAAAACTACAAGAAAACCATTTGGTAAGGTAATAAGAGCTGAGACTCCATTGCAGTAATCCATTCCGACATCTGTTGGCTTGTATAAATGAAAACCCAAAATGAACCTTGTACTTTATTACGTTTATAGACGATTACATGCATGTCAGTTGAATCTATCTGATCTCGCACAAGTCTGAACCATTGGAATGTTTCAAGAGGTTTATTAGCGAGATTGAGAATCAGTTAGATATAAAAGTGAAGATTCTCAAAACTGATCAAAAGTGCGAGTATTTGTTTGAATAACTTGAAAAGTTTTATTTCAAAAAAAATATTACGAAACAGCTAACTATTCCTGCTACTCCTCAGCAGAATGGAGTAACTGAGAGGAGAAATAGGATTTTGTTGGAGATTGTGCGGTTTATGATGGCGCAAATCAATTTACTTATCTCTCATTGGGGAGATGTATCATTGGCTGCAACCTACGTTATCAATCGTGTTCTATCAAAATCCATAGTCAGTACCCCATATGAGTTTTGGATAGGAAGACAGTCTGACCTTAGATACTTGAGACCATAGGGTTATACCGTGTATATTCACGATTCCTCGCACCCACATGGTAAGTTAGGCCCGCGAGGAAAAAAGTGTATCTTTATAAGATATTCAGAACAGTCCAAGAGAAAATATGTTTTTAGATAAGCATATGGATGACACTATCACTGAGATTGAGTCTTGTGATATTACGTTCCTTGAAAATGATTTTCCTAAAAGAAATGAAATCAATCAAGACTTTTTCTTCTATGAGATGGATCCAGTGGCTTAGCTCAGCCTAGTGGAGGGACCCAAGAACCCATTACGGATCTTGATCCTAGTGAAAGTGATCCATCTAGAGGTAAAGGGATTCCCCCTTATCATGGAAATAATCGAGGACACATGCCTAAACATCGCTTCCTAATTAAGGACGAGTCCCTCATTGTGACTCTTAAGGATGATAAGGAACCCAAAATGATCAAGGAGGCTCTAGAGAGTTCTGCGACTGGCCATTGGTTGAAGGCCATGGATAAAGGATATAATCAATAAAAATCAACGGGGTCTGAGATCTAGTTGATTTTTCTGAGGGGAGAAAGGCCATTGAGAACAAGTGAGTTCTCAAGATCAAGAAAAAAGGCCGGTGGATCGGTGGAGAGGTATAAGACCTGTCTAGTAACTAAGGTTACACTCAAATTAAGGACGTGATTATTTCGATTTGTTTACTTTTAGTGATTATCACGAACATGGATCTAGAGTTACACAAAATAGACATTAAGATTGCCTTCCTGAATAAAATTTTGAATGAGGAGATGTACATGGAACAATCATCTGGCTTTATTCCTGTAGGTTAGGAGGATAAGGTCTGTTAACTTCGAAAGTCGATATATGACCTTAAGCATCCATTCAGGCAGTAGTACTTGAAATTTCACGAGAATGTGATATCTTACGGTTTCGTGATGATCGATGAGGATCATTGTGTGTACTTTATACGTTCTTCTGACTCCTTTATGATCATGTTCTTATGTGGGGATGATATTCTGTTGACTAGAAATAACATAAAGTATCTGATGACCATCATAATGTGATTATTGTCGAATTTTGATATGAAAGACATGGTGAGGCTCAATTCTTCCTCGGAGTTAAAATCCAGAGGGATTGCTTGAGACGGATGTTAACTCTTTCACAAGAGTCCTACATCAGGGGCGTTCTCAAACATTTCAGTATGAGTGACTACAACCCCATAGATGCTCTTATCGCTAAAAGTGAAAGTCTAAATCTTGATATGTGACCTAAAAGTGAGAGAAAGATAAGGGTGATGAGAAAAATCCCTTATATCAGTTTAGTGGATAGTCTGATGTATACAGTGTTGTGTACATGAGCAAATGTTTGTTTTATAGTTAGTCTGGTAAGTTGGTATCAATTGAATCTTTGAAGGGATCATCGAAGAGTAGTGAAAAGGATTCTGACATATTTCAAGAGAACTACGGACCTCTCCTTGTGTTATGAAAGAGCTAATTTGTGTCTTTTAGACGCCGATTGGGATAACAATCTGGATGGACGCAAATCAATATCAGGTTTTTTTGTTGTCTTGTGTAGTAACAAGAAGCAAATCTGTGTATTTCTATCTACGATGGAGGTTGAGCTTATAACATACTCAGTGGCTGTTCAGGAGAGTGTTTGGATTTGGAGATTTTCGGATGACTTAAGGGTTGTGACATATAGTGGAAGGCCAATAATGATTTATTGTGATAATCAAACCACCATTATTTACACCCGAGACCCTAAGTATCACAGTAGAATCAAATACATTGATATTCGATACCACTTTTGTGAGAGATATCATCGAGAATGGTGAAGTGACAATTAACTATATTTTTACATACAGCATAGTGACTGATCCCTTCGCTAAATCCATTACGAGAGATTCCTTTGTGAGACATATGAAATCATTGGGTTTATGTATAATTTCACATTTCTCATTATATACTGAATATGATGCTTATTGTTTATATATATATGACATATGTGCATTATTCAGTCACTTATTTGTTGCACTTATTTATTGCCATATATATTGTAATGTGTTATGATAAAAGATATGTTAGCAAACATGGTCGACTCTCTAACACAAATGACCACCTCCATCTTTGAGTGAACGGGGATGAGACGGTTTCTAATCGTAAGAGGTTTTGAGAATAGCCCTACTAGAATATAAGTTACCCTGATACGTGTTTAGAATGAGATCATATGCAATATAATCGACATGGATATACCCACATCCATATTGCCTATAAGTAGCCAGATTTGAGATCTCAGATATCATTTGTGACTAGTGATATTGTCTTTGAGTTATTCTCTTTGAGATTTCTAGATAAAGTCTTATGTATAAACTGAGTTCCATACCTGCATAGTGTTAGAGAGATCTGACATATATCCTTTTGAGAGATGAGGGAATAACACTAAGTCACGTGTTTCATATCGCATGTAATAAAAAAACTAGGGATAGTGAAAGCTATATTAAATGAGACAATGATCTAATCTTTATCCCCGTACCCCATTATGTGAGACTCGAGATCCATTGGGTGGAATTTCTTATACGTTTATTATTTTCGACTGTTTCTAGAAATTTTGGTTCAGTATTTGTTATTTTAGTATGTTTACCTATGGTCTGAAAGATAAATTGAGATCTAAATGGCAGGTTTAGGAAAGTAACTGAATTGAAACTGATAGATTCTAGTTTGGGAAAAGGAAAACTAATCGACATTATATCATTGTGTTATATTCACCAACTAGTCTATTATCCTTGTCCATGTTGGGATATAAACATAATAGTAGATACATAATCGAGCAAAGATTGGAAATCACTTTTGATGAGGAAAGTGACTCGATGAATGTAACTGCGTTGAGTTTGGGGTACAACAAGTTCTTTTTGTATTATGGTAACTTTCAATCATCCTAGCAGGTATATCGAGAGATCTTTTCTTACAAGTATACTCCCCGATCGCACGACATCCAATCCTGTATAAAAGTCCAGCAGGGTGATATGGTAGATCGCATGAATTGCGATCTTATGATAAACGTAAAATGTTTTCAAGTGCAAGTAGGAAATGTTGGTAAATATATCCATGTAGGAACATTTTACCATAAAAGTAAAACTAATTTAAATTTAAAATTTGAAATGGGTGGTTAACCCATGATCTAATAACTTCCCCATGATCTCTCACTGCAACCCTAATTTTTCTCTAGTGAGTTAACTTCTCAAAAGATATGAGAAAGTTGGGAAGAATAAGAGAATTGCTTCACACAAGAGATTATCATTGTTGTGACAAACAGAGAAATAGAGATCAATTTCTAGTGAGATTTAATTAAAGGTATTGAGAAAATTTTGAATAGGAAATTTTCTCATATCATTTACAATTCACTGGATTGTGAATTGAAACGTTGTGACATCATAGTGGTGGTTCATATTACGTGATCACCATCTGACCATGCATTTGTTCGAGGGACGATTCACGGTTCATAGTTTTGCAGACTTACATATTAAGGTACACATCCCAAAAATTCCAATCTTATTTATTTTTGTAAATTTACTACGCTTCGATTTGTAAAATAAATCTAACATTCGATAGTAACCAAAGATTCGTTGCAAATTTTGTGACGAACCCAAAGATTTGTTGCAAATTTTGCGACGAACTCAACGTTCGTTGCAAATTTTGTAATGAACCCGAAGGTCCGTTGCAAACATTGTGACGAACACAAAGGTTGGTAGCAAACTATAGGTTCATTGCAAATTTTACGACGAACTCAAAGATTCGTCGCAAATATTGCAACGAACCCAACGGTTTGTTGTAAATTTTGTCATGAACCCGTGTTTTCATCGTTAATTTGCAACGAATTTTTTTTGTCAATGAATTTGTTGGAAATTTACGACGAACTATTTTTTGTTGGAAATTTACGACGAACTCTTTTTTGTTAGAAAATTTATTGTTAATTGGCGATAAACTTTTTTTTGTGGTAAAGTTCGTTGCTAAAAGTATATTTTTTTTAGTGAACCTCATTACAATTCCGGTCGTTATTCCAAATATTTGCAGCAATTTAAGGACAGGAAGTCACTAATGTGGACAAAAGTTACTTAGATGGGTTTTCCTTTTAATAAAAAATGATGTCTCTGATAGTAAACTAGTGTAGTATCTGCCATCCTGGAACGTATAGAATTTTCCCCAAACTAGACTGCTGCGAAGCAGCTAATGAGTGTAATAGTTTTAGAGCTGTCTGCAGCTTAAGCAATCCAAGCCAGACATGCCCATTTGGAAAACAATTTAATTTCTACAATCATTCAACACTGTATGACCAACTCAGTGATATTCTTCATTATTGCACTGCTGCGGGTGATATTCGAACAAGTAATGCAATTCATCAAGTGGAATAACTGTCTCAAGTACTTCACGACATTGCAGGGACGAGGTTGCTGGTTCATGCTGTGGGTAATAATTTGGTTTATGGTGTTTCCTCATGGAACAACCTCCTCTATTTGTATTTCCAATTTGGAAATTTTCAATTTGGTTGCCAACTGTTCGATACAATAATAGAGAGATGCTTTCTTTTTCAATATTATGATTTCTGCTGATGTTCATAGTACCAACAACATTAAAGTGAATTATGCCTAGTCATATTACATTACAACGGCTAATTAGTCTGTAGTAGTTTTAAGGAGTTGTGGTTGAGAGAGGTAATTCATGTTCAAACAGTTAAGGACGGATTGAGTTCTGATGAATTTTTGGAAATTGCGTTGGTGGATCTTTGATAATGTTAAATCAAATGCTAGACAAGGATGTGGGTGATATTCGAACAAGTAATGCAATTCATCAAGTGGAATAACTGTCTCAAGTACTTCACGACATTGCAGGGACGAGGTTAATTTGGTTTATGGTGTTTCCTCATGGAACAACCTCCTCTATTTGTATTTCCAATTTGGAAATTTTCAATTTGGTTGCCAACTGTTCGATACAATAATAGAGAGATGCTTTCTTTTTCAATATTATGATTTCTGCTGATGTTCATAGTACCAACAACATTAAAGTGAATTATGCCTAGTCATATTACATTACAACGGCTAATTAGTCTGTAGTAGTTTTAAGGAGTTGTGGTTGAGAGAGGTAATTCATGTTCAAACAGATAAGGACGGATTGAGTTCTGATGAATTTTTGGAAATTGCGTTGGTGGATTGGGTATTCCAAGGAAAGGAGGCCAGAAGATGCTATCAAAACATTTGATGATGACTTGGCTTCATGGAAAACTTATGGTTGCTGCATGTGTGAAAAACCATATAAAGAACATTCTTTGATAATGTTAAATCAAATGCTAGACAAGGATGTGGGTTCTTATACTTTAACATTCTGAAGACATGTTTAGAACCTAGAGATCTGGCCTGCAGAATGCTGCTCGATGGCCTAGTAGCCAAATGGTTTGTCTTCAAAATTACCTGTTAATAATTTCCTTATTACCATGAACTCTAGATGTGAAGAAGGAACGAATATTTGGGGAGATTTTAGAACCTAACATTATCTGGCGGACTGCAGTGATCAGCACGTTCGTGCAAAATATGCAGACTAAGGAAGCAATTAGGATTGTAAATGAGTTTACCTTTGCCAGGATACTTCAATATGTAGCAACTTGGCAAACCTGAGCTAAGGAGTCGAAATCATGGTAGGGTTGCAAGGTCACTGTATGGGTTGAACCTATCGGTGAACAATGCTCTAATAGGTGTGTACTCTTTAAGTGCGGCGACCTAGGTGATGCCTATTCAGTTTTCAGGACAACGGGAAAACATGATTTTGTTTCCCTGCACAACAATAATAACAGCTTTTGGCCAGCATGGAAAAGGCAGGGAGGCTCTTGGAATCGTTGAACAGATGATGAACGAAGTATTGAGGACTGGCAATATTACATTTCTTGCTTTTTGGTATGTAGCCATGAAGGACTTGATAAAGGTATTCAAGTTTGTAAGTTCATGGTAAATGTGTATAAGCTCAACCCAGAATGGAACATTTTGCATGTATAGTTGACATGCTAGGTCGTGCTAGGAAGCTAATGAGGAAGAGAAATTTATTGAGGCAGACATCGAGTCTATGTCTTAGTTTCAGAGGCATGCTTCATGGTGAGATGGTGCTTCAAAAGATGAATAAGCTTCAAAAGATGAATTCGATTCAACAAGACCGGACACTGAAATTTTTGCAAGACTGAGTAGATGCTGCAGAGATGAATAAGCTGACAAAGGAGATCACAAGGAGTTTGGAATTTTTGGATAGTATTGGACTATATGGGAAACCCACAACACCAACGGAGGAGCAGGATAGAACTTTGGCTCCGAAGGTAATTGGCAGACCAGATGGCGCATGAGCTCGGCCATAGGAAGGACGAGGAGCGACAACTCAAGCTTGATTGGAAGCTGACTGGACTCAAGTGGCTAAAGAGGAAGATGTGAATGAACTCTCTAGAAATGGGCTGATGTCTGATGCCATGTTGAGAAAGGAGAAGATACTACATTATCTGGGGGGAAGAAGATACCACATTATGACTCGGCTGGATAAGCACTTGCATGGAGAAAGGGTGCTTGAGGTTATATATGGAGGAAGGTTTCTTACAAGATTACATGGTGAAAGGGTTTGCTTTAACACACCCAGCATACTTATATTTATATATGTTAAAGAAGAGGGCCCAGAGAGCCCCAAAAGGACACTCCAGTTGGTACATGAGATGCTTTTTTTTTTTTTTTTTTTTTAACAATAGGTTTCGAACCCCAGATCACGGGATCAGGAGAAGGGGACTGTTGCCACTAGACTATCCCTCAAGGATACTGGTATATGAGATGCTGCTCATGCTTCTTTCATCCCAAGGATTGAGACATTCCCTTCCATGACCAAAGATCCATGGACATTTCTACATTTACCAAGCGGTCCATGTCTAGTATTCCAACGGCAATAGCTTAATGGCTTAGTTCTCTGCACAGACTTCTGCAAATTTTATAGCTCGAAATTTTTTACTACATTTCTGTGTCATTGACATGGTCATGTCGAAGAATGTTACGCCCATGTGGAAGCACTTAGAAAAGCTGTCTGCCAAATTGGTTATGCCTGCTCTTCTCCAATGAGTAGTCATGAGCCAACTCACCATAACATCCTTCTCTGTGGTGCAAGCCGGTGGACCTAATAGCACAAGAAATGCACTTACTGGATTCTGGATTCATATTCAAATCCTCAGCCAAGGCCATAGCCTCACGGTGAATCCAACACATTTGGAGGAAAAAAAAAGTTTATCCGTGCACAAAGTGCTCTCCGGTTTGCGGGGGTAGAGAAGGATCATTTGGAAATAATTATTAAAAAAAAAAAAAAACCCTTCAACACAATTGAATTGCAAAACTTTGTCAAGATTATAGGGGCATTATGCAAGCACAGCAACACTATTACTCACACAGAGAGTTGATTTGATAAACGTAATAGCCACCAAGTACAGCAAGCAAGCATGCTTCAGACATGGAGCTGTTAAGCAAGTTTTAAGAATCAAAGCTAAATCCTAAAATAGCAACTGAAATTCTTCTTGGGGAAACATAAAGTCCTTGGGGAAGCATGGAGCTGTAGGTGTTGAAGGCTCAGCTTCACAAAGAGCTCGTTCATCTTCCTTATTCACATTATCCATTGCTACCTCCTGCAATCCTGCAGCTTCCAGTACATAAGCCTTCACTTCTTGGAACCTGTCCTCCGAAAGAGAAGCCTCAGCAAGAAACCTCAATGCATATTCCTCTGTTGCACCATCATAATCCTTCCTCGTCTTTAGCACCATATGACCACTGATTTCCCATGCAGCTGGGTTCACTCGAGTATCCAGAAACTCTTGGCTTACTTCTCCAAGTGCTTGTTTCTTAGCATAATACTGGTGATGCATTTACACCAAATGATTAGGTTTCTCTTGCCATTGTAGAATACTTGAAACAACAAAATAAATGGCCAAGTTTCCATCCTTATCTCTCTCTCTCTCTCTCTCTCTCTCTCTCTCTCTCTCTCTCTGTCGTAAATATACTAGTCCTGGATACATTGGCCAATGTGATCCATCAAGGACACTGTAAGGGAGAAACAGGCTACTGTGATTCCCTCGAAATGATTCATGGCCGTCTCAATTATCCAAATCTTTTAACGATCCAGGGCATATCAAACACCCTATCCAAGTCTCTTAACAATAGAAGGAATATCAAACACCACAGGTGGAAAAAACTAACTAAACTGGTAACCAACATGGTATAAGAAATTTTGAGGCAATGTTTTCAATCAATATTAGGAAAACTCAATAAGTAGTGTGATCTTAGTTAATCAGAAGCCACATGTGAAGCATGAATAACTTTTGCCCCAAAGGCTATCCCTTAGTGTTTCAGAAAGAAAATCCTACAATCATTGGCCTTCTTGGTTAAAAGCCCAGCAGACCAACTTTTAAGGATTTATGGTAAGGCTATGTTACAAGCTTTTCTTGCCATTAAAATATGCAACGGCATTGAATGATACAGAGATAAATTTATGCTAATGACAGAATTTTAGTTCATGTGTAGGCAAGCCAAGCACAAAAGCAATGTGAGTGCCACAAATGCAAACAACAAATTACAAGACAGGAATAAAAATGGGTACCTGAGGGAATAGAAAGATTTTCTTCCCACAATCAGAGATGAGGATGTTGTAAGGGGTGTTACTATTTTGAAGAGTTATGCAAGATTTAGCAACAACATCAGCAAGGTCTTGCATTGTGTTTCCACCTTGAAAAACAAGAGCTTGTACCGGATACTTTAGAAGTTCAGAAACCACCACTCCTCTCTTGTGCACCCTCTCCATAGTTATGATTCTTCGAGTTGGCACTTTTTCCACCGGGAGAAGCGACCCAAGATAATATGCCTAGAGATGTAGCATTCAACAATGAGCACATTACATTATGAGAAAAACTCAAGATAAAGAACATAACTGATAGTGATAACAAATTTACCTGGAAGTGGAGGTGATTAATGGTAGCAAAGGCACCTAAACTATTATATCCCAATCTAAAGAAGGGATCTGCCGCTTCTTTGGCCATATGAAGAGCGAGCAAGAAGCTCTTGTTGTCAATCTGTTGAGGCAAGCAATCAGAGAGACGGGGGATAAGAAGCACATGCCCGTACTCTATTGGGCTCACCTGAAATTCAAACCACATTGGTCAACGTTACGCCAAAACTGCAGGAAGCTTAAGAAACAAGCTATAAAATATGAAAATAGCTTACATTAATGGCAATGACATTTGGTGGGCTTGAACCACTGTACACAGGTGCACTAGGGCAATAATGCGAGCTGTGGTCATTGCTCTGTTCAAATCTGAAAAGCACTTCTTCTTGGCCGATTTTTCTAAAGTTGAACTTGTTTTCATCAAAGGGTTGAAGAACCTGGTCAATTCGGAACTCAGTTGGCCGTTTTTTCAAATGGCGTCCCTCATTCAGCTGTGCAATGAAACCATATTGCCCCGGAATGATCCTGGTTTCACAGGTGGTCACATCATAGCGGAAGAGCCCTCGGTTAATTCTATCTTCCCAATGTCCTAACAACAGACTGAGGAAGGAAATATGGGATACATCTGTTTTAGCAGAAGTTGGGACAACCCCATTTTCACATGCCTCTTTTCTTTCTTTCTTGAACGCATACAGGGGAAAATTTGACACTGATACAATCAATAAATTTGAAATCAGATAAACACAGGTTTAAACATGCATTATTCCTAAAATTATGCCATAGTATCAAATTAGTAATTTTGGCGCCATCTACAATTTATTTTCCATAAAAGAAAACAACAGCCCTCGAGCAATGGTTTGAAAGACAAATCTGAATAAACAATGGAAACAAACAAAATTCCCATTAAGATAGCTAATTAAGGACATTGTACGTTGTACCTGCATATCTTATGATACCAAACCAACGCTGATAAATTAAGGGACCCAGATTTAATAGCATACAAACCTAAATTTCCTATAATAAGAAACATGAAGATAAAAAGGACCACACACAATATACTACTTGAAATCGATTTCATGAAATTAAATGAATTAAAAAGGGTGCAATTTTTTTAAAAAAAAAAAAAAAAAAAAAAAAAGAAAGAAAGGAAGGGGAAAAATGAAGAAATTACCAGGCAAACAGCAGTTTCCGAGACAATTACGTCCACAGCCCAATTGGGTTTCTTGTTTTTCTTCATTATTATCCTCCTCTTGATAATTCGACACCACCGTCGGAACCCTCTTTATAGTCAACATATTTTTTACTTGCACTAATTGAATTTCCCAAATTTTCAAAAACAAAAAAGGTCAAAGAATCACAACTACTAGGAAAAAAAGAGAAAAAAGAACGAGCGGAGGACGACGAGACCGCCTCCAGCGAGAAAGAGAAGATCGGAAGGGCTGCCGCCGTCAGAAGGAAGAGCGCCCCGCCCGCCGTGCGGTGATGGATTTTGGAATTTCTCCGCCGCCGCTTTGTTATTTGACCGCTCCACTTCTTCTTTTCGGTGGATACTCCACCGCCTGATTCTACGTATAGCCGTGTTGATCGGAAATTCAAAATCCTTTTCGATCTCAAACTTTTCTGTCTCTCAATTGGGTGTTGTGGGTTCAATTAAATAGGGGAGGTGTTGGGCTTGGGAAAGACGTCTTCATTATATAGACATATTCGAGGGTTGGGATTCTGTGTGACGCCAACGAGGTTTCTTTGGTGCACAGGAATCTCGACGTTGCCAGTTGGTGGATTACGGTATCTAATTTCACTAGGATTTCGAAAATGGCCCATAACATGCCTTAATGTTTTTTAATATTTGTGCTTTGGTAATTTTGCTACTTAAAATGATTTAATAATTAATTAATTTGTGGACTAATCATAATGTTTTAATGATTTCGGGAATACTACTTTTTTATAACTAATTTTTACTAACATTTGAACACGATTTTTCTCCCTCTATTTTATTAATAATTTTTTAAAAGAAATAATAAAATTTAAGATGTGATAGTATTGTATTATTTAATACAAAATTTTAATGACGAAAAGGACGAGTAACATGGGAGAGCTCCATCGGCCGGGCAGCCATTGCATAAAGCACCGGAAACCGTTGTGAAAACGTGAAAACCCACTTCACAGGAAATAAGAGGGATGAATTGGCTCTTTTACCTTTTCCTGAAAATTTTCGAGATTTTGGATAAAAATAAAAAATGTGCAGAGAATAAAAGAAATTAGTACACGATAAATTAAAGTGATTCGACCCGATCTGCGTATATCCACGCCCAGACTTTACATAAAGTTTAAAATTTATCAAATTCTTTGAATTTGAGTTATCGAATATTCTATCATCTCAACAAAATATCTTAAATTTGAATCCTAAAAAATAAAGAAAAAATATTTAAAAAATCTAATTTTAAAATGAACTTCATAATATTAAAATCGAATTAATTAACGTAATTTAAATATTAACAAACGAAAAAAACAATAGTCAAAACAATTAGTACAAATTATTAATTTTTGAAGATCTCGACACAACCTTTGCAAGCATTCACTTAATACTTTCCTTTCGATCTTACTTCCAAAATTGAGTAATATAATTCCAAATTAAAAGATTTCTTTTTTTTAACTCAAATACTCTCACAGGAAAATCAATAAAAATTGTGTAAAAAAAATTGAAATAATTCTTCAAGAAATATGCTAAATGAAACTTAACGACCACTTTTAGGTACTATAACTATCAATGGATGGATTCTATGATTAATAATCTCACTTCTCTTGATGTATTGAATGCTTTAGTTATAAACTTGAAAGTGAAGGTAAATGTTGGAGGTAGTTGAGAGTATTTAATGCAATCCAACGTCTTTTGCAGCTTAAGAAATTTACAACTGTTAGTATTTGTGTCGACATTACAGAGAATTATGTCGATTTTTGAATCTATTTTTTCAAATTCAAAAACTTTATGTTAACTTTTGCTCTGCTTAAGTTAAAAACTGTTTTTTTAAATGCAAGAATATTATGTTGACTTCTACTTTGCACATGTCGACCTCTGAATCTTGAATTCATACCCTAGAGTTCTATGGTGGCCTTTTTACTATTTATGTCAACATCTCTTTCTGAATTTACAAAATTCGAGAGTTTTATATCAATTTCATTCCGGGTTATGTTGATCTTGTAAATTGCTCAAGTTGGATTCCTTTATTATCTTTCTATCTTATAACACTAATAACTGAAGTAATTTACGTATGGAATAGCCCCATTAGTAGAATAAGAAAATAAATTTTTTTCTAGTTTGCTTTTTGATCACTCTTGCATTATTTTAATTTTGGAAATATTAAGCTTAATTATCCATCAAAATCAATAAGTTAACATCTTGTCTTATAAGGCAATTATAAAATTTCTTATCGATTAATCGTACTACAAAATTAAAGCGATATAGTGACAGTAACATTTATTATCTGTGACTTTTAATAACGGTTTTTTTATGTCCTATAGCAACACTTTTGACAAAACCATTAGTAAATGTATATATTTTACAATAGTATAAAATTATTCGTCAGGAAAAGTTTAGCAATCGTCAATAAAGATAACACAACCGTCTATAAAAAGCGATGTAGAATTATCACGGTTATTACTCGGGATCAATAAATATGAAAGTTTTCAGAACAGTTTGAAAACAATAACTCAATAATTGTTTTTACTGTCTACCTAACCATACCGTCTATATAAGTTCTATATCTATACTAACTCATACATTATACAGTCATTAAAAACTATGTTCAATGCAGACGCTTATCATTTGTGGTCAGATAATATGGTAAAGTTTTAGAAACGGTTTGGAAACAGTTTCGATATGACTATTTTTACTGTCTACTTAAGCATACCACATTCATAAGATCAACTCAATTCTGACGGTTATTATTTGTGGTCAGTAAATATGACAAAGTTTTAGAAACGGTTAGAAAAGTGTTTACATATGACTTTTTTTTACTATCTAATTAACTATATCGTCGGTATAAGTTCTACATCTATGCTAACTTATATATTATACAGTCTTTATAAATTACGTTCAATTCTGACGCTTATCATTTGTGGTTAATAAATATGACAGAATTTTAGAGACGGTTTGAAAACAGTCTCGATATGATTCTTTTTGTTGTGTATTTAAACATACCAGCTTCATAGATTTTATTTAATTCTGACAGTTATTATTTGTGATAAGTAGATCTGGCAGAGTTTTAGGGACGGTTTTGAAAACTGTCTCTATATGTCTCTTCTTTACTATCTACTTAACCATACCGTCTGTATAAGTTCTACATCCATACTAACTTATGTATTGTTCGGTCTTTAAAACTTATATTCAATTCTAACGCTTATAAATTGTGGTCAATAAATATGATAGAATTTTAGGGACGATTTGAAAAGAGTCTCGATATGACACTTTTTACTGTTTACTTAAACATACCAGATTCATAAGTTTTATTCAATTTTGACGGTTATTATTTGTAAACAGTAGATATGACAGAGTATTAGAGACGGTTTGAAAACTGTCTCTATATGTCTCTTCTTTACTATCTATTTAACCATACCATATGCATAAGTTCTAAATTTATACTAATCCTTATATTGTACAGTTTTTAAAGGATATGTTAAATTCTAACTTTTATCATTTGTGGTCAGTAAATATGATAGAGTTTTTGGGACGATTTGAAAACAGTCTCAATTTGACTCTTTTTACTGTCTACTAAATATACCATGCATAAGTTCTATTCAATTCTGACGCTTATCATTTGTGGTCAGTACATATGTCAGTGTTTTAGGAACGATTTGAAAACTATATCGATATAACTTCTTTTACTATCTACCTAAAAATATCATTTTCATAAATTATATTCGATTCTGATGCATATTATTTGTGGTCAATAAATATGACAGACTTTTAGAAACTATTTGTTTAAATAGTGCCTATAGTAACTCAGTGTGTGGTAAAATTTGTAGCGAAATACTGTATAAAGATTTTAGTATTATAAGTATTAAATTCCATAGATAAAATGATAAAGTATAGTAATTGGTAGTTATATTATTATACATTGGAATTAGAGTTAATAAAGTGTAGCAATTGGTGGCTATATTATTATATATTGGAATTAGAGTTGGAGTTGCTGCGTAGCTCAAATAAGTTAAAAGAATTCACTTCTGCAGCCATCTTTTTCCCACTTTGGTTTTGTTTGTACTTTGGTTTTTGCTTTTTACTAAACCGAATTAATTGTGCAATAATAGTAAGGTCAAAATATGGTAGTTTGTTATAGTGTTTTAATTTTTATTTTTACCGAGACGATTCAGGGCAACATATATTTAAAGAAACTTGGGAATGAAAAGAAAAAATAATAAATCAAGAACAATGCTATGTGTTACATAATCAGGGTTCCTTTGTATACACCCCAATTCATAATTAAGGACAGAGAAGAGAACCATGATTTTGAAAAAGTAATAAATTGATCACATTATTAAATCATCAATAATCAATGATCCCTTATTTAATGTATGATGTTTGTCTCTATCTACTCTATACCTATTTTCGTGAATTAATTCTGTTAGACGTGGATTTTAACTCTACAGATTCTGACTCCTTTCAACTCGAATAGCTGGTTGTTAAAGCGATTTGAGATCTGTAAAAAACCGTCAGAGGGTGTTCCGATGGAGGAGCTTTCGACAGTCAAGTCAGAAAGAGCGATTTTCGGTAGGAAAAAGATAGACTGAGAGCAAGAGAGCAAGGGGGAGAGAGAGAGCTGATCTCCTTATGACTTGTGGGTCAAGTGTGGGGGTCTCAGAGCATGAACCTGGGTTTCGATGTATCGAAAGCATTTATACAGGGCACCACAAAAGTCTGTATTCTCTGGTTTTACAACCCTAATTTCCTTTCGAGAAGATCCAAAAATTTCGAAACTTCATAGTCAAATATTTCGAAAGATTTGTGATTTCCCTTATTTAGGAAGTTCGGTGATATAGGAAAATTTCTTCCATTATCGATTAGATTCAAAAGGTTTCATTTCTTATCTAGGAGATACATTTCATGTTGAAATAGTAAACAAAAGGTCAATATGGGGTCTAGTTAAATATTACCTTTAGCCAATGTGATTGGTTCCTTAGGGAGCACTTACTCATCTACTAAGGAGAAAAGGACATGCACTCGAACTTGCCGAACACTTCTATGAATCGGCCAAACTGCCATCATCAGGAAATAATCTATCGATCAGTTATTGGCTATTCTAACGGGGAGATGAATCTTTTATCGGTCTAAGTCCTGATACAGGTCTCTGGGTCCTCGAGTATTGCCCTAATAGTCCTTTGGATCATGCCCCATCATTTACTCCTAACTCATGGTGTTGTTTTGCAAGAAAAGACACTGTGAGTGATGGATGTTCATGAGGAGTTAGAAAGGTATGAGAGTCTTTAATGTCACACGCGTCACCTCAGATAGTGCGAATCGTCGTCACTACGTTTCATATGATGCGAAATTAAGGTGAATCCCCCTCTTTTCTCAATCGTTTCATCTTCCCCTGATTTAATTCCGAATTAAATGCAGCATAGGCAATTAAGAAGATTTAATCCTTCCATTTATTTTGTACTATTTTCATCAAACCGTTTTATCTATCAAGTGATTCGCTAGGATCTTACTCTCTTGTGGCTATAAATAGCAATAGCTGGACCCTGTGTTGCCTTAAGAAGAACTTGTATATTCCCTTTCCTCTAAAAGTTCCTTCATGCCAGGAGTTATCATTCTAAACTTTAGGAGATCCATCAATAGAGTACTTTCGTTTGAAAGGCCCAACAGTATAGATTGTTCCTATGAATGGGAGGTCTTGTAAAAAATGGGACCGTGGGCATGAGATCTCGTCATGTCGTTCGACTCTCAAACACCATGATGGGCTTCGTCAAGGTTTCTATGGGGGTTCTCGATCTCATTTGGGAGATTAAGATAAACTCCTTCTCTGGGTTGAGTTTGTCGTCTGACTCGCATTTTCTCGGATCGAATAATAGGGGATGTTGGTAGAGTGTAGGGAGCTGGGAATGATAGAAAGTTTGAATCCTAATGATATCTTGATACATCCTCACAGTTTCTGCCTCGTATCCTCCTCGACTCCTTTTTCGACTGTCTTCTTATTTAAGTTTGGCTACATATAGATTTTAAGTTTTCTTCTTTTACTATTTTTGTAATTTTCAGTATTGTGGAATGAGCAGGGCATTGTAGCCTCTTTATCCAGGAACAATGTCGTAGACTTTTCACGTATTTCTTTTGATGTAATCGGTCCGATTTAGGGACTTGTAAAGCGTATTCATCCATGTATTCTGATATATATTCATCATATAGAAATAAAAGATAAATTTTATTTTACTTACTTGTTGATCCTTGTCTTTGATTGAATTTCTTCTGATAATGTTTGTGTGCTCATTTGATTGGTATCACTGTCAAAATGTCAATGCGATAGACTCGTGAATGATTCGAAAGATGATACTCATATCTGCCCGATCGGTAGGACAGAGTGTGCTTATCTTATTATATGAATGTAACATAAGCTCAGAGAGATCCTAATCGATAGATCAGGATAACATAAACCCATTCGAGAAAATAGATCTCATCGGTAAGTCAGGGTGATATAGGCTTATTCGGGGAGATAGATCCCATCAGTAGGTTAGGGTGACGGAAGCCTGCTCGGGGAGATAGATCCTATCAATAGGTTATGGTGATACAGACTCATTCAGAGAGGTAGATTCCATTGGTAGTCTGGGTGACGCAGGCCCGCTCGGGGGAGATAAATCCTATTGGTAAGTCAGGGCGAGGTAGACTCATTCGAAGAGATAAATCTCATCAATAGGATAGGGCGACACGGACCTGTTTGGATAGATAGATCCCATTGGTAGATAACAACCGATAGAAGTGAAAATGGTAGAAAACGATTGATAGAGTAATTGAAAAGGAAAAGCATAGAGGTCTTACTTAATGGGAGACTCTTCTGATCTCAGGAGGTGATAGAATTTACTGGTAGTAGATGTGTAGATTTTTTGAATTTTAGTTCCTGGGTACGGTTGACCCATCTAGGTTACTGGCAGTAAGTCCCTGGGCGAACCACGAAACATATCTGATAAGGACATTTCCAATTGGGGGCGAGTTTGCCCCGAGTTGGGGCTGACTGGTGGCATTCACTTTCCTTGATACAAATTCATATGGTTTGAACGTTCGGTTTCTAACTCGTTGATTGTAGTACTGGACCATTTGCTGCTAGTACGCAGCCATTCGAGCAGATGCAGATTTCTGCAACTCAGGGAGTAGATCTAGTTGTTCTTGTAAGGCAGGTTCATTTCATTTGGTATTGTATTGGGCCACTCGGAGCTAATGGTTTCCTATCTCCACAGACATGACGGTTTCTCTTCGTATGTTAGACTAAACGATATTTTGCCCGATGAGAATTAATGGTGAATCTCTAGTTTGCTGTAAACTTCTTGGAGGCCAGCATTATCGAACTACTTCCCATTGTCCGTGATAAGGACATGAGGTATGCCGAATCTGATGACAATGTGAGTTCATATGAACGATTGAGCTTTAGTTGTCATGATTTGGGCTAGAGTTTTAGTTTCCATCCACTTGGTAAGGTAGTCAATTGTTATTATGAGAAACTTTCGTTGTCCAGTGGCTAGGGGGAATAGTTCGAGAATGTCCATTCCCCATTGGGCGAACAGCCATGGGTTTGCTATACGACTCAGTTCGGTCGAGGGCAGTCGTGGAATCAAAGAGAAACATTAGCACTTATCACACTTCTTGACATAATTATTAGAGTCAGTCTTCATGGTCGGTCAATAGTATCCTTGATGTAGGGTTTTGTGAACTAGGTTCTGAGCCCCCAAATAATTTTCGCGTATCCCTTTGTGGATCTCTCAAAGAACATAGTCTCTTTCTTCTAGGGTTAGATACCTCAAGTACAGATGGATAAAAATTTTCCAATACAAGTTCCCATTGATAATAGTGCAATAAGCGACTTTTCATTTCAGTTTGTTTGCCTTTGATGGTGAATTTAGTAGTTGGTCATACTTTACATATGCCTTTATAGGATCTTTCCAACTAGGGGATTGGTCCACTGCGAGGACTATTTCAGGCTCATCTATACTGGAATATGATAGACTTTCGATGTAAACCGTTCTGGTAGAGGTGACTAAATTCGAATTGGCCAACTTAAAGAGTGTATTGGCCTGTGCGTTCTCTGACTGAGAGATTTGTTGAATGTTGACTCTGTCTAGTTTACTCATCATCTCGCACAGTTTACTCAAGTACTTGGCCATGATCGGGTTTTTAAACTCATAGACCTTTCGATCTGCTTGATGACCAACTGGTTGTTGGTAAATACCCGAACATTTTGGGCTTCCATATTCATTGCAATTCGGAGTCCTGTTAGTAAGGTTTCGTATTCTGCTTGATTTTAGTGGGTCGGAATTCAAAACGAATGACATTTTCAGCCTTGAAATTCTCTGGGCCCACCAGCATGAGTCCAACGCCACTTTCTAAGGAATTTGATGACCCGTCTACATGTATCATCCAATCGGTAGTAACCATTCATCTTGGTTATTGACGGACTCATGTTTGGCTGGCACTTGAAGGGTATATTTGAGGATGAAATCAACTAGAGGTTGGCCTTTAATTGCAGATTTAGGTTGATACTGAATATTGAATTCACTCAACTCTACTCCATTTGATGAGGCGGTCGGAGGCGTCTCTTTTTCAGAAGAATTTGCTTTAGCAGTTGATCAGTAAGTACCAGATGGTGTGTGCTTAAAAGTATGGCCGAAGGTGCCTAACCAAGACAACCAGAGCATATGTTATCTTCTCGATCGGTCGATAGTTGACCTCAGACTTTATTTTACTGATGTAGTAAACTGGTTTCTGTACGGTTGAGTCTTGTCTCACGAGGATGGAACAAAATGCCCGGTTAGAAATAAAAAGGTATAAGTATAGTTTCTCACCGAAGTCGGATGAGAAAGTAGCGGAGGAGTTGTGAGATATTTCTTGAGTTGTTCGAAGGTCGTTTGACACTCCATCGTCCATGCGAACCTTTGAGACCTTTTTAAAGCATAAAAAATGGGTTTGTACTTTTCTCTGACTGTTGACATGAATCGGTTTAGAGTCGATATTCTATCGGTGAGACGTTATACCTCTTTCAACGTCTACGGCAGTAACATGTTAAGTATGACTTGTATCTTCTCGAGATTCGCCTCAATTCCCCGATTGGTGATCATAAAATCTAAGAATTTACTGGATGTAATCCCGAAAGTGCATTTGGTTAGGTTCAGTCGTATGTTCTAGCATTCTAGCATTTGAAAGGTTTTTTCGAGATTAGCTACATGAGACTTTGCATCAGTGCTTTTGACAAGGATATCGTCCACATATGCCTCTACATTTCTGTCGAGTTGGTCTTTAAAAACTTTATTGACTAACTTTTGTAAGGTTGCCCCCGCGTTCTTCAGGCCGAAAGGCATAACTCAGTAGCAATACGTATCGAATTCAGTGATGAAACTTGTCTTCTCTTCGTCTTTCGATGCCATCCGCATCTGATTATAACAAGAGTAGGGGTCCATAAAACTCAAGAGTTGATGACCTAAAGAGTTGTTTACCAGTTTGTCAATATTAAGAAGTGGATAACTATTCTTCGGGAATATTTTATTGAGATCTATGAAATCCACGCACATTCTTCATTTACTATTGGCCTTCTTTACCAGAATCACATTGGCTAACCACTCAAGATATTTAACTTCACGAATGAATCCAACAGTCAGCAGTTTTTGAACTTCTTTTTGTATGGCTTATTGACGTTCTAATGCAAACACCCTCTTATTCTATTTGACGGGCTTGTACTCGATGTTAACTGTCAGTTTATGGGTTATGATTGAAGGGTGAATGCCTGGCATGTTTTCGGGAGACCAAGTGAAGACCTTCGAATGTTTATGTAGGTGCTAGGTAATCGCTTCTTGCAGGGATGCTAACAAATTGGTCGTGATTCGCACGATCTGATTGGGGTCATCAATTAGAGAGATCTCAATCGTCTCTTCCACAGGCTCAGGCTTTATCATTGGCTCGACATCATCTCGAAATTCCCGAGTGTTAATCAAAAAATTCTCTTGCCCACATTCGGTTGTAAGGAGAGAGTAAGAATTAGGGTCGCTATGAAAAATAGCGATTCCATCTGGTATTCTGAACTTTATTTTCATGTGTTTCGTACTGAGCAGCACCTCCAGTTCATCCAAACTAGGGCGACCGAGGATGGTATTGTAAGGCGAAAACAATTTCACCATGTGAAAGATGACTGAATGGTTGTATGGTTGGGAGGAATTTCTAGAGTTATAGTGAGAGGGATGACACCGTTTCGGATAGATGCATTCGTCAAAGAGCCCTTTGAGGGACCCGGTAGGAGATTAAAGGTGAGTCGAGTTGAGATCCATTTGCTGAAAAGCATCCTAGGTGAGGAGATCACAATCTATCCTTTGATCGACAAGGACTTTTTTGACAATATAGGATTCCATCCTCATGGTGATAAACAGAGGATCATTGCTATTAAGATTGACTCCAATTAAATTGTTATCAATGAAGCCAATGATTGATCTTTTCCTCTTGACGACTGTCATATTCTAAGCAATGACAAAAGACAAATGATATGTTTGTCCAAAAAATCAGTTTGTTTCCCACAGATAGCGCCAATCTGTTAGAGGTAGATTTCGATTTCACAGATTTTGGCTCCTTTTAACTGGAATGATTGGTTGTTGAAGCGGTTTGAGACTTACAAAAGATCGTCTGAGAGTGTTTCGACGGGGAAACTCCGACGCTTAACTCAGAAAGAGTGGTTTTCTATAGGAAAAAAATAGACTGAGAGCAAGACAACGATGGGGAGAGAGAGAGCTAGTCTCCCTGTGACTTGTGTGTCAAGTGTGGGGGTCTTAGAGTTGTACCTGAATTTTGGTATGTCGAGAGTTTTTATACGGGGCACCGTAAGAATCGTGTGTTTTTTAGGTATTACAACTCTAGTTTCCTTATGAGAAAATCCGAATATTTCGGAATTTCATAATCAGATATTTCGGATGATTCATTAGGAAGTTAAGTGATACAGAGAGATTTTTTCCCTTATCGATTAGATTCTGAAAGTTTCATTCATAAAAATACGTTTCGTATCAAAATAGGAAATAAAATGTCAATGTGGGTGAATGCGATCAGTTTCTTATGGAGCGCTTGCTTATCTGCTAAGGAGAAAAGGATATGCGCTTGGGTTTGCCGAACGTTTCTATGAACCGGCCGAACTGTCATCGTCAGGAAATAATCTATGTTATTGACTATTCTAACGGGGAGACGAATCCTTCATCGATATGAGTCCTGATACGGGTCTCCGGTCTTCCCGTATTATCCCAATAGTCTTTCAGATCACGTCCCGTCACGTTACTAACATTTTTTAAATTAAAAAAAAAAAATAATTCCGAACTTTAACAATGTATGCCATATCCATTCCCATTGGGCAAGCCAGAGTTGCCCCGTTCGGCTTACATGTTTACACATAATTTAGGGTAAGCGGAAAATGGAGTCGGGACTTATTTGGTACTTCATTTAAAAGTTTCGGACTGGTGAAGATTAAAGATATCTGGGAAAAGAAGCATAATTTAGGATTTGTGGTCTCAGTTCTTACGCATTGTCGAGAGGAGAAAGAAAAGAGAAGAATCCAAGTAGAAGATGAGCAGCATAGGAACAGGATACGATCTATCAGTGACAACATTTTCGCCGGACGGTAGGGTTTTTCAGATCGAATATGCTGCCAAGGCGGTCGACAACTCCGGGTTTGCTTCGCTTTCTTCCTCCTTGTTTTGTTCCACTTCCACCTCATTTTCATTTTCTTTTTCTAATTTGATCTTCTTCTTCTTCTTTTGCTTTAGGACTGTAATTGGCATCAAATGCAAAGATGGAATCGTAATGGTACACATATTCTCTCTACCTCTCCCTCCCCCTCTTTATCGTTTCTAGGGTTTTTATTTTGGGTTCTTATTTCTTTGTTGATGATTAAAATATAGGGAGTTGAGAAGCTGATAGCATCAAAGATGATGTTGTCTGGTTCCAATCGCCGTATTCATTCCGTCCACCGTCATTCAGGCATGGTATGTTTCTCTCTCAAAACTTCTCTCCCCTTCATTTTTTTTTCCTCATACGTCAGACTGACTGTGGTGTTCTCAACTACGAATGTCAAAAAAACAAAAAATTTGGGATCCTAGACTTGACTACGAGAGGGTCATTAAAGCCTTTATTGTTAGGGTCATTCATAGGCTCTAAAACCTAGATGCGGAACTTCCATATCCCCTAGCCTAAAACTAGATGAATTTAATTAGCACAAGTGTTTGAACGGAATCAGTGTCCAGGAAATTGAAAATGCAGCTATATTTTTAACTAATAAATATGGCGAAATTAACTAAATATCATTCATTCCTCTGCTGAGTGTGCATGCTCAGTCTCCTGGGAATGTGATATTCCCTATTCTCTTGGCTGCTTTCCACATATTGGGTAGCTAGAGGGAAGAAGGTTACTACTATCTGGAGGGAGGAGGCCGGGGAACTCGCCCGGGGGGGGGGGGTTTGAGATGGAGGGGATGATCAATCAGTTATCTCAAACAGAAAGAGTTGACTGAAACCATCTGTCATTTACCTTCCTGATTTTGTCTCTAAAGGTAAGGGATTCTTATCATTATTAAATTATTTATTTTGGAATTCTGGAAATAGATCTGCCTTCACACAGAATTGATTTGGCCAATAGGTATTGTTTTGCTGCTCTTGCTTGCTTATAGCTTTCAGTAGCCAATACCATTTTACTGAAACACAAAACAAAAGTATATAGTTGAAACATTGTGATCAGCTATAAAAGATCAAATAACCTATAAAATAATATACAAAGGTTTATCTGAGATGGAAAGAGATTACATTAGAATGACAAAAGGAAAACTCAAATCACTTGTCTCTGCCTTGATAAAGCTATCAGAAGCCGATTGAAGCCTGTAGTTCCAGGTTCAACTTTCTGTTGCTGGTGAGATTCGGATGTGAAGACCTCTGACCCAACCTTTACATAAGTAAAATATGCCTCATAAAGTGGGGAAGCCTATAAATGCAAGTCCGGCACAAAGTTGGTCCAAATGGTTTTGAACTCAGAGTGGTGGTTGTAGTTGTAAAAATTGGATTCAGTGGTTGATGTGTACATATCATGTGTCCCTTTTGGGAAAATAAAACCAAAATCCATTTCTTTCTTTAATTCCCATTGATTGCATTTTTTCTTAATATTCCTTCTTTATTTTTCTTTAATTCTTTTCATCTTTATTTTTCTTCATTCTTTATTTTTTATCCATCATTCCTTATATTTTTCCATATTTTTTATTAGTACAATTTTTCTTCTTAGGGAAAAAAAAGTTGTCCTTCCCATTGTACAAAATTTTTTAGTACCCCTGGTTTGCACCCATGTCTACCTTGGCCTGGGTTAGATTTTGTGTCTGGCAAAGTGGTAACTTTATCACACCTGCCCGGCCTTTTGCCATCTCTACCCAAAAAGAATATATGGGACAGCAAAAAAGCAAATTTTGTGACTTTGGTGCCCCTTTAATTAATGTTGAGAATCAATTTCCTGTTTGATTTTAGGTTAGCATAGCATGCACATGCATGTGTAGGACTAGGGAAAGTCACTCCCTTACTTTTGCTATCCCTACTGATTTTTCTAACCATTCTCTCTCTCTCTCTCTACTAGTTGAGACCATTTGAAAGGAAGAAATGGATTTTGATTTTATTTCTCCAAGGAAGCCACATGATATGTACCCATCAATTGGTGTGAGTGGTGGTTAGAAAAATCAAAATAAAATCAAACAGTCTTATGACAAAAGTGATGGGAAGGCAAAGTGAGGGAGTGATTTTCCCTAGGCTTGCACATGTGCGAGCATGCACTATGCTAACTGAAAATCAAAAGGAAATTGTTTTTTGACATTAATTGAAGGCCAAAGTCAAAAATTTGTTCTTTTGCTGGCTGTATAATTTTTTGTGGTTAGAGATGGCAATGGGGATGGCCTGGGTAGGGTAAAGTTAGCATGGTCATGGTTCCGGAACCATCGGTTTTAGTTCTAAATGGTTCCAGAATAAGAACTAAAAAAATAAAAAAAATAAAAAAAATTAAAAAAAAGAAAGGAGGAAGGGTTTGAAATCTAATTAATGGCAAGGAATCAACAAGAACAAGAATCGAATACAAAATTGGATGAAGAGGAAACTGAGTGGATGTAGAATGATTCAGCATGGAAAGTTGGTCAATTACTAGTAGGCTTTAGGGTCAAATTTTATTGGCCTTAGAGATATTTGTTAATTGTGAAGTTGGTAGGGAAGAATATAGTATACAATTTGTTAAAATCTTCCATTTATCTTTTGGGTATTATATCTAGAAGAGTTATATTTGGAATTGTTCAATTTTTTAATTGTTTATTATAATATTAATGTAAATAATTTTTGAAATTTATTTTGTGTATTAACATATTTATCTCTTTCTATCTTTATATATACTTTGTGTATAATTCTCTGACTACAAAATATTTCGAGTATTTATTTTCTCTATCTTTTATTTACAGGATATAGTAGTGGTTATAGTTTTTACAGCAACAACAATAATTTATACCTTCTATCCCAAATTTTGGGATCAGCCATATGACAGAAAAATACTGAAAATAAAAAAAAAGATTTAATTTGTGTGGATTCTCCTACGTCAGTCATTCCTATCTAAAACTATCTCTTCAACTAAATCCATATCTATCATGTCTTTACGAATACATTGCATTCAAGTTTTCAATGGTCTATCTTTACGTTTTATTAAATTTTCGATTTTTAAGTTTTTGATTTTCCTAATAGGTGCGTTAGGTTTTCATCGTACATGCTCAAACCACTTTAGATGGTACTCTCTCATTATCTATTATTGAATTAACTCTTAACTTATTATGTATCTCATCGTTTTTTACTCTATCTTTTTTATTTTTGCCACACATACATCTAAACATTCTCATTTCAGCAACAACAATTTTTTGCTCTTATTGCTATTTAATGGCCCAACACCCAGTACCATACATTAGCACAGGTCTTACTGTGATTCTATTGAATTTTCCCTTTATATGTAATGGCATCGTGCGATCACAGAGCATTCTGGATGTCTTTCGTCATTTCATCCAATCTGCTTGAATTCTATTGTTTACTTTCCTATCAATATTGTCATTGTTTTAAATGATAGAACCAAAATATCTAAATTGTTTACCTTTTGGAACTTCTCTTCCTTCTAATCTAATCGTTTCTTTATTATTCTGATGGTTGTCGCTAAATTTATAATTCATATACTCAGTTTTGAATCTATTTAATCTAAATTCTCTGAATTCCAACGTGACCCTCCATAACTCTATTTTAGAATTGATATCCTCCCTGATTTTATCAACTAAAACTATATCATCTGCGAAGAGTATACACCATGATATTTTATTTTGGATATTTTTTGTGATTTCATTTATCACTATTGCAAATTGTATGTGACTTAGTGCTGAACCTTGATGGAGACTAATGTTAATAAGGAAGTTATTGCTCAGATCCCTGCAAGTCCTTACATTGGTCACAGCTCCTTCATACATATCCCTAATCAGGTTAATGTATTTCAGCGAGATCTATTTTTTCATCAGCGCCCACCACAACACGTACTGAGGGACGTTATCATATATTTTGTAGGTCAATGAATATCATATATAGGTCTCTCTTTTACGTTCTAAATATCTCCATCAACTATCTTAGCAAATAAATTGTTTTGATAGTAGATCGTTCTAACATAAATCCAAATTGGTTCTGGGACACTTATTGCCCATTTCAATCTATGATCTATCACTCTCTCCTATAATTTCATCGTATGACTCATAAGTTTAACTCTGCTGTAGTTGGAACACTTTTATATGTCTCGCTTATTCTTATACAGCGGAACAAGTGTACTCTCTCTCTTCATGTTTGGGACATTTTCTTTGTTTGTCAAATTTTATTGAAAATGGCCATTAACATTATTACACCGAATTCACCCAAACATTTCCACACTTCAATCGGGATGTTTTCAGGTCCTATGGTTTTGTTATTTTTTATTCTCTTTAGGGACTCCTTTATTTCATGGGGACAAATAAAGTCTTCATTAATTTCTTCTACAGGTATCTCAATATTTTTTATACCTATTGTATTCTCAATATTAAACAAATTTTCAAAATATTTTCTCCATTGGGTTATAGTACAATAAATATATTTTATTATAAATTTTTTCATTTATCTTGTGATGTATTATAGATAAAAGAGTTATATTTTGAATTGTTCAATGTTTTAATTGGTTATTATAGTATAAATGTAAATAAATATTGAAATTTATTTTGTCTATTAACGTATTTGTCTCTCTCTATTTTTATATATACTTTGTATATAATTCTCTCTCTACAAAATATTTCGAGTATTTATTCTTTTAATAGCAGCAATTTTAGTTTTTAAAAATATATTTTAAAAAAGAACTGTCGGTTTGAACAAATATTTCTCAGTAGTTTGAATTGCCAGTCTGAATGGGTGGTTTCTCAGAACCAGTACTTATAGATCCGGAACAGTAAATCAATCAATGATTTTTTGAACTTAAACCCCGGTTCCATGGTTCAGCCCAAATGGCTGTCTCCAGGTAAAGTTACCTAAAGCCCAATCCTAAAATTTACCTCGGTCGTCCGGATAGACCTGGCCTGACTTAACTGGCCTCACCCAATTGGGTAGGGTATTAAAAAAAATTGCATAATGGGAAGCTAATAAAAAATGATAGAAAAAATATAGGGAATGATGGATAAAAATAAAGAGGGAAGAAAGCTAAAGAACAAAAAAACTATTAAAAAGGAGGAAAATAAAGAAGGAATGTTAAGAAAAATGAAAACTAGGCGTTATTGGGAAATGTAAATACAATGAATATAAAATCATAGGAGAGAAAACTTAAGGGTAGAACTTTTGTGTGAAAATGAGGCATCGGATTTTGACTAGCTAAATTCCTTTTAGTTGTGGTAAGAGTCATATTTGTATAAAAGGATATTTCTATGGCAAAATTCTAACAATCATAACTAAATTCCTTATAGTTATGCTGTGTACTTTATGAGCCACATTGTTCGGGTTCCTTCAAAGGATGTGTTTTCGACATTGTGGACATAGAATGGGTTCAGGGATTGTACAGCGAAAAGGATGATTATTTCTTTAAACCCTCTGGCTATTAATTGGTTTGCGTCGAAGGAGTGGAAATTTTTTGGAGTTCTAGGAGACCCTCTATCTATTTATTGGGCACAGATCCTTTTTTTCCTGTTCCTTTCCTAACTTTTTTGAATGGAAGTAGATGTGATTTTCTTTGTAGATTATTGGTTCTCTCCTAGGTTGTACATGGTGTGACCATAAAGCTTTCTTCTGATTCTGTCACATTCTTATAAAATTTAGTTTTTTCAACTGAAAGTGTAAATTATGTATTTTATACTGTTTAATTATCCCATGTGCTCCATATTTTTATTCATATATAACATCTAGTGTTGCCAAGTTAAATGTCTTATTGATTAGGGGTCCTGTGAATTTGCCAAGTGGACAAATACTTGTCTTCAAGACTTGTATGCAAGTCCACATAACAAACTATAGTTTAGCAATATAACCATGCACTGCAAACTGGGCACATGATTTTAATTTTTATTTTTTTGTTCCTATTTATGTAGGGCTAGCAATTGAGTTTTCTGAGCCGGACTTTACCTCGGCTTAGGCTTGGCCCGTTTAAAATTTTATGGGCCTGAACCCAGCTCGAGAAAGCTTGAAGAATTGAGGTTTGAGCTCGACCCGAAAAATTAAAAGGGTCTCGGGCCCATTTTGGACCAGGCTCGGCCCATTTAAGAAGCATTCATACCCTTTCCCACAATCTGCAATAACATTTTTGATGTAAGAAAACAAACAGATAGAGAGAGAGGGAGAGAGAGAGAGAGAGTTGTTGGATAGCAAAAAGGAACAGAAACCCCATGAAAATCATAGAAGTGGTTCTGGAAATTAACCCTATTTTTTAGAAATACCACCAAGAGATACCTTTTAAAAATTAAAATAAGTTTACAGAATTGATATAAGAGAGAGAGAAAGACTTGATAGACAAAACCCTAAAATTCCGATCAACAATATTGGAAATGAGCATGAAGAGAAAACCCAGCGAATCTGTGAATCTGTTCCTTTTGCCATTTGAATCTGCTACCAAATTCAAGACCAACAGATCAAATGGATAAAAAATCTGTAGTGCTACAAATCTAACAATAATAAAATCAATGAAACCCTAAAATTCTGATCAACAATATTGGAATTTCTTATTTAATTTAAACTCTTCAGTTATCTATTTGAAAACTGATAGTTTTCTCACAAACCCTAAACCTAGAGGTAGAGAGAGAGAGAGAGAGGTGGAGATAGAAAGATAATGGTTTCTGAGTTTTTTGGTATCAAAGGAAGCCTACGAGCACACGATTTTCTTAAAGAAGGTGAACCGGCGATTGATTAATTGGGAGACAAAGAGAGAGAGAAAGAGAGAGGGAGATCCTAGAGAGAGATGAAGAGAAAATCACATTAAACCCCATTTATTTCTTGGACTATTAATAGATGCCTAGGCCTGGGACATACTTATCTTTCACGTTGTCAGCCTTTCTTACCCATTTTTTTTTTTTTTTTTTTTTTTTTTTTTCCTTCCAAAAATTATGACCTTTTATGAAACACCCAATAAAATATTACTAAATCTATGCACCTATTTTTTGAATATCAAGTATAGGGGGAGCTGTGCTAAAGATAAAGCTACTAAAGTCAAATTCAAGTGATAAATAAAACAGGACAAGCGCCGAGCTCACTGATGTTCAGACTCGGCCCGTAATTAAAACGGGCCTAAATAATGGGCCTGACCCGGCCTGGCCCAAAAATGAGCCAAGCTCGGCCCTTCAAAACGGGCCGATTGCCAGTCCTATGTTTATGTACATGAAGAGTGAGAGTGTGTGATTGGAGCTTGTGAAGATTGGGTTATAGGTTCAAAGTTGTGGCTTCTAGGAGACTTTCTTATGTTGTCCGTACGTAATAGAGTTTTATCATCACTTGTCTGTTCTCTATCTAAATTTTGGGTTCCAACAACTATATTCTCTTTGAAATTATGTTGTCCATATATCAGTCTCCCAGCAAAACTTCTTGCTTGTGTGTTGGCCTTGGCAAACTTTGTAACTTGTATGAAAATACTTGTATGATTAAGTGAAGTGTATGTTAAGAAAATTTTCATTGCTCATCTTTATCAATTTGAGTGCACACTTTCTTTTCTTATGTGTGTCATAAATATTTTTGGGGGAGATTGATCCAGGTTGGGGATGGATGCTATTTCTCTTTTTCCTTTCTTTCTTGGCACTGGAGCTTACGACTAGCTTTAGACTTGCATGAAATGACAATTTGTGTTCAGAAGTGTGTTGATAGTGCATTTGCTTTCATCATGTTGAGATGGATAAATTTTAACGTGTGATGAAGCTCTTGTCTGTCTGTACCTGTTTTATTTTTTATTTTATATTATTTGTTGGTCATTTTTTCTGTGTTCAATTACAGGCTGTGGCAGGATTAGCTGCAGACGGGAGACAAATTGTTGCTCGTACCAAGTCTGAAGCTACTAACTATGAGAGGTCTGCTTGTTATCTATTTGCAAATTATTTGTTTCATCACCGTCTTATGATTTCAATTGTTGCGACTCTAAAGCATTAGGTTAAAAGTAGCTAAGTCAACACAGATTGTGGATACTTCCATATCTGTATGGATATGAGTGCTCATTAAGAGATAGTCTTATTTCAATGCCATTCCCTTAGTTATTTGTTTGTCCTGATCATTTCAGTAAATTCTGATTATAACTGTTAAAGAAATCCTTGCGTGTTTGTTTATGTGGATGAGCTGTATAGAATCCATAAGTTTCTCGCTTGGATTAGGGGTTTCTCTTATAAACTTTAGAAACAATATAATTGCTGGTAGCATAGATATTTCTTCTATTTTCTAATGATGAGATATCTATAGTCTATTGGGAACGGAGCACTTAGCAAGGACATTATGCAGACTCTTAGAAGATTCCGTATCTGTATCTTTATCTCTTCATTTACCCCTTGCATAGAAGATTCTGTTAACAAATAATGTCATTGGATAAAAAGTTGAGGTTTGCATAATGAATCAGTTTTCTTGGACCATTTTCTACTGTAGAAGAAGTTCTAAATAGCAATTTTGTTTATTAATTTTATCAGGCAATTTGTATAGAATTAAAAGTTAGATTAGTTGGGTGGAAATTATAGACAATCTAATAAAAAAGAAAACCCAACAAATCCAGTCAAGGAAATGATTTAGAACAGAAAAAGAAGGCTTGTGATTCTGAAAGGAATTCAAAAGGGAAAATAGCATCACTGGTGGACATCTTGAACTTGTATAAAATTAAAAGGTAGATTAGTTGGGTTGAAATTATTTTCAATCTAATAAAAAGGAAAACCCACCAAATCAAGTCTGGGAAATGATTTAGAACAGAAAAGAAGGCTTGTGATTTTGAAAGGAATTCAAAAGGGAAAAAGCATCATTGGTGAACATCTTGAACTTGTTTGATTCTCTGATATTTGGTTGATAAATACATTTTTCTGCATTTATCGTGGAGTGCTTCTCTTCAGTCATCCATCAAATAGAAATGGCTACTGAAGAGTTATGTTTCACTAACTGTTTGGACAATACACATAGACAATGTCATTATGGAACCGAGTAATAGAGATTGGCTAGTTCTTATGTTGTATATCTTTCAGCTTGTTGATCCACATAGTTGATATATGCAGTGTGTATGGGGAGCCGATTCCTGTGAAGGAACTTGCTGAGCGTGTTGCAAACTATGTGCATCTATGTACACTGTATTGGTGGCTTAGGTTTGATTTGATATCTTTCTCTTATGTTTATCTGTGCATTTCTGTCTTGGAATTTTTATAGTTTGTAGTTATATGTCAAATATTGACATGTATTTATTGATTTTGTAGACCTTTTGGATGTGGTGTCATCCTTGGGGGTTACGACAGAGATGGACCTCAGTTATACATGGTTGAACCTTCTGGAGTCTCCTATGTGAGTTGATTAGATTTACATGCCTTTTCTTTTATTATTTTTGTTACTTGATGGGACCCCCTGGGGAAGACTATTGTTTGTGGCTATCTATAGCTATTCTTATCTTAGTATTTGCATGAACATTTTCAATGAGTGCATCTATTGCCTCAGGGCTAGTGTTATTACAACTGCCTTCATGGGGAGCATTCAGCTGAACTCTTGTTAAGAGGCTTCATGTGCTTAGTGCTCAGCAATGCCTCTAAACCATCTAAACTAGGATGGCCTAAGATGGTGTTGTGAGGAGATGGAAGTTTGATCACATGGAAAGTGGTTCTGGCAGTAGTGTGATGGGGAGGTGTTCCTAAAGTTACAGCAAGTGAAATAGTACCTTCCGGAAGTAAATAGTCGTTAGAGAGTCCTTTTAAGGGTCCATCAAGGGGTTGAAGGTGAAATTGACTAAGGCCCATTCGCTGAAAGGCATCCCAAAAGAGGAGGTTACGATCTACTTCGTGATTGACAAAGATTCTCTTAATGATGTATGATCATATTTCGGTAGTAATGACTAATGGGTTGTTTTGGTTTGTATCGATTCCCACCAAATTGTCATCGTCAAAACTAATTGTCGGTCTTTTCCTTTTGGTTAGTGCCATGACTGTAATGGAAGTAGAATGAGAAGCACGTTCGGCTGAAAAATCAGTCTGTTTCCCATGAACTACGCCAATCTGTTGGAGGTGGATTTCATTCCACACATAGTAGCTTTGCTGACTTGAACGAAATGATCAGCAATTGAGCCTTCTGGATGGAAAGACCTGCAAAATGCCATTGGAAGGTGTTTCATTGGGGAAGACCCCGATACTCAAGTCAGAAAGTGGTTTTGAAAAGAGAAATAGACTGAACGAGTGAAAGAGAGAGAGTTCCATGTTGTCTTTTGTGTGTTAAGTGTTCAGTCGAGAGAACAGCAATGGCTTTCATGATGTATATGTAGTCTACATGCACGGTAAGTTCCATACGCCTCTAAGGTATAGAAACCCTAGTTTACTTGTGAAAGTGTCTCGAGATTAAGGGGTTCTTGGTGAAACATACTTCTCGATAACAGTCAAAGATCTCCCTCCTAATTACGGAAGGCCTTTTTCGCGATTTAAGGAAAGGTGAATATTACTTTGGTTAATTAGATGGTAATACAGCATACCGAGTGGGTGTTCCCCTGGGTCAGTTGGAAGGGTAACCAAGAAGGATCGTATCAGTAGGTATCAAGAGACTGGGTCGTGTCTACCGTACCGGGAGGTACATCCATGCTTCGGTGCATTCCATTTCGTCAAGCTGTGGGCCGCACGGATCTTAGACCCTGTGATAATGGGTCTTTGGACCATGCTCCATCAGATATATAGGGTAACTTGCGCAGATAGTAATGATTACAATAGGGACATATGATAAATTCCTTTGCTAATTGTAATGCGTACTTCACGATACATTATAATTTTTTTTTTCATTTAATTTTTTATTAATATTTTTATTTGCCAATGAGTTGAGCCCTAATTGAATTTGTTTTTGCAAAAGCAAATCATTTCTTAAGCACTTCACTTCTCTGGGGCAAGTGTCTATGCTTTCGGCAATACAGGCCCTGGCGCCTTAAGGGCACCTACTGCCTTTGACATTGCTGCTTTATATAGATCTATCATTTGTTATAATGTATTCATTTCCATACTGCTACAGTGAATAAAATGTCTTCCATATTTGCCATCTTGATCACTTGCTTACTAGACAAATGATGTTATTTTGATAAGCTTTTCATTTTTAAAGTGGAATATGCATAGATCAGATCATAATTTTGAAACATACTTGTGTTTACTGACCATGATATGGATTGCTTTCTGTAGCATCATGATCTGAAGTTTATCATCATAAACGTGCTTCCCTATATATCTCTCATTTTACTAACTTTTTAATGCTGCTCTTAGAGATACTTTGGTGCGGCAATTGGCAAGGGACGACAGGCTGCTAAAACGTTAGTTACATTGGATTTTTTCTTTGATTTATTTTATGTTGTTGGAATGATGAGACCTCACAATCTGGTGGTTTTATTTTATTTTATTTTATTTTATTTTATTTTTATTTTTAATAAATAAAGCATCTATAGATGAGCATGAGAAAAGAATGAGCTACACATTACAGGGAATCATATTTTCATGCTTTTTAAATCTTTTTGAAATTCTTAATAGAGAAGAGAGACATGCTGTTGATCACTTTGTATGAGCCATATATGGGTCTTCATGCTTAATGCACATCCATGTTAATCCACCTTAAAAAAGTCTAAAATTGGAGTTGCGCCTACTCAAAAGTTTGTATCATGTATTTTGTGGTACTATCTTGCCTCAGCAATGCTTGTTCATGGTGAGTATTTGGTAGTGGTGCTACAGAAAATTAACTTTGCCTTTCGCATGCAAGCTCTCATGTTTTGCACATTGAACATTTAGCTGATGGATTCTGTTATTTTATGTTGTTGCATTCTTTTTTATTCTCTACCCTTAAATCTAAATATGGTGCTGATAAATGGAAATGATTTGTAGAGAGATTGAAAAGTTGAAGCTCTCCGAAATGACTTGCCGGCAAGGGGTTATTGAAGTGGCCAAAATGTAAGTAGCAACTTTGAGTAATTTGGCTGTATTCTTTTGCTGGATTTGTTCAAAATTTGTTTTGTGTTGGTTGTTCCATTAATGATACACTCGATTACTATTATGATTTTTTAAATGTTGAATCAGCAAATGGACTATAACTTTTGATGATTGAAAGTAAAGTGAACTCTAAGTTAATTAATGCTTGGTAAAAACTTGTGAAACTTATGAATAATTATACTGACCTTCACAAAAAAGAACAAAGTCCTTTGAGACTATATTTGCATCTATGTAGATATCAGTTTTTCATTTTTGTTGGCTATAGGGTAGACAGCAAAGTCAGCCATTCTGTTTTTGATTAGATTCTCTGCCTTGTTTTAATGGTAAGTCTAATCTGATGAACCAGCTCAATTCAACTTGAACCAATATCTGTCATGAAAGACAGGTAAAACTTCGTATTGTCAATATATAATGTGGCAATCCTGGATATGGCAGAGTAGCATTGGTCATTGATATAATTAGTGGATGAGGGCATGTGGTGTCATGTCTCTAAATATGCCAGCTCTGTTTCAGCATGGATGAGGGCTTGTGCTTTTTATTAGTGGATTTAAATAACAAGAAAACTAGTTTAAAGTCCATAGGCTTTTCGCAGATGAAAATGAGCTCTCTGAATCAAAAGCATTCCTTCGATTTGTAGAAATTAAAAAAAAAAGAACTAAATATGATTGTATTGGTTTTGGTTTTTTTATTTTGGGCCTGGAAGTTCAGAAGTTGTGGTGCATGTCTCTGTTTAGAAGATCCAAATTTGTGCTGTTTGAGTGATGGAAAGTTATGGAGTTGGTTACTTGGGATCACTTGCCAATCCCAGATGGGGAAAGGGGAAGAAATTAATAATATAAATGAGAAAGCCAATCAATATTTTAGCTACTGCTTCCATGTTCATTTTTTTTTTTAATTAAAAGTTTGTCTAAGATTTGAACTTATCTTTTGAATTCTTTTTGAGATAGATAGACATGAATTGAACTTGGTTTAATGCATGATAATAATTAGTCTAATAAAATATTCTTTTGCAATTGTATAGGAAGAAAGGAATAATGACCTACAAGCACTTGTGCTTTGCTCAATTGTGGAATTGAGTGCAGTATTCATTTGTTCAATGTTTTCCATCTGTTTCTATTCATTGTTTATTTTAGTACTTCTGTCGGTGGTGTTTAACTGAAGACATTGATTGAAGTACTGAAATAAACAATATATGACAGCAAATTGACCATATTTAGAAAAGAAAAATAATGCATCTGAATTGTGCTTTTTTTTTTTTTGGTATTTTATTCAGTCCATGTATTTTTATATTCTGCCAATTTGAATTAATAGACATTACCCAAGTCCGGAAACAACCAAGAAACAAAAATATTTTGATTATGTTGAACTGAATAATTGGATAAGTAATTAACAGCACATTGAACCAAGTACACCTTGTAGTGATGGTCATCAAAATTGGTATTTCACATTATTGTTTTATAATGTAGAACCATAGAAGTCTTCATGGATTCCGGCAAAATTTTTGAATCAAATTGGTTATCAGATTGCAAAATTGTTGTGATAGAATCAGACTTGTAACAACTATTTTTTTGGTGTCATTACCTCTAAAGAAAATGTGTTGTAGAACCATGGAGCAGAATAATAATGGTTTTGAACCCAAATCGTCTAGTATTGTGATCCATTATTTGTGGTAAAAACATTGTTACTCTTGTGAAAAAACAAATTAAGAAAAGAAATAATCTATACTAGATCTTAGGTTTTTTTATGATTCTTGCTTACTGGTGCCAAACCCTGTTTTTCCATTTTTGATAATAGTATCATAGCATATGCACTTGTACCTTGACTCTGAATATTATGCTGCCTTATGCAATTTATCTGAGCTTTACACCTGCACCCTTGTGCATGATGCTTATTTGTTACAACTATTCTTGAATCCTCCTTTCAGGTATTATTCCTAAACCTCCCAACAAAAATGCATGAAGCTACATAGCAGTTAATGTAACTGCAGGGGATTCTCACCCTTTATATATCAATCTGCCATAAGAAAGAATTCTCTCTCTCTCTCACGCACGCACAGCTAACTCTTTGTTCTCTTTGAACAATGCTTCTCTTTGGCTTCTTCGATGCACACACAATTAATGTAACTGCAGGGGATTCTCATCCCTTATATATCCATCTGCCATCAGAAAGGATTCTCTCTCTCTCTCACACACACACAGAGCTAACTCTTTGTTCTCTTTGAACAATGCTTCTCTTCTCTTTGGCTTCTTCGAAGCACACAATTAATGTAACTGCGGGGGATTCTCATGCCTTATATATCAATCTGCCATAAGAAAGGATTCTCTCTCTGTCTCTCTGTCTCTCTCTCTCTCTCTCACACACACAGAGCTAACTCTTTGTTCTCTTTGAACGATGCTTCTCTTCTCTTTGGCTTCTTCAATGCTATCTCCTGCTTCTTTTATGTTATTAACTTAATGGCACTACTCACTCTCCTCTCTATTGTCACAGCAAACTGCAATCAATCAATCTCTCTCTCTCTGTCTATGTATGCGGTTGAGCTTCATTTGCTGATATCCTAATCTATCATTGTCGAATAATTAGGGTTAATTAGCTAATATCTGATCTCATTCCAACCACTTTAATTTTCATTTCACTTTGTTGATAAAGTTGATGGTTTTTCTTTCTCGATTTGGCTAAGATGATGGCTATCGGTGTTCATCTTAACAAACTGCTTTATTAGAGCATTCAGGTTTTGTTTTACTGTTTTTCTTTCTGGGGTGGGGGAAGGGAATGTATCTTAGCTTTATATTCCACATTGCGGTTCAGTACCTAAGAGACAATGAATTTATATTTGTTTTGCTTGTTTTTTATTAATTTATTGATCAGATCAGGTATAACAATATCCACCATCTCCATAGAGTTCTTAACTCTGATTGTGTAATTTAAGATTCTAGTGACAATCTATCTGAAAGGAGAAAACTAACTCTTTCAAGTTGAGAATAGAGGGAGGAAATTTCATGGCCACGTTGGGGAAGGTAAAACTGGGCATTCCCCATTCTGCATGGTGGCAGGGATCATTTGCATCCCCCCACCTTCTGATGAGTATCAGGAACTGACCAAAGGATGAGGGCAGTTCAGTGCCTCTCCCATGGGGGCGGGGGAATATCTTCACTTTAGATTTCATGTTGCAGTTCAGTACCTAAGAAAGCATGAACTTATATTTGCTTTGCATGTTTGGTATTAATTTATTGATCAGATCAGGCATAACAATATCCACCAGCTCCCTGGAATTCTTCCCCAGATTGTGTTATTTGAGATTCTAGCGACAATCTGAACCAAAGGAAATGAAGTCTTCTAAGTTAGGAACAGAGGAAAGAATTTCGCTGCTAAGTTGGGGAAGGTAAGCCAGGGGATTCCCGGGATGCTTGTCCAAATTTGGCCTCCAATGGGATCAGGAAATGGCCAATGGACGAGAGCTGTTTCTTAGAGGCTAGAATTCTCAGCATGTTATTTTAGTCTAGCCCTGGTTAAAATTTTCTTGTGTGCATGCATTGCGTGCATGTTTTATATCGGTTGTTGACATCAAAATTTGGGATTAAAGCTCAGTTTATTGTTGGTCTTCTGTTGCTCTCTGTCAAAAAAATGCAATTGGGTTCCTGTATTTCTTCCATTTGCAATTATGTTTATTTCCATTTGTTTATAGATTGAGTCTTTCTGTAATTAACATTATTCTCTAACAATGGGCAGCATTTATGGAGTACATGATGAGGCAAAGGACAAAGCATTTGAATTGGAAATGAGCTGGGTTTGTGATGAGTCAAACCGGCAGCATCAAAAGGTAAATTAATCTCATTGCAAATGTACTACTTGTGTGTCAATGAGACAATATGTCCATAAAAATGTTGATGTTTATCAAGTGCCCAAGACTTGTCAGTATTTTCAACTTCAGCTAACATTTAACTCTCTCTCTCTCTCTCTCTCTCTCTGTCTCTGTGGCCCTTTTTGTTCTAGTTCTGTGCTTTGGTTCTAGCTGTGGTTTGGTTGTTCAGCCTAAAATCAGTTCCAATGTGATAGATTTGTTTGGTTGGTTGCTTGTTTTGATTTTGGTTTGTTCCGTACTGTTGTTGGTTGATGGATTCTTTGTATATTTGGGTCAGGTTAGTTCATATGAAGCTCTAAAAGCAATCAAATTACTAGAACAGAGAGCACATGATCCGATAGTTATCCCTGGCATTTCAAATGAGATTATTAGTTGTCTTTGTATTCACAGATATCTACTGTATACTCATGCATGTGAACTCTGCAGTGGTTTTTGAATATGAAATTAGAAGTTCAACATTCCTTTCAGCATTTATGTATTCATTAGTTCATCCTTTGCTACAGTACAGTCAGCTGTTATTGTGATGTTTCTCTGATGTTATTCACTTAATAGTAAGAAACTTCATAATTTATGGGCTTGTCGATTTTCAGGTACCAGAGGAGCTACTGGAAGAGGCCAAGGCAGCAGCCAAAGCCGCTCTTGAAGAAATGGATGCAGATTAGGAATAGCGAGGTCTATTCTTTTTCCCTAATTGAAAAAAGTATTGTAAGCTTGTATTCACTAAATGTGCGGCTTACAGTTGTGATATTGTGCAGATGAAATTGCCACTCTGTATCCTCCCTCTGGATTTCTCAGTTCCTTTGAACTCAAGTGAGAACTCGGGAAACATTTTATCCATGGTTATTGCTTATTTTGTTTCTCTTAATTATATATATATATAAATATATATATATTTATCTTTCTAAGATTGGCTTTCATTATCTGCTGTATTTGCATCAAAGGAGAAGATCGGATGAAATAGGACCTCTGTTTGCATTTGGGATAAATTTTTCCCCATGAGGCAAGAAAGGGGATGAGAGGGGACTAAAATAACCTACGCCCTCTCAATTTCTTTAAAATTTCATTTTCATCCCTTTTAGGTTTTTAGGGGGTTGGAGGGAACAAGTTCAAGTTCTGGATAAATACATGAAATTTAACTTTTCTTTTCCTATTTTTGTGATTTTATTATGAATATCCAAACAATATAGAGCATGAGCTGTTGACATCTTTGACAAAAATGATGAAAGTGAAGAAAATATCAAGAGAAGGAGCCCTTGCTCCGCAGTAGCTGAAGGAAGATTTATTTATTCACATACTTTGGGCTCCTAGAATGTGATATCCTTGGGATTTTCGATTTGACTCTGGCAAAACGCACATTGAATTGAGAAGTGAAACATCTGAGGGCCTTTTTGTCCAGGTACAAGTAGTCCATATCTACACATACTTATTTCAGTGTCTCTGTGAGATGGATCATGCCTTTCATCCAGGTTTGAATTTAACTGAGAACGAATTTTGGTATCTTAGGATCATTATATGAAATATAAGGTAAGGGCATACTGATTATTGTACTATATTTGTTAAATATACACAAAAAATTGAAATTGATATCAATTAATTTTTAAAGATAGTCGCTAATACGTATTTTCCGTTTTGTAAATTTCTGCACTGTAGTTCCTACCAAATTACCCTTAAAGTTAAATTAGTAAATATTTATGTAATTGAAATTACATTTTAATAAATTAAATCTCTCTCTCTCTCTTTCATGATTTTTCACTCTATCTAATGTTTCTCACATGAATTTTCACTCTTTAGAATTTTAATCTAATATTTATTTTAGGATATTCTGTCACTCATAAAAATTATCAAATTGTCATATTTACTTTCACTTTATTATTTCGGGTGACCCATACAATTGTTATTTCAGGTGTTGCTTGTTTTATGTTGTTTTTCTTGTTCCTGTGTGATTAAATGTTCTCGTTCATCACAAATAAACCAAAGAAAAATAGCCAGAGAAGAGTCGCATCTCAAGTGGGTTTGAGCGGCAGCGTCGACGTATTCAATGTCTGCACCCATGTTTGCTTGTGATTTAATCAATTTAAACCCCAAAATAAAATAAACAAAGAAAACTGTTGATTAAATGGCACTTGTGTTCATTTGAATCTGAGCAAGCATCTTTTAGAGTCACGACTTTTATTTATTTATTATTATTATTATTATTATTATTATTATTATTATTTTACATGGGGAGGCAGACTTTTACGAGGGAAAAGGAGGACAGTATCAGTGTCGGTCCCTGAGTTAGAGCTCAGTCACTAATTTCAAAACACATGCGCCCAAACAGTTGAAAATTTGCACAAGATCGAAAAGTACAAGCTCAAATACGAAGTTGCAAATCATGTCGAATGTGGTAGGAGGCGAATTGGGAGTCCATTTTCTACGGAGGGTAGTGGGCGATATGTGATCTCTTCATTTGGAAAAAGTTTCTCCCATTTGAACTTAATCATCAAATTGTGAATGAACGATAGAACTTGTAGTTGAGTGTACTGTATACCAGGACACATCCTAGGTCCACCCCGAAAGGCATAAAAGTGTATGGTGCAGGTCCGTTTCCTTCGAATCTTGACGTATCAAATTTTTTTGGATTTGGAAAGTACTTGGGATTTTTGTGAGTTGAATGTGTTGTCCAAAATGCCTGCATACAATTAGAAGTCTAAATCAATGTATATTACAAAAAAGTTCATATTTGTCGTAGGAAAATTTGGACCACTCTGGAGTATAATGAATGATATATCCCTTTTACAAATAGATTTAGAACAGATGATACCTCGTACATTAAATATTTAAGAAAATACAAATCATAAATTTTTCTATAATCTTTTAGAATACATGTAAATATGTTGCCAAGTGCAGCCATTAATAAACTTGGTCATCCTTTTTTAAACTTAGGAAAAGGATATATACAGTATAATTACCTTCCAGCCTTTTGGGATGGTGAAACCAGCAAAAGTGAAGTCAATCATGGCCTCTCTAAAAGCTCCATGGGTGGGAGATGCAATCCTCATTGTTTCGCTCACAACATTCCAAGTGTATTTCATCTTCTGTATGTCTTTCCAATTCAATCATTCTCCTGGTCTTTTGGACAATGGCTATCTCCATTTGCTCTGGTCAAATATGTCATGAGATACAAATTAAAAAAAAAAATAAAAAAAAATAAAAGAACACAAAACTTAGCTAGCTTAGGATATGCCGTAAATATAACAACCTCGCATGGATACTTTTAGACAAACTTCAAGGACAATAATAGTATATAACACTAAAATTTATTTATAAGTCATCCATAACACTAAATTCCATGGTTATGTAATGCCCAAAGCATGAGCTCTTCTCACTGTTTGTTTAGTAATATATGCAACTGAGGAAAAATAACAAAACATAGATTAATTAAACCATATATGTTGCTGTCATAAATCAAATCATACTCAGAAGACATTTCAGCCTTAGTCACAGTAATTTCAGTTTCCAACATATATATAGAAATCAAATTTTAGTATTTTAAATGATATGACACTAAAGAGCCAAAAGTGTCTTATGTGTTTACCAAAACAGTTTGAATTGATAGATAAGTCATTAGTGAGTTTCTGTCCTTACATCCTTAAACTTCTGTAGTTCCTACATCTTCCCTTTTTCCCATGTAAAGTTCAAACAAAATCAAAATCATGAAAGACTGCATTACCTTTCAAGACCTCATCATATATGTGAGGAAGCTCAGCAAGATACTTCAAGACAAAGCTGATAGTTGCACTTATTGGTTCATTTCCAGCATTAAACAAACTGATGATAGTATTAGCAATCTCCATTTCATTTCCGAACTTGTCCTTCTCATCCGTTGCATAAAGCATTCGAATCAACAAGTCTTTTGCTTCTCCGAAATCTATCTTCTCCAACACTTGTACTTTCCTGTGTCTAACGATCTTCAACACCTCCTCTCTTAGAATCTTGCCCCCTTTCATTGCACGATTGTATGCCGTGCCTGGAAAATCAATTGGCAATGACATAAATCCTGTAGAAACAAGCAAAAATGGCTCTGCGATTTTGCTAATTAGTTTTGGATCATTGACCCCCATGAACAATCTACAAGCCAATGTAAAGTTGAACTTTCTCGTTAAGGGAAAGACTTCAACTTCTCTATGTGGAGACCACTCGATTTCCAAGTGTTCTTTTTCCATAGCATCCATTGAGCCAATGAATTGTTGCAAAGTCTCACCCCGGAGGAATTCAAGCACAGAACTTCGAATTTTTTTGGTGAACTCACTGGTGGAAGTTATCATTGGAGTAGGGAAAAAGAGAGGTTTCATCATTGAGCGAGGCCACCAAGCCTCGATGATCCTGTTCTCATTGGAGAACAAGAATTTGTTTCCGGAGGGGCCACAGAAAACAACTGTGTCTTGTCCAAGTAAGGAGGTTCTGAAAGCATGGGATGAGAAATTGTTCATTCTGTCCTGGATGAATTTTTCAGGGCTTCCTCTTGAACATAACTTGAGCAATTCAAGACTTTCTCCGATGAATGGCCACCCACAGTTACCGGGTGGAAGAGTTGAGTGTTTGGAATCGCGCTTGTCATTGTGAACGAGGAAGATGATAGAAAGGGAAGCCAAAACAACAATTACAATTACCAGCGGATAGAAGGGAGTCATTTCAATTGTAGGAATATTTTGGAGAACGGAATTCATGCTGGGCATAGTAGAGGAAGGGATGACTCTGTGGAAGACTGAGCTTACATGCTCACCTACAAAAAGACGGGTTCAATGGCGCACAGTCATACGGTGTTGGCACGTCCAACCAAAATAAAAATAGAGTTTAAGAATTAAAATTTTAATAATAGGTTGCAATCACTTATAATTCAAGTTCTGATAAGACAAAAAATTGTTAAAATTTTAAGTTTGTTGTAAAATTCAGAATCAAAGAATAGAATGCAATGTACCGGAAGAATAATCGGAGACAATGAACTTCTTTTATTACTTTTCGTGTATGTCTGATACATTGAATAAAAAGGGATATTTATATAAATTGAGGTGTGTACATAAATGGAAAGGTTTAAAGTCATAGTAATAGCAACTTGACATATATAAAACGATTATGATAATAGTAATAATGTTATTGTAATACCGAAAATACGGTGTTAGAATTTTTGTTAATATCTTTGTAATATAAAGGTAAATTTTAAATTATACTAATTTTCGATTTTGAGGTATAAAATTTAAATTTTGGATTTATATAAATTGTCGTGTCCCGATTCGTAGTGAATCTAAATTTTTATAAAATTTAAAATTTAGTGAAAAAATGGTTATAAATATACATATAAATATTTATTTACTTATTTATATAAAAAAAGAGAGGAGGCACTGCGTTTTGGCCAAAACGCAGCACCCCCTCTCTCCCAAATCAATTAGGGTTTGAAACCCTAATCACTCTCTTCCTCTCATCTTCGTCTCTCTCTCGAACTCTCACTCCCTCTCGTCCGTCGCTCTCTCCGCCTTTCTCCGCCTCTCTCCTCCGCCGAATCTCCCCACTCACCAGCGGATTCCACCGCCATTGCCGAGCATTAACACCTAAAACATTCCCTCAAATCATTTATGCAAATATCAAATATCTTAAATATTCCACTAGAATAGTCGTTAATATCTCAAATCATGAAATCATCAACAACGTGTCTTCTAAATCAATGATTTTATGCTTGAGTAAATTTACCTATGACAACATTGAGGTTGTTCTCGGCCTCTTCATTGGTCATCGCATAGAATCTGGTTTGGGTTCGACGTTGAGGACGTTGGGGATTGGTAGCCACAGTGTTATTGTCAGTCCCCGTTCTTGGAGTGGCATTGATTGGAGGTGTTGAAGTAGTAGCTATGCCACCTTTGGAGCCACTGGAAGGATCTCGAACTGGTTAATTTCCTTGTCCTTCCATACTTAACTTGGGACAAAAGTGCCGAAAGTGGCCCTCCTTCCCACAATGATAGCATCTCCTGGACCCCCTACACGGACCCGTGTGGTATCCCTTGTAATTTGTTCAAGGGTCCCCTTTGCTTCGTCCCAGCCTTGTTCTCGATTCAGAACTACCACTAAGAGCATTTGGCTTGAAGAATGATTGGCCTTGGGGAGTGCCAACCAACCCTCAGACAGATCCACTACTATATGAACCCGTACTCTTGCTCTTTTAGAAGCTTTGGCCTGAAGTGAACCCAAATCTTTTCTTCTTCCCATGGTGCTCTCTAACTTTTCTCTCTGCAACACCGTTTGCTCAACCCTCAAGGCAAGCTATAAAATATTTTGGTAGGTGTGATCCTCCATTACTGATAATCTCTCTCGGATGTTCAAGTTCAAACCATCCTCAAATTTGAAATGCCTATACTCCTCAGATGCTATTATCTCTAGATCAAATGTGGACAAATTTCTAAACTCTGCTTCATATTTCGCTACCAATTTATTTCCTTGACGGAGGTGTAGGAACTCTCTCCTTTTTGAATCTTGATCAAACCGTGTATAGAATTTCTTATCAAATTCCCTAAGGAAATCACTCCAAATAAGGGGTGAAGTTGATCTTTCCTTTATACTATTCCACCAATTACAAGCATCCTCATCCAACAATCTCATAGCCACCATAAGCTTAATCTCATCGTCAATTCTCATGTCCGTTACTGCTTCTCGGACCCTCTTGTTCCATTTCTTGGCCACCGTAGGGTCCTTGAATCCTAAGAAGATCTCACACCCAAGTTTCCTTGCTTTTTTCAACAAGTTGGACAACTCAATGGGTGGTCGGGTCGATAGTGTACCTACCAAGGTAAGAGGGGCTATCGACACTATAGGAGGGACAGGTGGAACCACTGGATTGGAAGGTGGAGGGGGAACTTGGACTTGAGGTGGTGCTTGAAAATATGCACCATATGTATTCCACTACTTGGTCCATTGTCGAAGGGTATCGAGCAGCGGTGGAAGAATCCCGTTTGGAGAAGCCAGGTGAATAAAAGTCGGTCTGAACATGTGACAACCGTCGCATGATCTAGAAGTACATGCAATCACCAGCATGTACCCCAAGATCCCGCAAAGCTGTGAAAAATACATTTTCAAACTAAAGAAAAGCCAACACATCGAATGTTTAACATTTCAAAATATAAATTCAACTTTACAGAAAAAAAAAATATATATCTATATATACTACAGAAAGAGTTTTTAAAATATAATTCCTAAAACATAAATTACACTTTCGGTCCATCTACAAGCCTCAAAATGTCTATCAAGAAAGGACCAATACCAACTATTGGTCCAAGACAGCTCTTTTCTCGTCTGGATCTAGCTAACTGTAGGGGACTACTGCTATATCTATACTTCCTCTAAAAAAGATAAAAAAGAGAAGTGAGTATAAAATACTTAGTTAGTGAAATGCAATGTAATGCTGTGATAATAAATGAGTGCTGAGTGAGAGAATGTCAAAATCATAAATTTCAAACAACTCATCAGTGGTAAGTAATTTCAGATAATCCAAATTACCAAAAGACATATGCATCCACAAGTTCATGTTTTTCCAAAACTCAGAGAGACTCCCTAAATAAAACACTTCCACCCAAAGTTTGGCCAAATCTAGGTAAAAGCCCACCAAAGGGTTTTCAATCATTTCATTACATAATACTAATTTCCTTCCTTTACTTTGACTCGTATCTCACGGAGATACAATCCGGATAGAATAACATGGGCACAAAAGCCGCATCTATCTTTCTTGCCAATAAACACCCATCCACATCACCTCGTCGGGTCAGTTCATGAAGGAAATGACTATAGTCATTTACCATCAGTAGTACCATTATTCCACAAATATATACTATTTTCCAATGTGCCATAAATTCGGTAAATGGTTATTAAACTATATGACAATATTCATGAATGCAATTTTCAGTAACAAATGGCACATAATTATTCACAAATATAGTGGATGCATGCATGTTTCAAACTTTCATTTTGAGACATCCCACAAATACAAATAGTTGTAGAAAATTATTTAAAAATCATTTATAAAAGAATTTATAAAAAGTATTTTCTCATTCAAAGCACAATAGTACATCCACTCACAGTGATAGGGAGGATAGTCACTCCTGAATTCATCAGCAGCAAAAGTTTCACCATGATCAGCTTGTCTGGCTCCTAAAGGTTATTATCAAGTAACCGAAATTATTAATATTAATTTCTAAGTTAACTCAAAAACCCTAACAGTTAAAATCTAAATTTCCCCTCACTTGTTGTGGCTCATTTGTCTCCAAATCTATGTAAACAACTATATAAATAAACTAAAGGATGGGATATAAAGATGATATTACCTTGATTCTTGTCTTTAAGAAACCTTTCCCATTTGGGTTTTACCAAAACTCTAGGATTTTGCCATTCCTTGTGACATCTCTACATCCCTAAGTTCTTCCAAAATCAAGGCTAGAATTTAGTTTTGGAGTGTTAGATGAGTAGTTTGGAATCTTGGATTTTGAGTTTTGTTAGCGGATCAATTGGGTCTGGGAGAGGAGAAGATTGGTTTAGAGAGAGAAGTGAAGTTTGGGTTTTCTTAAGTTTTCTGGAGTCTCAATCTCTACTTCACCTTTTATTCCTAACCCATTTCCATATTTACTTAATAGCCCTTGTTCACTTCTAACTTACACAAATACCCAATTTGTCCCTTTTAGGTCATTGGGAAGCTAAATGGATTTAAGCACTTGGACCTTTCATGTATGAAGCAAATGGTGTTCGGTGACTGGCAGGAAAGTTGAGAGGGACAATAAAGATTTGTAGAAAGTAAATTGAAGTTATGAAAATTTGGAATATTTTCAAAACATTGGAATATAATATAAATTTTGTATAATATTATTGAAGAGATTGGATGGTTTGGTGGTAAAAGACTTTTTGGATGCTTGTTGTACCAAGGTTTAATTCCTCGTGAAGACAACCTACGCCAAGCAAATTTGGAGTTAAAGCATGCATGGGGGACACCGAGGAGGCAGGAAGTGGGAGGGAGAAGTGGGAGTGGGAGGGAGAACTGATGGCCACAATTGATAAGTACGAGTAAATATCACAAGCTAAGAACTGGTGAGCAAATTGAAAGGGTGAAGGGTGCTAAGCAGAAATAAGTTACATCGACAAGGTAGTGCAAGTGTTGGTTAAGGTAACCGACAGGGATTTAGAAAATGTGGAAATGGAGCAATTGTTCGATACCGAGAGGTATGTGAAAATTTGATAAACATATCGAGAGATAAGGTTAAATGTCCATTAATAAGATAAGTTCAAATATTCATAGTACAGAGGAGCTTCACGGTGTTAGTACCGAGGAGTTATCTCAAGACGGATACCAATACGGTTCCAAAATTGGATATTCACTGACAAACTATCAACTCTCCAATATACAGAGAGACTACAATTTCACATTACACCGAAGGAGTCATAAATTTACTAAGAGGTGACCAACACCGAACAGGAAATCAAAATTTGAAGAATTATTTATCGATTCCTAAACCTTTACTGAGCAACTTAAGTCTCATGAAAAAATCAAATCTTGCCAAGTACCGAACAGTTGAATATTACTGAGTACAGAATACTAAGCACTCAAGCAACCAATGATTGTAGGGATCATGAACTTAGAAATTTAAAGCCTATCGACCAAATATCTAAAGGAGTTCCCAGACAACCCAAGGAGTAGAAATTCATATTTATATTTAAATTAACTACTCTTTCACAATTTTACAAAATATAAAAATTTTAAATCCCACTTGGAGTACACATGACAATCTAGACTTGTCCGGTGTTGCAACGGGTGTCGGTTGGTATTCAATATCAAACTCGCCGAGTTCAACACTATATTTGATAGGTGGGCCCGAAGTGTCCCTCTTTTGTAAGATCTGTTTTAGAGATTGATCGGTTAGCACTACGATAGTATGTGCTTGGAAATATGGCCTGAGGTGCTGAGTAGTTGTGACAAGTGTGAATGCCACCTTTTCAGTTGGCCTGTAGTTGATTTCTGCTTTATGCAACACTTGGCTTACATAGTATACTAGCTTTTGCACCTTAGCATTCTGCCTTACGAATATAGAAAAGAACGCTCGGTTAGAGATAGACATGTAAAGGTAAAGTTTCTCACCTAGAATGGGCCGGGAGAGCGGGGGAGGCGATGAGAGGTACTCCTTGAGCCATTCAAAGGTAGCTTGGCATTGTGGTGTCCATGTGAACTTTTAGGACTTTTAGAAAGCATCAAAGAAAGGCCTATATTTTTCCCCTACTTTTGACGTGAATCAAGTTCGAGCTGCGATCCATCCTGTAAGGTGTTGGACCTCTTTCGATGTTTTAGGTGGTGCCATGTCTAATATGGTTTGGATCATTTCCGGATTGGCTTCAATCCCTCAATGGGTGATCATAAACTCCAAGAATTTGCCCAACGTGATGTTGAAACTGCACTTAGCAGGGTTTAGTTTCATGCTATAATGTTCTAATGTCTTGAAAGTTTCTTCAAGATCTATTACATGGCTCTCTGGGCTGGTACTCTTGACCAACATGTCATCTACATAAACTTTAATGTTTCTACCGAGTTGCTCACTAAAGACTTTATTGACTAATCATTGGAAGGTCACCCTACATTCTTCAAACCAAAGGGCATAATTTTGTAACAATAGGTGCTGAACTCGGTAATAAAATTGGTCTTGTCCTCATCTTCTGAGGCCATGCATATCTAGTTATAACCAAAATATATGTGCATGAAAGTTAGAAGTTGATGGCCTAATGAATTATCCATGAGTTTATCAATGTTAGGAAGCAGATAGCTATCCTTTGAGCATGTCATGTTGAGGTTTGTGAAATCAACGCATATCCTCCACTTGTCGTTTACCTTTTTAACCATGACTACATTTGCGAGTCATTCGGGATATTTTACTTCTCTTATGAAGTTTGTCGTGAGGAGTTTTTTAACTTCTTCATATATTGCCCGTTGTCATTCTAATGCAAAGACCCTCTTTTTTTACTTTACCGGTTTATGATTTGCATCTACAATCAGTTTATGAGCAATCATCGAGGGGTGAATTCTAGACATGTCTTCGAGGAACCACGCAAAGACACTCGAATGCTAGCGTAGGCAATCAACAATAGAGTCACAAAGAGTAGATGATTGATTTGGATGGTTTGGTCGGGCGACTCTATGATGGAGACATAATTACCTCTTTGCCTGTCTCAAGCTTGATGACTTGCTTGGTGTCCTCTCTAAACTCCATGGTGTTAATTGAGAGATGCTATTCTCTTCCTCTGGTACAAGGGAAATTGAAGGATCGGGGTCGCAATTAAGAGTTGCGATACTGATAGAGATTCTAAATTTGATCTTCATATGCCTTGAACTAGATAAGGCTTCTAGATCGCCCAAACCAGGGCGACCTAGGATGGCATTATAGATAAATGGGAGCTCAACCACGTTGAAAGTGGTTACTGTGGTGGCATGATTAGGGGTGCTCCCAAAGTTACAGGGAGCCTGACGGAGCCTTCAGGGAATAAACACTTGTCAAGAAGTCCTTTCAAGGGTCTGTTGTCAGGTTTCATTGAAAGGTGTCCCAATAAAGAATGTCGCAATCTACTCCCAATTTTATAAAGACTCTCTTCACTAGATATTGGCATATTTGGGCAGTAATAACCAGCGGATCGTCCCGATTGGGATCAATACCGACCAGATCTTCATCATCGAAACTAATAGGAGGTCTCTTTCTTTTTGGCAACATGATTGATAAAGGATGGATGAAAACAAAGCGTAAAACACCTTTGCTAGAAAAGTTTGTCTATTCCCATAGACGGTGCCAATCTGATGGAAGTAGGTTGCTCCACAGATACTTGCTCAATTAACTCAAGTACAGAACTGTTGTAGTGGGATGTCCACGAGATCTTCACGAGTGATGAGATCTGCAAATACCACTGGAGGGTACTTTGATAGGAGAGACTCCGACAATCAAGTTAAAAGAGCGATTTTGAGAGTAAGAAACAAACTGAGAGGAGCTGAGAGATGGCCCTATGATGTTCTTGTGTGATGGGTGTAGAGTGCCTAAGAACGAACCTAGCTGCGTGCTTATTCTACGTATATATAGTGTGTTGGTGTGAGTCCAATATGTCTCTTGAGGTGTAGAAACCTAATTTTCTTATAAGTAAACTATTGTGAATATTCCAATATTACTGAAACTGTAGTAGGAGAATTCTAAGAGATTTAGAATTTTATTGATGAAGGCAATTCAAATTGCTATAGAGATTCTCCACCCTATCGGAGATGTCCTTCGAGTTACATTTCCTCATTGAAAAGGATTCTGTGGAGAATCAGGGAGGTTCTTATTCGATTATAGAAAGTTCAAATTTATTCAAGATTTATTTCCCTAACGGATAATCTCAAGTTGTATTTATCATGTAATGGAGTGATTTACTTTTGTGTCAATGGCACATATCCCCCGAGGAATGGGAAAGCTCAGAGACCCATAGACCGAGGACTAGAGTAACCAAAAAGCCGAGAAGCAGCTGGCTTACTAAGGAGGTGAGACCAAGGAGGTCATAGGTTATGAGTTCGAGTGTTTAACCGAGAAAGCACTCGATCATGGGGCCGAGAAGGCACTAAGTTGTTCATGGGCTTAAGGATAGGACAGACTCGGGTACTTCCGATCTTGTGGCAATAAGCTATTGGACCATACACCATCAATTACAATAGCGTAAGAGTCCCGAATGTCAATCATGCACATTGAAGAACACATCAGCCAAGTGAATCATTGAGGAATAATAGCCAACGGATGGTAAAATGGTTTCCAAAACAAGAAATATTCACAAACATAGAAACGCCATCTTATGCATACGATCGACCCACTTCAATCTGAATCACAGCAAATCTCCTAAATTAATTTGCTATCGTTAATGATTGAAAATGGACAAAGAATGGTTTTCACGAATCTCAATATCCATCCAGGCCACTGCAATGACTTCAAAATAACATGAAGCTCATTTCGTCTCCTTGACACCCTCTCAAGAGTTGGCCAAGGTCTATGATGGGATTTTCTGGGCCTACCGAAAGCACTATATTCCTATTTCCTGGTTTTGTTACTTCACTGAATGTTCCCACATTCACAGACGAGAGAGAGAGAGAGAGAGAGTTCTCAGTTAGCATTTCTGCATCAGTTTTATTATGATATCCAAATTATAATAAGCCCAGGTGATATGCAGAGGACTTTTGAGGAAAATGCCCTTCATTTTGCTTTGATGTCTGGTAATCTGTTAGATGATACATATACGGGAACAGAACCATTTCGTTGGGGACTTCTTTTTTGGCGGGGATAGAAACAGGACCACATTCTAACTGTGTATGTCTATGTAAATCTGAACGAATCAATTACCCAAAAGATGCCTTGTATATTAGTGTTCAAATGGTACCGGTAGAAGATAGAAACATTGTAACACCGAAATGTTTCTATAATATAATGAAAAATTTTAAATTTTATTGATTTTTGATTTTAGGGTATTAAATTGAAATTATTAGGTATATATAAAATGCCGTATCCGCGATTCGTAGTGGATCCCATTTTTGTGAAATTTAAAATTTAGTGAAAAGTTGGTATATATATATATATATATATATATATATATGAATAATTATTTATTGATTTATTTAATTATTTATTTAAAAACAAAGAGAGAGAGAGGAGAGGAAAACACAGCGTTTTGCCCAAAACGCTGCGTTTTCTCCCCCCTCCCCCAATCCACTTAGGGTTTGAAACCCTAATTGTCTCATCTCTTCTCGCTTGTCTCTCTCTCTTTCTCTTCGAATCTCCGTCGCTCTCTTTCTCTCGCTTCCTCCACCGCACTCTCTTCCTCTCTCTCACTGACGAAGCATTCCTTCACCTTCATCCGACCGCCGCACGTCTCTCTCTCTCTCTCTCTCTCTGTTTCTCTCTTTCCCTTTCTCTCTCCCACGCGTGACAGTACGCATTTTGCTTCTCTCTCCCTCGCTCGCTTACGCGCGGTGTTCCCTGCTACTGCAACACCCTTCTGCGACTTCCGCAAAGCCCCAAGCCGACAGTAGCAACAGATTTTGAAAAACCCTAGACCAACTGCGATTCCTTCTCTACATAGGTAAGGACGAATTTCTGATTCCTAGTTTTAGGGTTTCGATTTTGCTAGGTGATTAAACTAAATTACTATATTTTGTTTCGGACATAAGACATTGCAGATCACCGATTGGACTGAGAAGGCATTCGAACGAGGGCTGAGAAATGTGAAACCCTAGGTGAGAGAAATTCTAATCCCTTCGATAATTGAATGAATTTAGGCTGAATTTGGGATAAGAGCTTTGAATATATTCTGAAAATATGTGGAATTTGAAAAAAATGCATTTTCCTGAAATTTGATATATGATTTCTAGGGTTACATCTAAATTCTATATGAATTTAGCCTGATTAATGCGAAAGAAACATGTTAGATAAAATTAGAAACTTGTTGAGTGGTGTAGAACAGCTTTCCTTAGAGTTTGATTTAAAATGTGCATGAAAAATGTTAGGATAATGTAAATTCAGGAAAAATTGGGAAAACTGTTAGAAATTAGGAAAAGTTGAGGAATATTGGGAATTTAAGATTATTAGTGATGCAAATGATCTTGAAATGATAAAATGAGAATTTTGGTTTATGAAATTGAAGAATTAGGTATATGCTAAATATAGGAAACTTTATAAAACCTAGAAGTTGGGTTGAAATAATATTGAAATTGTGATTATTGGTATAAGATAGCACATTTGAATGTTGAGAAGGGTTTCCTTGGATTAAATTTACGGAATTATGAGTGGATGCCCTCCCAAGAGATGAGTGGATGGTTCATTGTATTCTTAAATGAGTAACTTATTTTAAAATATGTTTTATAAATAATTTTGAAAGATTTTTACCTGTTTTATATAAATTATTTTGTGATTGTGGGATGTCTGAACTGAAATGTGAAGTATGAATGTATCCACTGTATTTATAAATGTATGTATGTCATATGTTATTTGATATTATTTTATAAATTGCTATGGCATGAAATTAATGATTATTTGCTGGAAATTATGGCACATGATATGAGAAATGACATATTTGAGAAATGCATGGTACTGGTAGTTAATGGCTATAGTCATTCCCTTTACGGAGCGATCCAACGGGATGATGTGGTTGGGATTTTATTGCGAGGGAGGTAAACACAGCCTCTTTCTGTCATGTCGGACTATCCGGATTGTACCCTGGTGAAGTACGAGCCAACGCCAAGGAAGGGGGTATGTTTTCAAAACATTGGATTGAAAATCTCTTGGCGGGATTAAAAATCTCTTGGCAGACTTTCGTCTGGGTTCGGCCAAACCTAGGACGGAAGTGTTTTCGATGGGATCCCATGATTTTCTGAAAGAATGATTGATGTGGATGCATGTTTTGCGAATTGTTTGATTTATTGAAAATGTTTTTACATATATAAAGTGTTGTTTATGAGATATGGTTTGACTGTCCTACATTCATCCTTCATTTATGGACACAATCACAACATTGAACTCCACTCACTGAGTATTCCCAATACTCACCAATCTTTCCACATTTTTCAGAGGATACTTAGCTGGGAGACTATGAACTTCTGTATATCTCATACCGTTTGGATTTTACTAATGCTGGCTTGTTTTCTTCAGACAAGTATTAATAAAATCCTGCAACTATGATTTGTGACTTCATTTATTTTGAATACTTTATTTAGAATGAGAATTCTGGATTGGCTAGGATGGCCACATTGCATGCATGTGTGTATAGGGATGGACCAGATGAGTCCTTTACATGTGTGTTGTTTCATGATTTTCTTATCTTGATGGATTTGTGTACTGGAAGATTTATTGTTCAATAATATAGCTTTGCGGAGTCCCGGTATATGAAGAGGTTCTACCCGTGTACCAAGATAACGCGACGGTTGTTGCGTGCTCGATTCGAGGATCGGGGCGTGACAATTCTATTGGTATCAGAGTTTAGGCTCACGATTTTAAAAGTTTGATGGTTTTGAAATATTTTCAAATGTTTCCAAATGTCCCAAAAGTTTTCTAAAGATTTTAAAATGTTTAGTTTTTGAAAAAGTTTTAGATCTTTTAAAAGTCTCTGGAGAATATACAGAGCCTTCCATGGATTTTCTAGGAAATTATAAATTTTATTTTTAGGGGGTTAAGCACTGAGTCTGATTCGAAATATACATTAAGTCAAGAATTTCTATTGTAGGTGTGATATTCTATTCATCTAGAGAAAGAATGAGAAACCTAAATATGATTCCTCCAACATTTCCTCTTTCTCAACCCGAGGTCACATCGTCTTCACATATGCCTTCCCCTACAATGATGCAATCAACTTTCCCAATCGGAATTCTTGCTCCTCCCTTAGCCGCCCTCTAGCAGGTGATGGAGTGGTGGAATACTTACGGAACTCGGTTACAAGTTCCATGTCAAACTTCTGTTCCTCCACCGAGTTCTCCTTCGAAGCTCTCTTCTCCTCTGACTTGGGATAAGTCTCCTAGGAAACCCAACGAGAAGTTCTACACCCGCTCATGTAGAGATCAAAAGTGGGAAGAATTTTTCAAGTTGATACAGGGAAAGAAAACGATAGGCGAATATGTTGCGAAATTTAGAGAATTGTCTAGATATGTCCCAGAATTCCTCAACTCCGAAGAAAACCTGTGTGCTAAGTTCAGAGCAGGCTTTAATAGGAATATAAGGGAGACAATGCCTATAACCATGGCCAGTACTTATAAAAATGTTTTGGGGTTGGCACTAAGAACTGAGAAAGTGATTGCTGAATGGAGGAAAGTTAGAGAAAGACATGACAAGAAAAGAAAGTTTGAATTTACTTTTGGTCAAGGTTCGAGGAAGAATAGAAGTGCAGGTCCCTATAATGGTATCTTTAATTCAAGATTTATGGGCACTTCTCAAGGCCAATGACCGTCTCGTTTTGGGACTCCCATATCTAAAGCTGCTTCTGGGAGCAAATTGGTGAGAGATTAGAAGGTAAAGTGTAGGAACTGTGGGAAGTACCATCTTGGGTTTTGTAGGGCACTCAAAAGATGTTATAGATGCGGAAAAGAAGGACATCTCCGCAATGCTTGCCCTAAGTTGGGTTTAGGTCAACAAGGAAGTCAGTTGAGTGGTCCACAGAGTGGTCAATCAAATGTGTCTCCATCATTAGCTAGTATGGCTCCACAGAGGGAGATAAGGAGCAACCTAGTAGCTACATCAGCCCAACGTTTGCAAACAAGGTCTCAAACAAGAACCCTTGCAATAATGAGTAGGATAAGGATGCTCCATACAACCCAGACATAGTCACAGGTAAATCCCATTGGACCTAGATTTAATGATTTAGAAATGTTGATGCAAACATTTTGTGGCTAAGTGCACATGATTAAATTGGAAGACATATTGATAATATTGCATGATAGTGAAGTTGGGAGATGTGATTTCCATGATTTGCAATAGACTATAGTGATAGCGATCATTATAAATCTTAATTGAACCTACTGAATTTGCCATTTGATTCCCTTTTCTTTCAGGGTATATAGGTATTACTTATATGGGTTAGCTCATTGAAGTTCTGAACCAACTTGAATCTCTTGGCGGATCCTACCGACTACCATGGGTAAGAGAATTGTTTTGGCACAACCACCTTCATCCTTCATTCATACTCAATATGCTATTGCCATACTCAATATGCAATTGTCGTCTATTCACTAAGAAATTTCTATACTCATTCCAGTCTTATCTAAAAATCTTCAGAAGAATCTTACATTCGAGCATGGACTTTGATTAGTATCGACAACTACAGTCAAATTTTGGAAAGCACATTTATGCATAACAAGTAAAATATGTAGTATTATAAAAAAGGAGACCTCTAGTGGCTACTTGTGATGAAAATGTTCTGTATCAAAGGAATTATTATCTTGATTAATAGATTAATATTACTTTAGCCAGAGAGAAAAATGGTAGAGATTTTGTAGAATAATACCTAGAGGAAATTTATTATCGTTTAGAATTTGCTTTTGATGATTATGTTAATTTTGTGTTACATTCATATGGTTTCGATTCCTGAGGGTTTGTTTGTAACCATTGCAGCTTCATGTTTAGATTAATTTGAAGAATGATTATGATTGTACTGTTTAATGAGGGTGATTAAATATTAGTTTAATTCTAAAACATTGATGGCGGTGAAATCGTGAGAAAATTGCCCTTATAAGAAAATTAATTACTCGTTGCCTTTTGACTCACTTGGTTTTTTTTGTTTCTTTGTTGAGCAGATGTCTTCATCGTGCTTTTGCCTTAGAGTATGGAATTTCCTCATATGTCACCCTTATTATTATCTTCTTTATCCTAACCACTGATACTTTTATATAGATAGTAAATTTTCGCTATGATAAAGTGTTGGTTTTGAAGGAGTGTTTGCCTAGGAACTTCATTGTGAGATATTGAGAATTTCACTGAAAAATCTTTCTAGTTTTGTTAACACCCTTTTATAGGATAAAACATTTTGATGATTGGACTTAAGATTATATTGATTTTGATTGTTTCTATGTATATTGTTTCCATAGATGATTGGTGGCGGTTGATCTCGATCTGACATTGGGAAGGGATAGGAGAAAACAGAAATTAGAAATTTTCATAGGGATATAATAGTTTTGAAGTATTGGAACACAAGCAGGCAAGAATTTGGACTAAATGAGCGGTTGGTGGCACTATTTGGCTTGTTTCATGCCCCTAGTACACTCGCGTGAATGATGACTTAAGTTCTAGGAGCATTTTAGAGAAGTGATATGTGGTTTATAGATAAACATACTGCCCATAGATATAGAACTAGTACAAGATTCTGTGTAGAATGAGACATAGAAATTGTTATCATTTAATATTTTTTTAAAATTTAGTTCAAATAGGAAAGTTGTATTGAGAGCACTATATGTAGATGGGAAGATTGCAATGTTTAGAGTGCGATAGTGATAAATATAAGAGGCACTAGAAGTGATTATTACTTTGATAATTTGGGGGTATTAATGCAAACACTGGGTGATATGCGGATATATGTGCTTGATTTGATTTGGATAGAATAATGGTGATATTGCATGATACTAAAGTTGATTGAGAATGATCATATTAGAAATACCTTGATTAAAAAGTATCAAACTAAAGATTTGAGATTTAAAACTTGGAAGCGTTCAAATATTGCCAGTGGATTAAGTTTCCTCACTTAGTCTAGGTCATATTGAGGTTGATCTACATTTCATCAGACACATGTTTGATGATATATGGATTTGTATACCTCTTACACTAAATCTTAAGACTGTGGCTGTCATATGCACCATCTTGATGGGGATTATTGAGTTTTAGCTATTATTATCTCTATGAATATATGTATTTTGGTTGCACTCATAGTTCATGTAATTAATCTTAGAAGTAAGGACAAATGTGATTTTCTACTATCGTTTTACTCATATATCTTTCATTCTGGTACCTTATAAATTGTATCTCTCTACCTTTGGATCTGCAATTGATATGGACATGAAATAGTAGTGGCAATTTCTTATTTAGAGTCTCTTTTGAAAGATAATTTAAGAAATTTTCATAGTTTTAGAGTCTTAATAGCTTGGTTGTTGATTCTGAAATTAAAGCATGTCGGTCCTAGCATATCATAAGAAATATTTGCTGGATCCTTCTCATGTAATTGAAACTTCTCTGATAGGGTTGAACCCAGATCTGAGTTTCAAATTCCAGTCCATGCAAATACTAGATCGGCAGCTCAAATAGTTGAGAAATAGGCAGATTCTTATAGTTAAAGTGTTGTGGAGAAATAATCAAGTGGAAGAGGAGACTTGGGAGACTGAAGAATTAATGCGGAAGTAACATTCGTAGCTCTTTGATGTATAGATTGTATTTTAAAATTTCGAGGACGAAATTTATTTTTAGGGAGTTAAGTTTTTGTAACACTGAAAAGTCGGTGTTAGAAATTTTTATTAATGTTTCTATAATATAATGGAAAATTTTAAATTTTATTGATTTTCGATTTTGGGGCATTAAATTGAAATTATTGGATATATGTAAAATGTCGTGTCTGCGATTCGTAGTGGATCCCATTTTTGTGAAATTTAAAATTCAGTGAAAAGTTGATATATATATATATGAATAATTATTTATTGATTTATTTAATTATTTATTTAAAAAAAAAAAGAAAGAGAGAGGAGAGGAAAACACAACATTTTGCTCAAAACGCTGCGTTTTCTCCCCCTCCCCCAATTCACTTAGGGTTTGAAACCCTAATTGTATTATCTCTTTTCGCCAGTCTCTCTCTTTCTTTCTCTTCGAATCTCCGTGCTCTCTCTCGCTCGATCGATTCTCTGCCTTCCTCTGCCGCACTCTCTTCCTTTCTCTTACTAACGAAGCATTCCTTCTCCTTCATCCAACCACCGCACGTCTCTCTCTCTCTCTGTTTCTCTCTTTCCCTTTCTCTCCCACGTGCGACAGTACGCATTCTGCTTTTCTCTCCATCGCTCGCTTACGCGCGGTGTTCCCTGCTGCTGTAACACCCTTCAGAGACTTCCACAGAGCCCCAAGCCGACAGTAGCAGCAGATTTCGAAAAACCCTAGACCAACTGCGATTCCTTCCCTACATAGGTAAGGATGGATTTCTGATTCCTAGTTTTAGGGTTTCGATTTTTCTAGGTGATTGAACTAAATTACTATACTTTGTTTCGGACATAAGGCATTGCAGATCACCGATTGAACTGAGAAGGCATTCGAGCGAGGACTGCAAAATGTGAAACCCTAGGTGAGAGAAATTTTAGTCCCTTCGATAATTGAATGAATTTAGGCTGAATTTGGGATGAGAGCTTTGAATATGTTCTGAAAATATGTGGAATTTGAAGAGAATGCATTTTCCTGAAATTTGATAGATGATTTCTAGGGTTATGTCTAAATTTTATATGAATTTAGGCTGATTAATACGAAAGAAATGTGTTAGATGAAATTAGAAACTTGTTGAGTGGTGTAGAACAGCTTTCCTTAGAGTTTGATTTAAAATGTGTATGAAAAATGTTAGGGTAATGTAAATTCAGGAGAAATTGGGAAAACTGTTAGAAATTAGGAAAAGTTGAGGAATATTGAGAATTTAAGATCATTAGTGATGCAAATGATCTTGAAATAATAAAATAAGAATTTTGGTTTATGAAATTGAATAATTAGGTATGTACTAAATATAGGAAACTTTATAAAACCTAGAAGTTTGGATGAAATAATATTGAAATTGTGATTATTGGTATAGGATAACCTATTTAAAGGTTGAGAAGGGTTTCCTTGGATTAAATTTGTGGAATTGGGAATGGATATCCTCCCAAGAGATGAGTGGATGGTTCATTGTGTTTTTAAATAAGTAATTTGTTTTAAAATCTATGTTATAAATGATTTTGAAAGATTTTAACCTGTTTTATATAAATTATTTTGTGATTGTAGGATGTCTGAACTGAAATGTGAAGTATGAATGCATCCACTGTATTTATAAATGCATGTATGTCATATGTTATTTGATATTATTTTATAAATTGCTATGGCATGAAATTGATGATTATTTGTTGGAAATTATGGCACATGATATGAGAAATGACATATTCTAGAAATGCATGGTGCTGGTAGTTAATAGCTATAGTCATTCCCTTTATGGAGCGACCCGACGAGGTAACATGGTTGGGGTTTTATTGCGAGGGAGGTAAACATGGCCTCTTCTCTGCCACGTCAGACTATCCGGATTGCACCCCGGTGAAGTACGAACCAATGCCAAGGAAGGGAATATGTTTTGAAAACATTAGATTGAAAATCCCTTGGTGGGTTTTCGTTTGGGTTCGGCCAAACCTAGGACGGAAGTGTTTTCGATGAGACCTCATGATTTTCTGAAAGAATGATTGATGTGAATACATGTTTTACGAATTGTTTGATTTATTGAAAATGTTTTTACATATATAAAGTGTTGTTTATGAGATATGGTTTGACTGTCCTACATTCACCCTTCATTTATGGACACAATCACAACATTGCACTCCACTCACTGAGTATTCTCAATACTCACCCATCTTTCCACATTTTTCAGAGAATACTTAGCTGGGAGACTAGATGTTGAAGATTGTGAAGAATATTTTGTTGATTTGCATAGGTATTTAGCAATGTAGGGTTTATAGGAGTTGTAGTTCATGGGACCACGGAAAGGAAGTTCTGTACATCTTATACCGTACGGATTTTACATATACTGGTTGAGTTCTTTGACAAGTATCGGTAAAATCCGATGATTATGATTTGAGACTTCATTATTTTGATTGAACTGTTTTTGAAAAATGTTTTATCTTATATTGGGATATTTGGATTGAAATGTTGAATTTCGATTTTTACTTTCGAAATTATGAAGTTCTGTATATCTCATAGCGTTTGGACTTTACTGATGCTGACTTGTTTTCTTTAGGGAAGTATTAATAAAATCCTGCAACTATAATTTGAGATTTCATTTATTTTGAATGCTTTATTTAGACTGAGAATTCTGGATTGGTTAGGATAACCACATTGCATGTATGTGTGTATAGAAATGGACCAGATGAGTCTTTTGTATGTGTTGTTTCATGATTTTTTTATCTTGATAGATTTGTGTACTGGAAGATTTATTGTTCAATAATATTGCTTTGCAGAGTCTCGGTATATGGGGAGGTTCTGCCCGTTTGAAGGTTGAGAAGGATTTATCTTGATGGATTTGTGTATCAGAGGATTTACTGTTCAGTAATATAGCCTTATGGAGTCCCGATATATGGAGAGGTTCTGATCGTGTATCGAGACAACGCGACGATTGTTACATGCTCGATTCGAAGATCAAGGCGTGACAAACATGGATGTCACTATTTTGTCTTTTCTAATTTGCTAGGTGTTGTAGTCACTATCATGCATCCCCTCACAAGGCCGAAGCAAAACTTTATCTCAAGGGGCAAAGTACATAAGCAACTCAGTAGATATAGACGGCAATGGATCGGTTATTATTCAGTTTATATTAATATTATATCCAATCTTAAATCCTAATTTTTATATTAATATCCGATACTAACTTAATTCGGATTAAATAATAAAAAATCATAACCTATCACATAGATTTTTTAAAAAATCTAATTTGATCCGATATATTTCATGTTTTTAAAAATTCAATATGATTCAATCCGATTCTAAATCTACTTAAACCCGATCCACAAAAAAAAAACATAATAATAAATAAAACTGCTGATAGGGTCAATTTTGAATCTTGAAACTAGCTTTAGCATAGTCTTTTGAACTAATATACGGTCTAAGGTTTCTTTTTTATTACACAGAAGACTTGGACTAGTTCATATGTGAGGAGAGAGAGAGTACCGATGCCATAATATCATATAACTTTTGCACTCTCCACAAATAGTTGATACAACTTTGAAGATATTACAAGAAGACAGACACACAAAGAAGCCTAGTAACACCAATACAACATTACAGCATATCATATAATTCATCTCCAAAAAGCAAAAAAAGGAGAGGACATTACCACTGGTAATGCAATCAAGAAGCTTGTTTGAGAATGAAAATGAAATACAACAAACCCTAAAACCCTTTTTATTTGATAACATAATATTAAAAGAAATTTTTTTTATTATAAATTATTATCGGATCGAATTAGATTATTTATAATCTAAATTTGTATCCAACACAACTTGACTACACTAATATTAAAACTCAATCTCAACCTGACCCTAACTTGATTCTTGAGAGAAAAAACTTGATCTAACGGATCGGATTTTTCGTGTATTCATTGGGCCGGATCGAATATTGTCATCCCTATATATGGGACAAGCGCCATAATTTTTTGGAAACATATATCATCCTAAAAATTTTAATAATATTTTTAATATCGTTAGCGACATTTCTATAACTTTTAATAACATTTGTGACATCTTTTAGGTATTTCCTTTAAAAATACTGTTAAAAGTAAACATAGTTATTTTTTCTGTGGGACGTTTTATGCATTGAGCAGGTGCTTCAATATACCCGCCATATTATTTGTTGATGCTGTGCGTCGCAAAGCAAAGGCCCTCATGCTAACCGCACAGCCTAGATGCCTGGGTAGACACAGATTGGGCCCCGCCCTTATGCGAAACTAGGGCCATAAATAGAGACTCAACTCGAGGACCTTGAGGATGTGCCTGCCAACTCCTTTGTGGACAACTCCCAACTTTCTATACGTACAAACATATTCATTTAACGATATGACTAGACATAAGATGACATTAATCAAGTTGGTGCTTCTAGAAACAATAACTATTATAAGGGGGGACCCACGTATCGCTAAAAGAGCACGTAATTCAGGTTTGGAAACTGTTGGAGGTGTATTTCAACTCCACGGATTCTGACTCTTTTGATTCAAATAGTTATTTCGGAGGTGATTCGAAACCTACAAAAGACTACTGAAGGGAGTTTCGACGGGGAAAACTTCAATACTCAAATCAAAAAAAGCGGTTTTCGATAGGAATGAAACAAACTAAGAATAAAGGGGAGAGAGAGATAGAGATAGAGCTGAGAGGCCTATGGTTTGTGTGTTAAGTGTCTGATTTTTGAGAGTGTACCTGGATTTCAGTAGACCGAATGCTTTTATATGTAGGTCTCTTAGGAGCTGTGTGTACTCGGGATATTATAATCCTAGTTTTCTTGTGAGGAGATTCAAAAATATTAGGATTCCCTAGTCAAATATTTTCAAAAGATTTGTAATCTTCATCACTTAAAAAATTTAGCAATACGGGAAAATTTCTTTTCTTATCGATTGTATTTTAAAAATTTCTTTCCTTATTTGGGGAGTATGCATATTGCATTTCACCGACAGGGGTGATGATTGGTCCCTTCCCGATACGTTAAGGACAATGTCATCACGAATGTACCAAATACCTCTGAAGGTCACAGATCGGCTAGTTTATTGCTGATGGCAATCACTTGATATGTCGAGCCATGTCCACCCGTTAGGGAGATTGATCTCTAATCTTTGACATGTCTATGCGTAAAATGTTTTTTTGGATCATGGGCTTCACAGGACTGAAAACCTTTTGTAACGGGACTTTGGACCATGTCTCATCATTAGCCCTCGACTCGTGGTGTTGTTTCGTAAGAAAGGTGCTATGAGTAATTATCATCGAAAAGGCGCGAGGCTTTTAGTGTGGTACATGTCATTTCGTATCTTATGAATCGTCTTCAATACTCTTTATAAGGTCATACGTTTAAGTGTATCAGACACTTCCGTATTCTCTTTCTTTTTTGTGGATCACTCTTTTCTTATAAAAGCTTTCTTTGAAAAAATATCAAAGGGTTCTTCTTTCTCGTCTTACTAGAGCATCAACAATATAAGGAGTACAATGACCAAGGAAGAACTCCAAGGAGTTCAAACCGATATGTTGCTAGGAGATGATTACAAACTGGTATCGGCAATAGATAAGGATACGACGAATAGGGCACCAGAGGATTGCGTCCTGATGTACCAGTAGTCAGTGAAATATGGTTTAAAGATCCCATACACAGGTCCGATTGGAGAAGTAATACGTCATTGGAACATTTTTCCCACATTGCTTCTCCCTAGTGCTTAGTATCTGATTGTTGCAGTGATCTCTTTGTTAGGTTTTTGTAGCCTCCATTTCGATTTTGAGATTTTGGCGGTCCTTTTTTTCATTGAGGAGATGCAGGAGTGAGGGTTCTACCCGGGGTTGGTATAGGCTGTAAACTCATTTCGAGTCTAACTGGAAGTTTTACCACAACGAATCGATAGGCAAGAAGTGGATATATGAGTACTTTTTGTGGAATTTTTGAATAGAGAGCTCATGCCAGTACTGCCTAGTGCCGATCAGGGACTATCAATTGGTGTAAAGTCTTTGACCCCTTCCCGTCATTCCAGTTTCATATGATCTATTGGCAATTATTATAAGTTTACTCAGATGAGCATCTGGATGCATTCTTTTGTAGAGGACCAAATATTATCCTTAGCAGGCTTGTTAATTGATGGAAAAAAGAAGATTGACAAGCCCATTCTAGTGGAGAGGAGAGAGAAAGAGTTGGTCGATATTTTGCCTTTAGTAGAGGATACTACCTTAAGAGAAGTCTCAATCGTTAAACAAATGAGGCCGAATGCTAAGAGGCCATCGGAAGAAGTCGATAGGTCCCCTAGAGTTTGGTCGTTGAAAGCTGCATCCCCATCATCAAAGAAGAGGAAAGTCCAGTTACTCGAGTCTCCTTCAGAGAAGGAAGGATCTGAAGGGGTCAGGGAGCTTACATTTCCCACGACGTTGAGACATTATGAGCTGGCAATAGTAAGATCAGAGGGGGCTAACAACTCGTCGTTTGACATGTCTTCCCCAGATGGAGAGCAGACGAAGGTGTCTCGATAAGAGAGATTTCTGAGATGGAAGAACTTGAAGACGTTTCCACATTAGTTGTGTAGGAAGGGCCACCAAAGGAACCAGGTGTTCCTGATGCCCCTGTGGATGAGACGTCTAGTCCATCGCTCGTGGAACCCCAGAATCCTCGACATAAGAGAGCAGACGGGACTGTTATCCTCTTTCTATTCATGTTCGATCATTTAATGAACAAAAAGATTCATAGGAGGAGGGAACGGTCGTTATTTGCATAGAGGACTATCGATACAATTATGTTGATACTGTTGAGACATGTCGGTTAGTTAAGCAGTTCAATTTTCACTGTTCAAATTTGGAGTTGAATAGGATATCCTTGGAATAGGTCGACAAAACCCTTTAATCTCTTAGCTTAACAATATCATTCTCTTCCTGGATTTGTCTTGTTCCGTTTTTCGCCTTCATTTCGATTGACTTGATTCCTCCCTTTTTTGTAGACCATAACCTTGACAAAGCTTCAAAAACAGTGGAGGAAACAGTCAAAGAGATGCCTTGAGCAATTGAGCAACCAAGTCCTGGCACTACAGGATGCCCCAAACAGAGGGAAAAAGATGTCGAGGCGGGAAGGACTTCAAGCGCTCTACTTGTCGAGAGAGATGAAGAGGTGATGCATTTACAACAAGAATTAGTTTCATTTCGAAAGCGTTGTGAAGAACTAGAGACCAAAGCAAAGATCCGTTTGGTGAGTCTGAAGACTGTTAAAACACTAGTTTGATTGCGGGAGGAGTCTCTCTGAGTGGCAGACCAGAAGATAGCCAGACTTGAAGGGTCTCTTACGAGGGATGCTGCAACTTTTAGGCATTCCTAACATAAGTTGATTGAAAGATTGAGGTATGTCAAAGAGATAGTTTGTTAAGTTGGTTTGGACGGAGTCCTGCCCCCTGTTGAAGAGACAATGAACCAAGAGATGATAGGCCTGGGCTTGATCCTTACTGATCCAGTTGGTGGTCCCACTGGATCGGCTATGACTAAGATGACTATAAAGTCTTCTTCTTGAGAGGTTTTGGCACTTCCTTCTATTCCTCCTGACTCTGTATAATTTTTATATCATAGAGCCTTTTAATCAGAGAATTTTTTTGCACCATTGTGTATGTGTACACTTTACAGGGGGATGTTTCCCTAATTGTTTGAGTTGTGAGGATAGGTTCTATTTATGTGCTCTTGATGGAGTTCGCTTGTTATAAACTATATTCAACAGTTTCTGGATCACTTTGCTAAAGAAAAGATATTATTTTGCCCGAGGGCGTATTGTCTTTGTTAGGGGGACTATCGATAAGACAAAACATGCTAGCCCTTCTGGGAGTCACGCGACTTCTTTCCTTCCTCATTAATGTCATATTGAATTTCATTCATCCGTCAAGGAGCGTATATTCTGCAAATTTTGATAATAGTGCCCGTTTGAGTGGTGACTTCCCGTAGTTGGTCAGGGTGTCATGGACCCCTTGGTCTAAATCGGTAGGTCAAAGTGACGTCTACCCGTTCGGGGAGAACGATTCCATTGATAGGTCAAGGCAGCATTAGCACGTTCAGGGAGATTGATCCCAATAATAGGTTAGGGCGGTATCGACCCATTCAGGGAGATTGATTCCAATGATATGTCAAGGTGGCATCGGCTCGCTCAGGAAGATTGATCCAAATGATAGATCAGGGCGGCATCGGCCCGTTCGGGAAAATTGATCCCAACGATAGATCAGGACAGTATCAACCTGTTCGGAGAGATTGGTCCCATTAATAGGTCAAAGCGGCATCGGCCCATTTGAGGAAATTCATCCCTACGATTGGTCAGGACGACATCGGCACGTTTGGGGAGATTGATCCTAATGATAGGTTAGGGCGATATTGGCCCGTTCAAAGAAATTGGTCTCAATGATAGGTTAAGATGGCATCGGCCCACTTAGTGAGATTTACCCCAATGATAGGTTAGGGCAGGGCAGCATCGGCCCGCTTGAGAGATTGATCCCAACGATAGGTTAAAGAGGTATCAGTCCATTTAGGGAGATTGATCCCAATGATAGGTCAGGACAGCATCGACCTATTCAGAAAGATTAATCCCAATGATGGGTCAGGGCGATATTGACCCGTTCAGGGAGCATTTAATGATTCAATTCAACTTAGTTGGTTCATGGGAAAGAAAACATGTCGTTATGAAAAAAGATCAATAACATGCCGATCAAATGTTAAGTGTCAAGGACCATCTGCTATGGGACACCGTAGGAATGATTACAAAAGGATAAAAGTTTAGTGTTTACTTGGGAACGGGTTCAGGAGACTCCTGGTCGCACGACAAGGTCCTAATTCCAAGAGGAGTTCCAAATTTAATTTTCAAGTGCTTGGTGTTAGGTAGGGCTTGAATGGCATTTAAGCCCAGCCTGCCTAAAATGATTTAGAGCGAAGAGAGGTTGACCAAGTTAAATATAGTAGTAGTTGCATGGTTCGGTGGTGAACCGAAAGTAATCAACAGCAAAATAACATCTTCAGGGTATATTCATTTAGCAAAGAGTCCTTTAATTGGACTCGCATGAGGTTGGAGGTGCGTCAAACCAACCCCATTCATTGGAGAGCATCCCAAAAGAGAAGGTTGCACCCTGCTCCTTAGTCAACGAAAATTCTTCTGACTTCATACTGGCCAATTTTGGCGGTAATAATAAGGGGATCATGACAATTAAGATCAACTCCTACTAAATTCTCATCGGTGAAGCTAATAATTAGCCCTTTGTCCTTAAGCTACTTGTTAATGTGAGTCATCAGCACATTTTGAGGAATAGGAAGGGATACTTCAGCTTTGTAAAAAATTGGTGCAATCATGCGTTCGATTTCGTCCCTCCCCGAGTAACCTTGAGGATCCAAGTCATTGGTAGGAAAGACACTAGTTGGGACATAGGGCTCGTGGAGAGCTCATTCGTCATAGATTTGGAAGATCACTCCATCTGGTCAATTGTGTAGCAGTCAAGTGATTGATTGTTCGTTTAGTTCATTCTCTCGTGGCAAATAATGCCAATCGGGGGAGGACACATATGAACCTTTGTAGCTTTTTGCTCTAAACCAAGAATTCCACCTCATCCTTGAGTTTTCAGCACTCGTCTATCATGTGTCCATAATCCCGATAAAAGTGATAATATTTGATATTGTCTTTTTTAGAGTTGTCTTCTATAGAACAAGGAGGCCATATAATGTGTGATTTATTTTTTATCTGGATTAAGACCTCGCTGAGGGTCTCATTTAGGCGAGTGTAGGTGTTGAAACTCTAATGAGGTAGGGGTCCTTGTCGGTTTTTCTTTGGCGAAGGTTGCTAGGTTGATTGGCTGCATTCTCTTCGGGACGATCGATTTCTACATCGATCAAACGTTTCAGCTTTTTCGGTTGTAATATACTTTTCAGTGCGGGAATAGAAATCCTAGATGGTAGATGGAGAGTTCTTCGTGATGGATGTTTTCATAGCCGAGGAGCTAGTCCCGTAAGCAGGACGGCTAACGCAATGGAATGATCCAAGGTTGGAATCTTCGTCATCTCCACTTTGAATTTCTCTAAAAAGTCTTTTAAGGGTTCATCGTCTCTTTGTCGTAGTGACAGTAGAGAAGTGGACTTCCTTTTGACCCCCCGATTATCATAAAATGGGTCTTGAACTGCTGCCGAAACTAAGAGAAACTTTTGATGCTAAGCAGTGGAAGCGAGTTGAACCATATCAATGTATTGCCCTTGAGGGTAGTGGGAAAGTATTTGTACATAGTAGTGTCTATCATATCTCTTAAGACTATCACTCTTACGAAGTGAGCTGCATGGTTATGGGAGCCGATCGTACGGTCATACCTTTCCATAGTGGGCAGAAGTATATCACGAGATACTGGCTCCAAAGAGACCTTAGGATCAAAGGGAGACATGCCATAAGGATAAAGAGGAGTATTGTTCCTTCTGGTATTGGCTTGTTTGAGTTCGTCGATAACAAGTTGTACAACCTATCTCCTCAGGTCATCTAGGTCGTGACGAGAAGTCATCGAAGGTTCGTAGTTAAGTCGAGATGCAAGCCGTCGCGAACATGCATGCCCTGATCCTTCTGAAGAAGTTGTCCCTCCTGTCTATTGGTACGGTTAAGTCTTACTAGCTGTTTGCTCATATTTTGTATTCTGAACTCTAACAATTTCAACTAAGGGTGATTGACTCATTCCGGAGACATTGTCGTAGGAGGCGCGACCAAAGGTTCTTGAGGTGCAAGTTGTAAGACTTGCTTTGGACGTAAAGATTGAAAATGAGTAGCAGGGTTATCCGCGGGAGGAATGGATGTTGCTGATAGTACGGCGTCTATCGGGGTTGCAGTATGTCCATCCGCGACAGAAGTGGCCTTCGAGACAGTTCTAGTTCTTCTCTTCAGAGGCATGGTGACTTGGTGATTTGGAGAGTTCGTCGAGATTGCTCTAGTCTATTTCCCACGAACGGCATCAATCTCTTGGAGGTGAGTTTCAGCTCCACAGATTTCGACTCTTTCGAACGGTTGCTTCCCGAGGTGATTCGAAATCTACAAAAGACTACTGGAGGTGGTTCTGAATGGGGAGACTCTGACACTCAAGTTACAAAGAACGATTTTCGATAGTAATGAAATAAACTAAGCACGAGAGAGAGAGAGAGAGAGAGAGAGAGAGAGAGAGAGAGCTATGAGCTATGTGGTTTACGTATCAAGTGTCTGATTTTTGAGAGCATACCTGGATTTTGATAGATCGAATACTTTTATATGTAGATCACTTAGGAGCTATGTATACCTAGGATGTTATGATCCTAATTTCCTTGTGAGGAGTTCCAAAAACCTATGGGTTTTCCAAGTGAAATATTTTCAAAAGATTTATGATTTTTATCACTTAGGAAATTTAATAATACGGGAAGATCTCTTCCCTTATCGATTATATTTCAAAAGTTTCCTTCCTTATCTAGAAAATATGCGTATTGCCTTTCATTGAAAGGGATGACGATCGGTCCCTTCCCAATAGTCAAAAAAAGTGTCATTACAGATATACCAAATACCTCTGAAGGTCACAGAATATTTAATTTATTATCAATAACAATCACTTGACGTGTCAGGCCATATCCACCCGTGGATATTGATCCCTAATTTTTGATATATCTAGATATAAAATGTCTTTTTAGATTGTGGGTTTTGCAAGATTGAAACCCTTCTATAATGGTTTTTGGTTCATCTCTCGTCAGAAACCAACTCTTTGATCCCATTTCATGCTCATAAAAGCCTACCCATGCCATCTGTGTAAGTCTTTGTTAGCTTGACAGGCGTGGGCAGAACACTCCTAGATATGAATAAATTGAAACCTCACACATTTATGTTTTTTACGGTTTTATTGCAACAATTGGTGGGCCACTTCTAGAATTATTCCCTGACTTGACTTACTATGTGGGTAATTACAACTTCTGCCAATTTTAAATCAATCAATATTATTTTACCATCTTGATACTCTAGAAAGTTCTCTCAATCAAAATCTAATGGTAAAAGCGTCAATTTCTGTGTAATTTCCAAGTCTTTGGCAATTATTATCCCCGAGGAGCGTGTGACAACACCAGCTGGACGCAGCATTAAAAGGTTAAACAAAGGACAGAGGATTTGTTTATTCGGCGAAGGCGCCAATCAATAAAGACAATTGACAACAATTCTGTTGTCAATTTCTTGTTTTTGGATACATGTGTATACTTCAAACGATAAATCAAACCTGATGCTTACTTTCTTGCCCTGAATGTTGAACAAATGCACAACTTCCCCACCCCACCCCCCCGGCGGGGGCAATCAGTTGGAAATTGGAATTACTTAGACTAACATGAAGTCGGTTTTTAACACTCACAAATGTGTGAATAAATTTTAAGAGTTTCTATGCACCTTTATTGTTTAAGAATATTAAGTTTTACCTCAATTTTCTCAACTTGTCAATATTAAATAAATAAATTTTAAAATTTTTCATCTTAGCAGCTAGTCTTTAGACACATAACACAAGAATCAAAATCTAAACTCATCTCTCAAGACTTTTTTTTTTTGGTATATAAAAAGGCTCAAAAACTGGAGATAGATGGTGTCAGACTAGCTATAACTCATTCGCACCAAGACTTTGGTGAAGTGTCTTTTACTTCTAATATTTGTTCTTTCCTATCAGGAGGCATGATTTGATATCAAAATTTGACAGTTACATGGATTTTAGGCACTTGCTACCCCACATAAAAGCTCCAAAATCCATTCACTTGTATAGAGAACTTCCAAACAAGAGGATATCTAAATTCTCATATATCATATATTCTCTTTTACTGCGTGACAATACATGGAAGGATCACAGTCCAAAACATATCACTTCTGATTTGAGTTTATCATCCATCCACAAAACCTTTAAAAGATTACTGACATGGGAAGCAAAACCTATAGATCCCTCGAACGAGGAATGTCAATCCATTGTAATTGGAGCTCAATCTCACCACATTCCACATTTCGGAGTCTAAGAAACATGTTTTGAACAACTTTGCCGTCCAGCCAAATAATGCAACTCTCTTCGGCTAGGCAGTTCTGCCTGTTTGGTTGTATTTTAGTGATAATAGTGCCACTTGGAACATCATCCAAACGCATCTTTAGGGCTTCTAGGAATGGTTTAATGTCAAATTCAGCATCACCCATTTTGTCATCTAGGCTGAATCTGTCCTTGTCATACACCAACTGCAAAAATATAAAATCCCAAATTTGATTTTAACTACTAAAAGAAATCCTAAAACTTTGATGAGGAAAATGTTTTAATTAGCCTATGCCCATTTTTTTTTAAAATATACTTACAAGCTTGACAGGAAGATTTGGATCAGCAATACAAAGAGTCAAATCTTCATTCCACTCAGGATTGAGATTTTTCTTCACCACACTGGTCTTTAGTTTCTGCACCAAAGTGTTTCATGTGTATTGTCAGATGAGTGAACAAGGGCACTAATAGAAAACCTAATACGCTTAAGACATGGCGTGCGCGATTAGAACAGAGTCCTCTGTATCTAATCAAGTGAGTATGGTATGGTATTGAGGATGAGTTTGCGATAAAAACCCAAAATACTCGACCAAACTTAGTCCTTTCTTTCGTTTAACCCCCATACCCAAATTCAAATAGAAATGTTTTGTGATGAAAAGTATCTACACAAGCTTAGTTCTAGTGAAAATGATTGACCGTTTTGTATAATACGAGTTTGAATACTCGCTTTCCTAAAAAATCATGAAAACTTTTTGATTTTCTCAATCATGGCCTTTGCAGGAATTATCCACAAATTAAGCACAACAAATAAGCATACTAAACAAACATGTGTGGGATCAAAAACCTCTCCATATTTTTAAGGATTGAACATAATAATTTTATTTAGTGAGGAGTATCTCCTAGAGGTAAATTAAGATGACTAAATAGTGATAGGGAAGAGAAATTTTTGATAGATTCTATTTTTAAAATTTAAATTCCTGAGACCCTCTTTTTCCCCTGTTTCAATCTGGTTGTTTGGAAAAAGATTATGTGATTCAAATTTACATTATATATATATATATGGATGTTTTCCGTAAGTAAAAGAGTTGTATATCTGATCAACTATGATCTTTTATTAAATTTGTGGTAATTAAAGAAATCAGGTAATACCATATTTTGGGATAAAAAGAGAACTCGTAAATGCTATGGAAATGAAATTAATAAACGAAAAGTATTGCAGACCAAAGATGATGGAACAAGAATCCTAATGTCTAAAACACTTGAGGAAAAACAAACCACACAACCTCGTAGAAATGGAAATAAACATGAATAGACCGGAATGCTCCCAGCAAAGGAAAGACGAATCAGACATTGGACGCGATCAAAGCAAGGAAAGAAAGGATACACAGATTTCAGACCTGTTTCCCCATCCGAAAGATGATGTAAGGATCACTGCTTGAAATATCTCTCTTTGCAAGATTATGTCCTCTGATCACGTGGATTCTCAACAAGCCCAGAAAATCCTCCATTGAAACTACACTCAATTATATTGTTCTTGTCCGAGAGAGAGAGAGAGAGTTGTTGATGGCACGATATAGGGTTGGTTTGGAGTAGAGAGAGAGAGAGAGAGAGAGAGAGAGGGTTTTATGTAAAGAGAGAGTTGAGATTCCAGTCCTTTCCCAAACTAGGTCACAATGGAGAACGATAAAATAATGACAGAAGTTTTCCGGGGAAGTCTTTTTCTTTGTAGGAGAGGAATTTAATTGGTAGACTAGACTTGGTTTTCCGTATGTGTTTATTTTCCTTGAAATCAACCAAATTTCACGGTGTCAGTCGATACATCCAGCTTTTGTATATGTACTTTCCAACTTAGGTGTAGGGGTTCTGGCTTGTAGCGCACTAGCGCTTACCAACAAATTGAAAGTTAAGGGCCATGATTTTACGTATCATGATTCATGGTTGGAAACGCCTTTGCAATCCATTGGGTTATCCGCGCTCCCCTTGGAATTCACATTTTGCTTATTAGGTATTAGTGTCCGATTGAACAACAAGACTTCCTTTTTTTTTTTTTCGATTTTTTTCCCTCATAAAGAAAAATCCGTCGAACAAAATTTTTTCACTTAAAAAGTAAATTTTTTAATAAAAAATGGTAAAACTAATTTTAAATAAGAAACTTTGAGATAAATTTTTCTTCTCATTTTCTCTGATACTCAATTTTTTTTAAATCATTTTTTAATTTTACTTATATTCTCATTTGAATAATACAAAATTTCAAATATATCTATGTTATAAATATGTTCATAAATATTATAACTTAGATAGATTTAAATATTTTTTTAATAAATTTCAAATATATTTGTAAATATTTTTTATTCCATTTATATGAATTGGACAGATTTAAATATTTTTTATAAATTTTAAATATATTCATAAATTTCAAATATGTACAAAAATATTTTTTATTTTATTTATATGAATTGGGTGTTCCTAAATATAAGATTTAGATGGATTTAAATATCTTTTTATAAATTCTAAATATATTCATAAATTCAAAAAATATTTATAAATATTTTTTTATTCCATTTGTATGATTTGGGTGTTCACAAATATATAATTTATGTTATTTTTGAATTTTTTTTAGTTTTTTATGTTATGTAAAAATGATTTTATATTTATAAATTTTTGATTTAATAGTTTAAAAAATAATTAATTTATTTTTATTTTAATTATTAATATTTATATATTTTATTTTTAAAGTATAGATATTTGAATTTTAATCGATCGATGGTAAGTAGAAAAAATAATACTTTATTGTGATAATTTCATTAAAAATCGATTTTATAAAAAATATTTTATCAAACAATTTATTTATAGAAAGGGATATAGAAATAGTTTTTAAAAATAAAAAATCAAATAATTTTTATTTTAAAAAAAAAGAATTAATTTCTGCTTCCCATTAAAAAGAAAAAATAAAGAGAAAAAAAAAGTTCTGCCAAACATGAGTACTTGCTTGGCTTCTTATTTTCCGATTTAAAGTCGCTTTAAAATTAAAAATAAGATCGAATGAGTTTTTATGTTAAACTATGTATTTTTTTTTTTAATGTAGTAAACAGAGAAAAGGATAAAACTTGAGCTTTTATCTGATTTTTTTAATAAAAGTATCTATATCGACAAAATTGCCCATAATTATTTTAAATATTATAATTTTTTCGTATATATAAACTTAAAAAAATAACTTTTTCAATATTAATGGAAAATATAATTTGTTAGTTTATTATTTTTAATGAATTTAGGAAAATTTTCAAAAAAATATATGAAATTGAACATTCATAATTTATATTTAATTTATAAATATTTTAAAATTATTTATAAAACTTTAATTGTAATTGCCCTTTATTATAATTTTACTAACTTTATAAATTTCAACAAGAGGTTTTTAATTAAAATTATCAAACAACTTATTATTTAAATTCTCAACTCTTATTTTCACACCAGCTTATAAATAAAAAATAAGAGTTTTTAATTAAAAAAAAGTTTGGCAAACAGGCTCTAAGCCTCTAGATTGCCTTGAAAAATTAATTTTATGTGTGTGTGTGTATATATATATATTGATATAAAATAACTATACGGTAATTTATAAAATTCAGTTCTATATGAATTATTAAATTTAGTTCTATAGATGAACTAATTGAATCTCATTAACATAACTACAATTATAGAAATAAATCTTTCAGAAACTAAATTGCATAGCCAAGTCGATTGAATTTTATGATTTTAATAATGAATTATGTGACCAAGTTCAACGTACTATGTATCATGCGACTCTCCTATAATTTGAATTTGAAGTATTAAAGGATCCCTTAACCAAATGGGATGAATTCCGTAATCTCAACGTAACCACAAGCCATAGGACGGAGTCCATGACACCGTGAGACTCAATCTTATAAACATCTGACTACTTCAAATGCACGATGATTTCTCATCTTATAAACAAACCTTAATCTCGCATAACACCCTTCACACCCAACTCTTTTTCTGTATTCTCCAACTCACTTTTTTATCTTTTTCAATTTGTGTGAGCAAGTATATAATAATAGATTTTTAGTGTGGGTACAAAATTCTAATTTCTTATTATATTTATGTTTTAATTAAAAAATAAGAAGAAAATTTTAGAGAGAGACAAGAGTCTAAACCCTGTATTTGAATATGATAAAAAATCCTAAGGTTTTCAGGACTTCTATAATTTTCAAATTACAAAAAAATTTCATACTTACAAATCAGATGTCATAGTTTTTTAAAAATCACCAAAAATGGTTGTAATAGTTTTTGAACTTCATAGTTTAGCACCAAATCTCTCTTTATATTATTCTTCTTTTCTAATTAATTTAACACAAAAAAATATTACATTGAGTAAGTAATTGATACAAAAAGAATCTAATTCGACTTCAACACCAAGAACTATGTACTTTAATGGATCACGAGTGAGATGTTTTATAAGTTAAAAGTTTTGTATGTTGGGTATATAATGTTGATCAGTTAAAACATGTATACACAATAAAAAATTTATAGTGACTATATCATATATTATTCTGAGTTGTGCTAGTTAATTATATTAAAAACTAAATTCAATGATATGATTTTGTATCATATTAGATATTCTTAAAATTTGTAAAGTTTTAGTGGTCAATGTAACACAAATTGAATGTTTTGAATATTCTTTATTTTGGACAAAAAACTTAATGATATGTAATAGTAGCGGAGATAATAGTATATTTATTTATTTATTGTTTGGTCTGAATTAGGAGTATTACAAAGTTAGGTAACATATAGAAATACATATGGATTAAAAACAAAGCTATGAATTTTTATTTATCGCTTTCTATAAATAATACGATATTTATTTTAGATTGTATGTCTAATTATTTAGTGAAATTATTTAAAAATAAAATAATTTTAATGGAGCTACACAATTGGTAGAGTACATTACAATTATTTTAAAGTCAAAATAAATATTTCCTAAATATCTTCTCTATTCTAAAACTAAGTATTTATTACTTGCTCAGGTGAGATTATCTTAGTGTTGATTAATTGGAAATGAAAAATAATATAGAAAGAGAAGTGTGGGGATAGTTTGTAATTTCAAAAAAAAATTATTACCGGTTTGGAATTTTTAAAAAAATTATCTATTCTAAATTTTAATTTTGAATTTCATTTATCCTATTTTTTAATTTCGAAATAAGTTATTCCTTATTTTTGATTCAAAATTGATTTAATCCTATTTTATAATTTCAAAAATATATGGAATTGTTTTATAATTTTAAAAGCGGCTTTATAATTTTGGAAATTAGTAAACTCTATGTAATTAATTATTTGGACTAATTCTTTATTTTAATTTTCATCTCTCTCTAGAATAATTATTTTTCTAATTCAATTTAAACACCAAGTTGTTTAAGAATATTGAAACCTGTCCACCCCAACAATAAATATATATAGAATACGTAAACTGCACGAGAGCTTAGTATCTAGAATTTGGAAAAGTCAGAGAAATCAAATCATAAAAATAAATTCTATTTATTTTTATACGATCTCTTGGCTCTTTTTTGTTTAATTATTTTTTTAATTTTTTAATCAAATGCACATAACTGTTTTTCCAGATCCAACAATGGCTTCGTATCTTCATTTACAACTCACTCATTTCTTGAACTTTTCTTAAACTTAAAAACTTTTTACATTATTAATTATTTTTATATTAAGTACTATTATTTGAAAAACTTAATTAGTTACATATTAAGTATATATCCAAAGGAAAGTGATTTTTTTTTAAAATTTTGCTATTCATATAAACAATACTACTAAAACTACTTTTTTTTTCCTTTTATCTTGCAATTTTTGTACCTATACGTAGTTATTATTATTATTGATTCATTTCAAGGTTTAGTCTTACCCTATGTCATACCCTATGTCAAATCTAGATGGATTTTTCATTAATGATCATGATCTTTCTTCTCAATCTGAAAATTTTAAATTTAAATTTTGATATAATAAAAAAAAATTTAAATGAAATTTTTTCCTCAATGTCTAATGATAACTTTGGTTGGTTTTCTTTGGCAACTTGCAATTGGGAACAACATTGCCACGATGTGATAAGTGTAAAATGAATTATTCTTTCATCTTTTAAAAAAATTTTAGAATAATATTTATTTTTACATTGCAATATCTATTTTAAATTATACCCACTTCACTATAACAAATATTATTTATAAACATTATTCCATTCGATAACAAAAAATTCTTAACAAAATTTATAGAAGTTTGAAAATAAATAAAAAATAATTACCTATCACAATTAGGTAATGAGTATCTAAAAACCAGCGTTCCATTGAAAGCAATGCTGTCGGAACGCATAAAGGATCCACAACGGGAATCTTCCGACGTTGTTTGCAACACACTTTAATTTAAGTTCATTGGTCAGCCTGTCCCCTGTCAGTGTCAACGCGCTGAGATTTTATAATACTTTTCGGCTTCTCGCAAATCCCCAAAAATAGAAACAGCTGGCAGAAGCAAATCAGTTGCTGAGTTGGAGAAGTTTTATCCTTTTCCTACTGAAAGGGCTGAGAAGAAAAGGACAATGTTGTGATCAGTTCCGCTACCCAATCTGGGCCGGAACTCTAGCAGGTTTGATCTCCGCCAATAGCTGCTGAAAGTACTCAGATTACTCCGGAGTCGTGTTTATTTAATTTGATCATATTTGAATTAAAAAATTAACATATATAATTAGTTTTTAAGTTTGATCTATTTTTGTTTTATTTATCTCATTAATATAATTGATTGATTCGTATAATTATATATATTAAATATAATTTATATTATATAACTATTATATATTTTATGACAATTAAATATAATTTATATTGTATAACTATTATATATATTATGACAAAGTTTATAAAATTAGTTAGAATTTATTTATATGAAAAATTACATGTCAAGTCTCTAAATTTTACTTTCAATACCTGAATTTCAAAATGTAACGATTTAGAATTTAAACTTTCAAATTTGTAATTTATTAATTCATACGTTACTAACGGTGCCAATCTGACCGTTAAGTGTTGATATAACTTCTGACTTGGCTTTCATGCTAGCAAGAATTACTTATGTGTCAGATGACATATTAACACTTTGAACACAAAGCAATGCCACATCAGCACTTATGTTGACGTGGCATGACATGTCAACACCTCAATAACACGTGTTGATGTGGCACATTAACACCCCAATAACACATTGCACTATCACGTAACCAAAAAAACTCTCCCCTCTCTCTCTGCTTCCCTCCCCCTTTCTTTCTTTTCTCTCCTCTCTCATTAAAAAGCACACTTCTTCGTCTCTTTCTCTCTTCTCCCCCTTTCTCTCTCTCCCCTCTCCTCTCATGCTGGAAAAAAAAAACCTCTCTCTCTCTCTCTCTCTCTCTCTCTCTCTCTTCTCACGCAGGCGCGTTGCCATCAGACTTCAATGTAATTCGACGGACGGCAGCAATGATTTTTCTTCTCCCCTTCCCTCTCTCTCTCTCTCTTTCTCTCTCCTGTTTGCAAAAGCTACTCTGTAGAAACTTCGACCCATTTGCAAAGCTTCGACCCCTAGTAAATTGCAAACCTTTCATCGGTAGGCGATTGAAAGTGACCGTTGTTGTTGGCATGTATTGTCACGCCCCGAACCGGAGTCGTGACAGACCACTGCCACTCGTTAGAATGCCTTAATTTACATAAAATCGGACAGAATCTCCCAATAAATCGGAGGTCTCCCATGTACAAATAAATCTGTTTAAATCTGTATAATTTAAAATTGTCCTGTAAATAAAATAAAATGGTCATCCCGACCTCACAACAACCCACCAATCATAGCAGACATCCAGAACAACACCAGACTAAGTAAATTACCAGCAATCCTAGCCACAAACCTCTGCTGTCATGCCAAATAGAGCATGAGTAGCCGCCTGGTCGGGTTGTCGAAACCTTCAAATTAATACTGATTTCCCCCAATGCAACAAACTGTAGCAATAGTAGTTATCAGGTCGAATTCCAAGGGAACTAATTAACTTAATCTCCTAGTCGATATTAAAATAAAATTGGGGGGTTTCAAATAAATTGCTAAAATAAAATTTACTAAATAAAAATTACTAACCTAAAATTTAGAAACAAGCAATAGTGCAACAAACTAAAATTAGAAAGAAAATTCAATCTATTAAATACTGATCCAAGGGTTCATATATTCGATTGTCTCATTGATCATTGGTTTAAATATTATTCTTGCGATTCAAGTATTTAACCTTAGATCTATTAGGATAGACGTAATAAATCTTGTGTTTTTCTAATTTAACCAAGCAAAAATCTAATCGAAACTTATCATTAACCGACTGGGCATGATAGCTTTCCATATCAATATAATGATAACATTACGTTCTGTGAAAAAAGTTAAACCAAAATATAAATAATTGGGATAGCCGCAATTACTCAATTTTATTTCATTGATTCTCTAGGTCAATTGAATACCGGTAAAAGACCCATAACAAAATAACCTTGTTACTACTTGTACCATTCGTTAATGACAATTACGGATCACTGAATTCCTGGATAGCAATGAAAAAAATAATATTGAATTAAATTGTCAGATTAACCAATATTAGATTTTCCTAAAATTAAATCAAGAATCAACGAATACTTGAATAAAAGCAAGAAATTAAATTTAGAACATAACCTCACAATGAAGGACAATCGATTAAAATTCCCCTTGAATCAGAAATAAAAATTTAGCCACACATGGTGATAAATATCATCCATTGAATATTAAAAATTAACAATGTTCCTAGAATAAAGAAAATAAAATAATAAAACCTAATGAGAGTGGGTAGCCGTGACTTGCTTTTTCTCCTGAAGAATACAATGCTTACCTTTGTGTATTACCTAAAAAAAAACGTATCACCTTAATGTGGTAATATGACCTTGTAAAAAAAATGGAAGAAGATATGTGAATTGGAATATAAGCCGCCTCCTTGTTCTTTTTGTTAAGAATATATATTGACTTGTTGCCCCTTTTTGCCCTACTTCTAATTTAACTAGAACTCTCCAAAATTTAGAAGATTACAAAAGTTCACACCTACTAAAAAAAACAGATTTTACAAAAAATAAAAATACTACTAAAATGCTGAATTAAAATTCAATCTCCTCTTCTTCAAAGCCCAATAAAGTGTCTTGACCCAATTAGTTTCAAAACTGTTTCATTAAGCCCAATGTGCTCCAAATCTTCAAACTCAATCTCCTAAAATGAAAATTCAATAAAACCAATTATTAGAGCACTAGTCAATGCAAAATTAATACATAATAATAACAATAAATTCAATAATTTTGCACATTATCAAATTCCCCCACATCAAACCAATGCTTGTCCTCAAGCATTCTCTATCCCAATGTCACACAACCATTCTACTCTTCACTCCTTCCCCTCATTCATTTCATCATCCAACAACCTCAACAGCACACATTGAAACATTCAAATCAGAACCACAATCCAGAGAGCAAGTAATCATAGCTTGTATAACTTTAAAAGAAAATATATAGGCATCCCAATAGACTCAACAATATCATCAGAATTCAATGCAACAAGATCCGTTACCCTTACAAGGAAATCGCTCTATGCACTCAAGTGTTTAAAGGGAATTTATCGATAACTCTCAAAATCAACGCATAGTATGCTATTACCATAAGCTTGCTTATTAATCAAATCTCCACCACTGAATATATGAATTCAAAACAAAAATCCGGGGGTCTTTATAAGGGTTGTAATGTGGCTAGGGTAAGGGTAGGGAAAAGGTAAAAATGATGTGTAATGTATACCAAAAAAGCATGTCAAAAATTTCAAAATATTCCTACTATCAACTCATCATATAACATGAAGTACAATCAACCCAAGAAAAATGATTCAATCAAGAACTTATCATTCCTCGATCATATTTCTAAATTCTTTTCTCTTCTCTCTCGTTTTTTTTTCTTTTTTTTCTTTTCTGTTTTTTTTTTTTATTTTTTTCTTTCTTTTTTTTATAGAGAGAACAATCAAATATCAATCTCAAGGAAGAACATGTAGTGCATATACAAATCTCATAAATCGAATAAATTTCTAAAAATACTCCCCAACATAAAATTATCCCATTTCCTTTTGTAAATACACATCCATTCAAACCCGAACATATGCTTCTTTGATATAAGGGCCAAAAAGAAGGTTAAGCGTAAAAAGAAGGCTGTGTGTCAATTTGTGAGGTTATAATCAAAGAAAAATGGATAAAGGCTCAATTTGGTTCACTAGGGAATAAGTATGCACAGGAAGGTCTTTTTTTAATATAGATAAAGTGTGTAAACCTAATTGCCCTCATCATATTAATGCATGAATTCATGAATGTGATCTTGAAAAGCATTACAAAGCAAGTTCTAGAATAAACACATTATGATTGATGCATACTCATGAAAAAAATTAGAGCAAAAATGATTATATGCTCTCAAGGCTCAAATGCTCACAAAAGTATGTAATATTGTATCAAATTTTACACATTTGTATCTAATTCAATCGTCACAGTCAATAGGATGCTTAAAACAATTTTTGTCCAAAAATACAACTAATCACACTTGTCTCTTTCATGCATTCCAACTCAAATCGACAATGAATGCTAATTCAAAGATCATTTTCAGATGAAAATCAAAAGAGTATGGAATTCGAAGGAAAATAGAAGAGATGACATGGATTCATGAAATCCTCCCCCATACCTAAATGCTACATTGTCCTCAATGAAGCAAAAATAATATGTCTAGGCACAATGTAAAAAGAAGTCACCACTAACACTATCCTAGCCCAAAAACTAGAAACAGAAAATGAAAATTCGTCGTAGTAAAAGAGATATACCAACTAAAAAGCTAACTCAAAAATGAAGACAATGAAATGAAATGCTAAAATTGAAGACAATGAAGAAGGGAGAGAGAGAACTCCCCTAAGGTGGTGACGGGAATGGGAGCTCTTGGTCAGCGGATGGTTGCTCGGCAGGTGCAATTGGGGACTCTTCCGGTTCCATTGGTAGTTCTGCAGTCGGCTCGTTGGCATTGGATGAAGTTGTAGAACACCGAGGAAGCATCACCCGCGGCTTCCTGTGTGAAGATTCAGTCCTGGGTAGCAACATTCTAGGTCTTTGGCGGTTGGAGGGGAGGACTAAAGGTTGAACGAAGGAGGCGATTTCAGAGAGTTCGTAGGAGAATCGAGAGAGAGAATAGAATTGGAATGTGCTGTGAATGTTCTCTCTTCTCCCTTTTTTTTTGGTACCCAATACCGCGTGATCATCTCTTACGGAAAGGAGTGCTTCTGCCCATTTTTTGGATTAAACCTTCAGAATACCGCGTGATCATCTCCTGAGAGAAGGAGTGCTTCTGCCCGAATTTTGATACCCCATTCAGCAAACCGCGTGATCATCTGGTATGAGAATGACTGCTTCTGTCCGAAATCTGAATATCACTCCATTTGTGACTTGACTTGAGAAAATTGCTGGATACAAGTAAAAATTAAAAGGGGAGATAAATAACATAATAAAACACCCAAAAAATAAATAAATAAAATTACTAGAAAATTAAATCAAATTCTTAAAAATTTTGGGTTGCCTCCCAACAAGCGCAATTATTTTAACATCGTTATGCTCGACGATCTTCATTTATTTCTCTTCAAGGAGGTTTCAACTTCAACTTGGGAACCTCATGTAACCTTCCTTCCATATCTAATTGTGCATTCGACTCAAAATTAATGACACGCTCTTCTTCACAAATTTCCTACACAACATCAGCAAAACAAATTGATTGACACTTATTTGGGTATTTCATAGGATCAAAAATAATGAATTTAACAATCTCGCCATCGAACTCGACGGAGAGAGTACCCTCGTCCACATCTATTTTTATCTTTGATATCTTCATGAATGATCTTCCTAATAAAAGTGGAGATGAATCTATGATAGTGCCTTCTTCCATTTTCAATATGTAAAAATCTGCTGGAAATATTAACTCATTTACTTGTACCAACACATCTTCAATAATCCCCTCTGGGTAAACATAAGAATGATTAGCCAACTGAATAACAACCCCAGTTTCTTTTATGGGACCCAATTTTAGAGCACTATAAATTGAATAAGGCATGATATTTACAGGTGCTCCTAAGTCTAATATGGCATGCTCAATTTTTTTCTTACCAATAACACAAGGTAGAGTGAACATACTTGGATCCGCACATTTTTCGGGTAAAGTTCCCTTGATCACATCAGACATATTCTCACCTATTTCATCAGCTCTTAACTCCTTAACTTCCCTTTCTAAATTCTCCAATCTGCTAGGAAAAAATGGTACAATTGTACTAGAAGTGTCAGACAAAGAGGACTCGGATGTTACCTTGATTGAACTTCGATGCACGCGTTCATCTTCCTTGTCCATGTCCTTCCCTTCATCCACATTTTTAGATGGAGTAGAGACCGAGTGAAGTTCCTTTCCACTTCTCAACATTATCGCACTGACGTTTTCTTTGGAATTCACGACCGTTTGTGAAGGTAATTTTTCTGAAATTTGAGCCTCCAAATTACTAACCGAAATTGCTAGTTGAGTGATTTGCTTCCCCAAGTCTTAAATGCTAGCTCTTGTTTCCTGTTGAAATTGTTGGGTGTTAGTCGCGAGAGCTTTCACAATATCTTCTAGAGACATACCTGAATTAGATGATTGTGTCGGTGCTTGTGTTGGCCTATTGAATTGCTGAGGAGGATATCTTATCTGTTCTCCTTGATTCCCGTAACTCAGGTTTAGATGATCTCGCCAACCGGGATTATAATGAGTGGAATAGGGATCGTACTTCCTTTGAAGTTGGCCAGGAAATCCTCCTACGGCATTTGCTTGATGAGTAGACTCTTCTTGCAGAGATGGACGCATATCCGTAGGATACCCAGGTATCGAGCATATGCCACAGACCTTGGTTACATGTATTTGTCCTACAGCCATCTGACGAACCAAAGTAGTCAATTCAGAAATTTGATTTTCAAGGTGAAAGTAACTTACCTCATTGACACGTTTCGTAACTCCATCCGTTCTCAACCCAAATTGTTGAGAATTTTCTGCCATATTTGTGATCAATTGTCTGGCTTCTTCAGGTGTTTTATTTACCAAGGCTCCTCCGCTAGCCGCATCTACCATACTCTTATCCATGGGTAGAAGTCCTTCATAGAAATATTGTATCAAGAGCTGTTCCACTATTTAATGATGTGGACAGCTAGCACAGAGTTGTTTGAACCTCTCGAAGTACTCATACAGCGTCTCTCCGCTAATCTGTCTGATCCCACATATCTCCTTTCGAATGTTGGCAGCCCTAGATGCAGGGAAAAATTTTTCCAAAAATAATCTCTGCATCCCATTCCATGTATTGATCAAACCCGGAAGTAAATAGTACAACCAATCTTTTGCCTTTTCTTTTAGGGAAAATGGAAAGACTCTCAGCTTAATCTGTTCCTCGGTCATACCTTGAGGTTTCATACTCGAACAAATAACGTGGAATTCTTTCAAATGTTTATGTGGGTCCTCACTTGGAAGACCACAAAAAGTAGGAAGTAAGTGAATCAAACCAGATTTAAGTTCGAAAGCTACCTCAAAATTTGGGTATTCGATACACAAGGGCTGTTGATTTAGATTGGGAGCAGCCAATTCCTTCAAGGTTCTCTCACGATCGGCCATCTTTTCCTCTTCTTCTTCAAAAATAGACTTGTCACAAATTGTCAAATCGATGTTAAAATTTGGTCTTCGACACAACTTACCTTTCCTCTGTCTGGCCTCCTTTCTCAATCGGCGAGCAGTTTTCTCAATTTAAGGAATATATTCTAATTCACCTCCTTGAGAAGAACGGGTCATAAAATAAAAGAGGTCAGCAAAACAAATAATAGATAACACACAACTAAGAAATTAAAATAGTTCCCCGGCAGCGGCGCCAAAATTTGGTCGGGTTGTCGAAACCCTCAAATTAATACTGATTTCCCCCAATGCAACAAACTGTAGCAATAGTGGTTATCAGGTCGAATCCCAAGGGAACTAATTAACTTAATCTCATAGTCGATGTTAAAAATAAAATTGGGGGGTTTTCAAATAAATTGCTAAAATAAAATTTACTAAATAAAAATTACTAACCTAAAATTTAGAAACAAGCAATAGTGCAACAAACTAAAATTAGAAAGAAAGTTCAATCTATTAAATACTGATCCAAGGATTCATATATTCGATTGTCTCATTGATCATTGGTTTAAATATTATTCTTACGATTCAAGCATTTAACCTTAAATCTATTAGGATAGGCGTAATAAATCTTGTGTTTTCCCAATTAAATCGACCAAACCCAGCATCTAATCGAAACTTATCATTAACCGACTGGGCACGATAGCGTTCCATATCAATATAATGATAGCATTACGTTCTGTGAAAAAAGTTAAACCAAAATATAAATAATTGGGATAGCCACAATTACTCAATTTTGTTTCATTGATTCCCTAGGTCAATTAAATACCTGTAAAAGACCCATAACAAAATAACCTAGTCACTACTTGTACCATTCGTTCATGACAATTACGGATCACTGAATTCCTGGATAGCAATGAAAAAACTAATATTGAATTAAATTGTCAGATTAACCAATATTAGATTTCCCTAAAATTAAATCAAGAATCAACGAATACTTGAATAAAAGCAAGAAATTAAATTTAGAACATAACCTCACAATGAAGAACAATCGATTAAAATTCCCCTTGAATCAGAAATAAAAATTTAGCCACACATGGTGATAAATATCATCCATTGAATATTAAAAATTAACAATGTTCCTAGAATAAAGAAAATAAAATAATAAAACCTAATGAGAGTGGGTAGCCGTGACTTGCTTTTTCTCCTGAAGAATGCAACAGCTTCCTGTGTACATTAAGAATGTATCTCCTTCATCAACAGTAGGGTGACCTTGTGAGTAATATGGAAAAAATGGAAGAAGATATGTGAATTGGAATATGAGCCGCCTCCTTGTTCTTTTTGTTAAGAATATATATTGACTTGTTGCTCATTTTTGCCCTACTTCTAATTTAACTAGAACTCTCCAAAATTTAGAAGATTACAAAAGTTCACTCCTACAAAAAAAAAAAACAGATTTTACTAAAAATAAAAATACTACTAAAATGTTGAATTAAAATTCAATCTCCTCTTCTTCAAAACCCAATAAAGTGTCTTGACCAAATTAGTTTCAAAACTGCTTCATTAAGCCCAATGTGTTCCAAATCTTCAAACCCAATCTCCTAAAATGAAAATTCAATAAAACCAATTATTAGAGCACTAGTCAATGCAAAATTAATACATAATAATAACAATAAATTCAATAATTCTGCACATTATCACCGCCACACTGAATGGGCCTAAGTTTTATGTAATTTACAATAAATTTTTCCAAGTTAACATTCAAACACTACAATTGCCTCAATGCAAATGAAAAATGAGAGTTTCACAGATAAGGTACGTAAATTATACAGTCATCCTAAATTAAGTACACGGTCAACTACGAACCTCAATATTCAGACCACGCAGGGTCGAAATAAAATACGGAATTTAAATCTCAGCTTAAACTTAAACCTCACCGTCCCGAATAACCAAATCCGTCAAAATCTCTAAACTCTGAAGTGTCGTTCCAGCACAACAATCCTGTCTGAGGGAGGAAAGAAGAGGGGTGAGTATCAAGGCAGATACCCAGTGAGTGAGGGGATTAATCTCAAGTACTAATAGTGTAGGTGAACATTGGAGTGTCAAATCATTCGTAATCAATAATTCAAATTTTGTAGTAAATCATGATATGTTCGATAAAATGAACTCATTTAATCATTCACACGATATCATACATATATGCATCCATTTAAAATCAAGTAGGTCATAGAGCAAGCTGAAAGAATCCTGGCAAAGGTCAACCATGACCAAAAACAGGCACATCGGGGGTTTTATTATGCAAAGTGTTTCAAAAGTAGTTCTCTACCCCGACGTTGGCCGTGGGCTTAGCCCTTGCTTACCCAGACTCGACATAGGGCCACGTGTGGTGCTAGACGGCGATGGACACACGTCTTCCCCCGATGTGGGTTCAACCGGCCGCGCCTATGAATAAATATAAACTAGACATTTGTGGATACCTCCTGCAAAAGTGTATCCGGGCAACCCGTGTCTCTACAAAGTCCCTTCATAGCTACGGAATCAATCAAATAATGTCATATCATCATATCATCTCAAGCTAGTAGACATCCAACCCACATAACCAAATTATCTCATCATATCCTCAAAACAATTCAAATCCGTGTGCCAATACATTTCATCGAAATCATTTAAATTCAACAAACCAATGCAATGGTAGAATAGAAAACATTCCATTTCTCAAATCATGGCACAATTTCATTTCATTTCAAACATGGATGCATAATTGTAGAAAACATAAGTACGATACTCTAATAATCACAAAACAGAGTTGAATTTCAATTCCATACGTCAAAACCATGCATATCAAAAGTATGTTTTATTAAAAACACGATAAAATCAGGTTTTACTATTTTATGTAAGAGATTAGGGTCCCACTCACATTCTAGGGAGAGTGATCACTCCCTATTTTCACAATTTATCCGAATTGACTCCTCGAGTCTCCAAGAAAGTCAACCTAATCAAATCATCACGATTGTCATCAAATTTTCAAATATTTTTGGGGTTTATCATTTTTTCTAAGTTTGTATAAACCCTAAATTCTTCAATTTAAGAATATACTCCAATGTTATCAATTTCATTCCATTTATAAGTAAATAACCAAATTAAAATCAAGCTAAATTCAAATCTAAAACCGTTCAAAATTGAAAACAAGTCTAAAATACATAAATTTCCTATAAGTTAGAAAAATCTTTGAAAAATCATACACTTTTCAATTCTCATCCGATTTCTTCAAATCATATGTCATTTTAAAGGTATTGAAACCTATTTTCATATTAAGAAAATTGTATTTCGATTTCCTATGTGCAAGACAACTTAAAATGAAAAAGATTATACCAATCCCTAAACTTAGATCTAATTTCTGACTATTTTCATGTATACGTCAAATTAAACTCTAAAAGAAACTATTCTAATCAAGTCAACCTGATTCTATCATCCGGAACAGCCCAATTCGTATATTTTACCTAAACAATTACATATAATATCCGATAACGCATATAAATCAAATCTAAATATACATCCTATCATATGAAATACATTCTTATACTAATTTACCCTAAATTCATCCAATGTATCAAAAGAATTAGTATTTTACCTCACCTAGGATTTCTCAACTCATAAATCTAGTCTCCGTTCGTCATTCGGTTCAGTCTAAAATCTGTAACATTTCAAATTCGGAGCAAATGTTAGCAATTTACCCTAATTACTAAGAAAATTCAAAACCCTAGAACTAGGGTTAAGAATTGGTCCTCACCTGCGTAGGAGATGAGTGCAGACCCGGCCTAGGGTTTTAAAGTTCGGTTAACGACTACCGATTTGGGGCTCTGCAAGAGTGGTAGAAGGCGTGCAAGCATGCGAGCAGGGAAGGAGCGCTGCAGTCGCGCGTGCAGAGGAGTTGTCGCGCGTTGCAGTCGCGTGAGCACGGAGAGAGAGAGAGAGAGAGAGAGAACCGAGGGTGAGCGATCGAGAGAGAAGGGAGTAGCAGAGCGAGAGAGACTAGGGGAGACTGAGAGACAGTGAGATCGCGAGAGAAATCGTGAGGGATAGAGAGAGAAACAGAGAGGGGGAGAGAAACAAAGGGTGAATAGAGAGAGGGTGGTTGTGGCGGTGGTTGGTGGCGTGCGGTGGCGGAGAGAGTGAGGGAGAGTGGTGGAGGTGGCGGCGGAGGTTGACACGGCAGAAGGAGGTGGCGGAGAGGGAGAGACAGGTGAGGGAAGGCAGCGGCGAGGGAGATGAAGAGATAAAGAGGAAGAGGGAGAGAGAAGGATAGTTAGGGTTTTCTAACCCTAATCCCCCTTTTTTATTTCTTATTATTATTATTATATATTTCTTTTTATAAAATAAATTTATAAATAATTAAATGAGTAAATAAATAAATTAATAAATGAATAAATATTCATCTATATATTTTTATACTCACTTTACATTACAAATCGGAAATGCGGATATTTTAAATATACCAAAAATTTCAAATTTTAAATACCTCAAAATCGAAAATCAATATAAATAAAAATTTCTCCCTATATATAAACAAAGGAATATTATATATATATTTCATGAACAATATATTAGTACGGATACCGCAGTGTCGGTGTTACATGTATGAACCCGAGAGTTGATTGTCTGTTGTTCAGAATGCCAACAGTCAAAGGGAGCAAGTGGCAAAGGCGGGGGCACTGCACTTGACATTGCTAAAGGCATGCTGGTGCTATTTATATGATGTGCTCAAGACTCCCAGGTTCAGGCTCAGACGAACTCCAATTGTTATGTAACAACCCAAATCTCAAAAGATCAGCTTAAGGCTTTATACCTGTTAAATTAAAAAATACAAGGAAAACAGATTATGGAGGAAGCAGAATAAGTGGGAGCTGTTGATGAACCTAGGATGAATATTAACTATTGTTTTTGTATGGATTCAAGAGATTAAGGTATGGGGATAGGTGTTGAACAATCATTGAACAAGAAAATAAGAGAGAGTGTGTGTGGGGTTAGAGAGAGACAGAGAGAAAGAGAGGAAGAACAGAACTGATGATACCCTATTTAATAGGTCTTCCAAATCATGCATGGTTATCCGATAAGGAAGGCAATCACTATCAAGATCAAATCTTTCCATATTTCTGGAGGAAATCTAAACTTTTCAGAAATCTCTAATTACAATTATAACCATTCTAAAAGATTTCAAGCAAAATGAAACTAGGATTTTCTACACCCTTGGGAAAGCTATAAATACAAAGCATAGGCAACCCTCAGAAGGGGACTCAGTTTTTGACACACGAAAGGGAGGCGATTCTATACATCATTCAAAGAGGGGTTCTATACCCAGTCCTATACATCATTCAGAGAGGGGTTTTATACCCAGTTCTATACATCGTTCAGAGAGGGGTTCTATACCCAATCTTATATGTCATTCAGAGGGAGGTTTCATACCCATTTACACACACCGACGAAGGTAGGGCTCCATGCCCAATTCGGTAGCCAGTTCTATATCATCAGGAGCAGGTTTTCATACCCAAATATATTTCACCAGAGGTACGGTTTTTACACTAATTCTACACACGATCAGAGATATGACTCTATACGTATGCTTTTATATTGCATCACATGGCTTCACATATGCGACATATATAATGCTTACTGTGCAATACGCATGCATGCTACACACACACGGGGGTTCCGATATCCGCTCGACCGATACATCACATGACAGAGGCCACAGGGCCATATTTCTCTCAACTGTATTCAGTTTTTCTTTTGTTATTACCTTTCTTAACTTGAGCGTCGGAGTCCCCCGGCCGAGCCAGTCCTGGTGGGGTTTTTGCAGGTTTTTCGTCGGAGGAGACCGGACGAACATATCGACGCAAGCTTTCCATTCGAGTCAAAAAGGGCAGTTATTTGTGGGATCAAAAATACCTCCAACAGATTGGCGCCGTCCGTGAGAAATGACTAACTGATAAGCCAAAAAATCTTCATGATCTGATTCTATCGACCGAAGGGATCTGACCCCTTGAGTGAAACTCGGGCCTGAATCGCCCTGATTCTATTGAACGAATGAACCAGTGTCGCCCTACTCTTTTCGAATGTCGGGTCTCAGTCGCCCAAATATTTCCTAATGAATGTGTCACTAAGTTGGGATGAACTCTCTGAACGGGCGGACACGACCCTAATCTCTGAAGCCTTTAATCGGCCATCGGGTCTCAGTCGCTCAAATATTTCTGAACGAATATGTTACTAAGTTGGGATAGAATTCTCCGAACGGGCAGACATAGCCCTAATCTCTAAAACCTTTAATCGGCCGATGGTCCTCAGTCGCCTAGATCCTTCCGAACAAATATGTTATTAAGTTGGGAGCTAACTCCCCGAATGGGCCCACATCGCCCTGCTCCTACCGAATGTTCAGCCATCGTCGCCTAGTCTTATCACAAGAATGCGAGGGTGACAAGCAAGTTCTTTTCATTTGTTCGAGGTTTTACTCATCACATAGCACAACAAAAAAAATAGACTCTTTGTAACGAGAGGATACTGTTATCGATTCGGCAACTTGTGGCTTGGCCCTATTTTCTCTTCTTTCGGCCACCAGCCTCTCGTATCGCTGGACACAAACTCCAGGTTAGCCTTCAGATATTTTACTTTTCATAACACACACACTCTAGACTCTTGGTCACTACTTGGCCAAACACTTTTGTTTAAATCTCTCGACTTGGTAATCTCTAACGACTCGTTGGTCCCTAGACCTCCTAATCATCCGAATCGTTTGACCTGTTGGTCTCTCAATCATTTGATCTATTAGTCTCCAACGACCCGTTGGCCTCTTAATTATTCGATCTATTAATCTCTAACAACCCGTTGGTCTCTAGTTCTCTTGATCATTCGAATCTTTCAACCTGTTGGTCTTTCCATCTTTTGATGTGTCAATCTCTCAATTCCTGATCTCTCGATCCTTGGTTATTCGACCTCCTGACCCTATTCGCCTCGCATGGATAATCTATCGATTATCTGTCTCATGATATTCTTTCATTTAAATTCTCTCAAATGAACTTTCCTAAACGTAGAGTGTCATCAATGAGGGATATAACTCTCCGAACGGATAGACATGACCCTCCTATCTAGAGTCTCCTATTATTCGTACGTGTTATCAATAAGGGATGTAACTCCCGAACGGGTGGATGCGGACCAACTCTCTAAAAATTTCTTATCATTCGAAGGGTCTTAGTCACCTAACTACTATCATTCGTGCGCGTCAAATATGTCATCCCAAACTCTGAGAGCCTATGTGTCTACTATCAGTGACGATCGTTCCCTTTTCATAAGAAATCTTGTCATTCCACATTCCACTTAACGATTAGTGCGAACAGACTTGTGTCGCCCTAACTTACCATTGGGATCCGTCTGTAACACCGATTCTGCGGTGCCGAACTTCTGTACTCCCATTTCCTGAATTTAATAAAATAATCCTCAATTTATATATATAGAGAAAAATATTTAATTTTATTAAATTTTGATTTTTGGGGTTTTAATTCAAACCTTTGGTATATTAAAATTTTAAAATAGAATAATAAAGTATATATATATAAATATATATAAATATATTATTCTTTTCATTTATTAAATCATTTATATCCTCATTTATTTATTTCCAAATCTATCCATATAAATATATAATAATAATAATAATAATAATAATAGTAATAATAATAAAAAACGGGTTAGGGTTAGAAAACCCTAACCCTTTTCCCACTCTCTCTCCCTCTCTCTGTTTCTCCTCGCCGCCGCCCTCCCTCACCCGCCGCTCGCCTTCTCCGCCATCCACCGCCATCTCCGACCACCCTATTCTCTCTCTCTGCCTTCGGTTCTCTCTCCTTCTCTCTATTCTCTCTCTCTCTCGGTTCCATTTCTCTCTATCTCTATCTTCTCGAATCTGTCGCAACCACTACCGCCGTGATCTGCCATCGTCTCTGCCACCCACGGCCGCTAACAACCGACCCACTCTCTACCTCCCTCTCTGTCACTCTCTATCTCTCTATCTTTCTCCATCTCACTCTCTGTCTCGCGAACTCTCTCTCTCTCTCTCTCTCTCTCTCTGTCACTCACAGTCTCCCTCTCCCTCTCGATCGATTCTCTCTCTACCTCCCGTGGCCTCTTTCTTCCTTCTAGCGCGCGACGGCTCCCCTGCGCGCGCGACTGCAGCGCGCAACAGCCCTGCACGCTCGACTGCAGCGCGCGATAGCCCCCAGCGTGCGTGCGACTGCAGCGAGCGATAGTCCCTGCGTGCCCGACTGCAGCACGCGACAGCTCTAGCGTGCGTGGCTGCAGTGCTGCCTTCCCTTGCTCGCACGCTCGAACGCTCTGCTCCCTCCTTCGAGAGCTCACTGCAATCTTCAGAACAAAGAACCTTAGGTCGTGATGGTTTCTTGCGATCCTTCCACTGCGTAGGTAAAGATCAATTTCTGAATTTTTATCCCTAGAGTTAATACTCTTAAGTGGTTTAGTCTAACTGTTAGAATCCGTTTTGAATTGGAAATACTGCAGGTCTTGGATTGAACGAAGTGCATTCGGAAGTCAAGTCTGCGATTTGAGAAAACCCTAGTTGAGGGATTTCGAACCTATTCGATTTATTTGGACGAATTTAGGGTAAATTAGAGTAAGAGTGTATTGCATATGTTAGGATGATTGTAAGAAGAGAGTTGAAATGCTCGTTTGATGTTATATGTAATTAATAAGGTTAAATATAGGATTTGGGCTGTTCCGGATAATAGAATTATATCGAATTGATTAGAATGATTTCTCTTAGAGTTTAATTTGACGTATGCATGAAAACAGTTGGAAATTTGGATTTAAGTTTAAGGATATATGCAGTATTTTTCATTTTAAGTTTCCCTGCATATAGGAAATCAAAATACAATTTCCGTATTATGAAAATAGGTTTCAATACCTTTAAAATGACATATGGTTTGAAGAAATCATATGAGAATTGGAAAGTGTATGATTTTTCAAAGATTTTTCCAATTTGTAAAAAATTTATTTATTTGAGATTGGTTTGGATTTCGTTATTTATTTATAAATGGAATGAAATTGATTACATTAGAGTACATATAAATTAAAGAGTTTAGGATTTGTACGAACTTAAGGAAAATGATAAATCCTGAAAATAGTTGAAAAATTGATGAAATTCGTGATTATTTGATTAGGTTGACTTCTTAGAGACTCGAGAAGTCGAGTTTGGTTCGATTTGTGGTATTATTGGGGAGTGCACTACCCTCCCCCATACTGTGAGTGGGACTACAACATCTACTATTGATTGATAAACCATGTTTTACCGATTTTCAAATGACATGATTTCTATACGTGTGAAAATTGAACTTTTGGATTTTGATAAGTATTTATATACATATTTTTGTGACCATTGGAGTGTCCCTACTGTGATTTCATTAATATGCATTCATGAGTTTGATAACCGGATATTGTGCCACCCTTTTGATATATTGACATGTTTTAATGCTTTCACTTGCATTGGCACATGGTTTTGAATGAATTTATACGTACCATTTGGGCTGTATGCCCGGTTGATATTATGATACGATGCATGAGGCTATATGCCCGGCTGATATGGTATTGGGATGCATGGGGCCACGTGCCCGGCTGATTTGATATTGTTCCGTAGCTACGAAGGACGTCTGGTAGCGGCACCCCTTGTGTTCTGATACTCTTCGGCCGGAGGTATCCGCCAGATTGTCGTGTGTATGGTTGTCCCAGGTTGAACCCTCATCGGGGGAGGACGTTATCTTTGTCTAGCACTGGGCGGGGGCATTATACACGGCTGACTATTTATACATATATTATTATTTTTATTATTTACAGGCTAGTTGGAGTAGTCTGTGGCCAACATTGGGGTAGAGAGCCATTATTTGATATTGTATTGTGAAAACCCCCAATGCGCCCGTCCTTGGTCGAGGTAGACCATTGCCGGGGTTATTTATTCGGTCGCTCTTCTCATGTGATTTGATACTTGGATGGATGCATATGTTATTTTCTGATGTGTGCCTCGAGATATGTTTAAAACTGCACGCTGTTTTCATATACCCAATATTGTATTACATTCTTTGACACTCCAAGTTCACACTTGATATTGATAGCACGATGTCCTTCCCCTCACTTGCTGAGTATCCTCCCATAGATACTCACCCCTCTTCTTTCCTCCCTCAGACAGGATCGTTGTGCTAGAGTGACGTTTCAGAGTCTAGAGATTTCAGTTGATCCTAGACGGGTTTGGTTCTTCTCGACGGTAAGGTTTAAGTTTAAATTTGAAAGATAAATTACGTATTTTATTTTCGACCCTGCGAGGTCTTGTTGAGGTCCGTAGTTGACCGTGTATATTTTTATGGGATGATTGTAATATTTATGGATATTGTTGTGAAACTCTCAATTTATGCTTGCATTGAGGCATTTGTAAACATTTAAATTTTTTACTTGGGAAACTATTGTATATTATATAAAATTTAGGTCCGCTCGATGTGGCGGCTGCTCATGCTCTAGTTGGGCATGACAGTAGAGGTCTGTGGTTAGGACTGTTGGTGATTTACTTAGTCTGACGTTGTTCTGGATGTCTGCTGTGGTTGATGGGTTTTGGAGAGGCCGGGATGACCATTTATTTTATTTTCAGGATGATTTTGAATTATACAGGTTTAAACAGGTTAAATTGTACATGGGAGACCTCCGATTTATGGGGAGGTTCTGTCCGATTTTCTGTAGAAATACAGTCGGCATCCAGGGCAACGGGTGACTGTTCACGATCCCGGTACGGGACATGACACCGTCTCCCTGAACGGGCCTGTGTCGCCCCGACTTATCTTTAAAATCTATCTCTCCGAAGGAACCCATGTCGCCCGGATCTACCGACGAAATTTATCTCGTTGAATGGGTCTATACCACCCTCGACTATCCAACCTGTTGGTCTCTCCATCGTTTAGCTTGTCAGCCTCTCAATCTCTTGTCAGTTTCCTGACTTAAGGATTGTTTGATTTTTTGACCTATCAGTCTTTCCATCGTTCAGCTTGTCGGCCCATCTATCTAAAACTCCTATCGTTCGGAGGGCCGCAGTCGCCCAGCTCTTATCATTCGGAGGGTCGCAGTCGCCCAGCTCCTATCGTTCAGAGGGTCTCAGTCGTCCAGCTCCTATCGTTCGGAGGGCCGTAGTCGCCCAACTCTTATCATTTGGAGGGCCACCGTCGCCCAGCTCGTTTTGTTCGGAGGGCCTCAGTCGCCCAACTCCTATCATTCAGAGGGTCTCAATCGCTCAGCTCCTATCATTCGAAGGGCCATAGTCGTCCAGCTCCTATTGTTCATTTGGAGGGTCTCAGTCACCCAACTCCTATTGTTTGGAAGGCTTCAGTTGCCTAACTCCTATCGTTCATTCGAAGGGCCTTAATCGCCCAGTTCTTATCGTTCGGAGGGACTCAGTCGCCCAGCTCTGGTCGTTCGGATGGTCGTTCGGAGGGTCTCAGTCGCCCAGTCTCAGTCGCCCAGCTCCTGTTGTTCAAAGGGCCTTGGTCGCCTAGCTCCTATCATTCGGTGGGTCTAAGTCGTCCAGATCTTATCATTCGAGCGTATTATCAATAAGTGACGGAGCTCCCTGAATGGGCCCATGTCGCCCCGATCTATCGATAAGGATCTAATTCCCCGAGCGAGCCTATGACACCCTGATCTACTGTTCGACCTGTCGGTCTGGTATTCTCTCGATCGTTCAACCTGTTGGTCTGGTATTCTCTCGATCGTTCGTCCTGTCAGTCTGGTGTTCTCTCGATCGTTCGACCTATCGGTCTGGTGTTTTCTCGATCGTTCGACCTGTCGGTCTGGTCTTCTTTCGATCGTTTGACCAGTCGGTCTGGTATACTCTCGATCGTTCGACCTGTCGGTTTGGTATTCTCTCGACCGTTCAATCTATCGGTCTGGTATTTTCTCGATCGTTCCACTTGTCAGTCTAGTATTCTCTCGATCGTTCGACTTAACGATCTGGTATCCACTCGATCATTCGAGTCCAGTTCTTATCGTTCGGAGGGCCTCAGTCGCCCAGCTCTTATCATTTGGAGGACCTTAGTCGCCCAACTCCTATAACTCAGAGGGCCTTAATCGTCTAGCTCCATTCGTTCAGAGGACCTTTGTCGCCCAGCACCTGTCATTCGAAGGGCCTTGGCCGCCCAACTCCTGTCGCTTAGAGGGCCTTAGTTGCCCAGCTCCATTCGTTTAGAGGACCTTCATCGCCCAGCTCCTGTCATTCGGAGGGCCTTTTTTGTCCAGCTCATGTTGTTCGGAGGGCCTTGGTCGCCCAGCTCCTATCATTCAGCGGGTCTAAGTCGACCAAATCCTATCATTCGAGCATGTCATCAATAAAGAACGGAGCTCCACGAACGGGCCCATGTCGTCCCAATCTACCAATAGGGATCTAATTCCCCGAGTGGGCCTATGACACCCTGATTTACTGTTTAACCTGTCGATTTGGTGTTCTCTCGATCGTTTGACCTGTTGGTTTGGTATTCTCTCGATCGTTCGACCTGTCGGTCTGTGTTCTCTCGATCATTTGACCTGTCGGTCTGGTGTTCTCTCGATCGTTCGACCTGTCATCTGGTATTCTCTCGATCGTTCGACCTGTCAGTCTGGTATTCCGCTCGATCGTTCGACCTCTGGATCTCATGATCACTCAACATGTCGATCTGCCAATCTCTCGATCACTTGATGACTCGGTCTCTCGATGACTCGATCTCTTGATCATTTGATCTCTCAGTCTACTGGCCTACTGATCTCTTGACCTTTCGATCTTATGGAAGACCTCTTATAATCCACACTACTCTTAATACCATTTCTTCAAAATGCAATTAGGAGTGTGGGCAAATAATGATACCCTATTTAATAGGTCTCCCAAATCCTGCATGGTTAGCTGATAAGAAAGGCGATCACTATCAAGGTCAAATCTTTTCATATTTCTGGAGGAAGTTTAAACTTTTCAGAAGTCTCTAATTACAATCCTAACCATTCTAAAAGACTTCAAGCAAAAGGAAACTAGGGTTTTCTACACCCTTGGGAAGGCTATAAATACAGAGTATAGACAACCCTCAGAAAGGGACTCAGTTTTTGACACACGAAAGGGAGACGATTCTATACATCGTTCAGAGAGAGGTTCTATACCTAGTTCTATACATCGTTCAGAGAGGGATTTTATACCTAGTTCTATATATCTTTCAGAGAGGGGTTCTATACCCAATCTTATATGTCATTCAGAGGGAGGTTTTATACCCATTTATACACACTGATGAAGGTAGGGCTCCATGCCCAATTCGGTAGCCAGTTTTATATCATCAGGGGACAGGTTTTCATACCAAAATATATTCCATCAGAGATATGGTTTTTATACTGATTCTACACATGATCAGACTTATGACTCTATACGTATGTTTTTACATTGCATCACATGGTTTCACATATGTGACATATATAATGCTTACTGTGCAAGCACGCTATACACACGTACGGAGGTTCCGATATCCGCTCGACCGATACATCATATGACAGAGGCCACAGGGCCATATTTCTCTTGGCTGTATTCAGTTTTCCTTTTGTTATTACCCTTTTTGATTTGAGCGTTGGAGTTCCCCTGCCGGCCAAATCCCGGTGGCAGGTTTTTCATCGGAGGAGACCGGACGAACATATTGGCGCAAGTTTCCCATTCGAGTCAAAAAGGGCAGTTATCTATGGGGTTAAAAATACCTCCAACAAGAACAAAGCTTGAACTTGAAGAAGCTCTTCCACAGATAACCGAAGCTTGAATATTAACTGGCTAAATATGCCTACCTGTCAAAACCTTCATATCTGGAAAAATTAATAAAACAAGCTTTTGTTTGACCTAACTTAAACCCACATGTCCTATCCTAAGTTGAACTTGAATAAGCTCTTCCATAGATAACCAAAGCTTGAATATTAATTGGCTAAATGCACTTTCTTATCAACGCCTTCTTTTCTAGAAAAATTAATAAAATAAGCTTTTGTTCGACTTAAGTTAAACCCACATATGGTGTCCCAAGTTGAACTTGAAGAAGCTCTTCCACAGATAACTGGAGCAAAGCTCATCCGTTGCCTTCCACTTGAACAAGGACGTCCACATTAGATAAAATAAGAAAAGCTAGTATGGACTGTTTGACACTTAGATGAGCAACGTATACAAAAGAAAGATGTAAAATGAGTTTCCAATGTTTCATATCTATATAGTCTCATAGATTAGAATAGTCTTCTTAAAAAAGCACAACCATATGAGTAACAAACTTTTACTACAAACAGAAACCAGATAGATGCAATTTGAGTTCTTTGTTTTTTGGCCTACTTAGACTACTCTTGATGATCTACATGAAAAGGTAGAAAATTCCACAATAGTTCCTAAACAATTATATAAGCCTTAAAATTAATATAAAGACAACATGAATAAAACGGGAAAATTTCACTACTTTTAGTCAAAACTTTGTGCCTACTGCACTTTGGATTGATCCTCAATTTCAAGTGAAAGAAAGATAGTTTTCAATTTGGGTATTGGATCCTTTTCCTCCATCTCTCTACAGTCCTGGTAATCTCCATCTCTTGCCCAACTTCCTATTACATCTGTAATCGTTACATAGAGAGGATCCCATAAGGTTCCATAATGGCAGAGAGTGGGTTGAAGCAATTGCAGTCTGTCACATGGATACCACCTAGTGGAGTCATAACCATGAGTCATTTCGCAAGCTTGGGATTGAAGCAAGGAGCTCCTATATATGCCACTTTTTCCCATCAGTTCATTTCGTTTAGATTTTATCACCAGCTTCACTACAAAAAAACATTGATTTAGTGACGGATTTTAGTGATGAATAGTGTTCATTCCAAATTTACAACAAAATTAGTAACAAAAAAAGATGTCATCACTAATTAGCAGTGTATTTGGCGACAAATGCAGATTCGTCGTTAAATCAGCAATGACAAGATACTTCGTTGCCAAATTCATAGCTAACTAGCTACGAAAAAAATTTCGTTGCTGAATTCGTTACTAATCAGTGACGAAAATGTTTTTGATCACTAAATCTGTAACAAACAGGGATATTCGTCACAAAATTAATGAAGAATTCATTATTCGTCGCAGATTTTACGACAAACATTGTTTGTCACAGATTCTGTGACAAACTTCATAGTTCATTGTAGATTTTGTGATGAATAGCCTTTTTCATCACAGATTTTGCGACCAACAGAATTGTTCGTCACAAATTCTGCAATGAACATCCTTGTTCGTCACAGAATCTGCTATGATTCGTCGTTAAATTTGTTGCTAATTAACCACAACCTATATATTTGTGGCTAAATTTATTGTTAATTTGAAATCTAATTTCAAATTTTGTAATTAAATTCATTCTACACTCACTTATGTAACCTTTTTTAATTATTTTTATTTTTGACATTTTTTAGAGTAATGAAATTGGCTTGAATATGTAGTGAATGTTAAGATTCTCATCAAACCAATAACTTTTTACAATAAATAATTCATTTATTTTCCATTTATATAAAAGAATGGTAATAGTGTTATCTTTTACAGTGGTAGAGTTGATTCATATAAACATACGAATATACATTTATATAAGTCAGAAACTTATAAAATTCATTACCTAAGTATGAAACATAATTGTTTTTTTATTAATGATCAACATAATGAATATTTTTTTGTCTACAATTTCATTGTTGCATGCATTGAACCTAAATATCGTAGATAGTTTGTCTCTAAGTTCGTAGTTTAGTGCATTGAATGGATTTTTTGTCATAAAATTTGTCACAAATTGTCATATTTGTTGCTAAATTCGTGACAAATTTGTGACAAATATTAGAGTTCGTCGTAGATTTTCCAACGAACCTCATAGTTCATTGCAAATTTTGCGATGAACCTCATGGTTCGTTGCAAATTCTGTGATGAACTTCCTCGTTTGTTGTAGAATCTGCGACGAACACTTATGTTCGTCATAGAATCTGTGACCAAAACCTCTGTTCGTCACAAATTCTATGATAAATTCCTTTGTTCATTGTAGATTCTGCAACAAATGCTCTATTCGTCACTGATTTCAACGATGAAGGAGCGGTTCGTCGCTGAATTCTGCAACGAACGTCCTTGTTCATTGCAAAATCTACTATGAACGCTAATTTTCATCACAGAATTTACGACAAACACTTTTATTCGTCACACATTCTGTGACCAATACCTCTGTCCATCACAGAAACATCACAGATTTTACAACCAATACCTCTATTTATCGCAGATTCTATGACGAACTCCTATGTTCGTTGTAGATTCTGCAACGAACGCTCTGTTCATCACTGATTTCAGTGATGAAGGCTCAGCTCGTTGCTAATTTCAATGACGAATGCGCTGTTTGTCATTGAATTCTATGTCAAACGTCCTCGTTCATCGCAAAATTTGTGACGAACGCAAATTTTCATTGCAGAATCTGCAACCAACACCTTAGATTCTACGACGAACACTCTATCCTTCACTGATTTTAGCAATGAAGGTGCGGTTTGTCACTGAATTTAGTGACGATCAGGTTGTTCATCTCTAAATTCCTTTATTTTACCTTTTTGGGTTTGCATTTTCTCTTCTTCTTCCATTATTCTTCCATTGTGCACCTCACTGTAGATCAGGCGGCATCATTGCCAAATCTACAAGAGGAAGGGGTTAGACCCCTCCCTCACGCTTCATTCTCTGAGAGGGAGAGGCGAAGAAGGGGGAGGGGTCCCCTTCCTCGTGTTTCTCTCTCTAACTGAGAGAGGTGAATGCGGGGGAGGGTACGATCCCTCGCCCACTAGATTCGGCGGTTTGCCACCGGATCCGATGTCCGGAGGGGGAAAGGGATGACCTTCCCCTCCTTCGCCTCTCTCTTTGTCTCCATTTGGGTTGGTTTTAGTGTACACTTCAAGTGTTCGACAGAAGTTCTGAGCCAACCCACAAGAATGCATCTCTTCGTTTTGGGCACTATTAGCTTTCTAGGTAACAATTTGTACCTACTGAAAAATGGAAATTGAACAATTTCTAGGTAACAATTAACACTCTGATGTTCCTGCAACCACTAAACATGAAAATTTTGTACCAAATTTTGGATGTCCTTCTCAACCCAATTCTAATTTTTGTAAACACCCCCCACCTGACCTGCATGTGAGAATAATACTCTCATGTCTCTATTTTAATTTTTAAGTACTCGTGGGGGAGTCACACGGCCACACAATCTCACAGAGCAAGTTGATATTAGATTTTTTTTAATTGTTTATTGCTGTCCAATTGCTACTTTATTTTTATTTATCATATTTTAATCAAAATTCTTTGCCAAGCGAACCTCTCATCTCCTCACACATTCTCTTTATTGTTAATTTTGATTTTAATTTTTTTTCCTTCCTTAAGCCTTGGATTATCACTTGGAATTGGAATTAGTCTTGATTATTGATTTTATTTATTAACCAAGTTGCTAAGAAGCAATTCTTGACTTTACAAGAGAATACAGGTCAGTGCTAAGCAATGTGAAAATCGTAACACTAGAAGAATACCATCTTGCAATATTGATTATTCTAAAACCATGAACTAAGAAGATCTAAATGCATAAAACAAGATAAAAGGAAAATTAAATAGAATGATCAGAAAATTGGTGGCTCTGGTACCATGTAAAAGAAATTGATGATGAGAAGCAATATAAAAATATAAAACAAAAATATGAAATCTTAATGATTTATTCATTGAACTAAATTATATAATAGATTGAATTTATATATAAAACTTATTATCACAAATAGCAAAACATAAAAATAACTGGTTTTGATTATTGATTTGTATAAAATTAGGGAAACTTCAAGAAAAATATACATTTATGTGTGTGTATGTTAAAGGCTCTATTTACATAATTAAGCATTTATGTATGAAAACAGGAAGAACAAACAGCTAACAAATCATACAGAATTATTATATATATATATATATATATAAAATATTTAAAATATAAATAAAATATGTTAATTTTATATATAATATTTAAAATATTTATATATATAATATTTACGTTAAATTAAAAATTTTATTTTATTTATTTAAATTAATTATAAATTAATATTTTATTTAAATTAATTATAGATATTTTATTCAATATTTTATTTAAATTAATGATAAATATTTTGTCTTTATTCAATATTTCATTTAAATTAATTATAAATAACATTAAATATTTGTATTGCAGAGATGTTTGCTTCTATTGGATGGGTAACTTAAGTAGAGGGGAGAAAAACAGTTATCGAAGTAGGCGAGGTATTCATTTTTCCATCCGTTAGTGTTAGTTTCTTGTTGTCCCTTGTCCCTCATGTATATATGTAATACTAATATATTATTTAATATATTAATTATTTATAAATATTAATATTTTTTTATATATATTTTTATAATATATTAATATTTATAAACGTTAATGTTGCCCCCTAGATTTGGCATTGTACATATGAGTTTGGGGATTTTTTTTTCTTTAGAAGAAAAAAGTGGCTTGATCTATAATATATATATATATCTATATATATATATATATATATATATATATATATATATATATATATATATGGTAAATAAGTGAAAAGCAATAGTTAGAAATAAATTTTACATTATTTTTGTTATTCAAAGTATAGAATTTTATACTAACTTCTTATTATATGTTAATAATATATATATAATATATATACATCATTTTTTAAAACTAACTTCATAAATGTTAATGTTTTTTTAATATTATTTTTTTATTATATGTTAATTTTTTTTTATTATATCTAGGATAATACATTATAAAATATTATAAATCATGAAATTTTGTTAAAATATTTTGTAAGAAAACATATACGAATATATAAATATATTGTGAGAAACAAAAAGTAAATAACATAAATATTTTTATGAGTATATAAAATTAATTGTATTTTTATGAGTATGCGTGCACTTATAAGTTCATATGTGACAAATAGCTCTCCTTGTACAATCACATATTTTATCAATGTAATTCTTTCTATATTTCATCAATGTAATCTTAATCACATGATTCTTTTTTTTTTTTTAACCTTCCAATCAAATAACTTTTGTTAATAGTAACTTTTATTAATATAATATAAATCTTAAATTTGTAAGCGGAGAAAAAGTAAAACAAAAGAGGTTAGATGTATAAAAAGAATTTAGTTGAAAGTCGAGATTTAACTGATGAGTTTATTATTGGGTTGGAATAATTTTTGGATTTTGGTTATAGTAAAATTGAGTTTATGCATGAAAATAAATTAAGGTGTCCGTGTAGAAAGTATGATCAGTGTAAATTTCATGAGTGTAATAAAATTAGAGAATATCTTTGTAAATTTAATTATATCTCGAATTACTATAATTGGACTTGTCATGGGAACCGTTCATATCTGATGAAGAATATCGATGAAACATGTACTTTTCAGTTAAAGGGGATTAGAGTTATTATGATCAATTGAATCTATATCAGATGATGGTAATTGATGCAGCGAATCAAAATTTTATTCCCGATCTGAGCCATGCAAGTACTAGTTTTGTTCCAACATTTGAACAAATGTATACTAATTATGCATCACCATTGGAAGAGGTACAAGTAGCAGGTGTTGATGAAAATGTGAATAATAAAACTTTTTTATTTAATCAATTTCAGGAAGTGTTGAGAGCTACAGATGAACTTTTGTGGGATGGTTGTGACAGCTATACTAAGTTATCACTAACAGCAAGACTATTGAATGTCAAGGTAGAGTATAATATATCTGAAGATTACTTTAATGATATTGTTCAAGTAATTGGAGAAGTATTGCCTCGTGATCATATCATGATAAATGATTTCTACAGTATGAAAAAGTTAGTGAAAAATTTAAGTCTTCTGGTGGAAATGATTGATATATGCAGAGATGGTTGTATATTATATTGAGGAGATGATAAAAATGTAAAATTTTATAAATTCTATAACTAATGTATATACAAGAGTAGTAGGAGGTTAGCTCGTAATCATCGATATAAACCATATAGAAAAATGTTTTATTTACCCTTAACTCCTAGATTGCAAAGTTTTTATGCGTTTAAGGCTACTACTGAACACATGACTTGGCATGTAAATCATGAAATAGAAGAGGGACTAATGTATCATTTTTCGGGTGCAGAGGCATGACAACATTTTGATGGAATATATCCTGAGTTTACAAAAGAGATTCAAAACATTAGGTTAGGTCTCTGTACTGATGGGTTTGTTCCATTTGGCAAATCAGAAAGAACTTAGTCATGTTGGTCAGTTATTTTAACTCCGTACAATCTTTCACCTGGTACGTGCATGAAAACACCCTATATGTTTTTGACATTGATCGTGCTTAACCCGCAAAATCCAAAAAAGTTAATAAATGTTTACATGCAACCACTGATTACGGAGTTAAAACAACTATGGGATGAAAGTGTTCCTACATATGATATTCATACTGATCAGACGTTTGTAATGAAGGATATTCTTCTTTAGTCCATAAATGACTTTTCAACTTATGACATATTATCGGGATAGAGTACTGTTAGGATTTTAGAATGTCCTATATGTATGGAGAGATAAAAGTTATTTAGATTGAGATATGATAAGAAGACGAGTAATTTTGATTGTCATAAATAATTTTTACCGCTAAATCATAAATTCAAAAGAAATAAAGAAAAATTCACTAAGAATAGAATTGATAAAATACCTTCATCGTTAAGATTAACAAATGAATAAATTTAGTATAGGGTGCTTCACTTTCCATCTGTTACTGAAGACCCACATGATACAACATATGCCTATGGAAGTATGTATAAATGGACTCAATGAAGTATATTTTGAGATCTACCATATTGAAAGACTCATTTGATTCATTATAATCTCAATATGATGCATATCGAGAAGTATGTTTTTGATAATATGATAAATACAGTAATAGATGTTACTAAGAAAATAAAAGATAACTTACATGCAAGAAAAGATACGCTACTTCTTTGTAAAAGACCTACACATAATATCGATGGAAGTAGTAGGGAACCGGAACCAAAACCAAAGGCTATTTATACATTGAATAAGGATTTGAGATGGACTATTTGTAAATAGTTGAAATCGTTGAGATTTCCTGATGGTTATGTCTCAAATTTTGGAAAATGTGCCGATTTGAAAGATTGTAAATTAATTGGTTTAAAAATCATGATTGTCACATATTTATGGAACTAATTCCTATTGCTTTCAAGGAACTCTTAGCAAATTTTGTATGGGGTATCATTATGCAATTAAACATTTTTTTTTTCATGACATTTGCTCGATAGTATTGAGACAATCACATATGAAGAATTTAGAGAGAGATATTCCTATCATTTTGTATAATTTAGAAAGGATATTTCTTCTGTCATTTTTTGATTTCATAGAACATCTCTTAGTTCACTTGCCTTATGAGGTCAAAATTGTAAGTCTCGTCTAATTTTAATGGATGTATCCATTTGAAATGTGAATTTTTTATCTTTTACACTTCGTTTTCAATACATGTCAAATTACTAATTTCATTTTATATTGTTTTCTGATACACTTTGTTTCATTACAATTAGATTCTTATATCATTTTAAGAAAAAAGTGAAAAATAAGATGTGGGTTGAATCTTCTATTGTTAATGCATACATTGTGAAGGAAGTGACAACGTTTACCTCATATTATTTCAAGTCTCACGTATAGTGCAAGAGGCAGAGAGTGGTAAGAAATGATAAGGGTCCTGTTGATCCCAGTTCGAAGTCATTCTCGATTTTTAACTATCTTGGTCGATCAAGTGGGGCACGTAAATTTAGATACTTAACTGGTAAAGAATGGTGAGTAGCCCATACATATATTTTACTGAACTGTCCATAAGTGACGTCATATTTCGATTTAGTATACATTTTCTAATAGATGTATTCTTTGTGTCGTAAATATTTTGTGACATAAATCGTTTTCTTTTATGGTAGGATTTTTCAAAACTCATACTCTGAACTACCGACGAATGAGTTTGATCATGTGTACGATAAAGGATTTACAACATGGTTCAAAATATATGTAAGTTGACTAGAAATTTTATATATCATTAGTTAACAAACATATTAACACATTTATTTTATTTCAGATTCATAGTACTCAAGTTCAAGTTGAGCAAGAATTGCTAAAAAAATCTGTCATGGGGTCCAAAATTAAGAGTACAAACTTGGTCAGCGTATTTCATAAACGGGTATAATTTTCATACTCAAGAATATGAAATTGAAAAAACTACAATAAATAGTGGAGTTTATGTTCAGTCATCTAATGATGAAGGTGCAAAAGATGATTTTTATAGTTTGTTGGATGAAATCCTTAAGGTAGAGTACCCTGAAACAGAATTGCAGGTCATCCTAGCCCCGTCAAAGGAATAAATGTACATTCAAAATTTAATTTGGTTAAAATAAATCATAAAAAAATGTATAAGAGATATAAACCATTTGTGTTAGTACAAGAAGCGATTCAAGTGTATTATGCATCATATTCTAGTTTGAAATGTGACAAAATTAATTAGTAGGCTATTTGTAAAACGAAAGCATGAAAAAAGATTGAAGAATGCTGGGAATATATAGTATATCAACAAGAAAAAGTTACCAATATGATTCAAACTGAGAAATATAAAATTCCAACGCAATATGATTCAAACTGAGAAATATAAAATTCCAACATTACAAGATCCATGTGGAGTAGTGATAGGAGTGGATCCAAATTCATGAGGATAACATTAAAGAATCTAATTTTGAGACAGAGAATAAGGATGATGATGATGCTGAAAAATTTAATTTTGAGACAGATGATGAGGATGAGAATGACAATGAGAACTTTGATTTTTTATGGTGGGTAAGTTATGTTTTCTTAATACAGTAAAAATCTAATATTTATCTTCAGATCTGATAGTCTAGTTTTTATTATACAATATTTGATATTGTAGTTTTTATTATATATTATCTTTCGTTCGCTGATATACTGTCTTCTTTATTACACAATATTTGATTTTGATTTCTTGAGATTTATGATTGTCTAATAGTAAACTGAATTTTTTTTAATTGTTTGACTGAGATAATACATTTAGGTCGAAATGATGCGACTTCAAACTATTTTTTTAATCGTTGTTTTACAAATGGTAGTGTAGTCTTCATTATTTATTGTCTTTTATTCGCTAATACACTGTCTTCCTTTTTATAGATCATTGGAGATGATATTTTGAAGTATTGGTGGCTTGCGATAAGCTATTAGTATGTCAATTTAAATATGGTAAGTTTCTTTATGTACTCCATTATATATCTGATAAACACGTAATTTTTATTTTTTTATTGTTTTAACATTTATAATTAACAGTTTCGACATGGGGCATGGACGAGTTAATGATGGAAGACTAGGCTCTTTAGTGTCACAGTTCACTTTAGCACCTTCCCATTCCTATTCCCCCTTCTATTGATGTACCTTCACCGTCCCCTTCAATTGTACCTTTAGTGTAACATTCAAATGTTGAGGGGGAAGACAGACAAGATATGATATCCCTTTGCGGAGATTCGTAAGTACTAAATTTTAAAATTTCATCGCTATTATTTCTTTTATTTATGTAGCATATGATTCTTTTACTATTTTATTTATTTACCACTGTTTGTTTATAATTTTATGATAGATTCACAAATTCTGTACATATTGTTCACGATCTTAATAGAATAGTGAACAACTATTGGAAATGGGCTTAGATATCTTTCACATGCATCCCAGATGATGCAAAAAGAGTTATGGTGGAGAGATTTCAAGATAAATTATATCCTTCAGTTTATATATAAAACTAAATTTACAATTTTAATTTAATTAATTTTTTTTTATTTATTACAGTGAAAGTTCACTTGGGATGAGATCGAGGAGATTGAAATAAGAAGAATTTTTAACAAGAAATTTTAATTCTGGGGAATCATCTAACTGAAGCGAATTGGCTCAGAATTGTGAATTTTTGGGAATTGGATGAGAGCAGACGAAGGAGTGAGCCGAATAGAAAAAACCAATCTTGTAATGTTGGGGAATCATCTATCACATATGCTAGAGGCTCAATCAATATAAATGAGTATAAAAATAGATTGGTAATTTTTCTAAAACATTAATTTTTTAATTTAATTCAATTATTTTTTAACTATTTCTTTATTTCTAACAATGTTATTTAGGTCAAGAAAATGAGAATTGAGCCATCATTTATTGACACTTTCACGTGGATATATTTTTTTTAAAAGACAAGACATGAAGTGGGGAGAAAGTTAGAATAGTTAATGTATATAATTTCAAAACTTTCAACTATTTTGTAAACACTTTCATTGTTGATTTGAACATATTGTATTGAACCTACCATAACAACGTTGGAAGATGAATTTATTATATTAATCTCTCCCAAGTTTCTTTTCACTACCTAAATTGATTCTTTGATTCCTAATATATACTCTTCTATTGGATCATTATTAATTAAATTTTGGGGATAGATAATGTCATTGCAATCTGAACACAAGACCCATAATCCTGCTCTCCTAATGGTAAGTCAATCTTTTTATGTACCAGTGCTATTTCCTTCCTCATTGGATCTATCAGAGCTTGAAGCTCCTAATAGTTGAATTTTAATTTCAATGAGAGGGCACCTCATTATCTGAATAACGCTTTGATGGATAAAATAACTAAATATATTAATAGAAGTATGCATAATTTCTATTCCATAAGTGTCTTAAATTTAGAATATGTGATAGATATATTATTTTTTGTATCTTATTATTAACTGTCAATGGCTTAATGATGAACAAAATTTTGCATTTTGATTTTCTTTGTTGGATATTTTATTATATTGTTAAATTGTCAATGGACACTTTGATTTCTTTGTTTGATATTTTATTATATTGTTATTTTAATTTTCTTTTAATTTTTCTCATGACAACACAGGAGAAATATGATGAACTTTTACCGAGAAATTTGAGTGGTAATGATGATGCTAACTCATCTGAGCCATCTATTGATAGTATGACTCTATAATTCAAGGTAACTGGTGCAGTAAAAAGGGGTAGAATACTTGGGATGGGTTCTTTGAGTAAAACTTACAAAATCACTAGTCTATCTTTTTCTATCCTGCCATCGATAAGGGCAGAAATAATGCAATTGACCCAAGAGGTGAGCTACTTGAGGAGCCTACTAATGTAAAAGACAACGAACTTGAAGAGGTATGCACACAACAAAGGCAAACAAACCACGTATTTAAAGAGTTTCACGCACAACAGAGGCTCATCTTGCAGTATCTTCGGTTAGCTCTTATTTCAAGTCAGATTAACCCTTCTTTATCTCTTCGTGATAATACTCGTGATGGTGATGATATATTCGATGATGATGATGATGACGACAGTGATGCTTAAGATTATTTATTGTTATTTGATGGTTACATTTGAACATGATTACTTAAACAATTAATTTTGTTAATTTGATTATTACATTTGAATATTGTGACTTGATATTGTTGTTGTTGTTGTTGTTGTGACTCTGGATATTGTTTAAATGATTAGTTGTTGTTGTTGAATTATTAGTTGATTAATGTTGTAGGATGGTTAATTGCATGGATGAGCAGAGACAGGGGAAATTTGATGTTGATGACTGTTGGATGGTTAGTTGATGTGTTGTTGGATGAATAGAGACAGAATTGATTAATATTAAATTATTAGTTGATTAATGTTGTTGGATGGTTATTGGATGAACAGAGCAGAGATTGTTGTTGAAATAGGACATATAGGGAAAAATGTTGAAAATATATCATTAGAATTAATTTTTGTTGCATACATTCCATATTCGTCGCAAAATTCGTCGTTGATTTTTATACTTGTCGCAAAATCCGTTGCTAAATTTTCTAGATTTATCACTAAATTTCATATTCATTGCTAAATTTCGTCGTTAAGTTTATTGCAAAATTTCGTCGCTAAATTCATCACTAAGTTCCTTACAAAAGTTGGTCACTAAATTCGTCGCAAAATGTCTGATTTGGTCGCTAAACTAGCGACAAATTCTGTGACGAATAATATTTGATCGCAAATTTGCAACGAACCATATTTCATTGCGAAATTTGTGACAAACACCAGTTCATCATTGAATTTGCGACAAACACCAGTTCATCACAGAATTTACGATAAAATTTTGTTCGTCGATAAATTCATCGCAAATACTTTTAGCGACAAACTTTCTACAGAAATTCATCATAAAATTTGTCACGAAAATGCTTTTTTTTTGTAGTGTCAACCTAAATAATCAGAATTTCTAAGCTCTTGATGTGGAAATTTATCTATCCCAACGGACAAAATGCTAATAAATGTAATAAGGTCATCTGCATTTTATTTCCTCAATAAATGCAAAGTCTCCCTTTCCTCCTTTTTTCTTTGAATCCAAGTTAACAAATTTTTTTTTTCAATTCTTCAAATTTTATCAAACGGCAAAAATCCCAAATGACCAATTAAATATTCATCTTCATCTATGTAGTGTACTCTGTAAACAGTGTCATCGAATGGTCTGCAATCAAATCGTAGAGCTCGATCAAAGCCCCCATTGAAACCCTAGAGAAAGAGACAAAAAGATTGGGTGTGCAGAGAGATGGAGATCCTTGCATCGCCCTCATTAGAGAGAGGAAGAAAGGGGAGAGAGAGAGAGAGAGAGAGATAGGTTTTTTTTGGTTTCAATGAGAGAGGAGAGAAATGAGAGGAAGGGGGAGGGGGAGGGGAGAAAAGAGAGAGATAGAGAAGTGTGTGTTTTTCAATGAGAGAAGAGAGAAGAGAGAGAAAAGTGGAGGGGAGCATAAAGAGAGAGAGAGAGAGAAAGAGGAGAGTTTTTTGGTTTTATGGTAGTGCAATGTGTTATTAGGATGCTAACGTGTCATGCCACATCAGCATAAGTGCTGATGTGGCACTATTTTGTGTCCACAGTGCTGACGTGTCAATAACACATAAGCAATTCTCGCCAGCATGGAAACCAAGTCAGAAACCATCATCATTTAGCAGCCACATTGGCACCGTTAGTAACGGAGAGACTAATAAGTTACGAATTTGGAAGTTCAGATCCTGAGTTGTTATATTTTGAAGTTCAAGAACAAATTTATGAACTGGGAATAAGGTTTAGGGATTTGACATATAATTTCTTCTTTATTTATAAGAGTTTTCATCTGATTTGGTTTGATTTGTTTCTATCTTTTTTGACTTAATTCATTCTTTTTTTTTGTTTTCACCAACTGGTATCTGAATTTCGTTCGACTAATATAGTTCAAGTACTGTGGGTCCTATTAAAGAATTGGTTTTTCCAAATCTTTTTTCTCCATTTTCAGGGTTCGAACTCAAACTCTCTGATTAAGGGGGTAAGTGTCCGACCACTCAATCCAAATGAGTTTGATGACTTAATTCATTCTAATATTAAGGGATCTATGTCACACCCCGACCCACAGGTCGGGCACATGAACAGACCGCCGTGACTTCTCGAGGCACGGGTATACCCGACTCACACATCGAGACGATGCAAGGCTAAGTACTTAACCAATATTATGACCATACTTGATATCATAAGTCAATTATACAGTGGAAGATTTGAAGAAGAAAATTTTTAAAAAATTTTTTGAAAACATTTGTTTCCAATTTACATATAATATTTATACGCGTGGTCCAATCGTAAACAAAGATGAAGATGAATACTTACCCGTTAGCATCTCTCAGCAAAACTTGTAAAACAGTACCCCAAAGTAAGTCAAGTGCAGTATAAGCTGAAAATTTTTAAATATGAGGGGGTGAGTATAATCTACATACTCAGTAAGTGAGGTGTAAGGACTATATATTGACAATAAATAAATTTGTGAAAGTGGCAAGTCAAACAATCGTTTTCAAATTATATTCTATTCATTTATAACATATCATGTAATTCAAAATAATACGCATCATTATCATCAATCATGCATCATGGAGTGTCAAAAACACATTCTACCCATTGTTTGACCTAATTAGGTTAAAATCCACCAAGAAATCACCAAAATATCATAAGAATGAAAAACATATATTTTCCCTCCTTCCTTTGGTGTTGACATGATCCTCACGTGGTGCTCGTCTATTAGATCCGTTAGTCAGAAATAGGGGACTCAAACCCCTGCTCTCGTATAACCCCACCACGTCACCCCATCAGGTAAACGCTCAATATCGTGGTAGGAAGTGTGCTATAACCACTATACACCATCCCATAATCATACACATGTGTCATATATCATCATTCATTAATCTTTATTTGTAAAAATAAGGCACTATTAAATAGTCATAATATCATGATGCAATTTTTTTTTTTTTTTTTTTTTATTACAAAAACATCATTTCAAGACATAATACAAACACTAAAACATTTCTAAATCATATTTCAAAATTTATTTATAAAAATCATTATCGAAACTATTTTTCATTTAAAATCAGAAATTGTTCGTTTCACTCACCTCGATTGGGGAGGGTACTCCACTCCCCCTAATTATCCTCGTTTCTCGAACGAGTCACCCATTGTACGAAAATGTAACCCTACACCTAAGTTAAACAATATACATCATTCATCAATTCAATTACTTTAACAATATCATATCGTCGGATTACAAGATGCATATAGAAATGTTCTCTTTCATAAAGTTAAATCTCAAATTCTATATTTAGATAAAAATTCCAACAAAATCTATTGTGCACAGATTTAGTAAAATCATGATATTTTTTAAAATATTGATCGGATTCAAATGATTCAAATTTTCTCTAAAGCTAAGACATATATCTCTAACTTTTATGTTTAGATCAATTTTAAATTCTGAACACACGAATTTAGAAAATTTTATAACTTTTTCAATCTAAGTTCCTAAAATTAACTTTGTACAATTTTGGAAGAATTTCCATATCTCCTTGTGTACTTCTCCAATTTAAGTAATCTCAAATTGAAAGTAAGACATAGATCTAAAACTTTCTAGTTTACACCATCTTCAGAATTTAAATCTATAATTTTATAAAATTCCATTTTCATTTTAGTTTCAGTTTTAAAATTACTTCTGCACAGTTTTAATAAAAACACCATAACTTTCTGCATACAACTCAAATTCAAGTGATCTTTATTTCAAATTAAAGTTAAGACAGAGACTAAAACTTTCATGTTTAAAGTTTCTCCAAATTCCATATAGAAGATACCTAAAAAATTTACAAAAAGTATTGGTCATACATAGAATATAAAACAAAGTTGGTGAAACATGCTAAAATTCTAAAAATCACCAAAAACCGATTCCTTCATGAAATGTTTCATATGAAATATCATTTTAAAGTTTAGAAAGTCTAGTTTATAAATAAATAAATGGCTTAAATTTTTGATTTCTATAGAATGATGTATCATAAGAATACTATACAAAATTCAATCTAAAAATCAATATCTAACATAATAGTATGGATACCATTGTGACTATTCATCAAGTAATCAAATTTTTGTACAAATTAAGACATGTTATCTCATTTGTAAGATCTCTTGTTAACAATAAACACCAGCACTCCCTTTGAATCCTTGAATTTTTTTTATCACCTTAGCAAAATCAAATCACTATCAACATGAATTCCTATACAACACTTCTATACTTTCAATTGGAATTCAAAATTTTCTAAAAATGTTCTTACCTCTTTGGTTCCATGGTTGAACTCAAAATGGAAAAAGAGTCTATATATTTTATGCAGGGGGGTTTAAATGAAAAAAATGAGTCAATTCTTTTTCTAAGTAAGTTCTTTTATAAATCTAGCAAAATATCCTGGTCCATTGGATTATTCCATACGTCATCTCAACCTTCCACTTATCCTATCACTTAAACCATGCAATTGTTGATTCAAGCAATCTCCATGCACTCCATTAGGTATCTTGTTGGATGTCCATGTCAAGGGGAGAGGTGTCACAAGCTAGCACAAGCTATTCTTATTAGATTTCATGCATAAATTTCCATCCAATGAGATTTCATGCATAAATTTTCATCCAATGAACTTTCTTGAATGTGGAACAATCCTATATGACCACTAACCAACATTGTTGTCCTCTTGACCAATCATTTGGTTCCAATTGTCCATCCTTGAGTGGTTTGTAACTTAGTCTCTCAACTTTCCTTAATTGCATTTAAATGCCTAACTTTCAACAATTTGCATTTTTGATCTCTATGAAATTTTATTCGAAATTTCTTAAATATGTGAAATTTCATTTAAATATCTTTGTTTAAGTGTGTAGGCCTTCTCTTAACTATTTTTGACTTCTTTAGTATTTTCGATGCTTGCCGAGAAGGTTTTCGGTTTATCAATAAAATTTTTAATTTTAGTGATTTTGAGGCGAAACATCAAAATAAATAAATAGATAAATAAATTTTCATTTTAGATGTCTCAAAAGGATGCTTATATATATAGAATCATGAGGAGTGGTACATAATACACAGTCACCAAAAATCAGTGTTACAATTCCTGACCCCCTAATTAAAAGTTTCGTCATCAAAACTAAACTGAAACTATATATCAAATAGCTGGGGGTACTGTCTCCTCATAGCATCCTTGGGCTCCCAAGTTTGCTCCTCAACCTGATTGTTCCTCTAAAGTACTCTAACTAGAGGGTCTCCTTGCTCTGTAGCTTCTTGGTTTGTCTGTATAAGATGGCTATAAGCTGGATAGGGAAGCTCAAGTCATCGCTCAACTCTGCCGGTGGAGGCTCCAGTATATGGGAAGGATCAGGAAGGTACTTTCTCAGTATTGAGACATGGAATATATCGTGAATCCGTGCTAATTCAAGTGGTAGGTCAAATCTGTATGCCACTTTCTCAATTCTCTCAAGGACTAGAAAAGGTCCAATATATCTGGAGTTAAGCTTTTCCCACTGTCTGAATTGGATCATCCCCTTCCAAGGGGATACCCTCAAAAACACTATGTCTCCCTCTCGAAACTCTAAAGGTTGCCATCGTCTATCTGCATAGCTTTTCTGCCTATCCTGGCAGCTTTCATCCGAGCATGGATGACTTTCACCTTCTCTCGGTTCTCCTCAATGAAATCTATACAACTGAGCTGTCTCTCCTTAATCTCTTCCCAACATAAGGGCATCTAACACTTCCTCCCGTACAAGGCTTCGTATGGTGGCATCCCAATACTAGCTTGATAGCTATTGTTATAGGTGAACTCGATCAATAGGAGGTGCTGATCCCAACTACCCTTGGAAGTCCATGACACAGGATCTCAACATGTTCTATAGTGTTTGAATGGTCCTTTCAGACTGACCATCCGTCTGGGGGTGAAATGTTATACTAAACTTCAATCGGGTACCCATGGCCTCTTACAACTTTGGCCAAAATCGAGAAGTAAAACATGGATCTCTGTCCGAAACAATGGATACTGGAACTCCATGTAGTCGAATTATTTCACTGATATACAGGCGAGCCAAACCCTCTAGTAAATAGCTACTGCAGATGGGAAAAATGTGTGCGGACTTGATGAGTCTGTCTATGATCACCTGGTTAGCGTCATGTCATGTCAAAGTTCGCGGAAGACCTATTACAAAATCCGTGGTGATATGTTTTCACTTTCACTCAGGAATGGAAAGAGGCTGTAGTGTACCAATGGGTTGCTGATACTCAGCCTTCACTTGCCAGCATACCAAATACTGGGTAACAAAACTGGCTATCTCACATTAATGTCCACCCACTAGTAACTTTTTCGAATCATCAGGTATGTCTTTGTGCTACCAGGATGCATAGCGTAGGCTGAAAAGTGAGCCTCCTCTAATATGGCACGTCTAAGGTCATCATCCTTGGGAATACAGATACGAGTTCCAAAAGCTACTAAGTCATCATCCCTGACTCTGAAGTCTCCGCCTTCCCCTTTGTTGATCCTCTCAACAATTCCCTAAAGCTCCTCATTTGTAGATTAAAGCTTCCGAATGTGGTCAAGTAGAGTCGGTCTCACCTTAAATCTGGCCAAAAGTGCTCCAAAATCATCTGTGGTTAGTCTGACTCCTAGTGAGCAGAGTCCAATAAGACATGAGAGATAAGAATTCTTAGTGGGTGTTGACGATGATGACTTACGGCTTAGTGCATCCGCAACGACATTTGCTTTTCCCGGGTGATAGTCAATAATCAGATCATAGTTTCCAACCATCTCCTCTGCCTGAGATTGAGCTCTCTCTGAGTGAGTAGATACTTTAAACTTTTGTGATCTGTATACACTCGACAACTAACCTTGTATAGATAGTGTTGCCAAATTTTTAATGCGAACACAATAGCAGCAAGCTCTAAGTCGTGGGTAGGATAATTCAGTTCATACTTCTTCAGCTGTCGGGAGGCATAAGCGATGACCCGATCCTTCTACATCAGGACACAACCAAGTCCTTGTAGGCTGGCATCGCAGTATACCTCATATTGACAATCGCTAATAGGGAGAGTGAGGATGAGTGCTGACGTTAGTCACTGTTTGAGCTCCTGAAAGCTAACCTCATAGCGGTCATCCCAAACAAACTTGACCTCTTTCCACGTCAAGTTGGAGAATGGAGCGGCAATCTTGGAGAATCCCTCTAGAAACCTTCGATAATATTCTGCTAATCCAAGGAAACTTCGCACCTCTATGACGCTCCATGGTTGTTCCCATTTCAGAATAGTCTCAACTTTCTTTGAATCCATAAGGATCCCATCAACTAAAACCACATGACCCAGAAAGTCAATCTCTCTCAGCCAAAACTAGCGCTTGGAGTATTTGGCATATAACTCCTTCTCACGGAGTGTCTATAGTGTAGCCCATAGGTATTGGGAATGCTACTCATCACTCTTCGAATACACAAGAATATCATCGATGAAGATGATGACAAATCTATCCGGGAAGGAGTGGAATACCCGGTTCATTAGGTCCATAAAAGCTGTTGGGGCATTAGTCAGCTCAAACGGCATCACCAAGAACTCAAAGTGATCGTATCGAGTCCTGAAAGCTGTTTTGGGAATATCACCTTACCTGATCCATAGTTGATGATATCCAGATCTCAGGTCGATCTTAGAGAAAACCCGAGCCCCCTACAACTCATCGAATAGATCATTAATCCGAGATAACCGATATTGATTTTTGATGGTCACCCGATTCAACTGTCGATAATTTATACATAGTTTGAGAGTGTCAGCCTTCTTTCGGACAAATAATACCGGGGCACCCTAAGGCGATGTGCTCGGTCTGATGAAACCCTTATCCAATAATTTTTACAACTAACTTTTAGCTCTTTCAGCTCTGCTGGTATCATCTTGTATGACGAAATAGAGATAGGTGCAGTGCCTGGTGCCAAATCAATGGCGAAATCGAACTCCCAGACTGGAGGTAATCCGGGTAGCTCCACAGGGAATACATTAGGAAACTCCTGCACCATTAAGACATCATTTATTCTTGGTCCCTCCACTATGGTGTCCACAACATGTGCCAGATATGCTGTATAGCCCTTACTCATCAATCTACAGGTCTCCAAAGCTGGTATCACACAATTTGAGAGAACCCATCTAATTCTGTGAAAAACTAATACTGGACACCCTGGTCTCCGAAATTCGACTGTCTTAGCAAAGCAGTTCACTGAAACTCTGTGCCGGTGTAGTCAATCCAGACCCAAGATAGCATTGGAGTCCCGTATGTTTAGTGGAATCAGATATGCTTTTAACACTGTGCTCTCCACCGAGACTGTCCACAATCTCGGTACACCTATTTCCTAACAATCTGCTTCCCCAAAGGGAGTAATGACTAACAACGTTTTATCTAATAGTACTAGAATCTTGTCAGTGTAGTGAGCGACGTCCGTGCTCACAAAAGAACTATTCGCCCCAATGTCAACCAACATACGGTCATCTCTTCCGAAGATAATCATAGTGCCCATCACCTGAATTTATAAAGTCCATTAGCCTAATATCATGAAAATAATTGAAAATTACTTAAGGATAAAACCTCAAAATGGATATATATATATCATCTTTCAAAGTTTACCAAAATACATCAAAATCTAAAGTTCTTGTACATTATCAGGATGAGGAGTAGGGGTAGCACCTATTACTATGTTTAGACTGGCCTGTGCCTCCTCGTCGGTCATAGCATATAGTCTAGCCTATGTCCTGGGCTACTGACGAGGAGGTGGAGCAAGCATGTTACTCCTAGTGAAAGACTTCCCTGCAGAACTATGACTGTACCTCTCAGCTCGCAGATCGGGACAACGGTCTTTGAAGTGTCCCTCCTTTCCGCACTGATAACATCGACCAGAGAATCGTATGGGCCTGGATGTGCCTTATTACAAATTGGGCAGAACCTTCTCTGCGCTCCTCCAGACCATGGCGCAGTGCCCAAACTACCTCCTAGCATACTCATCGGGGCTAGTGACTGCCCATACTGCCAATGAGGTATGGTCCCGGTCCCCTATCTAGGGCCGTCGCTATATGAATTTCGGCCTCTGCTCCTCTTGGAGCTCTGTCCCTGCCCAAATCCAAACCTCTTCCTTTGGTCTTGTTGGTCACGAAGTCTATTCCATTCTTTGATATTCTGTTATACTCTCAGTACCCATTATAGAACTCTAGCATATGTGTCCTCCTCGGAGACTGTCATCCAGTCTCTGATGGCGAGATTTAGTCCATGTTCAAATTTGAATCTCCTGGTCTCTTCAGTCGCCACTAACTCTGGGAAAAATACCGCCAGTCTGTGGAACTCAGTCTCATACTCTGACACAGACTTCTGCCCCTGTTTCAACTCCAGGAACTCTCGCCGTTTCATGTCACGGTCAAATATCATGTAATATTAGGAATTAAACTCCCTTAGAAAGTCAACCCAATTCAGTGGCTCATCCGCTCTATCCTTGTGCCATCCCATGAGTTACGAGGCGTCATCCTCTAGCAGTCTGACTGCTATCACCAGATTGAGTCTATCCTCAACCTTCATGTCCTCCATAGCCTCTTTGACCCGTTTGAGCCACTTCCTGCCCACAACAGGGTTGTGGGTCCCAGAGAATGACTTACACAATAGACTTCTAACCTCTCTCAGCAAGGTGGAGACCTCTGTTATCTATCGAGTAGTAGGCATAGTCGTCAGCGTAGGAGAGGGTATTGGTGCCGCTGCGGGTATAGGCGGAGTCCCAACTGCCGGTACAGGTGGTGCTCTTATCTGGTCTCGATGGGTCATTCACCATCCTATCATTTCCCTAAGTATGGAGAGCGGTAGGGGTACTTCTCCAAGATGAGAGGCCTGAGGTGCTTGAGATGATGACGCAACCTCAAGTGGGGTCTTGGTGGTATGCCTCGGTCGTTCTTGGGGATGCATAGTTCTACATAATGAACTACGCTTAGTACTTAAGAGTGAGAAAGTAAAGGGTTAGGTGCCAACTTTATCCACTAATAAAGATAAACGTTATAGGATCATAGGAAGCAAATTATAAACTCTTCGAAAAATATTTTACAAATGCTGGAAGCGAAATAGAGTACATATAGAACCTAGTGCTCTGATACCACCAAAATCTGTCACGCCCCGACCCACAAGTCGGGTACCCGAACAAACCGTCGCGACTCCTCAAGGCATGGGTATACTCTACTCGCACATCGAGGCTACACAAGGCTAAGTACTTAACCAATATTATAACCATACTTGATATCCTAAGTCAATCATACAGTGGAAGATTTGAAGAAGAAAATTTTTAGAAAATTTCTTTAAAATATTTGCCTCTAATTTACATATAATATTTATATGCGCAGTTCAATCGTAAACAAAGATGGGTATGAATACTTATTCGGTAGCGTCTCTCATTAAAACTAGTGGAACAATACCCCAAAGTATGTTAAGTACAGTATAAGCTAAAAAATTTTAAATATGAGGGGTTAGTATAATCCACATAATCAGTGAGTGAGGTGCAAAGACTATATAATGACAATAAATGAATTTGTGAGAGTGGCAAGTCAAACCATCTTTTTCAAATTATATTCAATTCATTTGCAACATATCATGTAATTCAAAATAATACGTATCCTTATCATCAATCATGCATCATGGGGCGTAAAAAACGCATTCTACATATAATTTGACCTAATTATGGTAAAATCCACCAAGAGATCACCAAAATATCATAAGAATGAAAAACATATATTTTCTCCCCTTCCCTTGGTGTTGACACATCATCACGAGGTGCTTGTTTATTAGATCTGTTGGTTAGAGACAGGGGACTCAAATCCCTACTCTCGTGTTACCCCACCACGTCACGCTTAATATCATGGTAGAGAGTGCGCTATAGCCACTATACATCATCATTCATTAATCTTTACTTATAAAAACAAGACACTATCAAGTAGTCATAATATCATGATGCAATTTTTTTTATTATTTTATTTTTTTTTTTGCAGAAACATCATTTCAAGACATGCCACAAATACTAAAATATTTCTAAATCATATTTCAAAACTCATTTATAAAATTCATGATCAAAACTATTTTTCATTTAAAGTCAGAAATAGTTCGTTCCATTCATCTCGACTGGGGAGGGTACCCTACCCCTAACTATCATCGTTTCTCGAACGAGTCACCCCTCGTACGAAAACGTAACCCTACACCTAAGTTAAACAATATGTATCATTCATCAATTCAATTACTTTGACAATATCATATTGTCGGATTACAAGATGCATATAGAAATGCTCTTTTTTATAAAGTTAAATATCATATTACAGACTTAGATAAAAATTACTACAAAACCTATCACGCGCAGGTTTAGTAAAATCATGATATCTTTTAAAATCTTGATCGGATTCAAATGATTCAAATTTTTTCTTAAAGCTAAGACATATATTTCCAACTTTTATGTCAGATCTACTTCAAATTCTGAGCACACGAATTTAGAAAATTTTATAACTTTTTCAGTCTAAGTTCCTAAAATCAACACTGTACAATTTTGGGAGAATTTCCATCTCTCCTTGTGTACTTCTCTAATTTAAGTAATTCTTATCTCAAATTGAAGATAAGACATAGATCTAAAAATTTCTTGTTTATACCATCCTCATATTTTAAATGTATAATTTTATAAAATTCCATTTTCATCTCACTTTCAGTTTTAAAACTACTTTTGCACAGTTTTAATAAAAACACCATAACTTTCTACATACAACTCAAATTCAAGTGATCTTTATTTTAAATTAAAGATAAGACAGAGATCGAAAACTTTTATGTTTAAAGTTTCTCCAAATTCTGTATAGAAGATACCTCAAAAATTTACACAAAGTACTGGTCGTACACAGAATATGAAACAAAGTTTGTAAAACATGCTAAACTCTAAAAATCACCAAAAATCGATTCCTTCATGAAATATTTCACATGATATACCATTTTAAAGTTTAGGAAGTCTAGTTTATAGAAAGATAAATGGCTTAGATTTTTAATTTCTATATAATGATATATCATAAGAATACTATATAAGACTCAATCTAGAAATCAATATCAAATTTGCTAGTATGGATACCATTGTAACTATTCATCAAGTAATCAAATTTTTGTACAAATTAAGATATATTACCTCCTTTGTAAGATCTCTTGTTAACAATAAATACTAGCACTCCCTTTCAATCCTGGAATTTCTTTTATCACCTTAGCAAGATCAAATCACCGTCAACATGAATTCATATACAACACTTCTATACTTTCAATTGAAATTCAAGAATTTTCAAAAGTGTTCTTACCTCTTTGACTCCATAGTTGAAAACAAAATGAATATGGAGTCTACATATTTCGTGCAAGGGGGTTTGAATGAAGAAAATGAACCAATTTTTTTCTTAAGCAAGTTCTTTTATAAATCTAGCAAAATATTCTTGACCATTTGATTATTCCATGCATCATCTCAACCTTCCACTTGTCTTAGTACTTAAACTATGGAATTGTTGATTCAAGCAAACTCTATGCACTCCATTAGGTGTCTTGTTGGACGTCCATGTCAAGGGGAGAGGTGTCACAAGTTAGCACAAGCTATTCTTATTAGATTTCATGCATAAATTTTTATCCAATGAGATTTCATGCACAAATTTTCATCCAATGAACTTTCTTGAATGTGAAACAATGCTATGTGGCCACTAATCAACCTTGTTTCCCTCTTGACCAATCATTTAGCTCCAATTTTTTATCCTTGAATGGTTTGTAATTTAGTTTCTTAACTTTCATTAATTGCATTTATACCCCTAATTTTTAAAAATTTTATATTTTTGATCCATATGAAATTTTGTTCGAAATTTCTTATATATGTGAAATTTCATTTAAATATTTTTATTTAAATGTGTAGGCCTTCTTTTAGCTATTTTTGACTTCTTTAGGTTTTATCGGCGTTTGCTGAGAAATTTTTTAGCTTACCAATAAAATTTTCGATTTTAGTGATTTTGAGGCGAAACCTCAAAATAAATAAATAGATAAATAAATTTTCATTTTAGATGTCTCAAAAGGATGCTTATATATATATATATAATCGTAAAGAATGGTAAATGATATACAATAATCGAAAATCGGTGTTATAATCTAGTCCAACTATTTCCATGAGGGTTATTATGTCTTTTTTTTGACGATTACTCTTATTATACATAGATTTATTTTATGCACAATTGCTTTGAATTACTATGAATTTATTTAGATTTTACTATTATGGTCATAATCCAATTTTCTCACACTATTAAAGTGTTTCATTCTGATAATGCTTGAGAATATTTGGATACCTGAATATTCACATCTCTTCATTAAAATGGTACCCAGATATTGCCCCAACACCTCCCTACAAAATAGACAAGCTGAAAGGAAACACAGATATATCCTAAATATTGTTCATGCTCTCCTTATTCCTCCTCCTCTTGCCATGAATCTTATTTGAGGAGGTAGCACTTACTGTTGTCCACACAATTAACCAAATACCTTTGGTTATCATGCACAATAAAAACTTCTTTTGAAAAATTCTATGGATCTATTTTAATGATCTCAAAATTTTTGGGTACATATATTTTATTCTCATTCGATCTCACAAACAAATTAAAATTGAACCAATGATCTGCTTATGTTGTTTTCTAGGATATGGGTTAGAGTAAAAGGATATTGTTGTTGTGATCTATCATAAATAATTTTTGCATATCTAGACACGTTCTTTTCTGGGAATGTAAAATGTTCTCATCTATTTCCAAATTTCAATCAACCATGGAGTCCCCTTTTCATTATTTCACTTGTTCTTTTGTTGAATTTTTCTCTAATGATTTTTGAGTTCCTCTATAAGTTCACTATATTAAACCTTCTCGTGTTCCACCACCACCAATTGATGATCTAGCGAACATTTCACCTGATCCTCTTATGCTGAGCTCACACCTTCTACTTGTCATTCTATTTGAGTAAAACAACTTCATTCTTACCTTTGCGATTTCCACTATTTTTCTATTGTACCTCTTTAAGTCTCTAAATTAACGTGAGGCAATGTGTAACCTTTTTTGGCAACAAGAAAGACTATTTATCCGACACACTTGAGATCTGGTTGATTTAACACCTCATAAATTCGCAAGTGAAAGCAAATAGGTTTATAAGATCAAGATGAAATCTGATAGATCTATGGACCATTACAAAACTCGATTGGTAAAAAAGGATTAATTGAAGAGTATGAAATTGATTTTGAGGAAACCATTGCCCCATTGCTTGCCACACTTTTGTTTGAAATCTTCTCGCTACTACTCAAATGGACATGAAAATGCCTTTTTTTTTCCTTAATTGTGATTTTGATAAAAAAGTACACATGTAATCCCTTCCTGAGTATGATCATCCTCTGCATAAAATTTGAAAATTCAGGCGTGCACTCTATAATCTCAAGGAGGCACCTCGTGCTTGGTTAACTAAATTTAGGTTTGCTATCTTATAGTTTGGCTTCGTCTCTAGTTCTTATGACTTATCATTTTCGTCTACAAATTAAAAAAAAGTATGGTTTTTCTCCTAGTTTATGTGGATGACATAATTATTACTTGTGATGATCTCAAAAGTATCTCTACTTTGAAAAAGTATCTCAACGAGAACTTTGAGATAAAGATCTTGAACGTTTTAGTTATTTTCTTGATTTTGAGATATCGTCTGACAAGACTACTATTTTAGTCAAGCTAAGTTACCTCTAATCTCATCCCCAATGAAGATTTGATAGATAGCAAGATTACGATTATAGTTGTTGATTAAAATATCAAGTTTACCTACTATGATGGTTCACTACTGTAAGATGCTACTCTTTATTGTCTACTGATTGGTAGCTTTTTGTATCTCATTATTACATTATTTGATATTGCTTATATTATTCACCTAAGTTAACATCTTTTTGTGCCTCATATCACATACTATGTAGATGTTTTTTACATCTTTAGTTATATCAAAGATTCTTTATTCCATGGACTTCATTTCTTTGCAAAATTTATATATGAGTTGACTTCTTGTTTGGAGATAGACAAGGGAGGTTATCCTACCGATCGATATTCTATCATTGGATTTAGTTTCATTGTTATGTTCTCATTGCTTTGGAGAAATAAGTGGTAAATAGTAATTAATAGCTCCGATGTTAAAACTGAATATTATGCTTTTGTTGATACTACACAAAAACTTTATCTAGATTTGATGGTTTCATGCGTATATTGGTTTTATACACTTGTCTCCTACAAGTGTCTGTCCAAATTGTTACAATGATGTCCTTTATAAACGTACCAAACATGTCACGTCCCGACCCACGAGTCCGAGGACGCAACAACCATCGCGTGTTCTAGAAGTACGTGCGACCACCAACACGCACTCCAAGATCTCGCCAAACTATGATGATATCACTTTTCAATTTAGAAAATCAGCATATAAAATATTTGAATCTAATACATGAAGAAACAAATAAACATTTAATATTTCAAAATATGACATCCAAAATAAAAGTTTTAACTTTTAGAAAAGCAAATGTAAAATATACTACATAAAGAGTTTTAAAATGTAATTTCTAAAATATAAGTTTTAGTTTCCAAATTGTCCTCCTACGGGTCCGTTTACAAGCCTATAAAAATTTACAACTATGAAGGACCAATACTAACAATTGGTCCTGGGCAACTCTCTTCTCAGTTGGATCTAACTAATAGTAAAGCAATTTTAGTCTCTACACTTCCTCTGAAAAATATAAAGAAGAAATTGTGATTATAAAATTATTCAGTGAATGGAATGCAATGATATAGCTGTATAAGTGAATGAGTAGTAAGTGTAGGAGTATCAAATAATAATTTCAAAATCATATTTCTGTCTCAACAAAACATCATATAGTCATCAACATATTTTTCAACAAGAACAATGATTTTTTAGAAAACACAATTAAGCATTTAATATTCACTACTTCAAACTCAAATAGGGGTTGCCTCAAACATCTTTCCACCAAAAGTTCGGCCCGAACCAATAATGGAACCGTCAAGGGATTTTACCGATCATAAAAAAATCATCTCAAATCTTGGTATTAGCTCAGAACCTCTGAAATGGTGTAAACCAAATTAGCCCGATAGGGACTTGGGGGCATCTCTATACCGTCGCCTATTCCTTCAAGTCTAACAAACTCTCCATGCCACCATGTCAAATCGGTCTGTGGAAGTTTATTAGTCATGACATCCACATGGGTACTTACACCCCACACATGCACTATTTCACAAAACATCACATCATATGCCATGGAAAATCAACAATTTCTTAGTTTATGAGTTCAAGAACAATATCCACAATAAAATTCAGCATGGCACAAAGTATATTCATAATTACATAAATTTTCATGGCTCAAATCAATATGTTTTTAGAGACACTCCACATTCATAAAATAATATATATAAAATCATGTTAAAAATCATTTTAGAAAAACCAAGAAAAAATATTTTCTCATTCATAAATATAACAATCCATTCACTTACGGTGTAAGGGTAGTCACTTTAACCCTAAGCGACATCATCACATAATCAAAATTATCAATATAAATCAATTGAACACCAATCGGAAACCCTAACATTTACAATCTAATTTTTCTCTCACTTACTGTGACTTAAAATCTTTAAAATCTAAATGAACAGGTAACTTAACAAATTAAAAGTTGGGTTAAAAAAATTATAATATCTTGATTTCGTCTCCAAAAGATCCGTCTAGTTTAGGTTATACCAAACTTTAATTTTCCCCCTTTTGTGACATCTCTAGATCTTTAAGTTCTTTCAAAATCAAAAACTAAAATATAATTTTGGAGAGTTAAATAGATAGTCTAGAACCTTTGATCTTGAGTTTTGGTGGTATAAATCGATTGGATTTTGGAAGAGAGAGAAAAGAGAAGGAAGGAGAGGATAATAGGCTAGAGAGAGATAAAACTCTTCGGCCTCGTGAGTTCTGAAGTCTCCTTCCCACTTTTATCTCCTAACCTATTTCTAACATTTTTTTAATGACCCTCTTACATTTCTAAATCGCACATGTGTCAATCATGTCCTTTTTTGTTTATTGGAGCAATCAACCCTTATGGGTATAAATACTTGGACTTTTGTTTTATTGAGAAGATGTGCTCATTGATAAGCAGGAAACGTTGAAATCAGGAATATAAATTTTATAAAGAGTAAACTAGAATGATTAAAATTTGGAATATTTAAAAATACAGGATATAAAAAAAATTGGGTGTAATATAATTAAGGTGTTTGAGTGGCTTGGTGGTGAAAAGGTTTTTTTTTTAGAGTGAATAGTCCAAGGTTCAATTCTTAATAGATGCAAGTCTTGCAAAGAAACATATGAGAATTTGGAAGAGTACCGACAAGCATTGGAAATTTGGAGAGATTTTGTGGAAGCCAAGAGGTGATAGAGAAAGTCTCACCGAGAAGTATATAGAAATTTAGAGAATTATCAGGAGGTTCAACTGTATCAAGAAGTAGGTGGAAGAAAGCAAATTTTCAAAATACAGGTGTAGTGTTAAGTTTCTGAATGGCACTAACAAAAATCGGTGGAGTTGGGATTGGGCTGGTTCGGGAAGGGTCCAAGAATTGCGGACCGGTTCGGCTGTGCGGGGTAGGTTCCAAAAAACTTTTGCTTGGAACCGGCTTGACCCGATGAATCAGACCCGCTGAACTAGACCATGCCAAGCTAATTCAACGTTTTTCTTTTTGAAATCAAAAATTAACAAAAAAAAAGGAGACACATTTCACTTGTTAGCAGGTGCATAGAGGTGAATGGGATCATGATATGGCTTAGTGTTCATCCTTTTTGTCAGAAATCTAAGTACTTCATCTTCTGACAAATGAGACCTCCAGAGAGACAAATCTCTTCGCATTTGACCACCACCACTTTCTGCCCATTCAATAGCTCCTTTGCTATGATGGATGCCAGCCTTCCTAGCATGTGGTGTCTCACGTCCCCACCACTTTCTTGCACAGATTCTTGAGCCTGACACCATTTTCCCGCTCCTTTTTCTCTCTCTCCCCCCTCTCCGTCTCTCTCACTCTAAGAAGCAACAGCCGTAGCAGCAGAGGTTAGGGTTTTTGGAGACTTAAGTTTGAGGGTTCTTATTTATAAGGAAGTTCAATTTGGTGTGGAGCAGTACCATGTTGGAATTTGTCGAGTCAAGCCGGATCCACTATCCATTGGAACTGGCTGACTGGTTTTGGGCTCATGTCGGTTCCGGACCAGTTTCCGGTTCCAAATATGGATGAATCGGATCGGCCCAGCTCTTGTAGTCGAGCTAGTCTGGCTCCAATTTATTGTAGCTCGAGTTAGTTTCTGAGCCAAAACCGGCCCATGCCACCTCCAAAAATTGAAAACTCTCAAACCAAGCAAGTAAGGTAGAGTAAGGTACTGACAGGAAGAGTAAGGATATAAAATCTTACCAAACACTATTTTGAAAAAACTCTTAAAAAAAGTAGCTTTTTTTTTTTTAATGAAAGAAATAGAGATTATGCAAAAGCTCCTTGGAGGAGTTTCTGTTTCTCTTCTTTTTTAAGATCTAGTTTTTTATTTTTTTATTCCTTTTTATATCCCAACTTAAACGATATGAAATCTCAAAATGTCCATATCATAAATTCATTTACCCTCATATCTTCTTTTTTTCTTTAATTTTTACTTTTTACTTTTAATTTTTTACTTTTTACTTTATTTAAAAACAATCAAATAAGTTTGTTTTTAAAATTAAAATTATCAATCAACTTTTAACTTTTTTTTAAAAGTTCTTAATTTTTGCTTCTTCTTATAAGGAGAAAAGAAATAAAAAATAAAGTCTACCAAACGAGCACCAAGAAGTTTTATTAAGGAGGTTTACAAACAATATATTGAGCAGTCTCAAAATGGATATCAAAACAGTTTCAAAATTGGACATCCATTGACAAGTCCAAATATTAACCGTTAGGTAATATAAGTAGAGTGTAGTATACCAAAAGGTATATGGAAATTGGAGGTACTGACAAACATATCAAAATTGTGAAACAATATGTCTATCAAGAGACTACAAATTCCACCATGTACCAACAATTTATTAACTCCACAGCATACAGACAGACCACTACTTCACAATACATCGAGGTAGAAATCGCTGAGAGATAGAGTGTACAAAGATAGTCACGGCCGACAAGAAAATCAAAATTTAAAGAAACATTCCACCAAATTAAAATTCTACCAAGCAAGTCAATTCACCAAACACTTTAGAAACCAATGACTTAAAAATTTACGATTTATCAACCAAGTGTTTAAGGAATTCCTGAATAACCCAAGGAGCAAAACTCACATTTATATCTAAATTAGTTATTCTTCCACATTTTCATAAAGTATTAAAAAAAAATTCTAATAGTCTATTTAGAGTTGGTGTCACAACTCGGATTTGTCCGATATTACAAAACATATAGGAACACATTGTCATTTTAATCATAAATCATATCAAAATGGATGATATTCAATTTCTATCAATGTCATCTCTTGAACAAATTACCAACATTTTCAACAAAATATTAAGCGCAGATCGATTTCATAATTTAGTTTCCCAATCCAAGTTTGTTTCTTACTCACCTGTTTAAGTTTGACGGAGGATATTAATGTAATTTAGATAACACCATGTAACTTTAATGTAATTTAGATAACTCAATATTATTTCAATATTCAACATTATGATAACACAATCTTGATTGAATATTGAGAGAATATGGATAACATATTTATTGTACATCTTACTACTGGGATTAGAGTGTGGTTTATATATATACAACTCATTTGCAGGGTTAAAGACACATCAAATAATATATAATATTTCTCTGTCTCTGTCTCTCTCTGTCTTACTTTTTATATTTTTAAAAGAAAAGGTTCATTTAAGATTTTTCTAAATTTCTTTTATTATTTCAATTTTTCAGAATATAAATAACTAACAATCCTTGTCAAACTATATCATACCACTGCAAATTCTGCCCAAAACTCATATATTCATTTGTTCAAAGGACTTGCCCATTTAACACTAAGTGGAAGATGTTGGGTATGGGTTGTTCATCACATCATAGTGGTGTGTACCTTATCCGATTTGATAATTCATTTTGGTGAGAATTCTTCCCCCAAATATTATGATTTTCGAAAGGTTGTGTCTTGGTGATGTAAATGCAGAGGGTCAGTAGAATTGAAACATTATTGAATTGAAACGATAAAAGGGAATGAGAAACTTCATATGAACAAGTAATGGTTTTATTTAAGCTATAACCCTATAACAAGCATCAATAAAAAAGTACATTTTTTATGATAAATTATGATAATATAATCATAATCCCTGAATTTCTTTAAATTAAGAAGGGATGAAGTGATCTAGATTTTAGAATTAAATTCTTTTCTTCCTTCCTTATCTATGTCTCACATTACAAATAACCATTTTAATAGAATATTTTACCAACTTGACTTGTGTTGGACCATTTTTTTTTTTTTACATAATGATTACAAAAATATATGTATTTATATAAGTTTGACAAAGAGATATTGAAAAAAATATTTGAGCATGAACTTTTTACGACTCACTGCATTTATTTCAAGAAAGTAAAAATTTAAACGATCCCACACCACAATATGGCATGTTAATTGCTCCCAGCATTGCTTCCCCCTCCTCACTTACTTCTAGTTTTGGAAAATTACATTCTTACAATTAATTGGATTTAATATACTTTCTCAATATTATAACAATAATAAAAATGCCTAGAATAATATAATTTAGTAACAATTTTTTTGAGTTTTTTTTTTCAATTATAGTTTCATCATTGTTTATATAAATGACAAGAAACTCATTATGTGACAAAATTCAAAAATATAACAAACTTATAATTTAAGCATTCAATAATTAGTAACAGAGTTTATCCAAAAATTTTATTAGATTAATCTGAAATTCAATATTAAACTATCACAATTTTACCAAAATATAACTATTATGAAATTGTTAAATTCCAACAAAAAAATTTAAAAATTAATTTATTATTAAACCATGATATTTAAAATAATTTTATTAATTTTACAAATAATAAGAATGTCTATGCCATTTAAAGGAATTATTAGGTTCTTATCAGGCTATTTTCCCCTCCCACAAAACTCTCAAATACAAGCCTCAGCGTCACATTTTGTCGGACCGTCCTTGTCAAAGACCCACCACCCTCTCCCCTCCAAAGCTCACTCGTAAGTGTGTTAATCTTGAAGTAGGTTCAAGTTTCCTTAATGGGTATTTTTGATTTCCCTTGTATTTCTCTGATTGTTGAAAATTTCGCCCCCCCCCAATTTTGTTGGGGGTTTCTCCATCTGTTTGAATAAATGCTTAAGTTGGAAGACTTCAATATTGAGAGAATCTATAATAATTGATGCGTGTTGAGTTGGAGATTGAATGCATTTGTTCTTTTTTCTTCACACTACGTGAAACATAAACTATGGTTATACTTGGAATATGAAAGTTGTGCCATTTTAACCTTAAAATTGCCTATATGGACTGTTCAGTTGATTTTCCATTTCAGGGATTTTTAAGAGAAGTTGAAACTTTTGCCATGTTTGTGCACTAATATAATTTTTCTTTTGCCAATGCTGTGAATTCCTATTACTATAATTATATACCATTCTTAATTGTCCTATGTTCTTTAGCACTTCTAGTGCCTTCTCTCCTATGGCTTTATGTCAACATGCCCCCTTGAATCCTATACTCATGCCTCATATGGTGGCTGACATGAAGGGTACGCCCATCATTACTTGTGGTATTGAAATAAGACTAGGAATCTTAATTTTGGGCTTGAACAAATTGTACGTCTTATTAAAGAAATTAGACAAAAGGCTCGTTTATCTGCCCCAAATAGTTTTTCAGTCAAATGCTTTACTGATATGTTCATAATTGTGCAAATAAAGTGTACATGAATTTAGACTTAAGATCTTGTTCCTCCTATCTGGTGTATTTTTTGTTCGTTGTTACACATGTCCAAACCACCCTACACGATACTCTCGCATTTTATCTACAATTGAATTTACTATCAACTTAATATGTATTCACTCTGTAATATCTACAAAGTGAATACGGATATATATTAAACTAGGTTCTTTTATCCCTTTGTATGGTTAATTTTAAGAACCTAACTAGCCGCCAGTATTAATCTCTATTTTTGGTAGTAACTCAAAGCAACTCTGCTATGGCCGGTCCCAACCTCAGTTAAAGGAGGAAGGTTGCGGTAGGTTGACAGTCCGCGTAAAACCCCTTATCAAAATCAAAATGAGAGACAAATGTAGAAAATTCATTGGGGCGTTTTCTTCTCAACAACGTGTTGTATCGGATCTTGAGTGTAATGACAAGTTAGCAAGGGTCTCTAGGGCGTCACTCAGAAGCAACACGTTACATCGCCGTCTGAATGTGGTGTCAAATAGGCAAGGATTCCTGCATTTATGTAGACAAATGTGGGTAAAGAAGTTAGTCTATGAAAATTGCGTTTGTCTACCTACTTGGAGCATAGAATTCTTAACTGACAAGTTAAAAGCGATAGAAGAGTAATAACTAGACGGAAGATTCATATTCTGTCTCCAAGATATTAAGTGGGTTGTGGAGAAGGTTAGAGTAGTAGAGTTTTATGATCATAAGTTTTGATACACAGGTAAGGATAAAATTAAGTATGGAGTACAAATAGCTTGTCAAGTTAGTTAGTAGAGAGAATTTAATTAATATAATCAGTATTTATGCACATCAAATAGGTATAGATACAATTAATAAAAAATAGTTTTGAAAAAATTTAGATAAATTTATACAAGCTGTGCTTACTGTGGAGAAGTTATTTATTGGAGGAGATCTAAATGGACATATAAATAAGAATAATGAGAGATTTGAAGCCGCACATGGAAGCTTTGGCTTTGGTGGTAGGAATGAGATGGGGGTACCATCTTAGAGTTTGACATAACATTCGATCTGATTCTCGTAAACACTTTTTTTAAGAAAAGAGTGTTGCACATAGTTACATCTAAAAATTGATTGAACGCTAGCGAAATAGATTTCTTCTTCACAAAGAGATACTATAGAATGGACTGTAGAGATTGTAAGATTATATAGGGGAAGAGTATAGCAACTCAACATAGATTTTTAGTTTTAGACATGCATGTGCCTAAAAAACAAAAGAAATATTGTCAATTTGTGGAGTCAAGAATTAAGTGGTGAAATTTTAAAGAAAAAAGTGACGACTTTTAGAGACAAATTAATTAATTCAAGTAGTAACATGGTCCACTATTGATGATTTAAAAATCATGTGGGTAGAAATGTCTAATAATATTAAAAATATAGGTAAAGAAATTCTTGGGGTATTTAGAGGTCGGGTTCCAATAAGTAATAAATCATGGTGGTGGAATGAGGAAATCCAAACTGTTATACGAATCAAACAAGAGTATTATAGGAAGCTTAAAAATAAGAGAAGTAGGGATGCATTTGACAATACAATATTGTTTTAATTATATGAAAATTAAATTTATGAGTCATACTATGAGATTGTGGGAGAAAATGATAGAACATAGATTGAGATTGAAGATAAATATCTCAGAATCAATTTGGATTTATATCATGACGATCCACCATCAAAGTCATTCACTTGCTAAGACATTTGATAGAAATGTTTAGAGTATAGAAGAGAGACTTGCATATGGTATTCATTGATTTAAAAAAAACATATGATAGGATTCCTAAAAGTATATTGTGGGGAATGTTGACAAAGAAGGGGATCTCTTTGAGATGCATTAATCTCATCAAACATATGTATGAAAGACCTGTTACCAATGTAAAAATCGTTTAAGTGATAACTTCTCAATTAATATTGGGTTTTACCAATGCTCGGCATTAAGTCTCTTCCTTTTTGTAATAGTGATAGATAAAATTATAAAAAGTATCCAAAATGAAATATCATAGTGTATACTTTTTGCAGATGATATAATGCTAGTCAATGAATTGGAGAGGGTGTTAGTGCTAAATTGGAGAAGTGCATCCGAAATTCTTTACGATCGCATGATACTATTGCAGTTGAAGGGGAAATTTTATAGGTAAAATCTGTATTATTGTATGGTACCGAGTGTTGGACTATTAAACAATAGTAAGAGTATAAAATGGTTGTTATTAAAATAAGAATGTTCAGATGAATATGTAGTAAAACTAGAAAGAATAAGATTAGAAATGAAGAGATACATATTAAATTTGAAGTGACTTTAATTGTAGATAAGATGCAAGAGTACCGTCTAAGATGGTTTAGATATGTGTAACGAAAACCCAAAGACGCGCCGTTAAGAAGAGTGAAACCTTAAATGTAGGAGATTTAGTGAAATGTTGGGATAGGCCGTTGAAAAGTTAGATGCAAGTTAATTTGCAAAGATATGAGTGTGAAGAGTTTCATTGAAAATATGACTTTAGATAAGAATGAGTGACCGTAGGAGAATCTGAAACAATTAAATTATCTCTTTTATTATTTTAAGTTTCTATTCGAATCAGCCTCCTTGCAAAAAAAGCAAGGAGAAGACTGTCTAGGTATTCCCTTCCCCAGAGCCCACAATGTGGGAGTTTTGGCACTGGGTATGCCCTTTTTTTTATTATTTTAAGTTTCTATGGATAGTTTATTTTTATTTGGCTTTTTTATTATAGTTATTTTATTATTTCGTGTTATTTTTTTTTACTTTTACTTTCTAATTTTACATTTTTTTTTCTCTCTCCTATATTTCCCTCTCAAACGGCCGACCTCAAAATTTGAGATTAAGACTCATGTTGTTGTTGTTTGGTAATAACTCAAAGCACAATAATTTTCCATTTGATATTTATCTGTGAATTTTCCTTTTATTCTCAATTGGAATTTCAATCATCTGATGTGTAATTTTGCTCCTTAGAAGACATCATGAAATGCAGCATGACCACTTCAAAAGGAAGCAATGTTTGTATGTTGGTCATCGGCCCATGCAAATGCCACAACATGTCTAATTTTTCATTATCCTTTTATGCATAAGAGATGCATGAGACACTTCTTAGATACTCCTTGGACACAAATACTTCTAGAATTATTATTACAATTAAAGGTGCTTGTATTGTATAAGATATTAATATAGCATCTCCTTCCTCCAGACCAAATTTTTAATATCAGTCTCATTTGAATTACATGAATCTCTTATTTTCTAGTTTTGCAATACTACCAAGTAAATTTACTTGAATTTCAAATATATACAAAGATCAATATTAGTTTACTATCACATCCATGTTCATGTTTCATAGCGTGTGTAGGTACTACTTTGACATCTTCATTCACCCCTTAGATGAGGACGTGCACAGATCTGTTTGACAGGTAGTTTCCTTGCAAATCCATGAAATATGAAGCGGCAAATATTAACAGACTGAGATACATGCTGCCTTCCTCTAGTCTGAGAGTAAACTCTTGAGGGTTAGGTCATCTGCATCAAGTTTCTCGTGAAAGGTTTTGAGCCACGATTTTCATCTTGAAGAACATATTCCTTACCTATGAGACTTGAAGAGGAATTTTTATCAGTGCAATCAAATTACGTAACCAACGCGGAGGAGGATGATCTTGATGATTCACCTGAGGAACCTCTTACTAAACCATGAAGTCCTGAATAAGTGAGCATAAATTATTTTTGTAGTCTTAATCATGAATTGAGATTGCCATCTTCTGTAAAAATTAGCTGAAAGTACAGTTAGAGAAGCAAAGTAGGCTCAAAAGGTAAAAGGGAAAAGGACTTACATTTCTTTTCCTTTTATCCTCCTCCTCTTCCCAATTATGCAGTCAAGTGCTGCCAAAGTTGGCAAATGAGCCTAGAGGATCTCCATTCCTTATTTATTTTTTCTCTTCTACTATTTAATTGGGATGCATCTAATAATGAACTTTAATAAATTAATTTTATGATATATGTGCTTCGGCGTATACAGGTGAAGAGAGATAAGGATGGGATGAGGTTTATAATGCTGTTCATATTGTGATTCTTTTGGGGCACTTACATGTTGTCAGGTATGTGGCTTAACTAAGACATAACATATCACATTAAACGTACCACAAGGGCTAGTGGAGTTGAATTACTTGGTTACTTACGCTGTCATTGTAATGCCTCAAGTCTCACATACTTAGTTGATGCAATTTTTACATTGGATATCCATTTTCTTACATCTTTTAGAATCTGAACTTGAATATACTTATATATCTCAAAAGTTTTTTTCCTAATTTTGTATGTCATGTTCCTTAGAGCAATAGCTATTTATGTTGTTGTGTAATTCTTTTTTCCTTCAATTTTGTCTATGGATTGTTGTGTATTAATCCAGAATTTGAAAATATCTAACCCCAAGAACTCTCAAATTTGGTTCTTAGATAAAACTATTTTTAGAATGAATTTGACAATTAGAAGTAAAAATTAACGCATAAGGTGAATTTAATGCACGAAAACCTTGATTTATCTGCAGTACTCTATAAACAACAGCATGATGCTAAAATTGCATGGGCAATTTTTTTCAAAAATTTTCTTAAAGTTGAACTCGTGTTTAAATGCGTGCCTATTAGGCAAACAAACCCTAAGTAGAATCTCCAGAACTATTTCCAGTATCCTACTCCTTGAAAATTTCTTCTCATAAAAAAAGAAAATAAGAAAACTTAATGCGAACTTGAAATAAGACTAGGTGTCTGTAGAAAATGTATCACTCTAGCATGATAAATTAATTGAAAAATTACACTGTTACAAGACCACCCGTTACAGTTCAACAGTAGTAAGGATAACTGTCTCATACTCTGCTTGAGCTCTTGATGCAAACTATACGCCAGGGTGATTTGGAAAATACTACAAGAGAATCGCAAAAGGTAGCTCAGTAGCCCATTTCGTTATTTGGCCAGATTCCAATTTAGAATTTGCCTAAGAAGAGTAACTTTTACTTTTAATTTAAGAGTGTCTAAATTTTAGTTTTAGTTATAGTTTTTGTTGAAAATAATACAAGAATAACTAATAGATTGTTGGAAATAACTAAATAATTAATAGGTTCAATTGGAAATAGAAGAAAATAAGTAAAGATTTTTGGGGATATGAGAGTCATCATTGTAACCAGTTAAGAATTAATGGTCATAGGAAATTGGCGTCCTATTTGTAGTATAAATATATGGCTGTTAAGTGATAGCCCCTTAAGCCACCTTTCATCGTATAGTCTCCCAAGAAACTCTTTCATAATGTAACAAATCATGCCAATTTAGTCATAGGAATTTTATTTTTCCTCCTTAGTTGTCGATATGGTAGAGCTTATAAGCAAGCCACTAAACATTTCCTGAGTTTATTCTCAAGTTTTCAAAATGGTACAGGAGCTATGTTCTATCCTGCTGCTCCCTTGAATCTCTTAGTTTTATGGGTCTGCCATCAGGTCAAACAGTCCTATTTAAAAATTAAATAAAATAAAAATTCATCATCAAATTCCCGGTCATCTCAAAAAAATAAAAAAAATAAAAAAAAATAAAAAAAAAAAAAAACAAAAGCAAAAACAATACAGACGGTCATCTGAGTCCAGTTAGTCAAGTGTATTCAATTTCATCCCTGCAAACTAAAGCATCTCAGTCCTCAGTCCCGTCTATTTTCTAATGTCTCCTAAAAAATTCAATTTATTCTGAAGTGTCCTAAGTTTATACAATCCTTCAAAAAAGAAATATCAGCTCATCACTGAATAGATTTCTTAGTTTATTCCTATGTTTCCCAAGTTGGTATCTCAGCAGTAGCCAAATCCTTGTTAAAATTTTTCAGTTATCACTGCAAAGTAGTCCAGAATCTTTATCTTGTTCACAAGGACCTGTCTCAGTCCAGCAAAGTCCTCGCAGATTATCTCTCCAGTTTTGTCCAGCTTCTCAGCAAAAATATTCAGCATCTGGTCCCTTTCTGCACCAGTGCATAAGGTGGTCTGTCTTGCCATAAAAAGGGCATCTCTGCAGCATCTGCTCTGCCCTGCAGAAAATTCAGCAATAGTCACACTTTGCTCAGTCATTTCAGAGCAAAGTCAGCCTCGGGCCTGTCTCCACCCGGAGGTCAATCACCTTCGGGTCAAAATATAAACTTTTCATGCTAGTACCAAGCTACTCAGTCTAATCAGCTTCCGGTCAAGCTGAAGTTGTCTCTTATTGTCCTTTCACAGTCAAGCTTACCTGCCATCTGGTCTGGCAGGAGCTTCCGTTGGTCTGCGATTTGATCAAGCAGTTCCCAATATCTCCATCAAGTTAGATTTTCATCAGATTGTTTCTTCTGCCATCTAGTCTGGCAGAATCTTCCTTAAGTCAGCTTCTACAAAGTGATGTCACCCATCAACACAGATGTCACCAGTCAACAAGTTCACATTGTAAATCATTATATTTATAACCAGTTTGGTGCATATTGTCGATATGCTTAAGCTTGAGAGGGAGTGTTGGAAATAATAGAGTTAGTACAATAGTTAATCAAGTAACAATAAATAATTAATAGGGTTTATTAAAATAGCAGAAAATAAATAGTCTTTAGGGATATGAAAGCCATTATAGGAGGAATTAATGCTTATAGGAAATTGGTGTACTCTTTGCAGTATAAATATGTGTGCTTAGTGCTAGCCTCTTAAGCCACCTTTCACTATGTAGTTTCTCAAGAATCTCTTTCATAATGTAACCACTCAAGCCAATTTACTCATAAGAATATTGTTTTTCCTCCTCAATTTTCAGCAGTTTTTATTTTTCTTTTTTATTTGGGTTAACTTAAAGTTATTTAAGAGTTTATAAATTTTGGTTTTAGTAGTAGTTTTCATTTTCTTTAAATTAATTGTCTATTTAAGACTGGTAGCCTTATTCTGAGGGGAATAATAAGACTTTGAATAATTTTTGAAACTAAATTGCTTTGAGCTATCGCAAACATAGGAGGTGTGATGCCTTCTTCTAAGTGATTCCTAGAAGCCCCAAGTGTGATTGCTTAGGTTAATTTACTTTTTCTATTTTGGTTACTCATAATTCCAACCATATAATCTTGCATCATCACTAGACCGGAAAAGAGTCAGCTCCTTACCTAAAAATCATTGGGTTATAGTTTCTCTACGCAGAAGCCTTAAGTTGATTGGCAATTATTGAGACAGCCAGCTCGATTGGCATTGGATATTGAAAAAGGTACTAGATAGTGCCATGATAATACTGGGGCCAATGCTTGGAGGACCCTTCAAACATTATTGGCATGCCGTTAGCTATTTCAAACGTGTTTTATGAAGTATTTGCTAGGTAAACCAAAGAAAGCCTTTTATGAAATAACATCTTGGAAATTCTCACACACAACCCAACATAGACTATGCCTTAAGCGTCGATGCTTGATGCTTGCACTCCACATTTAGATGCTGTCTTTTATATTTAACATACCTAAATCTTCTCCTACAAAGAAACTGCTTTTCTGCACCAATAGTCATTTGAAAAATCATTTAGTGAAGCAGATTCGTGGAGTTATTTGATTATAGTAGGTGTATTGCACATTTCTTGGGCAAAATTTTGTTATTTTTCCAGCTACTGTAAGATCTAATGCAGAGCCAAAGCACTGAGTATGGACTTGTGGATTTGCTAGCTAGCATGGATTTGAAGTCATCCAAACTTCTAAAGCATAGGCAGCTGTAAGTATTGATTGATAATACAGCCTGGCATGGGGGACAAAGCACAATGAGGTTCATAGGCACTTTGTCAAAGGGAAATCAACTGAAGGTCTTCATTCTGGTCTCTTTGGTGAGGTCAGATTTGTCAGAAGTAAGTTGAAGTCTCCATAAAGCATTTGACTGATAAGGATTTCTAGTAATTCGAATACAAGTTGTGCTTGGGACCTATACATATGCCATCTTCATGGGGCATGATAATAGCTGTACATGTAAGAGAATATTTAGAGAAGTCACAGATATGTGTTGCTTTCTAATCTAAATATGGGAGTAGGTTTAGAATTATAATTAACCCAATCCTTTTTCTCAACTCTCTTTTTCCTTTCAATTGTTGTCAAGGACCAACATGAGCCTCCTTATGCATTGCAATTACTTACACTTTCTTAAACTTCTCATTAAAGACAATATTCTTACTCACCCGCACAAATGATCCTAAAACTGCACTTCAATTTCATCCCCTATCTTGAAGTACCGAAAGTTTCATGTCCTACTCACCCCCACAATGAATTCTAGGGAAATTTTTACTTTTAGGGAAATTTTTACTTTTATTTATTATTATTGTTGTTATAACTACACGGTAGGATCCCAAACCACTACTTTTACACTGGAAAACCCATTGGGCATACCATGTGCGCTGGGCAAACCAATGTGTGGGCTTAATGCCTCCATAGTGCAGTTTCCAAGGCTTGAACCTTGAATCTGCCTAAAAAATTTCATGTCCTACTAGCTGAGCTGGGATAGAAGAGGAGTGGCTTAGGCATGAAAAGAGCATGCTCAAATTTGGTTGACACTATAAATACGACTCTTGTACACTAACTGCCACCAAATCCTAAGGTGTACTGGTGTCTTGGTGGATCTTTCTGCCAAATTCTTGTTTGTTTTGTCCAACTTACAGCAAATTTGTGTCATGGCAAGTTCTTATTGTTCGCATATCTGGTCGTAAATTTACATCCACAATTGGAAGTCTAGCATTTGTTCAGATTCTATCAAACTCACAGTCTCATAAATCTCGTTGCTTCCAAAATTAGAGTGTAGGTTTAAATCATCTCTAAATGAGTCATAATTTCTTTAACGTGGGAGATGAACATGTCAATGAGGATGCTGTTAATACCTTTGATTTTTTAGCTAACTTGGTTGGGTATTTCTCAACAGTTGAAGTCTCTGCTGGCAAATTCTGAAAGAATAAAGTTAATTAAGAAATTAAGTGAAGCAAATCAGCAGACTCAATTCCTTAAATGACAGGTAGCTTTTCCCATCACTCTTTCTCTCCCTTTTTTGTGTTATATTAACCTTGAGTTAAATATCATATTTTGTTATCGATTTTGGATTCACTGATTTGGTCCTTTGAAGTAACAGAATGAAAATTAGCCATAAAATTATGCTTCTTAGTTGAAATTCAGATCCCCCTTCGTTGACATCATCGGTTGTGTTTCACATCTGTTTGGGAAGGAGGATGCCTTGGTTGAGTTCAAAAGCAAGCTTGCTGTGATGGAACTTGAAGTTCAGGTTAAGTACCTTTAAATTGCCTTCTATAGTCTTATTATTTTATGTGGTGAAATAACTTATATTTCCTTCATACAGAAAGTACTTTCTATATGTATTAGCTGGCAGCTATCAAATCAATACCCTGCTTTTGAAGATTAGATGTTCCCTATGTAATTGGTTTCTACAACCACTAGAAGCTGGGCTTTGTCTCGAAAACTTAATATTGAGCAATATTATGATTGCAGTGCTTGTCTATTATGTTGAAGAACAAGGCAATCAACCATTCAAGGCTCAAAACCAAGTCCTCAAAATCTCAAAATGAAGCCAAGTCATGGTCCAGACCGTCTGAGCAATCCGGGCCAAAACTAGGAAGAATGTTGCCCAGAAAATGTATCCAGGCTGTTCACATTCTAGCCCACTTTGGTGGGCTAATCCATGTAGCAAGAAAAGGCCTTTCCTTGGGACTGTTAGAGGAATGAAATATAAACAAAAGGAGTCCAAAAGGGTCCAAAATGGAAGCCCAAAGAAGTTTAGAAAAGCCCAAGAAGACAGCCCAAACAGCCAAGGGGTTTTTTAGAAAAAATTTATAACAGCTAATTTTTGGTTTGTCTCTACCAGCTAGTTTTGTGTCTACCGGCTAGTTTATGAGTCTACTGGCTAGTTGAGGCTCATTCCTATATAAATGTCTCACCTCTCATATGTTTTGAGTAAGGAGGAACAATCGATTCTTCCTTTGTCTCTTTGCACTCTTGTAATTTTCTCTCAAGTGACAATCCTCCCTTTGTAATGCATTCTTGAAATACCATACAAAAAGTTCTCAATCATTTTTTATTCAAATACTTGTGTTCTTGATATCATTATTATAACATGGTATCAGAACAGGTCACAATTCCAATCTTTTCACATGATTCCTTTCAAACTCATCCTTTCTCCTCCATACTCCTAAACTCAACCAACTACTATCAATGGGCATAAGGAGTAAAAAGGTCTCTCAATCTAAGAGATCTCTTAAAGCACATCACGGAGGAGCCTATGGAGGAGTCTAACCCCAAGTACAAAGAGTGGAAAAAGAAGGATGACCAGGTGTTCGTGCTACTATCCACCTCAATGGACCACACTTATTGTATGCTGGTCACTAGTGCTCCAACGGTTAAAGCTCTATGGGACCAAATGTATAATCTCTATAGGCAAAAATCCAACTTGGGGGAGAATATACGAAATCAAACGGCTAATAGGGGGCTTCAAGAAGGAGAGAAAGATACTCACCCAACTATTTGGTGAGCATGGAGATTTATGGAATGAGCTCTGCACCTTAAGATCAGCAACCACCAATCCAAAAATCCTTCAACAGAGGGAGGATGAAGACATTGCAAAAAACCTAGACACCAAAGAAAAGTGTTGGTTTTTGCATCCACACTTGAGGCCAAAGAGGGGTTAAGGAAGCCCCAACAACTCCAACAGTTCCAACACCGTCCAAGCTACATCACTCGAGTGAATCATCGAAGAAGTGGTGACAAGGTGCTTCTCAAACAAGGACTTAATCCCGGACTTAATTCTGGACACAATTCTGATACTTGTTCTAACTCTACCCCTAAAGTTCATGATTGGTTATTAGACTCCGGATGTGATCATCATATGGTTAGGGACAAAAGCAAATGTCAAAATTTAAAACCCCTCCCTAACCATAGGGAGATCAAAGTAGCCAATGGATATAATTTAGATGCTAAAGAATTTGGGAAAGTAAAAATTTTTGGCAAAAAGGCAAAGACTTTATATGTCTCCGAATTCTTATCTAACCTTATGTCCATTAGCTAAGTAACCAAAGACCAAAATTGTAAGGTTGTATTCGATCCTAGCACTGTTGTTTTTAAGGATCTCAGATCGAACCAAGTCATTGGTAGGAGATCTAGAAGAAACAACCTACATTACATAGATGAAGACCACTATACTCTTACAACTTGCCAAGTAGGAGATTATGTCTAGATTAGGTCATCCATGTAAACAAGCTTTGCAAAGCCTATTTCTAACAAAAAAATTGTGAAGATAGGCGTTATGAAATCTGTAATTTTGGAAAGAAAAACCGAATGTATTATCCAATCTCAAAAATATTGTATAAAAATGCTTTTGACCTTGTGCACTTATATATTTGGACCTCACCTATATTATCTAGAAGAGAATTCAAATATTTCATAACATTTATAGATCACAAAACTAAATACACTTGGGTATTTATGCTTACCACTAAGGCACAAGCATTTGAAGCATTTAAGACTTTTTTAGCATATGTTATTAAGCAATACAATGCTAATCTAAAGGAGTTTAGGACAGATAATGGAGGTGAGTACATGAGCAAAGACTTTACTACATTCTTACAAGAGAAAGGGATAGTCCATCCAACAATATGTCCTTATACCCCACAACAAAATGGTGTAGTTTAAAAAAAAATGTATCTCTTAGAAATCGCTAGGGCCATAATGCTTCATGCTAATACACCAAAGACTTTTTGGAGTGATGCTATTGGTACTGCAGCTCACTTGATTGACTGTTTATCAACTGGAATTCTTCAAGGGAAATCCCCTTTGGAAGCTCTCATTAAAACAAAATCAGAAATAAGTCACTTAACAGTGTTTGGGTGTGTGTGCTATGTACAGACCCTAGGAAAATTTAGAGATAAATTAGATAAAAAGGGCAAGCGATGTGTCTTTCTAGGATATACACATTATCAAAAGGGTTATATATGTTTTAATCCGGAAACTAACAAACTATACACATCAAAAAATGTGATATTTATAGAAAATCAATTTTATTTTATAGGACAAGATAAAGAAAAAGAGTTGGAACCTAGAAGAGAAGATCTGCACATTTTCCTCTCAATACCTAGGCCCACAAGTACTTATAATCACACCCAGAAGAAACTCCAGAACAAAGAGAAGAGATGCAACAAGCAAGTGAAAAAGGCACAACGAAGCCAGAAATAGAGGAGGTACAAGAGCAAGGAGGAGAACATGAATCATCTTTTTTGGTTCAAGAAGAGGAAACAAGCGATCATTCGCCGCCACCTTTTCCACTTAGGAGATCATCAAGGTTTGGACTCCCTCTTTCTGAATGGATGAATCGCAGAATTCCATTGTCTGAATACTATACTACTGCTAACACATCTATTGATCACCAAATCTTCTTAAGTGACATTGATAAAGTGCAGGAACTCAGGTCATTTAATGAGGCCAATGAACTTCCGGAATGGAGAAAGGCAATGAAAGAAGAGTTGGATGCATTGGCCAAAAATGAAACTTGGAAGATCACCACTTTTCCCAAAGGAAAAGGAGCAGTAGCTTGCAAATGAGTTTACAAAGTGAAGCACAAAAGTGATGGGTCAATTGAGCAATACAAGCACCATTGGTTGCAAAAGACTTCACACAAACTTATGGAGAAGACTTAAATGAAACTTTTGTATCAGTAGCTAAAATGAACACAATCCGAATTCTCATGTCTATTGCAACAAATCAAGGGTGAAAAATGTACCAAATGGATGTGAAGAACACATTTCTTCAAGGAGAGCTAGTGGAAGAGGTGTACATGCATCTTCTACAAGGTTATCAATCACAAAAAGAGGGGTTGGTATGCAAACTTACGAAGGCTACCTATGATCTCAAGCAGTCTCCACGGTCCTCGTATGCAAAACTTAACTCAGCTCTTCTCAGTGACAATTATAGGAAATGTAATAGTGATAATTCATTATTCATCAAAAGGGATAGTGAAAAGATCACTATTATTCTTATTTACGTAGATGATATAATTGTCATCGGGAATGACTTGAGTCTCATAGACCAAACTCGTAGTTTCCTTAAGTCTAAATTTAAAATTAATGATTTAGGGTTACTAAGATACTTTTTAGAAATAGAGCTTGTCTATTCCCATAAAGGGCTTGTTCTATCCCAAAAAAAGTACACGTTTGATCTTTTGCAGGAAACTAGAAAAATAGGAGCAAGACCAACTATCAGTCCTGTTTCATGTGGAGACAAGGGAAAAGATGATGATCAGCCCTTCACAGATGTGCAAAGATGTCATAGATTAGTTGGCAGGTTCATTTACCTCACCATTACTTGGCCGAACATCTCATATGCAATGAACCAGATAAGCCAGCATATGCATGCCCTACAAAAGGAGATTGGAGAGCAATTGAAAGAATTTTGAGATACCTGAAGAGGACTCCAGGAAGAGGCTTATGGATGAAAAACAATAGGAGCACAGAAATTGAGGGATTTTGCAATGCAGATTGGGCGGGAGACTTGAGAGATAAGGAAATCCATAATAGGTTATTGCATGTTCGTAGAAGAAAATCTTGTCTCTTGGAAGAGCAAAAAACAATTTGTGGTGTCAAGATCTAGCACAGAAGCAAAATATAGGCAACTAGTGAGATTGTTTGGTTGAAGGCTCTAAGTACAAGAATTAGGATTCCCAATTATTCAACCAATCAAGTTTCATTGTGATAATCAGTCTGCAATCCACATTGCTTCCAATTTAGTTTTCCATGAGAGAATTAAGCACATTGAGGTTGATTGTCATTTCGTGCGGCAAAAGGTAGAAGACAAGACTATCATCATCCCTCACATAAGGGGTTAGGAGCAGCTTGCAAACATCTCCACCAAAGGGATGACAGCTGAACATCTTCAAGCCATCCTTGTCAAATTAGGCTCCATAGACATTTATTCGCTAAACTTGAGGGACAATGTTGAAGAACAAGGCAATCAACCATTTAAGGCTCAAAACCAAGTCCTCAAGACCTCAAAATGAAGCCAAGTCATGGTCTAAACTGTCTGAACAATAAGGGCCAAAACTAGGCAGAATGCTGCCCAGAAAATGTATCTAGGCTGTCCAAATTCTAGCCCACTTTGGTGGGCTGATTCATGCAGCATGAAAAGGCCTTTCCTTGGGATGGTTAGGGGAATTAATGATCAACAAAAGGAATCAAAAGGGTCCAAGATGGAAGCCCAAAGAAGCTTAGAAAAGTCCAAGAAGACAGCCCAAACAGCCAAGGGTATTTTGGGTAGAATTTACAACAGCTAGTTTTTTGTTTGTGTCTACCGGCTAGTTTTGTGTCTATCGGCTAGTTTATGAGTCTGTCTAGTTGAGCCTCATTCCTATATAAATGTTTCACCTCTCAATGTTTTAAGGAGGAATAATATCTTATTCCTTTGTCTAAACTCTCTGCACTCTTATAATTTTATCTCAAGGGACAATCCTCCATTTGTAATCAATTCTTGAAATACAATATAAAAATTTCTCAATCATTTTTATTCAAATACTTGTGTTTTTTATATCATTATTATAACATATTATGGGTTTCATTTCATTTTTCTTCTTTATTTGTTTTGCTTGTATCTAATGTTTAGCCTTTACTTATTATTTCCGTTTCCTTTAATTAACTCTTCTTTTATATCAACAAAACGGAGAAAAAGGAACAGCATTTAAGATCTCATTTTATTTTTGAAGAATGATGGGAATAAAAGAAAAAAAAAATATCCATAATATCTATCTATTCATGCTGCCACCTCTACGAGGTGTGCGGGATACATGGGACATGATTGGAAAATGGATAAATGCTTGGTGGCTCATCATTTCTTTTTTCACTTTTGGGTGCTGCTAATGTGATTATTGGTTGATATTCTGAGGAAACTACATGGTTTCTGTTACGGGGAATGCTCTGAATGGGAGAGATGAAAGAAGAATCGTGAATTGGATAATTGAACTGAATTAAAATGCATCCATAAATGGAAAATTAAATGGGGTCTGTTATAGATAGAAGCAAAGCCTCTTGGCCTTACCCTTCAGCAAAGAGCTGTTCCAATTATAAGAAAAATTCTCCTCCCATCCGAGTTCATCCCCACATATTTTATCCCTACCCTCAATAACTACTCTAGATTCCTCTAGGGAAGTTGATTATTGCATAACAGCTTTCTAGTTCTTCTTGCACCTGCGTTGATAGACCTTCAGCCCCTTAGACTCCACCTTATCAGCCAATTGTTCAGCCTCTACCACCTCATCGTCCAGCTGAGCTGCTGCTACCTCTTCCCTAACATTGCCCCCTGCTGAATATTCAGCCTTGTCTTCAAGGCTGTAATCCGGAAACTGCTCTTGAAAATCAGAAAGATTGAGCCATGTAGCATCCTCTTTGTTGCCACCTTGCCATCGGACCAACAGCTGACGAGTAGTATGTCCCCCTTTTGAGATGACTTTTTCCTCTAATATTTCATCAGGTGTACAGAGGCTATCATCATCCTCAAGTTCTTGAGGTAATACTGGTTCTGGAGCATGGTTTCCGAAAATGGGGTGAATCCGAAAACCTACAAGCAGCTGAATCTTATATACCACTTCCCCTATTTTCTGCATAATAGGAAAAGAACCATAGTATTTCGCAGCTAGTTTGGCATTACTCTTGTGTCAGACAAAAACTTGCCTGTAGGGTCGCAGCTTAAGAAAAACCAAATCTCCAACATTGTATTGTATGTGCCTCCGATGAGCGTTGGCAAATTTTACCATTTGTTGTTGTGCCCTTCTAAGATTATATTGGAGTTGCTTCAAAATCTCATCTCTGTCCAAGAGCCCCCTGGACACAGCCTCCACTCTTGTTTCTCTCGGAAGAAACCTGTGCACTGCAAGGGGAGGTCGATCATACACCACGTGAAATGGGGTCATCCCTGCGGATGTATGATAGCTAGTATTGTAACTAAATTTTGTCCATGGTAACCAAGTGTACCACCTCTTTGGCTGTTCGGATGTAAAACATCGCAAGTATGTTTCAAGCCCTTTGTTCAAGATTTCTGTTTGACCATCTGTCTCTGGATAATAGGCACTACTCATTTTCAGTTTCGTGCCTTGCAAACAAAACAGTTCAGCCCAAAAACTACTTAAGAAAATTGAATCACGGTCGCTTACAATGGTTCTTGGGATTCCATGTAATCTAACCACCTCCTTAACGAAGGCTTCCGCGACTGTCTTTGCTGTATAGGGATGTTTTAAACCAATAAAGTGCACATATTTTGACAATCTATCAACCACTACCAAAATACAATCCCTTCCTTGTGATCGAGGAAGTCCATTGAAATATCCTCCCAAACCACCGTAGGAATAGGCAAAGGTTGCAAAAGTCCCACCGGTGATCTAGCCTCATACTTTTGTCGCTGACACATGGGACAGGCTGCCACAAAGGTGAGGACGGATTTCATTATTCCTTTCCAATATAAGTTTGCGGCCAACCTCTTGTAGGTTTTCAAGGCGCTAGAATGTCCTGTCCTGGGAGTTTCATGAAATTCAGCCAATAAAGTGGGAATCCACTTCGAATTTTTCGGGAGCACCACTCTATTGTTATGCAATAGTGTCTCATTCACCAAGGTATATGGGGGCCTACAGTTAGGATCTCGTTTCAGCTCCTGTTTCAGAGCGGACAGCCTTGAGTTGTTGTCGATTTCCTCTTCTATTTGCTTCCAGTCCTCCAACAGCTGCCATGTCACTGCAGCAGATGCATACTCCTCCCGCAACTGTGACAGACAATCAGCCACTTTGTTTGTGTACCCTGGTTTGTATTGCACCTAGAAATCATAGCCCAATAGTTTGGACAGCCAATTTTGTTGTGCAGGGGTCGTAATTTTCTGTTCTAACAGAAACTTCAGGCTCTTTTGGTCTGTTTTTACCATGAAGTGCCTCCCTATTAAGTACGGACGCCAATGTTGAATTGCTAGAACAAGCACCATCAGCTCTTTTTCATAGGCTTATTTGGATAGGGACCTTTCCGAAATGGCTTTACTAAAGAAGGGAATGGGTTTCCCATTTTGTAAAAGAGCCGCTCCTACGCTCTTCCCAAAGCATCACATTCAATGACAAACGATTGAGTGAAATCTAGCATAGCTAGCACCGGGGCTTGAACCATTGTCGATTGCAATGCTTCGAAGGCTCTTTGGCTTCCATGGACCAATCAAACTTATGTTCTTCTTCTTTCTTTAACAATTAACAATTCCGTGAGAGGATGTGCCATCTTTCCAAAATCACGAATGAACCTCCTGTAGTAGCCGATTAGTCCCAAAAACACACGTACTTCCTTTGAAGAACGAGGAGTCGGCCAGTTTAGTATACATGATATCTTTGCTGGGTCCATCTTCACCCCATTCCCAAAAATTACATGACCCAAATATTCAATGTCTCATCTTCCAAATTGACATTTCTTCCTATTGGCCAGCAAATGGTTGGTTGCCAGAGTTTGTAAGGCCATGTCTAGGTGGTTCAAATGATCATACCAAGTGTGACTATATACGAGAATGTCATCGAAGAATACCAAGATAAATTTTCGAAGGTAAGGTCGGAACACGTCATTCATGGTGGCTTGAAAAGTGGCAGGGGCATACTTGGTTGATATTCTTGATGTTTTGATTATTCATTTCCCATAGATAATTAAATCAGTGCTAGAATGTCTTGATATGATTATTCATACCCAATGTTTGTACTTGCTTTAGTTATGGGTTATCTTGATGCTAATTGCTTTTGAACTACATAAGTATCTTTCTTCCTTGCTAGGCTTTTACTACTACCTTGTAAATCATACCACAGTGTATTTCTTTACTCAGAACCATATTACTGCAATTGTAGAGTATCATACTTTATATTCACACTTCGCAGTGTGTCTCTCACGCATTCTGTTTCTTGCTCTCACTCCCATGCCACAAACACCTGAAAACTCCGGAGATTTGTCTCAGGAGGCAAGAGATCTGCGTTTAAATAGTCTCTAGTGAGATCGGCTGCAGTTTCTCCTGGTATTCACTTTGTGCATGAGAGATAATGTTATTTTAAGAAATCTGAATTTCTTAATGTTGGCAAGAGAAAATAGCCTTATTTTTTGCTTTACTAACGTGCTGTATCTAATGTTGGCTCTATAATAATGCTTATTATTCATAATGGGCAGGCATTGGTTGCACTAGCCAAAGAAATAGCTAAATCTGGAGTACCTGAAGGAGCCAGAAAGATTAATGGAAAATATATCCACTCTCATCTTCTTTCCCGCTTGGAAAGTAAAATTAGATTGCTTGCACGGGGGGAACTTTGGTTACACATAAAATCTTGCTTACATTAATGAGGTGAAATCTAATGATATATTCTAATGAATTCTGCTACCCTCTTTTGGAGGAATTCTCTGCTAAATTAGATTTGTAGTTGTTTCTGTAGGACAAGGTTTTCTTAATCAGAATTTGTCTGATCTTCCATCTATGCTGGCCATGTGATGTAGTTGGAATCATCACAGGTAGACCTAGGGATTGAGGGGGGTTCAACATAATGGACAACATGAGAATTCTGTTAGCCCGGTTGCAACATTTTTTTGTTTTTGTTTAGCCAGTGTAATTTCTAAACTTAGGGATGAACCTATTTAATTAACTTGAGCATACAGTTTGTGTTTGCTGACTGATCAAATTTAACTCCCATATCCATGTTTGCTTCAGAAAAAAAAATTATTTGTCTAAATTTAAAAGTGCACATGTCGAGTGTACTCTGATATAGAACTTGGAGACTTCGCATGATGTACCTTTTTTTAAAAAAGAAAAGAAAAGAAAAGAAAAGAAGACTTAAATCATATGTTTGACTTAAGTTTCAAATTATCTTAGTAGTTGATAATATAATATTAACAATGGCTTGCTTTAAAATGAAGTAATCAGAAACAGAAAGTGTTGGAATTTAGCAGTTGCGATTGACCCATTTTTACTCAAACCCTGCATTTGTGTTCAGAAGTATTTAGCCGAGCATTGACAGAAATTCCAAAAAAAAAGGTTTTTGATATTTTTCTTCAAATCAATTTTTATTTAAAGTTGGTTTAAAAATATATAAAAAAAAAGATTAAAAAAAGAAAGAAAAAACCTGTTGTATACAAAATGGCTTAGATATAGCTGTGTATTTAAGGTACTTGAAAACATGGGGGGAAAAAGTTGTAGATTATTAAAAAAGACTCAAAAAATTTTGTACATATTGGTATAATTTGATAAAAATCTGAAATTAATTGCAGTGAGAAGTAAATCAAATGAAAAGATCAAGCTATCTAGATCACTCGAACATAACAAGAATGTGCAACTATTAGGTACTAGAAAGTACTTATCAAGTTCCCTTTGTTCTTGAGTTTGAAGAAATGGAAGGATGAAGTTACAGTTATAACAGTGATTCACCTTTGCTAAGGAAACCCTCCCACTGAATCGAATATGCACTCCTTTTAAATTAAAAAAAGTTTTAAATCTTAACTTCGAACAAGCAAATAGTACAAACTTTTTTTCAAATTGTTGCTGTTAGTCTAAATATATATATATTAATCTGGATGGCAATAATTGAGATTTCAGAAGAAACGATGAAGGGGGGTATGCTTTAGCAGAAGCATCAATAATAGGGTTGGTTGGGATTCTGTTTGAGGGAAATCATTTATTCTTGATTCAGAGCCTCATGTATATTTTTTGATAATAAAATTAGCTTTAGTTAGAATTATTTTTTCTACTGTTGAACAAATTTCTTTTCTTCTCCTTTTAAGCTATGCATGACAAGCTGAAAGCACAAATAAAGGATTTGGATGCTGCTCAATCTAAGAAGGCACTTGTATCCTGGCTTGGCATGGATGAGGTAAGCATTGAAAATGGAAACTCTTTTTCTCCCATGTCTATGTTGTATATTTCTTGAAATTTGGAAAATAGCTTCCTTCTACTCAATTGCTATTCAAGAAAGGATAATCTGACTAGCGGCCCTTTGGCAGAGTGGTAACAGACCCTGACCTGATTCAGGGGCTTGACTCACCATAATCCCCTCCTTGTGTAGACAAAAGGGGATAATCTAAATTTGCATGAAAATTCTTGGTAGTGTTCAGAAACTTGAGTTAGTAAATTTAAACTAATGTTTCTTCTTTAATTCTGAATGTTTGTTGGAGATATCCTTTGCTGTCAATATGACCTGGAATTAGTTAAATTTTGTTATGCGTGCTATGCCCATGTGCTCCCATATTTTATGAGCACGCCATTTAGATGGCATTAATTTCCAAATGACAACAGATAAAAGACTGAATTCACCTTTTATATGTTACAAAAGTTCACTATTCTACGTTTCTCAGCGTGTGCAAGTTATGGGAAGCTTTGATGGTTGGAGTCATGGAGAACATCTATCACAAAATTCTTAGACAGGGACGGTGCAGATGCTTACTGCATTCATCTTCTGTCTTTTCCATTAGTTTTAAATTGTTGTTTATTTTCTCATAACCTGCCTTCTTTTTTTTCCTTGCCATGTCATGAAGGTATGAGATCAAGTTCTTGGTTGATGGAGAATGGAAGCTGTCACCTAAATTTCCGACTGCTGGTGAGGGATTGATAGAGAACAACCTACCGATGGTTGAGTTGAGCTGCTACTTCATTTTCTGAATGTAATATGCAGAGAATTGATGCTTTTGCTGCTTTGTTCCAGGTAATATTACTTCATTTTCTGTATATCTAGCTTGTATAGTTTTACAGGATTTTTATGATGAAATGCTAATAAAGCTATTAACAGATGGGCTTGTTTATAACTGAGAGTAATTTATCACTGTACCTTAGTTCTCCTTTAGTTTCTTTGGTTCAACTCATCTTGTAGGCTGGACTAGATAACTTGGGATTGGGGCCAATACTTCTCACAACCCATATTTGGTCTTAAACCATCTGTGCCAGAACTATCCAATTGTGTTGGTACGGGACCTTTTTCCTGTCTTTTTTTTTTTTTTTTTTTTTTACTTTTTTCTTTTTGGGTAGGGTAAGGATGAAAACATATCTTGATTTCTAATTTGAATGTTCACCTATTTTACCAAATCAGACCAAGATTGTATGGTATTGGGATGGGATTACTGACCCAGTCCTTTGAATGATTCATCCAAACATGGCCTTTGTGGGTCCATTGGCTGAGCCATGTGGCTTCTCGGCATATGGATCAACTCCCTGTCTGACGCCATTCAAGGGGGTGGGTATACTCGGCCAGGAAAACAAAGGGTTTTCCGGGGGGATAGTCCATCTCTAAACATCCAATCCCATGCGGTCAAGTCCCCATGCCTAGATTAAGATTGATGCCCATTTACTTGGTAAGACAATTTCAATATCAAAGCCTGTTATGCATTGTATTCTTAATTATGAAATAATTCTCCAATTTTATTAAAAGATTTCATATTGTAAAACTTTTATTACGTAATAAGAGAAGAAAAGCATCATTTGTCAAAAGAGGCCTTAATGCATTTCTTCTTTGAATCATTTTCTTTTAGCAATAACTTATAAAAGTTGTTGAGAATTGGGGTATAAAAAGTCAAAATTATTTTTCACAGACCTGTGAATATCCGAATATTCATCAATTATACTAAGGTGATGAATTACTTATGAACCTTTTTGTGGGCCCACCCATAATTTTGGGTTTTCAACCATAAGCATGACATTATGCTCAAAGGCAGGCGTTGGGTAACACTTGTTACTAAGCCATAAAACTCTTTTAAACTAATTATTTTAGTCTTTTTTTGTTACACAAAGATTTGAATTCCGGATCACGGGGTTGGGGAGGAGGATTGTGACCATTAAGTTGTCCATTTAAGGGCATTAATTATTTCAATCTAATAGTTATTAAATTCGACTTGCACATTAACTCTTATGTCTTGAAATTAATATTTCAATAGGTTGAACTAGTGTAGGTACCAAATATATGTTGAAGGGTAAAAAATTCTTCCTTTATACTCAAACATGGATAGCAGCGCAATTGATTTTAAATTTTGAAAATTGCAAATCTAGGGTCTCTGGTCAAAAATAAAATTATTGGTGTTTCCTAGTCAACTTAAATGGTTCAAGTCCCATGAATAAGAATAGGTCTATTTATGGAGTTAAATGCATAGGTTTGGTGACACCTTTGGAGACCTCCCCTAATGGGCTCTAGTAGGTCAATCCGGATTAGTCGAGGTGAAACTCCGGATACCAGATGGTAATATACAAAAATAAAAAAATGCATAGATTTGGTGATCCATCTAAATCCTCATTTTTTAAAAGTAAAAAATAAACAAGTATACTGGAAGGCTACTGATGCATAGGTCAAAAGAGGAGATTTTTTTCTATTTCTAGTTTTACCCATAAATTAAAATTATTTTAAAATTTAAAGTGCAGTTAAAATAGTTTTTTTATCTTTAAAAACAAGACCCACAAGTTGAGGGTTGAATCGTTATTAACGTGTTGGTTGTACTGGTTGATTGCATAAACGATTCAATTTATGAACGGATCTATAAATGTATGAATATGGATCGAGGGTTGGCGTGATCCAAGCAACGGGTTAGTTCGTGTTTAATAACTATGAATGGAAGTCATATTCCCTAAATTTTAGCGATTGAGACCGAATACTAATGAATCTTTTTCTAAACTTCATTGATTTTGACTTTATTTTTTGCTTCGAGGATGGTGGGAGTGGTCCTTTGGCTAAAGCATCGGCCAAGGTTCAAATCACAACCTGGTTCCACTCCCCATAAACATGGGGGCTCCATTTTAGAGTAGAATATAAGACGGAAGGGCTGCCACACAATAGAAAGGGCAAAACATGTGTTTGGTTTGAAATATATGAATAAATATTAATAATAAATAGCTAGAGAAAGAAGAAATATTTTCAGAAACTGTCAACTATTTTAGCTGGTAAAGAATTTTTGAGGGGAAAGTGAAAGGCCGGTTATGGGATTAAATTATCTTTGGACCAGAAAGGCGAATGTAGACACAATGGAAGAGATATATGGTAATAAAGTTGAATATGGCCATACAAGGCAGTCGATTTTTATCAATAATAAATCATTTTCCATTTGTAATATATATATAATATAATATATAATACAAAAGATGGATTTTATTTTAGATATCTTTAAGTGCATGACAATGCTTGTAATGTGGGCAACAAAAGTGTTGTACCAAAAGGATACCAATAAATGAGAGATGTTGCTACCAAATTATGTGGTACCCCAATTTGACTACACCGATTGGGTCACTTTTCTCATTTTCCAAATTTTCATTTCTGATTTCTAGGCTTTTGTCACATTGATTCACAATGATCACCGACATGAGGGCTTTTTTTTTATTATTATTTAGATTTTAATTGACTAATTCAATTTAAATACTATAAAATTTATTAAAAAATTAATTTTTTTAAATTTCATATCTCCATTTTTTTAACTCAAATTGGGAACGTGATAAATATCCTATCACTAGTACCAACATCAGGTTTTTGTGGACAGAGAGGTACCCCTATTTAGTTCTGTATACAATTAATCATTAAGCATGAAGCCTTCGATATACTTTCCAACATATAAAGCATCCAATAGTGCCATTACACATTTTCCCAACACAAAAAAAACCCCACTAGCTTCAATCTACAATAGTTGGGATGTGTTTGGAAAATTGATCATAAGTGCTTTTTATAAATTACAAAATCTGTTTTTTTTTTTTCTTTCTAAGTTTTAGTATGTTTTTTAAAATTCAAAAATTTCATCTAAATAAATTACCAAACATTCACCTTTTAAGGATCCTAAAGTCCAAAAATCACTGCACAAATGCCAAGGACCATAAAATGTTGAGCGACTTGCCATTTTACTGGAACAATAAAGGGCTTGGGCTTGCGTATTAGGTATTGTAGAATACAAAAATTCAGAATGAGGAAATTTGTGTATGGTGCATAATGGAAATGTTGTTTTCTAAAGCTACATAAAGTAATATTGTTCCATATTCATAAATATCATACAAAAAACACAATTAAGGCAAGATTATTAAAAGGAGTGCATTGTGGTGGAAGAGTGATTACACAACTCTTTCGAAAGACATGATTTTTTTTTTCCAAGAAAAAAAAAAAGCAATTTCCTCCTAAATTTCAAGACTGATGTGGACTTAATCTATTGATGTTCTAATAATAATAATAAAAATAATGGGTCAGGAGTGCTGGACTGATAGGTTAGAGGGTCATTTTAATTGCAAATACAATTATGGATTATTTTATTATCTTAATTCATGAGAAATAGTAATCACTATAACTAAATTTATTAGTAGAATATTAAATTTTTTTAATCAAAATTTTAAATTTGATTATTGAAAATAAAAAAATAGATACTAAGAAAATAGGTATTTGAATCGGATTAGTCAACTAATTGAATATTGGATTTATTAAAAAAATAGTAATCTTTATATAGGAATCCAATTATGGCAAATCTTATGAATATAAAATCTCAAAATTAATATTATTTAGAGTATTATTTATCTAGAGACGGAAAAAATAAAAGAAAAATAAAAACCTACCCCGGAAAACGTAAAGCAAGCACCAGCCCTCTCCCGCGTGGAATCTGTTTTACCCCTTTTTTTATTTACTAAAGTTGCTCTCTCCCCCATTATATGTAACCCTACTAAAGGCCTTCTCCAATCCCAAAACTCACCTCTCTCTCTCTCTCTCTCTCTGATTGCCGAGCGTCTGATAGCATTAAACTCAAATCTCCCCACGGAAATCCCAAAAAAAAGAATCACGGATATTGAATGGTTGAAACCGTCCGGAATTTGATGCTTCTTGTTGCTGTTGTTGCTCATCTCTCTCCTTTTTCTGCGCGCGCTCAGTCTAAGAAGCACGCCGGCTGGCACTATCGCAGCCTCGGCCTCGACCCTTCAACTTGAAAGAACCCCCCCTTCTCTTCCTTTCTTTTTCTATATCTTCAACTCTAAACAAATATGATGGGTCAGCAAAAGCAAAAGAATCACAATAAGAATAACAATGACAAGAAGTCCAAGGAGGCGAAGACGGGTCGGTTCTTGGTAACAATCACGGTTCTTGGAAGCGCAGGACCGATTAGATTTGTGGTGAATGAGAAGGATACTGTCTCTAAAGTGACTAGCACTGCTTTGAAATCTTATGCTCGTGAAGGTCGACTTCCTCTTCTTGGTACTAATGTTGATCACTTCTTTCTCTACTCCGTCAATTCTACCTCTCAAGGTATTTTCTTCCTTTTCTTGTACTTAAAATAATTAAAACCACCACCGTAAAAACTTTATTTTAATTAATTTTCCCTGTTCCTAGGTTAGACTTTTCTGGGACCTTTACTTATTTTTTAAGGTTTAGGAGTGTGAGAGATTTAATGATCATATTCATTCCAAAATCATAAATTTATGAAGGGAAATTATGAATTATTTTATATTTTAGTAAACCAAATACACCAAAACCACATTGTCATTTCATAAACAGTGTTATATTCTTTATTTGTCATTTTTTTTTTCTTTTTTCTTTTTCTCTTTTGCTATTCATAAACCCTTCTATTTCGAAACCCTACTCCAAATGGGTCCAGTCATAATATCAACGAAAGTACTTTACTAACTGAATTAATAAGTAATTTTGATTAAGTAAATTAATGTAATTTATATTGGATATTTGGAGTCCTGACTTGAAGTCCTTCATGTCTTGGGGTTTTGAAGCTTTGGATCCAGCAGAAACAATAAGCAGCTGTGAGAGTAGGAACTTTTGTTTGTGCAAGAAGCAGATGCAACCACAGATGACAGAAGCACGGTCTGAGATGGTATCTACCAGGAAGGGGAATGGCAGTTGGAAGACATGGCTCAATAAGCCCTTTGGTTTCAAGATATATTCCCACTAGAGAGAGAGAGAGAGAGAATGAAGTCTGTCCGGTCCCACACACTATTGTGATATAAAATATTATATATCAAAATCAAATCAATTATTAAAATATTGTATGCTAAAATAAATTAATAATTGATTTGATTTTGAAAATATTTTACTTATTTTGTTTTCATATTTATAAGAATGAGTTTTTTTTATGTAAACTCAATACATTGTAATATTTTATTTGAGTAATGAATTATTAGGGTTTCATATTATTGTATTGATTCACATTTTTTATATGCTATAAGAGTTATGTTCAATTTTTTTTTTAATACAGTACTAAAAGTCCCATTGCAAAAATTGTTACAAAAATATCTCTACCTTTTTTGGGTTCCCTGTCTAAATTCGTACAATTCATTAGGTCATCTGGTAGATATTTAGTATGTATAAAAAGTTCTACTATCGGACACATTCAAAAACCCTCACATAGGCCACCAGAAATCTTTGCAACATCCATTCAAATCTATGCAATGGTTTCATCCTTTTTGACTCTCTACCACTCGTCCGATCATTCTGTTGTCGTTTGATATATACCAAAGTTTACACTTTTTAAGATGATTTCAACGATGGTAACCAGATCTCAACTTTTTGCTGCTTGTTCTAATAGTCGTTTGGTTTATACCAAACTTTACTATCTTTCAAGTCAATCCCATAAAATCTCTCTGTCATAGCTCAACATCTATTACTACTCTTATCAGATTATCAGAGATTTTTGTTCCTATTAGAGATTTTTGTTTTCACCGTACATAATAATATTGGTAATTTTGGTTAAATCTAATGACCCAATCATGATATATTATTTCTTTCAAATTCAAATGATTTTTCATTATATTACATTAAATTTAAGAGAAATGTTAGAAAATATTATTAAAGAATAATATATATTAAAATAAATCAATAATTGATTTGATTTCGAGAATATTTAACTTATTTTGTTTTCATATTTGTAATAATAAGTATTTTTCTATAAAACCAATCTATTATAATATTTTATTAAAACAATACATTATTAATATTTTATATTATTATATTACTTCTCATTTTTAATAATGGCATCTGAAGATATATAATTTTTTTTTTTTAATAATTCCCACTAAACAGACTAGAGGTCACTCTGTATGATTTGGCCTCTCTGTGCTTTAATCTACCCCTAACCCCATCTGGGCTCAGTTTATTATTTGACTTTGTTTTGATGGTGATGCTGGGACCTGCATCTTGTAATCAAAATCTATGTAAACAACTAAAGTAAAACAGATATGAAAATGCCGGCATTCCTAAGGAAAATAATTCTGGTGATAGATATACCTAAACTGCAATCAGTGACTAATTTTTGTTTGGTTGTTGGTCTATAATTTTAGATTTGGTTTGAGAAGGGCATTTCCTTAAAGGGGAATTGACAAAACAGACGTATAAAGGTAGTTTTGGCCATAAGAGTTTAGATAAATGAAAGTTGCAGTGCGGTGCGGTGCAGTGCCGAGGAAGGTGACACAGACAAATCAAAGAACTGTCAAGTTCAATTATGTCCCTTCATTCTTCTCTTTCTTGAAGGATTCGAATATTATGACTTTTTTCAAAGATGGGTTTTAAATTTGAAGTTCGCAGTTGGTGCATGATTGGATGGGATTCTATAAAATTAATATTTTTTTGATGGCCGCAGGTCCTTGGATCCTAGTTTTAGTACTTTCCTTGTTCCGTTCAAATGCTATCCTATATTTGTCAATTGCTCATTGGCCCACTTTCACTTTGGCATAAAAGGACATATTTTAGTTTTAGGCTAAGTCGATTGCTTTCGTGTTCATTGACAAAATTATTCTTATTATATTAGAATTTTATATTTATTTGCTTTCCTGATAATGTTAAATTACATATTCCAAACTAATTCAAAAACAGCACTCTTGAAAAATAATATTTTTTTTCAAAAAAATAAAATCCAATGTAAGCAAAAAAATGAATTATCGCATTTTAATTCTCCAAAAATTAATCATTCATATATAAATTTTTATCTTAATTTTACATCGATTGATTACCCAACACAACTTTTATCTTTTAGTTGAATTTATGACCGATCACAATGGAATGAAATGTTAACAATTGTAATTAGATATTTTTATAATAAAAAATATATAAACGAAATTTCGATGCCAATCTCAAAAGGGTCGTGGAGTACCCCCAGACCAGTGGATTTTTTTTTTTTTTTCTAAATTGGTAGAATAGATTTTTAAAGTAGCACTATTGGTATCCGTATGTAACTCCCTTATGTCTAAACCAAAATTGGAAAGGGCATAAAAATGCAAATATGGCCTTCTTGTGGACCCTATAGAAAATTGGACTAGTGCATATAAAATATGAATTATTAGATGCTTACATGGGGCATGTCTGTCATACGACTACATATATAAAATATGAATTATTAGTTGCTTACATCCGGCATATCATTTTTTTTTTTTTTTTTACTCTATCAATCAATCGAAATTTAAAATTATATTTCGATTAATCTTATCTGATTTATCAATCGATATTTAAAATTATATTTTGATTAATCTTATCTGAATTATTATTGAGGTTTTAGGAAAAAAAATTTTTAATATAATTCTTTTATTTCTAAAATTTGAAATCAAATTTTAATAGAAGAATCTTATTATTATTTTTATTAGTTCAACTGTACGTAACATGGGTCATATCTCACGTATGATTAAATAGATTTACTGGGGCAGAGCTAAGGTCTTAAAGTACAATAGCATAGGTACAATTGTGTGGCCCATAAAAATTACACTGTCCTTCTAAAAAAAAAAAAAATCAAAGGATAAGAAAACTTTAAAAAAAAAAATGATTTTGGCAGACTGGACGACTTAGTCGAACCATATGAAATTTGGGTCGAAAATTTTATTTTATTTTATTTTGTTTTTTACATATTAGAACTTTAATTTTTGTAGTCATTTTTTGTTAACAAAAGATAGCGTCGAGAGATAAATAATAAGAAACTTTATTGCACCCTTTTTAGAATAATTTACTTAAAATCAAAAAAGAAACCAAGGGTGGGGGAGTAATTTTGAATTTTTCTCATTATACATTGTATAAGTAATTTTACCCCCAAAAAAAAACAAACTTTATAAATGAGAAATGCATTTTAAAATTATGTTTAGTTTATTTAACTTTTAAAGAGAATAATGTTTTTATATGGGTAATATAATAATTGACAAATATGTAAGAAGTTGAAAACTTTTCAAATAATAATTCTTTTTTTTTTTCAATTTGATAAAGAACAAAATTTGTTGAAATTAAATCTAAATTCTTTCTATAATGAGCAAATGCAACCAAAAAATTACTTTTTCAGAAATTCTAATTTTTAAGTATAGCCTGAAAAAAATATATATTCATAAAATGCATTATCATAACCCTTTAACCAAATATTATTTTTAAGACTTTATTATCTTATTCTTAATGTATTACGAGCCATAATGAATTCTTCCATAAAATCAAACGCCACTTTAATGATATAAATGTGACTAATCTTGACCCACTATAAAAATTTGTTTGCTGCGGACAACAATAGTTTCATTTAAGAAACATATTCCATTTTTACAATTTTACTAAGTTTAATTTATTCTTTTTTTTTTTGTAATCAATCAGTATTTAGAATTATACTCCGACTAATTCAATTCGTTATCTACTAAACCGACTATCTGTTGATAAGTTTAATTTATTCTATAATTATACGGGAAGGATCTAGGTTGCATGGATATGTAATTATTATTTATAAGAAAAACAATATAATAATTATAATTATAATTAAATAAGTAAATAATTCATTAAATATGAAAAAATATGTATATATAAAAAATATAAAAATTTTTATGTAAATATTAATTAATTAACATATTGACATATTTCGGAAATAAGTTTTCATACAGAGGGGAGGATTACTTCTATTGTATAAGTTTAAAACTAGAAACCTCTAAATAATTTTTTTTTTATTAAAAGGTTAATTTTGTTCTCAAGTTAATGTCAATGCTTTTTTTTTTTTTAATCTCAACTAGTTAGAACATGGTCAATTTTGTTCAAGTTGTTGTTCTAACTTTTTCTTTGATATGGTTTATTTTGATATTGCAGTATTTTAACTTTTGATTTCAGAGTCATAGATGTAATATTTATTTAATAAAAAATATGAATTCAATAAATATGGATTCAATTCAATTCTACAAGCTAATCGTCAAGTTATATAATATGAACACAGCATAATGTATCTAAAAATAAGTTTCAAACTTTAAAATACTTCCAAATGTTCAAAACTTAAAAGTACTTAAATTAAATTTTTATAGATAAAATGTCAAAATATTGAGAACCAAGAGGTTTTAACACAAAAGGGGCATAAAACAAAATATCAAACATTATCTTCCTCATTAATTTTGCCCCTTATCATTGGTTAAAAATTAAAATTACTGTTTTATCTTGGAACGAAATAGGTAGAACGTGTCTCCAAGAGGACAGCCTAGTAGGTAAGAACTCCTGCTCTAGTGTCTATCCCGAGGTCACGTGTTCGAACCTTGTGGGCACGTGTAATTCCGCGATTATCGTGACACTTATGTAACCAAAAAAAAGAAACAGGTAGAACGCATTCAGAGCATTTCGATTGATAATTGACTAAAATTTCTGGAGCGGACCTAGATGTTGAGTGAGAAAAATTTGTTTCTTTTTTTTTTTTTTTTAGTGAGATGAGATATTTCAACCATTCTAATCAGAACAAAACCAAATTAACAACTTTAAAATCAACTAAATTTTATTATAATTCACTCAGCACATGATTACAATAGAGTTTCTCCCCTCTAACAAGTCAAAATTCAATTACAACAAAATCACTCATCCTTACAACTCTATAATTCATATGGGCCACAAAGCAAAACGCTAAAACATTCCCATGTCTTTGTAGGAGTAATAAACTTTCTCATCACATAAAACACTTTCCAAAATTCATATTTCTTTACTTACCATTCTTTTCTTTGTATTATTCTATTCCCACCTAAAGATGCTTTCTGTAAAGCTGAGGAAATATCATTTCGTGTGGGAATAAGAAAATTCAAGTGTTATCTAAAGATAGAGAAAATATTAGTTGAAATCAGTGTTTTTAAAATCGAATCGGTAATCAATTCGATCAATCTATCGATTCAATGGTTCATTAATCAGATTAATTGGACTGATTTGATAGTTTTATGAACCGAATGACATCACTATAATATTATATATATAATTTATATATTATATATTTTAAAATAAAATAAAATCCATATATTTTTATAAAAAAATGAATTTGTATCAGCAATACATGAAAAACACTAACTACAATGAAAAATTGGTCAGATCAATCTGAACGATTCACAAGTTTTATCATTTTTTACCATTTTAAACCGATTTTAAACAGTTTTAACCGGATTTAATTTCATCCGGTTTAATAGTGCAAACCAAATCGAACTATAGATCGATTCACGGTTGAGTCGATCAAACCGACCAATCCAGTCTAGTTTTAAAAACACTGATTGAAATTCGTTCAAACTAAAAAAATTCGATAACCCTAATAATAAAGGATTCATGACCAAAATAAAAAATATACATGTAGCTCTCTTCACATGAAATTTTAATATTTAAAACCTACTAATTTCATAAGAAAATTTTAAACGGTAACAAAATTAATTATATATATATTTAGTATCAAATTATTTTTTAAATTATTCTGAGCACTCCACAAATATAGTATACATAACGGAGCATCTATTATTGTGTCCCATGCCAATGCTTCACCCAATCCATAAAGGCACCCTTGTTCATGCACATTGACTGTGCTAAGAGGTTTGCATTTCCTTTTCTATCGCTCAATAGTATGCGTGTGGGTATATAGTTACATAAAATGGGATAACGTTCTCTCGCACAAACACTAAATAAATCAAAATCATTGTAATGAATGATTCAAGTTTGCTCCAGCTGTCAGGTTATACCTGCTTGTGAGGTGAGCATTTCTACAAATTGGACAAATGATAGGTCAAATATTACCTTTGAGGACTCGTTCAGTGTTAAATTTTTTAATTAAATTTTATATTTAAAATTTAAAAATAAAAAATATTATATTAAAAAAATTATCACTTAAAATAAATCTGATAAATATTTAAATAATATTAATTAAAATATGATTTCAGATATTTATATGGATGATCGTATTGGGATTGAATCTTTATCCTTTTGCCTGAGTTTTTAAACTACATTTCTGAGCCTAATCCAAAGGCCGGCCCAATCGGCTATGCCAACTTTTGGAAAACAGGGCCAGATAGTGTGCCCAAGCCCGCCAATATCTCAAACCAGGCAAATTGCCGAACCCGAAGGGGTCTAGTAGTTTCGGGACAACAATCTAGCCTAGCTCCCCTTTCCGGTCTAAACTGAATCAATAACTTTCTCAGCCTGGCTGTGGCTAAAGATCAAGTCTAAAACTGAACAGATCCACCATGCTATCACAGAATCATTTTTTATCCTTCTTTAATACTGCACAGAAATTTAAAAGAGATAAAAGAAAAAGCATCACTTATTTGGGATCAAAATGGCATGGGGAGTTAGAATACAGGGTAATAACTCAAATCCAATGCCACATAAAATTCCTAGTATACACCACCCGTTCTCTTCCCTTGCTAACAATGGCACAGACATCAGAAGTAGGAGCCCGTCTCTCTCCATGGCTTCTATTCTGTCAATTTCTTCAAAGTAAGCTTGTAAACTAGATATAAGCTAAGAAAATAGATGGATAAACTTGCGCATTGGACCATTATGATTGTCGTGCCTTTAATGTGACCAGAGTGATAAATTATATAGCTTTGTGGCCTCACTGAGACCAGGTTTCCATTTAGCCACCACCGTGCACCTTTTTTTTTATGCATTCAGTGAGACTCGAACTCGAATCTATTATAACGGGAGAGGGGGAAGGTGTCACTTGAACTAAAACTCGTTGGCACCACCGTGCACCTATCAACACAAAGCTCCATTTTGTGAACAAAAAATAAACTTTATACCGGCCAAGTCTGTTTAAATGTGTTGATTCATTAATTTAATGTTGGGTTTATATGTAAAATAATTAGATTCATTAATTTAATGTTGGGTTTATATATAAAATATTTATGTAATACATATTGTCATTTAAAATAAATCCATATAAAAGTGATATGCTAAATTTGAAAATTTGGTATTTTAGGTTTAACTATCTTATAGGATATGAAATTAAATAAATATTTAGATACCGATGGACATTTATTATTTATGATGGATTAAATAGAGAATGTCAAATAGTGATTTAAGGATAGCTGACATAAATTAAACAGATAAATTTAGAAGATAAAAGTCATCATACAGCTATAAAAGGATTATGGTATCTGGGTCAATACATCACTTTAATCTTCTTATACCCCAATTATACATTTGACCTGAAAGATCGAATCCAAGACTCTGCCTGAACTAAGATCCCATTTGATTCAATTCTTTGACTATGGTATTAGATACTCTTTTATCTAATTTAGATTTTAATTTTAATTATTAATTTTAATTGTACTGATTTAACATAATATTTAGATATTTTGTATTAAATTAATTTTGCCACGGAATGAGCAAATTTTCGTGGGACATTGACGCTGCCCATGAAAACTATCTCAATTCGATTCTAAATTTTAGCAAAAAAGTGATACTCGGACATAAAGGACTATAATAAAACTTGGAGTTAAGAAGAGTGTTTTAAAATCCTCACATAAAGCCTTTGGAGTGCGTTTTTTTTTTTTTTGGTTACTTGATTATCAATATTTGAATTATCCGATTAATTCGATTCGAATTTAGAGGCGAGCACTTCCGACACTTGTTTTTTCATTTTCAAAACTCAAACCCTAAATTTTAATTAAAAGAGTTTACTATTCTTAAGAGAGTTTACTATGAGCTGATGTTGTTGGCCTTTAGGGCCCTTATACTCAAGTTAATGGAAATGACATGGAAAATTATTAGTTTAGAATGCCGGAGAGAGGCATTTTGGACATTCATAAGGGGTTAGTGGAATAATTCTCACTTACCCATGTTACTCTAACCTCCCATTGAATCTCCCTCATATAGAATTACACATAAAGAAGGAGACTAACCTCTCTATTTTTTCATCATTGAGATTCACGATACAATTTTTGTGTGAGTTGTTTCAGAGAGAATATAGAGGGTTTGAGATAAATTCTGAATAGGGAATTTTTCGTATCATTCGGATCACCGAATTGAGGGTTGCAGCATCGTAATATTGCAATGGTGGTTCGATTAACCTCATAATCACAATCCCGACCGCGAGATCCGATCGAGAGATATGTCGTACGGTTCGATCGATTTTTTGAGAATCTACATATTGAGATATGTAATCATATACCCTATCCCTATTTTATTTTTTCAAAAATTATTGTATATTTCCGCTGCACATATGAATCTATTAATTCCAACATTGGTATAAGTGCAATCGTTAGATTAATTAAAAATAATTTTCAGAATTATTTTCGGTATAAAAATATATGGTATTAAATTTGGAGTTCTGATCACGGATGAGTTTCGTGAATCTGAGAACACCACTGTGTTGCCCATGATCCGTAGTGTATGAAAATAATTTTTATTGAATTTTTTGAGCAAAATAGGGCCATGAAAACCGAGATTAAAGTTTTCGGTCTAAATATTAACCGAATCTTTAGATGTTAGATCAGTTGAGTTTAGGACATGTTGATCTAAATAAATGGTTAATATATATTATACGTATGCTGATCTACATTTTGCAAATAATAATTGTGATATTGTGTTGTCGGAAAATGATTTTCAAAAATGGCCGTGAGGGCCGAGATTTGGAAATTTAATTCGTCGTGATTAGGACGTAAATCTTCCAATAAATCGTGTCAAGGATATTTTTGAAAGTTGAATTAAGTTTCAAAAACATGTCCAAAAGGTGATTTCTGTCAACTGGGTCAAAATGACTCAGTTACAGAAATTTGGACAAAGAAGAAGACACCCAGACCCGAAGGGCGCGTGCATACATGCGCAAGCAAGTGCGTGTGGGAGTGGACGTGGCGCGTGAAGGCCACACCCAGCACTTTAATGATAATTAAAAAAAGAATTCTTCTTTGAAGTGTCAACAGCCAGAGTTGAACTGGGCACCACGTGAGGTTTCAAGCACCTCTAACCATCAGCCCACTGCATGGGATGTGATAGGTTGTTATGAAATTTTATATATACTTTAATTAAAATTTATCATATTAATTATTTCTCACACATCAAGATGCAAGTCGCGCGCATGCAGGCGCACAACGGCACATGGAAACTCCAGCGGCGTGTCAGGCTTTGCTGGAATGGAATTTTTCAATTTTCTGACGGTCCCATATCCATAAATGTGACTTTTTGTAGGTTTTTGTGTACTGAATCCAAATCCGAATGGTAAGATGCAAACCTAGATTATGGTGTATGATGTCCATTGACTCATACGCTCGTCTTGGAGTCTGTACTCGAGTTATTTGGGTCTTGATGATTCGTAGGGTACACAAAATATGAGAATAAGTATCGATAAATTATTAAAGTCTCTAAAACTGATTCAAAAATTGTCGTATTATATCTTTGTAAGGGGGATAAAACTGAATGGTGATAAATACGAGATTTTTCACCGATAGATTCAGTTTATCCTCAAGAAGCAAGATCTAACTAAAATTCTGAGGTATGAGATGGTGGACTTCGGAGAGGGTACCACACCTCAGAAAGACGGGATTAGGAGGTATTATGTACATGAAAGAGGAAGGATGACCGAGTTAGGGCAATCCTCCTGAGCATTATGTGCGATAATGCAATCTTGATCTACGAGTAATATCATATAGTTATGTCGGCTTGTCTTGCCCTATAAAGAGCATTGTGATGCTCTTACAAATCCTAAGATGAGGATACTAACTTATAAGTTTAATAACTTATAAGAAAAAGGTTGATCATACGATGATGTAACATTTAATGAAAATGTCGAGTATGATCACCAAGTTGGGGAATATAAACGAGTCTATTTCGGATGTGTTTTCTAACACTGGATGCGATTCAGTCTTTACCTGATTCATGAGAAACTATGAAAATCTATTTCACATACGACGAAAGTATTCATACTTTCACTAATGTGAATAGACACAGTAAACTCGAGTAGGAGCATCTGGAAGCGAGTAGGCCATACCCGGGTCATGCTTACGCAATGGAATCGAGCAAGGCCTTCTATGACACAAAATACAAATAACATAAGTATAAGTAATAGACTCGAGGTTTAGGCAAGAAAAAACTATTCGAAAAAATCGACAACAAAGTATTAAAGCGCAGAAAGAAAGAGTTGGATAAGACCAAAATGTAGTGCTACATCTGTAGTAAACTTGGTCATTTCGCTCATAAGTGTGTCGAGTGAAAATTATCTCTTTCTTCTTTACGTGGTTTGAGATGCTCACTGTTTTCTCTTTTTCGTGGATTGTAAACACAGGAGCAATCGACCACGTAGTTCGAGACAGGAGCACGCATATATAGTTCCGCCGAGTGAGTCCTCAAGTGAGGATTTACGTGGGGAATGGAGCATTTTGTCGACAACAGAGGGAATGACACTTGCAAGTTGGAGTTACTAAGTTCTCAGACTCTATATGTTATTTACGTTCCGAATGTTTGATAGAACTTAATCTCAGCCTAAAATATGCTTAGTTAATTTGAAAATTTTATAGTTTCCATTCAATAAGACAGTTCTTTGATTGGTTCTGGTTTAGTCCATGAGGGACTATGTGCACTGAAAGTGATTCCTTTTCTACGGTGTTTCTTATTATCCTCTTATGGTAAGAGAAGATGAACTGGTTAGCAGTGAATGGTTTGTAGGGCTCGCTAGCTAGTCTTGCTTAGACGGCAAAGTTACAAGAAAACCATTCAACATCGCAATGAGAGCTGGGACTCCGTTGTAGTCGGTTCACTTTGACATCTATGGCCTTGTGAACGAGAGAACCTGAAATGGAGTTGGGTACTCTATGACGTTTATAGACAATTACATGCATTTCAGTTATATCTATTTGATCTCGCACAAGTCTGAAACATTGAGATGCTTTAATAGGTTTATTAGTGAGATTGAGAATTAGTTAGATTTAAGACTGGAGTCTCTCAAAACCGATCAATAACATGAGTATTTGTCTGAAGATCTCTGTTTCAAGAATGGTATTACTAGACAGCTGACTATTCATACTACTCAATGGAGTAGAGTAGCCGAGAGACAAATAGAACTTTATTTAAGACGGTGAGATCTATGATGACGCAGACTAATTTGCTCGTTTCCCATTAGGTAGATGCCTTATTGGCTGCAGCCTATGTCCTCAATCATGTTCCATTGAAGTCTGCAGTCAGTACCCCATATGAGTTTTGGACAGGGAGACAGCCTGACCTTAGCTATTTAAAATTATGGGGTTGTGCCGTATATGTTCATGGCTTTTCGCATCTACACGGTAAGTTAGGCCTACGAAAAAAGAGGTGTATCTCTATGAGATACTCAGAATACTCCAAGGAGAATGTGTTCTAGGTGAGCATACAGACGACACTATCACTAAAATTGAGTCTCGTTATAACGAGTTTCTTGAAAATGATTTCTCTATGAGAGATGAAATCAATTGGGACTTTACCTTCTATTAGATAGGTGAGCCTGGTGGCTTTGATGATCCAGTGGCAGGCCCCAAGAATCCATTACGGATCTGGGTTCTAATGGAAGTAATCCATCTAGAGGTGAAAATGTTTCCCCTCCTCATAAGAGCAATCGAGGACGTGTACCTAACCGTCACTTCCCGATTAAGGGAGAGGCTCTCATTTTAACTCTTAAGAATGATAAGAAACCTTAAATGTTCCTAGAGGCTCTTGAGGGTTCTATAAAGGACCATTGATATAAAGGCCATGAATGACAGAAGGAGTTGATGAGAATCAACGGGATCTGGGATCTAGTTGATTTGCCTGAGGATAGTAAGACCGTTAGGAATAAGTAGGTTCTCGAGATCAAAAGAAAGGTCGACAGATCGGTGAAGAGGTATAAGACCCGTCTGATAACTAGGGGTTATACTCAAACTGAGAGCAAAATTACCTCGATCTATTTACTTTTAGTGATCGTCGCGGATATAGATCTGGAGTGACACCAGATGAACGTTGTGACTGTCTTCCTGAGTTGGAGTTTGGATGAGAAGATCTACAAAGAACAACCATCTGGCATTATTCCTATAGATCAGGATGATAAGGTCTATTGATTTCGGAAATCGACATACGACCTTAATCATCAATCCAGATAGTAGAACTTGAGATTTCATGATGAGGTGATATCTCACAGTTTCGTGATGATCGAGGAGGATCATTGCGTATACCTTATACATTCTTCTAACTCATTCTTATGTTTAAATAACATTTTGTTGATTGGAAACAACAGAAAGTATCTAATAACCGCGATGACGTGGTCATTGTCGAGTTTTGATATATAAGATCTAGGTGAGACTTAGTTTTTCCTCGAAATTAAGATCCAGAGGGATCACTCGAAACAGGTATTGACTCTTTTATAGGAGTCCAATATCAAGGGAGTTCTCGAGTATTTCGAGAAGAACGATTGCAACCCTAAAGATACTTTTATCGCTAAAAAGTTAAAGTCTAAGTCTTGACTAATGCCCTAAGACTCAGAAAGGGTAAGGGAGATGAGTAAAATCCCTTATTTCAGTAAACTGAGTAGTTTGATATACGCAGTGTTACGTACATGATCAGACATTTGTTTTACAATCAGTATGGTAATTAGTTATCGATCAAATCCTAAAAGGGATTACCGGAAAATAGTGAAAGGATTTCAAAATATCTCGAGAGAACTGCGGACCACTCCTTGTGTTACGGAGAAGGTGATTATATCTTGCTGGTATTCAGATACCAACTGGGTTGGTGATCTGAATATATGCAAATCGATATCAGGTTTTGCTGTTTTGTAGTTGCAAGAAGCAAACATATGTATGCCTATCCATGATAGAGGTTGAGCTTGTGGTACGCTCAGCGGCAGTTTAGGAGAGTGTTTGGTTCCAGAAATTTCCGAATCACTTAGGGCTTGTGGTAAATAGTGGGAGGTCAGTGATGATTTATTTAGAAAATCAGGCTGTCATTGACCACACCTGAGACCCTAAGTATTATAGTAAGACAAACACATTGATACCTAATATCACGTTATGCGAGACATCATCGAGAAGGATGAAGTGACAAATTAAGTATACTACTATACAGCATGTTGACTGATCCTTTCAATAAATCCATTGTGAGAGATTCCTGTATGAGATATAGGAATCATTGGGTTTATATATATTTTTTATATTTTTCACTTTGTACTGATACTTATTGTGTTGTATATATATGACAAGTGTGTATGATTGAGCCACAAGTTTATTTATTGCACTATTTTAATTGTCATATATTTTGTGATTTACTGTGATAAATGATATGTCAGGCAGACGTGGTCGACTCTCACACACGAGTAACCACCTCCAGCTCTGAGTGAGCGGAGATGAGACGATTTTTAGTTGTAAGAGACTCTAAGAGTAACCCTGCTAGAACAGAAGTCGCTCTGATACATGTTTAGGATGAAGTCATATGCGATATGACTGATATAAACGTACCCACATCCATGTTGCCTGTAAGTAGCCAGGTTTGAAATCTCAGATATCACCTATGACTAGTGATATTGTCTCTGAGATACTCTCTCTGAAATCTCTGGAAAAAGTCTTATATGTAGACTAAATCTCATATCTGCATAGTGTTAAAGAAATCTGACATATACCCTTTGAGAGATGGGAGAATAACACTATGGCACGCGTTTCATATCGTGTGTGATATGTCGACCAGGGATAGTGGGAGCATTATTTGAGATATTGATATGATTTAAATCCACATTCCCACTGTGTGAAACCAGAGATCCATTGGGTGTGATCTTTTGTACCCTTATCACTTTTCGTTGTTTTTAGAAATGTTGACTCAGTATTGCTACTTTAGTCTGTTTACTAATAACCCGGAAGATAAATTGAGATCTAAGGGATAAATCTAAAAAAGCAGCTGAATTGAGGTTAATAGATTCGAGTTTAGAAAAAGGAAGACCAATTGACATTATATCATTCTGTTGTATTCATCGATTAGTCTATTATGGTAGTCCACATTGGAATGTAAGCATAATAGTGGATACACAGTCGAGCATTTATTGGGGATCACTTTCGATAAAAAAAGTAACTCGATAAATGTAATTAGTCTTGGATTTGGGGTGTAGTGAGTTATTTTTGGTACTAACGATAGCTTCTCGATCATCCTAATAGGTGCATCGAGGGTCTTTGCTTGCAGGTATACTCGCCGGTTGCATGATGCCCAATTCTGTCTGAAAGTCCAACAAGGTGATGAGAAAAATCGCATGAGTTATGATCATGTGATGGACATAAAATGCCCTCACGTGCAAGTGAGAAATATTAGTTTAAAATCCCCGAGATGGGCATTTTGGACATTCACAAGGGGTTAGTGGTATAACTCATACCTACCCATATTACTCTAACCTCCCCTTGAATCTCTCTCATATAAAATCACACATGAAAAATGAGACTAACCTCTCTATTTTTTCATCATTGAGATTCACGATACAATTTTGTGTGAGTTGCTTGAGAGAGAATATAGAGGGTTTGAGAAAAATTTCAAGTAGAGAATTTTTAGTGTCATTCAGATCATCAGATTGAGGGTTGTGGCGTCGTGACATTGCAATTGTTGTTCAATTAATCTCGTGATCATCATTCCGACCGCGAGATCCAATTGAGAGATATGCAGTACGATTCGATCGATTTTTTAAGAATCTACATATTGAGATATTTAACCCTATACCCGATCCCTATTTTATTTTTTCAAAAATTATTGTATGCTTTCGCAGCGCATATGAATCTATTAATTCCAACAAAAATTAACAAGAAAAATTAGGTATTTGCCAGAATTGCACCGATCAACCACATTTTCTTTTGTTTTTAGGTTTTTTTTTTTTTCCTTCCCTTTTAGTTTCATCAAAATCTTTTTGATAAATAGTTTATAAATAATTCTTGAAATTATTATTTACTTACTAAAGCAAAAAGAATAGTGTGGGCGCTTTTCTACATTAGGTAAATTCTTTTCTTTAGCTCACATTAATATATTTTTTAAGTTATAGATATTTAAGTATTTTCACGTATTTTATCAGTTTATTTAGTTTTATTCATTTATCAGTTTATTTATTTTTGTTCAAGTATATAAATGTTGGTTTTAGATCTACTAATTCAAAATTTTAAAATTTTCATTTTAGAGTCACTATAAAATTAAAGCGTTGAGGTGACGGTAACATTTATAGGTGGTGATATGTAGCGACTGTTTTTTATGACGTATAGCAACACTTGTGACGAAACCGTTAGGAAATATATATATTTTACAACGGTATAATATTATTCGTTAAGAAAAATTTAACAATCATTAGTAAAGGTTAGACAACCGTTTATAAAAAGCGATATTGAATTTTCACTGTTATTATTTGTGGTCAGTAAATATAAAACTTTTAGGGACGGTTTGAAAACAATCAGTATATAACCATTTTTACTGTCTACCTAACCATACCGTCTATATAAATTCTATATTTATGCTAACTCATATATTATACAGTCTTTAAAACTATATTCAATTCAGACGCTTATCTTTTGTGGTCAGTAAATAAGATAGAGTTTTAGAAACGGTTTGATAACAATCTCGATATGATTACTTTTACTCACTACTTAAGCATATCGTCTTCATAAGTTTCATACAAATCTGACGATTATTATTTGTGGTTAGTAAATATGACAAAATTTTAGAGACGGTTTGAAAAATATCTCTAAACAACTCTTCTTTACTATCTAGTTAACCATACCGTGGACATAAGTTGTATATCTATGTTAACTAATTCATTGTACAGTCTTTAAAATTTATGTTCAATTCTGACAATTATCATTTGTGATTAGTAAATATGACAGAGTATTAGGGACGGTTTGAAAACAGTCTCGATTTGACTTTTTTTACAGTCTAGTTAAGCATACCAATTTCGTAAGTTCTATTCAACTCTGACAGTTATTATTTGTGGTCAGTAGATATGGTAGAGTTTTAGGGACTGTTATTTAACTGTCTCTATATGTCTATTCTTTACTATTTATTTAACCATACCGTCTGCATACGTTCTTCATCTATCCTAACTCATATATTTTCCAGTCGTTAAAAGTTATGTTCAATTGAAATGTTTATCTTTTGTGGTCAATAAATATGGCAAAGTTTTAAAAACGATTTGAAAACAGTCTCGATATGACTACTTTTACTCACTACTTAAGTATATCGTCTTGATAAGTTTTACTCAAATCTGACGATTATTATTTGTGGTTAATAAATATGATAAAGTTTTAGAGACGGTTTGAAAAATGTCTCTAAATAACTCTTCTTTACTATCTAGTTAACCATACCATGGACATAAGTTGTATATCTATGCTAACTTATTCATTATACGGTCTTTAAAATATATGTTCAATTCTGACGCTTATCATATATGGTTAGTAAATATGGGAGAGTGTTAGGGATGGTTTGAAAACAGTCTCGATTTGACTCTTTTTACAATCTAGTTAAGCATACCATTTTCATAAGTTCTATTCAATTCTGACAGTTATTATTTGTGGTCGGTAGATATGGTAGAGTGTTAGGAACGGTTTGGAAACTGTCTATTCTTTACTATCTACATAAACATACTGTCTGCATAAGTTCTTCATCAATCCTAACTCATATATTATCCGGTTGTTAAAAGTTATGTTCAATTGAAATGTTTATCTTTTGTGATCAATAAATATGGCATGGTTTTAAAAACGATTTGAAAACAGTCTCGATATGACTACTTTTACTCACTACTTAAGTATATCGTCTTGATAAGTTTTACTTAAATCTGACGATTATTATTTGTGGTTAATAAATATGATAAAGTTTTAGAGACGGTTTGAAAAATGTCTCTAAATAACTCTTCTTTACTATCTAGTTAACCATACCATGGACATAAGTTGTATATCTATGTTAACTTATTCATTGTACGGTCTTTAAAATATATGTTCAATTCTGACGCTTATCATATGTGGTTAGTAAATATGGGAGAGTGTTAGGGACGGTTTGAAAACAGTCTTGATTTGACTCTTTTTACAATCTAGTTAAGCATACCATTTTCGTAAGTTCTATTCAATTCTGGCAGTTATTATTTGTGGTCGGTAGATATGGTAGAGTGTTAGGAACGGTTTGGAAACTGTCTCTATATGTCTATTCTTTATTATCTACATAAGCATACTGTCTGCATAAGTTCTTCATCAATCATAACTCATATATTATCCGGTCATTAAAAGTTATGTTCAATTGAAACGCTTATCTTTTGTTGTCAGTAAATATGACAGAGTTTTTCAAACGGTTTAAAAATAGTCTCGATATGACTACTTTTACTCACTACTTAATCATATCGTCTTCATAAGTTCACTCAAATCTGACGATTATTATTTGTGGTTAGTAAAAATGGCAGAGTTTTAGAGACGGTTTGAAAAATGTCTCTAAATAACTCTTCTTTACTATCTAGTTAACCATACCGTGGACTTAAGTTCTATATCTATGCTAACTTATACATTGTACAGTATTTAAGACATATGTTCAATTCTGAAATTTATCATCTGTGGTTAGTAAATATGGCAGAGTTTTAGGGACGATTTGAAAACAGTTTCGATATGACTCTTTTTACAGTCTACATAAGCATACCAGTTTCGTAAGTTCTATTCAATTCTGACAGTTATTATTTGTGGTCGGTAGATAGTAGAGTTTTAGAGACTGTTATTTAACTGTCTCTATATGTCTATTCTTTACTATCTACTTAACCACCCATCTGTATAAGTTCTTCATCTTTCCTAACTCATATATTATCCAGTCATTAAAAGTTATATTCAATTGAAACGCTTATCTTTTGTTGTCAGTAAATATGTCAGAGTTTTAGAGAAGATTTAAAAACAGTCTCAATAAGACTATTTTTGCTTGCTACTTAAACATATTGTCTTCATAAGTTATACTTAATTCTGACTATTATTATTTGTGGTAAGTAAATATGACAGAGTTCTAGAGACGAGTTGAAAAATGTCTCTATATGACTCCTCTTTTACAATCTAGTTAACCATACCGTCGGGATAAATTCTATATCTATGCTAACTTATATATTGTGCAGTATTTAAAACCTATGTTCAGTTTTGATACATTCATTTGTGGTTAGTAAAAATAACAGAGTTTTAAGGACGGTTTGAAAATAGTCTCGATATTTTTCTTTTTTCTGTCTACTTAAGCATACAAATTTCGTAAATTCTATTCAATTTTGAGAGTTATTATATAGAGTTTGAGGGACGGTTTGAAATGGTCACTATATGACTATTTTTACTGTCAACCTAACCAAACCGTCTGTATAAGTTCTACATCGATACGAACTCAAATATTATAAAAGCTATGCTCAATTCAGATGCTTATCTTTAGTAGTCAGTAAATATGTAGAGTTTTAGAGATGGTTTGAGAACATTTTCAATATGACTATTTTAACTCACTACTTAAGCATATCGTTTTCATAAGTTTTACTCAATTCTGATAGTTATTATTTGTGATCAAGAAATATGACAGAATTTTAGAGATAGTTTGAAAAATATCTCAATATGACTCTTCTTTACTATCTAGTTAAACAAACTGTTGGCATAAGCTCTATATATATATGCTAACTTATATATTGTACGGTCTTTAAAACATATATTAAATTCTGACATAAAATCATTTGTGGTTAGTAAATATGGCAGAGTTTTAGGGACGGTTTGAAAATAGTCTTAATATAATTCTTTTTTCTATCTACTTAAGCATACCAATTTCATAAGTTCTATTCAATTCTGACAGTTATTATTTATGGTCGTTAGATATGCAAGAGTTTTAGGGATGCTTTGAAAACTATCACTATATGACTGTTTTTAATGTTTATCTAACCATATCGTCTGTATAAGTTCTACATCAATATTAACTCATATAATATACTGGCTTTTAAAACTATGTTCAATTCAGACGCTTATCTTTTGTGGTTAGTAAATATGACAGAAGTTTAGAGATGGTTTGAAAATAGTCTCGATATGACTATTTTTACTCACTACTTAAGTATATCTTCTTCATAAGTTCTACTTAATTCTGACAGTTATCGTTTGTGGTTAATAAATTTGATAGAATTTTAGGAACGGTTTGAAAACAGTAGCGATATGACTCTTTTTACTGTCTACTCAAAAATATCATCTTCATAAAGTCTATTCAATTCAAACGCTTACAATTTCTGGTAAATAAATATGACAGAGAGTTTTAGAAACTATTTGTTTCAATAGTGGCTATAGTAAGTCAGTGTGTGGTAAAGTTTGTAGTGAAATACTGTGTAGAGATTTTAGTGTTATAAGTACGAAATTGTCATGATAAAGTATAGTAATGGGTGGTTATATTATTATACATTGGAATAGGAGTTGGAGTTGCGGTTGCTCTAATAAGTTTAAAGAATTAACTACTTCTACACACATCTTTGTCTGATTTTGGTTTTGTCTGTACTTTGATTTTTGTTTTTTTTTTTTTTTTAAATTTAGCACTATCCCTAAACCGGACTAATTTTGCAATGATAGTAAGATTGAGATATGGTAGGTTGCTATAAGTTTGTTAATTTTGTAACTTGTGTCACTGCTGATAACTAGTGGTAACTTATGATAAATAGTAATAATAAGTAGTGGTAACTTGCAGCAACTAGTAATAACTTTACTAACAATAACTTTACTGGTGATAACTACTCGTAACTGGTGTCAAATTCTGGCTGAATTTGAAAAAACTTATCATCTGTAATGTCCAGCGATGCTTCTGGAAAAGGAATTGGATTGTGTGGTTAGCATGCATGCAGTGACCAAGAGTTAGTGGTCTGTTGTCTGGTGTTATGCAAAATGAATATAAGGAGACAGAAGTATACCAAACGCAATGACTAAGCTCTTTAATCAGGCTTCCAGATACTCAACCCGTGCTTAAAAATGCTTAACTTACTAATATTACCCTTTAATTTTGATATAAATGATAGCAAAGTTGGACCTGTATGGGATAATGCACATGAGCAGCAGCTACTCCTAATTTGGCTCCAAGCAGCTACTGGCAATTTATGGGTTGTGCAAGAAATCTGAATTTTGAATAGTTGAACCCTCAATCCTCCAAGTTAATTGCTTGACAGCCACTGCTGGAGGATCTACTACAAATGCATTTTTATACAGGGAAAAATTGGAGTTTATGCAATTACAAGTGCTTAATAGTAACTACCAGAAGATCAAAACCTGGAATCTTGCGATCACAAAACAGTTTTGCTTAGCTTTACATATGATTCAGCAGTCTATTGGTAACACTCCAATTGCAATGAAGAATCACTCTGATATACTTATAAAATTGGTAATTGTACAAAGGTTGCCTGTAGGCGTAAAACATTTTAGAGCCCTTAAATTATCAAGTGATCAGCAGAGGAGTTGTTGAAGCCTATATATCTGTCAAAGGCCCTCTTGCTCTTGGTATAACTATGACACCATTCAGCACGCTGCAGACGAATCCATCACAAGGACTATATCAGAATTGTTCTACTCAATATAGGCATAATGCAGAGGAAAACATGCACACAGTAGAATTGTCTAGAATAGAAAGTGAAGGTGATAGGACTCAAGGGAGAGAATCAAATTATTCTTCATAAAATAAACCTATTTTTTCTTAAAACCAAATCAAGGAAAATCTTAAATCTATGGGACTCCTACCTGAACCACTTTCACCTCTTGGATCGGCCCCCCTTTTTGATCTAGATGGAGCCACATTTGGGACAAGCATTGCAGGCGGTTAAATAGACATGGAGTTAAATCTTACTCTAGCCACCGGACTTGCTGCAATAGAAAATTTTGAAGACTGTTAGACCATATATCAAACCTATTCAAACTCCTTTTCACCCTTACATTCAAGTCCTTTTCACACTCCTTGTCCTTCGTAGTGGTGCGGTCTTAGCTTTTGCTTTTCTCAAGAGTGGTTCAAATGGTTCGGAGATTGGTTTGAATGATTTTTTCTTTGTTTCTGTCTTTTCTTGCATCTTTTCCAAGACACTAGATTTGCTTCTCCCGCTCCTGACACTCACACTCGTGCTCCTGACACTCAGACTAGCCGTGACAATCCTACCCCTAGGCATCCGTTTCCGACATTTGGTTCTCCTCAAACACCCACAACAACTACTTGGGGTAACACTCCTACCCCTACTACTACTCCCAATCCTTTTGCCATTGAGCAAGTTGTTACTCGTGTAATGAGTCGGAAGATGCTACAAGAGAGAGAGTCAAAAAATTTAAACCAAAAGTTAAAAATTTCAAATAATTATGTGTACTTGCTTCCCTTCCCCTGCTTTTTGCATTTGTATTTGTAGTTTTATTCATTTTGTATTTTGATGTGTATTTCAATGTTGATGTGTTGATTTTTTCTATTTTTCAATGTTAAAAAATTCAAGTAATTATGTCTATTTTGTATTTTTGTATTTTTATTTTGATTTGTTTTGTAATTTTTTTTATTCTCTTTGTATTTTGATTTGTAATGTAATGTTTAGTTGTATTTGTAAGTAAGATGGAATTTCACTTGTATCTAAATTTTAAATTTGTAATGTAATGTTCTGTTGTAGTTGTAATGTTTATTAAGAACGTGACGTTGAAAGTGGTTAAAGTTTGTTAATCAACCAAGCTATTAGGTGAGTTAGTACAGTAAGGAGTGTTAAACAATATGTATAAAAGGGGGTAAGCTCTAGAAGAAAGAAGGAAAATGGATTATTTTCTTAATTTGTTCCGAGTCTTCTCTCTCTCTCTCTCTCTCTATCTCTCTCTCTATCTCTCATCTTCTCCATCTCTGCAACTCCTTCTTTATGCTCTCCTTAAATTTTCCTTTCTATCTCCAACCTTTCTTCTATCGCCATAATGATTTCTATCATAATGCCCAAACCACCCATGCTCTGTTTTTACTTCTTACTCTATTTTTCTGTTCCATTTTATGTTTATACTTGCCCTGTTTTTTATTTACATTTCGTTTTTAAATCAATGTCTTTAATGTTCCAGAACTGAGTCTTGTGCCACCTGAGCAGTGGGTCGCAGGGTGACCACCTGTGCAAGCCGTTGTGCTTCCGTGCACCATGGGTGGAGGCCCCTGCTAGCCGCATAAGCTCAACAACCCCTCGTAGGCGCAGTCTCCTCTCATGCAAGCGCAGTCTCCTGCTTATGTTGCCCTCGCCCAGGTATGGGCATAAGCCCGACAACCCCTTGCGAGCGCAGCCTCCAACTTATGCTGCCCCCGCCCAAGCATGGGCATAAGCCCGGCAACCCCTACCAAGTTAAAACAAGTTGCAGAAATCTAATATTATAGGTTAAAACAAGTTGCAGAAAATAAGGAGTGAATAAGAGACTGATATTATAGGTTAAAACAAGTTACAAAAATCTAATATCCAATCTATCCAATCCAGTTGCAGAAATCACAGACATCTAATATTACAGGTTAAAACAAGTTAGGAAAAAAAATGAAAATTAACAAGTTCTCCTTATTTACCAAATAATAATATTATATTTAGAAGACCAAATAAGGAGTGAATAAGAGACTGATAGCATGACAATTAGTGTTCATTAGTGTTCAGTCAGCAAGATTCATCTGTGTGCACTAAGGAAAAGCATATGCATATGCATTTGTAAGGTCTAAAGGTCTAAAGTGATGTGTGTGCACTCAGGAAGAGTATATGCATATGCATTTATAAGGTCTAAAGTGATGAGTCTGGAGTAATAAAATTTTGCTAATTCCTACGTGTATTGAAACACTAAACAATTCGAATTAAGAACATTATAAAGAGTAAAGATTCTAAAGATTAAGAATGGTGACAAAAGCTAAAAAATTAAAACTTACTAAAAACCATAAGGGAAGAATACATCTCGAGAAAAATGGAGATGAGTTCCGATTGTAGGTACTAGCAGGTGACATACCGGGGCGCGATGTGTGTCACGAAAAGAAACAGTTAATTATTAAATCGTCGATTGAGGTCGACCACCCCCAATGGGAAATTAAGGTCTAATGAATGTTTCAAATTCATGAAAGCCATCAACTTTCTTGTAATATTTTCTATGTTTTAAAAACAAAAGAAAAAAAACAACTTTATCTAATAGTAATATATAGTGATAGTAATATAAAAGAACAAAAGAAAAAAAAAACAAATTAATAAAGAAAAAAATATAAAAAAAATATAGGGTAAAAAAATCAAAGAAAAAATGTAATTTTCACTTCCTAAAAAAACAAAAACAAAACAATTGTAAAAATAAAAAAAAAATGAAAAACAAAAACAAAAAAAAAAATAAAGAAGTAAAGAGGGTCTCACTGCATGGGACCCTCTTTTGAGAAAGCACATTTCTTTTTTTTTTAAATAAGCTTTTTTTAATTTTATTTATTTATTTAACTCTCTCTCACTTTTCTTATTATATTCTTTAAATATTAAATAAAATAATAAAATTCACATGATAATTCAATAAAATTATAAATATTAATATTAATTTAACATAAATTAATAAATACATAAATAATATTACATAATAAATAATATTAATAATTACATAATTTTATATAATATTATTAATTACATGTTTTCTTCACCACCCAAATTGCCAACTCTCACCTTCTCAAAGTAAAATATCTATATATATATATATAATTCATATAAAAAAATTTTAATATTTATAAACCTTGAATTCATATTAATAACATTAAATTGATTTTATTAAATATTGAATTAATAATTATGAACTTACCATAAACAAGAATATACATCCATCAATTGTCATCTTCTTCCTCTTCTCCCCTTCTCTTCCTCCTCTCTGAAGAACTTGAAATTGGCAAATTTCATCAGATAACCATTTTAATACAAAATTAGCCCAGTTATATAGACCCGCTTTATCAACATCAATGGTTGCCTTTAGGTGTCTGGAAGAAGGGAAGACATTTGTTGTAGGACATAAAAAACATTCGAGAATGAAGAGCAAGAAGTAGCGTTTAAATTTTGGGGACGAGGCATCTTCCATGTGCATCTTCTCCTTCAACTCTGTATATTTTAGTTTGGAAAAATACTTTCTAATATCTACAAACTCAACCAAAGATAAAGAGCCCAAAACTTCACATCTAGTTGAAGTGATTCCTAGGATTTGTCCTATTTCCATAGGTGTCAACTTAAAGTTTTGATTTGAACCAATACAAAGAAGTTTTTCCATCGGTTCAAATCTCATTATCAATTCTTCACACAATTTTTGGCTTAATGTATCACAGCTGAGTTTGAAGATATTGCCAAACCCCATATGTTTTACCACTTCTTTCATCTCATGACTAAGTGAAAGAATTACCTCCTTTAATTGCTTTGGAGAGCACCTCGTTTGAATCGGTGCTGGTGCTGGTGCTGGTGATGCCATTACTCTACTTAGTGTAAGTAATTTCTTTGTTTCATTCACTGTTTTATTGTAGTTGTCCCTCTCCCGTTCTTTTAATTCCCTCCATTCTTCAATACTTTGACTCTATTCTTGCAAAAATTTTTACATTATTAATACTAATAATAATAAAATTATTAATATATGTAGACGATGTTAGATTTCATTACCTAACTCGCACGCAAGGCACTCTTCTTCTTCTTGTTCTTAGCCACTCCTTTCTTCTTTTCTTCTGTATCTAGAAATGTATATAATGTGTATTAAATTTCTAGAATTTATAACATAAATTACTAAACCTCAAATCAATTTCTAAAAAACCCTAAATACTCTAATAACTAATAACTATAAATAATCTCAAAAGTAAATAAATACGCTCAAATTAAGGATAAAAAAATTAATCGCGAACCTGCAAAAGCCTCATTGTCGGAAGAAACTTCCATTTCTAGTTCTGGTTCGAAATTTTCAAAATCTTCAAAAAAAAATTCTTCAAACCTCTACTCTTGGCCTATCTATTTTTAAAAAAATTCTTCGATTCTTCTTCTCTCCCCTATCCTTATCTTCACTCTTCAGTCTTCACTCTTTACTTTTTTTACTTTTTTCTTCTCCTCCTCCTCGGTCGTTCTCTCTTTCTCCTCCTCCTCCGTCGTTCTCTCTTTCTCCTCCTCCTCCCTTGTTCTCTCCCTTTCTCTGTCACTCAGTTCTGTTTACATACCAATAACTTTTTTTAAGAGCAAAATATGGTTACAAATACTTTTTACTTCTTTAATCTTAACTTTCATCAATGTTGATATGGACAAACCTTCTTGGCGCAAATATTGGCGCCAAAACCATATTTCCTTCTTTTTCTTTTTTTTTTTTGGGTCAAAAAATCAAATTAATAATCACAATTTATTTCATTTTTCATTTCATTCATTTATTTTACATATACAAATACTTCTCTAATATTTCTATCTTCGCTTCTACAAAACAGAAAAATGGAGAGGTCATGGATGACAAATATTCAATCCATTGAATAGTAATATTGACAATTTTTTTGATCACGACATATATGGCATGCTATCTGATGCATTCACACATTTACATAATCGTCAACCAAATTCTCATGAAACTGAATCAACTAAATAGTTGTATTTTCATGAATTACTTAAAAATGCTAAAAAATCAGTCTATCCAAATTCTAAATATACCATGCTTACAACTATTGTGCACTTATACCATTTAAAGTGTTTGTCCGGGTAGACTAATAAATAATTCTCTTTACTATTAGAGTTTGTAGGAGAATTGTTGCCTGATTGAAACATATTGCCAAAAAGTTACCCTCAAGTGAAGAAAGCAATTTCAGTTTTAGGGTTGAGATATGAGAAAATACATGCTTGTTCTAATGATTGTATATTGTACTGGAAATATAGAGATAAAGATGATGCTTGTTATATGTGTGGTGCTTCCAGATGGAAACGAAATGGAGATAAGGCAGATGGAGATCAAGATGGGAAAAAAAAAAGACCAACCAAAATATTAAGATGGTTTCCATTGATTCCTAGATTGCAAAGATTATTTACATATGGAAAAACTGTTGCTTCGATGAGATGGCATTATGATCAAAGAACAAAGGATGAACTCTTAAGACACCCAGCAGATTCACCTGCATGGAAAAAGTTTGATTCCATGTACCCTAATTTCTCAGTTGACCCAAGAAATATTCGGATTAGCTGCAGATGGTTTCAATCCATTCAAAATAATGAATGTTACATATAACACTTGGCCAGTGGTAATAATACAATATAATCTACCTCCTTGGTTGTACATGAAATCTACCAACTTTATACTCACATTACTTATTCCTAGTCGTAGAAGTCTTGGTGATAAGATAAATGTGTACATGCAACCACTCGTGGTAGAGCTAAAAGAATTATGGTAAAAAGGAGTTAATACTTTTGATTCTTCAGTTGGCAAAAACTTTAAAATGCATGCGGCATTTTTATGGACCATTAATGACTTCCCGACGTATGCTAATTTGTCTGAATGGAGTACAAAAGGTAGATTTGCATGTCCAGTATGTGGATATGATACATGTTCTCAATGGTTATATCATGGCCGAAAGTATTCTTATATGGGGCATCGAAGATAGTTAGAGTCTATTCATCTATTCAGATATGATAAATACTCTTTTGATGGGACAGAGGAATTTAGTGTTGCTCTCAAACCACGAACCAGAGCTGATGTTTTGCGAGAATTAGATGAGATTGACTTAACATGTCCCAATGAAATACAAATATGGAAAAAAAAGAGTTTATTGTTTGATTTGCCTTACTGGCATAATGTTTTGATCAGACACAATATTGACATGATGCATACAGAGAAAAATTGTTTTGATGCAATTGTTAGCACAATTCTTGGACAACAAGGAAAGTCTAAGGATAATTATAAGGCTAGACTTGATCTCGAAGACATGGGAATAAGAAGGGGTCTACATGTACGTAGACAACCTAACTCTACGAACCTATTTCTACCTAAAGCATGTTACCAAATGACCGTGCATGAAAAAGATGCATTTCTTAAGGTTTTGAAGAATTTAAAACTTCCTGATGAATGCTCTACTAATATCTCCATATGTGTTCAACTCAAACAGAGGAAGCTGATAGGTTTAAAGAGTTATGACTGTCACGTTTTAATGCAAGAGTTTATTTCCATAGCAATTTGTGGATCACTACCCGATAATGTTGCCTCTGTTATCATTAAAATTTGTAACATTTTTAAATGTCTTTGCTCTAAAGTTCTAGACTCACAAGAACTTGAACAACTAGAGGCATTAGTTCCACAAATTATATGTGAATTTGAAAAGATTTTCCCTCCTTCATTTTTTACCAGCATGATACACTTGATTGTGCACTTGACAAGTGAAGCATGGATTGGTGGACCAGTGATATATAGGTGGATGTATCTGGTTGAAAGGTAATTTTTTTTAATATTTTATTTAACACTGTTCATTTCATGTAACGATCATGTATATGAATTGACTATATGTAATATTGTGTTTATATATATATATGCAGATATTTGCTTCAACTCAAGTCCTATGTCCGTAACAGAGCATGGCCTGAAGGTTCAATCGCAGAAGGGTACATAGCAAATGAGTGTTTGTTGTTCTGTTCAAGATATTTATAGGGAGTTGAAATAAGATTTAATCGTCTATTGCAGAATGATGACAACCAAATTTCATTTCCAGAATATGAGTTCACTATTGGAAGACCTTTGGGAATAAGGACACGTAAAAGACATAAAAGAAAAAAAAAATATCTCGAATTCGTCGAGAAATCATTGCAGCAATACCATAGATACATACTATTCAACAGTGCATCAATTTCCTCATTCAGAGTGTAAGTATACATTGTAACAATATTATAATAATAATATATATCTATTTTAAAGTCTAATATTATCTATTGTTTTATGTGAAGGTAACATTTGCAACATGTTCGAAGAATAAATCGTGGAAAGAAATTGAATACTTTCCAAATTGACAAACTTCATAGCAAAGACTTTAGTAGTTGATTTAGTCGTCATGTAAGTATATCAATGTCAATAGCCAATCATTTGTATTGTTCTGAATTTCAGTCTTTTCATATTTTTAACTTTAAATATTATCTTTTTCAGGTTATAAATCCAAAATACCCTGAGAGATTACAGATGAAGTTAAATAAATTGCTCGTGGACCATATCCATTGGTTAGAAGTTACAATGGATATTTAATCAATGGATATCGATTTCATGTAAAAGATCACGAAAACTGCCTTCAAACTCAGAATTCAGGTGTTGTTGTAGTAGTGGATAACATTAATTATGCAAGTGCAAATGATAAAAGGCCCACCGAAGCTAAAGTTAATTATTATAGAATGTTCGGCAAATTATTCAAGTAAACTATAATGGGATGTATACCTTTGTGTTATTTCGCTGTGATTGGGTCGATCTTCAACAAGGATGCAAGAAGGATAGATTTGGCTCTACACTTTTGAATTTCTCCTATCTGAATCATATGGGTGCGGATTTGCTAGACGATCCTTATGTGTTGGCATTCCAGGCAAAGAAGGTATTTTATGTGTCTGATGAAAGAAATAAAGAATGGCTTATTGTAAAACATGTCAAAGTTAGAGATGAATTCGACATGGGTGATGCAAACCTGAATCAACATCTAAATTCGGAAAGCAACCCTTCAGCGAACCAGGTTTGGGTTCGGACTAATCTTGAAGATGGAGATAGAGGAGATGAATTAACACACATGAATAACAATGATGATGAGGTTGATAGAGTAGGATGGGATGCCTATACATATGAAATGTAATGTAATGTAACGACATTTTATTGATGTGATTATTATTTTATTTTTCCTCTTTTCTTATTCTTATTCTGATTCATAATAAAAATAAGAAATATTAAGTCTAATATGAAACCATAATTTTATTTATATGATAATAATATATGCATGATAACAAGTGATAATAGGTGAATGATATGATAACAAGTGATAACAGGTAAATAAGTAGGCTATAATAACAGAGTGATCGTCTATAATTGATGGTAACAAGTGATAAAGCATGGAAACAAATGATAATAACAGGTAATTGATGGTAACAAGTGATAAAGCAAGGTAACAAGCTAAAATTAAATATAGTAATAGTTTACCTTATAATATATTATTAATTACTTGATTTCATATTAATAATTGTGAATATTATATAAATCAATATTAATTAATATTAAAAATTAAAAAATTAAAAATAAAACGATATGCTTATGTGCCCATTACTATATATTACTATATATTACAATATATTATTATATTATGTTTTATATTATATTCTTAAATATTTTTATTGGTATAGATATACTAGTATTATATAACTATTAGCATATACATAACCTGACACATATTATACTCATACAATTATAAACATTAAGATTCAATTACTATTCACATTATATATTACTATTACATTCTAAAATCACTACTATGTTTTATTACCATATATTACTATATATTATTATATATTACTATATGTTACTATACATTACAATTTAAAATAACCACACAGTAATATTTAAAATAAATAATTTGGATAAATAAAGTGATATTTTTATATGAATCAACAAAATTTCACAAAAATGGAAGGATTCTTATTCATTATCAATATTATATAATTATATATAATTTAATTTATACAAAACCAAATGACAACATTATTATTATTTTGAATTTCAAAGTTCATATTTAATTTACACACACATTAATTAATTATTAAATTATTAAAAAATTAGGTAATTACGTTATCTCATAAAATTTTGGATATATTAGCTTTTGGTGATAAAAATTTAATTGAAAATTAATCTAATCATAAATTTTAAATTAATTGTTTGATCTAGTAAAAATCCTAAAAATTTAATTAATTTACATGGTAACAAGTTATAAAAATTATGTAAACTCAAGACATATGACCAACTAAAAATTTAAAAGAATTTAATGACTAAAAGTATAAAAATTATGAGAAAATATGATATATCATCTCCACTTGAAAGAATTCTAATATAAAAAAAATGCGGGTGAAAAAGTGTAGTCAAATTATCAAATCTTAACTCCCGCTAAAAAAAGGTGTTTTGTAATTACCAAATCTTAATTCCCGCTAACGAAAAACGTGTGGTAAGTTAATTGGCGGTAATGATTTCTAATGACAAAAAAAATGCGGTAAGAAGTGCGGAAAAAAGGTGGGTGAAGAAAAAAAAAAGAATGGAACAAAATGGCGCGCTTTGTAATTGGATTCTAATCCAAAAATATTATATTAAGTATGAAGCATTTCTTTCCTCAAATCTCCACAAAGCTCTTACTCTGACAATATCTATTGTGCGAACCACAGTAGCTATGGGACGAACTAAACGCCGGATGAATATTGTTACTCAACATGAAGAATCACAACAATCCCAACAACAAGTTCAATATGAAAAAACCCAATCTTGCGAAAATGTTACCCCAGGTATTATTTTAATTTGAGATTTGACATTATCATGGTATCCACCGATAACTCATGTTTATTTATTTTTTCAGTAGTTGTCAAGAAATGTAGAGGTCCAACACGCTGTCAAGATATTTGGGACTTAGAAAAACGACAACTATAAAACTTGGCGTGATATGTCAACGGACTATAAAGATGATATGTGGAACATTGTACAGATGTCTATGTTTTTTTTACTCAATGGCTAGATGGAAAAACTTATCTATAAAATTTTATTTCAATTGAAATCAATGACTATAAAGATGATATATTTTCTTTATTTCAATTGTCTTCAGGCCACTTAGGGAAGAGACTAAGAATTGAGTTATTGGAAGTTTGAGTGAAAAATGAAAGAGTTTTAAAAATTCTCTGAAATCAAAATGGTTCAATGATTCACCGGGAATAGATGAAAATATCAAGAGAATAGAAGATGAAAGAGTTGATCCACATCAGTATAAGGAGCTTGTTATTTTTTGGTTGAGTGATAAAGGAAAGGTGCAAATACAATTTACTATGCAACCCATTTTTTCTCTGTGTCATTCTTATACATTTTTCTCTGTTGTAGAAAATTAGTAAAAGAAATTTCGATTGTCGTTCCAAGTTGACAAGTTGATTGATCCACATTGCTTAGGATCGAAATCATTTGCAAAGCTCATACATGAGTAGGTATAAATAATTCATCTCTCCTTTATTTTTAAACATTTCAAACTCTGTTTTGTTTTTTTTTTTTTTTTCATTATAGTTAACACAATCTGGGAGGAAACCTTCTAGAGCTGAACTTTATATTACAAGCAGAATATGATTAGATGGCAGTTTAGTTTCTATAAAAGTATCAGAAGTTGTGGTATGGATGATTATCCTTTTATGTAATTCTAACTATTTTATTTATACGACTTTGACATTTTACTTTTTACTTCTTACAGTAAATGATGAAGACTGGAATGGAGTCTACAGAAGATGTGCAAATGGAAAGTTCCAATTTGTCTTGGGAAAGTGATATTGTATCTAAAGTTTAAGGGTCTGATTCTAGGGGAAGAATTAGATGCGTGGGAAAGGTTATAACTCCCAGTATGCATTCAACTAAAGTTGGGAAGCAAGAAATGACTACTATGATGGAACGTTTAATGGAACAAAATCACAATCTTAGTAATTTGGTCCGCAATACTCTTATGCATGTTGTTGCACATGCCGGAAGTGGACAGCAAAATGAATTGATAAACCTGATTAACGAAGCAAGGCTAATTCCTGGTGCTCAGGTGTGAATGTGCATAATCTTACTATTTTCATTTTTATCTTTTAATAATAATCCTAATCATTTATATTATTAGATTCCTCTAATACTAGATGCTAGTGGTGCACCATCATCATCAACACCTAATTCCATCTCACGAGTAATATTTTCATTTATAACCATTATTTATATTCTTTATAATGTTACTACATGATTATATTAACTTCACTTTTTTATTCATTTTTTTTTATTGACAGAAAGAAAGTTTGACATAAACTTGTTGCTCACTGCTTTGCTTAGTTTTGGAAATATGGGGGGATCGTGACCTTCAAATTGTAATGGTAATATTTTTGGTGATGAAATGAACGTTTTTTGTTTCATTTTTTGTTTCACCAAGAAATGTTTTTTGTTTCATTTTTGTTTCACCCTCTTACTATTAGTACAAGACAAACATGTTATTGTGGAAAATGAATCTTTCTTTTCTTTTAGTCTTATATTTATTACTCAATATAATGAACTACTCAATCTTGTATGTTAATATAATTCTGTTTATATTTATAATATTTTTATAATTCTTTTATACACTCTTAAATCATGTGGTGGTGATAACTAATTTTATATCATTACATTATTTAATTTGATAATAATCAAGTATATTTATTTTAATAATAATATTTTTAAAATAAAAAATAATGAAGTAATCGCTCTCTCTCACATGCATGGTATTTTCTTACGCCCGGCATGCATGCGCGAGCCCCCGTGAGGCATATACTTGCGCCCATCCATGGATGTGCGGGCTCCCATGAGGCATATGCTTGCGCCCATCTATGCATGCGCAGGCCCCCGTGAGGCTTATGCTTGTATCCGTCCATGAACCGATAGTAATTCTAGTAACACATGGTAAGATATGGTAAGCAATAATTAAATCATCAGTAACTATACCCACAATAAAATGTTGTTACATCTCCTAACTAACGGTCACCGACATTTCAGTACTAACATCTGGTAACATCTCCTAGCACATAGTAACACATGGTAACACAAAGTAACACATAGTATAGTAACAAATAGTAACACATATTAACTATATTTTGTCACTCAATGCTAACCACGTTTCGTAACACTTTTCTACCGTCAATATATTAAAATATTTTGTAATTTAATAATAACCAATGTTAAAATCACAAATTTTACTAACACATTTCTATCGTCAACATTTTGTACCATTTTGTAATTCAGTGGTAACCGATGATGAAGTAGTAACATCTGCTAACATATGATAAATGACTATAAAATCACCAATTTTACTGGCACTTTTCTACCATAGACATTTTATACAATTTCATTACTCAATAGTAACCATCAATATTTTATACAATTTTGTAAGTCATTGGTAACTGTCAACATTTTCTAACATTTTTTATCTTAATAGCAACCGATGCTAACACTAATAACATATGGTAACACATAATAACGGACCATAAAACCACAAATTTTATTAACATTTTCTACCGTCAACATTTTGTATCATATGATAACATTTAGTGACTGTAACACATAGTAATATATAGTAACACATAGTAACTGACAATGAAGTCACTAATTCTACTAACATTTTCTACCGTCAATATGTTGTAACATTTTTTCACTTAACAGTAACTGATGATAAAAAGTAGTAACATCTCGTAACACTTTTCTATCATCCACATTTTACACTATTTTGTAACTCAATAGTAACCGATCATACAATACTAATTTTACTAACACTTTTCTACCGTAAACATTTTGTAACATTTTATAACTCAATGGTAATCATTTTGTAACATTTTGTAACTCAATGGTAATCGATGATGAAGTAGTAATATCTGCTAACCCATGATAAGTGACTATACAAACCACTAATTTCACTAACACTTTTCTACCGTTGACAATTTGTATAATTTTATAACTCAATAGTAACCGTCAATATTTGGTATAATTTTCTAACTCATTTCTAACCGTCAACATTTTCTAACATTTTCTATTTCAATCGCAACCAAAGATAAAGGTAGTAACATATGGTAACACATGGTAACCATCACTAGTTTTACCATCTGATTACACATGGTAACTGACGATACATCACTAGTTTTATCAACTCTATCCTTCCGTCAATACACATATGTGACATGTTCCAACGGTAGCCCAAAACGTCATGATATATCTATCCCGACTGGTGTATACCCAACTGAATGTGAATCCGTTGGAGAAAGTATTGTTGACGGATTTGGTGCATTATGTAGACGATTTTTTACCGTTACCTCAACGTTTTAATTTTGTAGTGAGTAATCTACATTCAGAAAGGAGTGTCTATGACTATCATTGGAAAAAAACTTTGGCCTCTTGAGTCATCCTTACATACCCTAAAAATTAATGATGGAGCTTAAAATTATAAAAACAAAACAATTAAAAGTTCTTAAAATATCATTAAAATTGTTTGAAGTCATATTTGTTCACTAATAACTTTCTTTCTTCTTTCTGATTTAAAGTAAAATATATATATATATATATATATATATATAAGCCATTGATATTAATTAATTATATTAAATTTGATTAAGTTAATTTCAGTTGATAAATTTTTTAAGTGAGAAAACTGTCTTAACATCTAATTTAAGTCACTTGCTGACGCCCCCGGGGTGCGTCAATGGCTCGAATCGAAGTACTTGTTTTGGGCCATGCCATTGCCATTACCATGACATAAATTTGTTTTGGGGTCGGTAAACAAGCAAACTAGTTTTGCATTGCATTTGGGGAGCAGGCTAATTTGGTGGGCTGTCCAAGAATGGCCCAAGATTTTCTGGAAGCACAGTTCCCTGTTCAAAACAAATCTTAATTAACTCATAAGCAGAGAAGAATAAGTACCCAGTGGAGCTGGGGCCAAACTCGGCCTGAAATTGTCAAACTGGCCCAAACATTCGACCATTTCTAAAGTTAATGGCAACTGAGAGGCAAGTCTTTTTTTTTTGTGCATATTTAGTATCATATTTTAGTTAATTTAGTTTGAATATTTGTTAGGTCTATTTTATAGGATAACTTTCCTGATATAGTTTTTTTATTCTCAAGTTTTAAATTCAAAATTTGATCAAGAAACCTAACATCTCTATCCATAGGATGACTGTCCTTTGTTCTAAAAGGCAAGTCTGAGCACAGGCAAATTGCTTGAGAGAGAGAGAGAGAGAGAGAGGGAGAGAGTCCAAATATTTGTTTGTTTGTCGGCCGCGAACAGTATTAGCATAAACGCAACAACAATTGTCATCTAACCCGGACCAGGGCCAACCTTCAAGACCCAAGGCCACCATTGCCCCAAAATACAGAATTGGCAAACTTTTTATTTTTATCAACCTACTGTTACATGAATGAGAGAGAAAAACTTTATTTGTTTATCAGAGAAAAAGTATTATCAAAAAACTTTTGACTTTTCTTATACAACTCAGATTTTCTTTTATAAAAATGTTATGAAGTTGAAAATTTATGACAAAGGAAGCGCGGGACGCAATGACATTGCCAAACATGCCCCCACGTGTCTGCCATGAGTGTGGTGCTACTCATATTCTCGTTTAAATTATTATTATTATTATTATTATTATTATTAGGCAAGTAACGTAATGGTAAAGTCAGGCCAAACCCTAAAATGTGTTTAAAGAAAGGTATTTGCTTTTTCCTAAAATGGAAATTAAAAAAAAAAAAGTTACAAATTTATTCACAAACAACTAAAGTAGATTTATGAAAGATAGTGTTGGTTCAAAAGGCAATTTTTCTCAAGTTCAATTCAAAGTGGGGAATGTCTAGGGAAGTTCTTATGTGGGTGAGGGGCTCTTTTGGCCTTTTTTGAGAGCAAAAGAAAACGGAAAGTGGTGTTGGTGTTGGTGTTGGTGTGGGTTGTCAAAATCAAAGGTTCAAATTATGTAAAATGACATTTCTCATTTTTTTTTTCAAAAAAGTTTTAATTTTTTATGATTGTATTGAAAACTGAAAAATTATTAAATTAACCCTAAGAAAATTAGGGTCTCTTTAATCACGATAAATAGTCTTTCTTTTGACACTTTTCGTGAGTTTAATTAAATAATAAATACGTGTTGAACAAACACTTCACAACAAATAATTCTGATTTCATTAGGGTTAGTCAATAGCTTTGTACTATTTCATGTTGTGAAATAATATTTGTAAGGAAACTAAATTCACAAAAGAATATACCCACTTCATGATTCAAAAAATAAAAAAATAATAAAAAAAGATTAAATGGTCAATTTGAACACAATCCCAACACCACCAAATGTTTCAAGCTAAAGTGAGTCTTTAGCAGAGCCAATGAATTTGGAGCACTGTGAGTTCAGATTTGCCTGGAAAGAGTGTGTTGGGGAAGGCAATGCTGGCCCCCATGCCCAAAATCTTCATCATACAACAACTCATTCAAATTCCTATATTTTGTCGACTTGGCTTCCATTTTATGTGGTTAAATACTTACTATTAAAACAAACTGGGCTCCGATGGGAAACATTAAACCCTCTTCAACTCAGTTTTCAGATGATGGCATATAAATTTAGTAACTTTTCATTTTAAAAATTAATGTATGAGATAATCCCATTTTTCGTCAATCTCACCCTCTTTCAACAATATTCTTCTGTAGATAGTTAAAATTAGTTATCTATGAATTAATAGATAAGTTTTAAAGATAACAATTAAAATAATTATAAATGTCGTAAAATAATAAACTCCTTTATTAAGTATTTATATTATATATTTATTTATTTATTTATTTATTAATCGACAATAACAAGCAAAATCCGCTTTAGATTGCTAAGTAGGTACTAAATCTTTGGATTTATATCACTAATATTATTCTTCCAGCATCCATTTATCTCTCTCTCTCCCCTTGCCATCATCTCTTGAAGCTCAATCACAAGAGTAAGGATGCCCAGTTAACAATCAGGTGTGTACAATCATTTCCCACTAGCAAATCGTTATTAACAATATATTTAAACAAAAAATGAATTTTTGATATATTATTATGAATTTTTAATAAATTATTATAGTTAGAATAATACGACCTCTCTTCTGCTTCTATCAATTTTTCTTTATTTTTTATTTTTCGTGAAAGGTATTCACTTTTCATCTCAAAAACAGAATCAAATTCAAGCTGAGACAACAATTTGAAGGCCTCCATCTGGAATTGGTACGATGCCAGAAGCAACAGAGAGAGAGAGAGAGAGAGAGAGAGTGATGATTCTGCTCTAGCCCACCCTCTACGGATGTGGTAAGAATGGCCGGTAATGGTACGACCAACCTGTGAATTCTGTAACCCTACATTTGAAATACAAACTGAGGGTGTGAGACTATTCGATTGAGCTTAAAATTAACAAAACCCATTTTCCTATAATTAGAAACCTATCCAACCAACTCAGAAACTCAGTGATCTTAAAATCACTCCTTTCTTAAAAAGTTGCAAAACTTCAGTTGTACCTTTGAATCCTAACATCAGCATCAACAAATGAAAGTATTCAACACAGCTGAAATCATTAATACCTGATTTTCAATCTCAAGTTATGGAAGACGAACCAAATCTAGCTTCCACGCAAGCAATTTTGACAAAATACTATAAAATGGAGAAAATTAATTTCATAAGTTCCAATAACATTGAACCATTCAAAACTTTGTGAATGGCCCATGACATGAACTTGGCTCCCTCCCACATTTCAATAATCCATTATGGTACTTTTCCAAGAAACAAATAATCTAATCCACGTTATTAGTTGGAAATATGAAAATCTAAATGTTGAATTCAAGGCCAGTCAAAAGTTAAGAGGGCAGAATACGAGAACTGAAAGAATTTTGAAAACCATGCTTTGCTGCCCCCATTATTAACAATCAAAAGAAGAAAGGGTTAAATACACATTACACATTTGGCATTCTACCACTTCATTCAGCCCCATTTAGAGGGAGGGAAAAAAAAAATCTACTAAATTACTGCAAAAACATTTTAATTTCTAAACCATTAAAACAAAAGATAAATAAAATTCAGCAAAGCTAAATAAAAAGAAAAGACCATAATAAATAAACTAGAGATTTGCAACTTAAACTCTCTCCGGTGAAATGACTCACCCACTCCCTCCCCAACTCGACCGAGTTGACTCAGTGGGAATCGGTGTTGGCGCCGCCGGCGAGTCGCCAGGCTGAGGTGGCTATGAGTGGTCGAGTGTGCCACCCAAGCATGAGACAGCCATTATTCTCCTCGACCCGATACCCATCACCCCCAGCAAAGAGGGCCAACAACATGCTGGCTTGCTTGAAAGCATTAGACCCGAGATGAACCGGGTCGAACGCAGCCGATTCCATCCGAGTCCTCCATTGAGTCAAAGTCTCATGCCTTTCAACTCGGTCTACACCTTCACAGGACACCACGTTGTAGATCTGTCTCCCTAAATAAACTTCGGACATCACCAAGTCCGGACTGTTGGGGGGAGATAACCCACTTCCTTCGAGAGAATCAAACAAGCTCGAATAGTAATGCAAAGCCTCAGTAAACCGGTCGAGAAAAACAACCCCATTATGATTGGCTTCCTGTTCTACAATTGTCACGATTCTCGGATTTGTATCCTTTATTGATTTGAGAACCTTATCAATAGCTCCAGGTCGAGCTAAAAGGCGATGGAGCTCGAACACTGAGTTGACAGCCACGGCCTCATCATCTCCAATTTCGAGCATTGAAGAATTGAGATCTGCCAAGCTGTTACAGACAAACCCCCTGAACTCAAACTCAACCCCAATTGTTCTTGCCAATTGGGCAAGCTTCCAACCCACTTGTTGTAGAGCGTCCGTATTGTCAGGCTGCGGAGGGCCTATGCCCGTGAGGCGAAAAGCTGGAGGGCCACCAGGGCGCAATGCAAGGGCCTGAATAAGGGCAGGCCACTGCATACCCTGTTTCATACTGAAATCAATAACGTGGACACGTTTTGCGCCGGAGAATGCTTCTAAGATTGCTTGATTGGCAGTGAAATGGGCGAATTTCAAATAGGGGCAGGACTCGTAGAAGTGCATCTGAAGAAGGTCGGAATAGGATGAGGATTCAAGTGGGTCTTGTGGGTATATTCTGTATATGCGCCTGGCTAGCGCCTCGGCGAAATAGGTTGCGACTTTTTGCATCGCGCCTGCTTGAGACACGGCCAGCAGACCCACTTGCTTGACTAGTGCGTCGGCTAACTTAAGATTCCCCTCTTGAACTGCCTCTGCGCACGCCATGAGCGTGTGCACGAGTCGAATTCCGGTTTCCTGTGAATCAACCATGACTACCGGCCTTGTTGCCTCGGCTGCTGGCATCGACGATGAAATTAGGCAGTTGCTGAATTCAGATCTGGTATCGTTTATTTTCAATCTTTTGTTACTGGTTAGGCTTTCATCGGGTGTTTGCCTGTACACGGCGGCACCTGGGATTGCTCTCAAATCGTATTCAGAATCGTCCTGGAATACGCATGGTTGTTGGGATTGTTTCAATTTAGGGCGGAGATTGGGCACGACGGAAGAGGATTCAGCTGGGTTGTGGGACTGATCGAAATTGGGGGCACAAGTGTTGAACTCAGAGAGCATATTTTCAAGCCAGCTCGAAATATCCGAAGGATTGTAATGGACAGTATCGGAGTAAAGATGGGAAAGACCATCTTCTTGAGCAGAGCCCATAATCATATCGAGCTGTTCGAGCTTCTGGGCAACGTCAGCCATGTCAGATGACCTGACCTTGTAACCAAGAACGGCCAATAGCTCATCCATACCAGCATCTTGATTTTCACTTCCACTCCATAGCATCTTCTCTTTCCCCATATTTGGTTTCGCTTCCATAGTAGAGGCAGGCGCAGACTGTTGATGATGTTGATGGTGTTGATAGTGATGATCCCTCTTCATATTTGATTTGTATATTTTTTTTTTTTTGGGGTTTGCCTTTTCAGATGAAATCGGAGAAGGGTTGGAGTGATGAGCGAGCAGAAGTGATGTGCTTGGTACTTGGCATCCGTGGGGAGGTGTTGTGATGTGCTTAGGCAGTAACAGAAAATTATGAGAAACGCTCGTGACTGGCTCGGCCTCCAATGAAGCTCATGGCATCAGAGGGGCGGGGGAGAGAGAGAGGGAGAGGGTGAAGAGGATGGGTGGGGAGTGGAACCGGAGGAAAGAAAGAGATAAGGAAGAGAGAAATAAAAAGCCATGATTACGGGGATTTTTTTTTTTGGTTTTGGCTGACCCCTCTCTTCCTAAATGGTTATTTTTTATTATTTAAATTATATTAATAAAAAAATGGAGTAAGTTAGAGTTGGGGAGTTCTGTTAATGGAAGGTTTAATTTGAGAGGTCATTTTCCATCAACAAGTTACTTAAAAGGCATCAAAGAGCCGTAACAGCACCTCAAACGCCAATGGAAATCCAAATAATAATTTTTAAGAGAGTGAGTGAAGACACCCAATGCCAATCCGGGAAAAAGGGCAATCTGAAGTGATAATGCAGAACGCAGGTTTAACCCAATGCCATAGACCAAAGTTCAGGTGGCTGTGTGGGTGTGGGTAACAATGACAGGTGAGGAGGCGGAGGCCTGCTTTGCTTTCTGTTGATTTTTGGGCCTTCTCCACCCCTCTCACGCGCTTCTCTTTCTTCCACTCTCCTACCTCTACCCCGTCTCCTCCCGCAATCCCTCCCTTTTGTTTTTCTTTGCCATGAAGCATAATACCCGTAAGAGATATTATTGATGCTTTTGAGGATTTTTAAAATATAAAACTCTTAATTTTTGCATGTAAAAGAGAGATAAGCGAAAACGAAAAGATGAAATATAAAATAGTCTTAATTGATATCCATACGAGTATTATTGAACTCACAAACCCTTTAAACAAATATTTCAAATTTTAAAAATTAAAAATATTTAAATTAAATCTTACAACTATTAGAACTGAATTAATTAAATTTTTAAATATTAATAATCAAATATAAAAAATATAAATATTATTGAGTATTTTAGATAATTGGGTTCTAACTACACATACCTACGATTAAAAAATATCTTAAATACTTGTATGATATCTAAAATACTTAAACTTTAAAATATTAATATGATATCATAATTGTTAATATGAAAATAACTCGGATGCGAGTATAATATGGTGAAAAACTTTAAAATCTTTTGCCGCCCTAATTTTAATGGTGAGGTAAACCAAGTCCCCTAATTAAGTATACAAATAATCTGTTTAAAAATAAACGTAGAGAAAATATTAACCATTTCTAAAACGATAAATGATAATCTTTTTTTAAATGAATAAATATTGATTTTATATTTTCCCTTAAATGATGGCAAAAGATCGACACGTGAAGAGGCACGTGCATCACAATCCTAAATTCGAGAACCGAAAGAAATGCTTGCGTTGTCTAAGCTGTTGGACGCGCCATTGGCTGCGAGTGCGGAGTGCAACTTAACAACATAACGTCAGCCACATGATGAAGATGGCTGGTCAACCTTTTCTTTCTCACGCGCACTACTCGCGCCACCACCACACACCCCTCGGCCTCGGGACTCCGGAATCACGTAGGGTATGGGCAAAAATTTTCTGGTTATTATTTTGAAAATATAAATAATTTATTTTAAAATTATTTATAATTAAAAATATTTAATTAATTATAATCATGTAAATATTATACAGAATCGTAAAACTTTTTATCTTATTATAATTTAAAAGATACTAATGTAACAGATATATATTGATATAGTACTGATATAATTGATAATGTTTTAATAAAAAATCTAATAAGGATATCTGTGTTTTCAACATTATAATTAAAATTTTTATAATAGTCTACTATTTTAATTTAATTTAAATAGTAGATGAATATTAGCATGAGTGCAGGTGGTGGGAGTAACTGGGACGCGCAAGCACGTGCGAGAGGGAATAAGATGGGGGGGAGGGGGCACTGAAAAGAGAAAAACGGAGGGAGGGTGGGACCCAGCAGAAGAGGGGAGATTCAGACGTCAACATCGGTTTTAGTACCGTCAGATGGTGGGGCCCGACCCCAACTTTTTCACAAGGGGATGGGTGTGGTCCGTTCTGTTGTGATAATGTTTGTTAACGGCGTTATGTTCCGTTTATCAAAAAGGGGGTGACGTGGGGGGAAGTAATAGTACTACGAGATGAGCCGCACTGCACTGACAACTACACCCTCACATTGGTCCCTATTACTACCTCTCTCCTGTGGCTTTGCCACGCCGCCTCCTTCTCCTCACTTACTTTTTGTAACCGTGGTCCCTCCCCAACACCACCATTCTCTCTCTCTCTCTCTCTCTCTCTCTCTCTCTCTCTGCACATTGGTTTGTTTGGGAAGAAAGAGGAGGAAAAGGCCGGAGCATGGAGTGGAGGCTAAAAGGAATGAAAAGTGGGGGAAGTGAGACTTTTTCTTCTTTGGAGAGGAAGAAAATTTGGGAGTTTAATTATTATTCTTTTTCTCTTTAAATAACATTTTTATGATCTTACATATGTTTTTTTTTCATTAAATAATTTTTAAAATATTATAAGAAGTTTAAACATTATTTTAAAAAATATATATATATACTTGTAAATTTATTAGATGAAGCCAATAATGTATAAATTATTTCAACAATGTTAAATAAATCAAATAAATTTTGGACCAATGATCATCAATTTATAATAATAAATTAATTTGAATTGATTTTATTGACTTGATCTAATTTTATAAATTTATCGAAATATGGTTATGTGGATTATTAAATAGGCATTTGATATCAAACAAATTTTTATTTATTTATTTTTTTGAACGATTTCTCCCGCATACAATCAAAGGATAAACTCAAATCAAACGGGCGGAGGAGTTCGATTATATTAAGGACAATACTACAATAAAATTTTCAATATTTAAATATTACAACATTCATCAATTGAGATATGTACATTGTTTGAATTATAAAATAATAAAATTTATAAAGTATTTTTGTATATGTATAAGGCAAGGTTTGTACGACTAAAGATCATAATATTTGCACTTAAGTTTAGCCCTGAGCTTAAAATAGTGAGAATTAAGATTTATTATTTAACCTTAAATATGTAAGATAACAACTGAAAATTCAGCCATTCCCATAATAGAGACAATCATTAAGCTTAATATTTTTAAAATAAAAAATCATTCACTTGTTTGTTTTCCTTATACTAAGAAAAAAAAAAGGTAAGTAGTCTTCTTCATTATTATTCCTTTCTTCTTGTATTTGTCGTCAAAAGTAATAATAAATGTCGAGAATTGGTCAAAGTTCTCGCAAATCTAAAGTATATGCCAAGAATAACAATAATAATAGTGATAATTAATGAATTTTTGAAAAGAATAATAATAATATAAGCGCTAATGAATGAATTTTTGAGATGCCAAACCTAAAGACGACAGTGTTGGCTTGATTCTCTAGTGTGGGTAGGACACAATTCCCTTTGCCTTGCCTTGGTATGATCGAGGCCAGGCATGTCACCGCACGGTTGGGGACTTTTTCCTTATATTTTGTAACAAACCTTAATTAAACAATTGATCTTTTTTTTTTCCACTAAAAATTACATTTTTGTTGTGTTGTGTATGTTTTTACGCGTGGGAGTTTTAGAGTTCAAATGGGATCTTGACCTTCATGCATCGAATATATTATTCACCCCTTGTGTCCTTTTCTCTTTGTCTATCTTTTAAGCTTTAGAATTTTATTTTACCCACCAAACCCTATTGCTATTGTTGTTTTACTTCAAAATGTTGAGGCATTTTAATCAGAATCGACCATTTACCAAGTGTTTTCTCATATGCATACACCCACTTGAGAGAGAGAGATGATAGTTTGTGTTTCATCTGAACATGTGACTGAATGCTGGAACCAAATACACCATTTTATTGTTTATTCATTCATTTATTGTTAAGTTGGGGACCAAGATGATAGTAATACACTTCAAAATCTCCTTGAAGTCCAAAGTCACTTTGCCCTTTTCGCCTACCCTACAGCCATAGATGTGCTCTGGCCTCTTTAGGTTTTACTTTTCCATTTATTTTGTGGGGTGGTCTTGCTTTCCGGTTTACAATTACGAGGACCAGAATATTATTAGTACCTAGGAAACCGTACGGACAATGTTGGAGAAAAAAGTAAATACTCGATAATTATGGTATACTGGTTTTTATTTATTTTTTTTAATGCGAGGATTCATAAAAATATGAATTATGATTTTTTATCATATAAATATTTATTAAATTTATAATTAATTTAATATTTAAATTAAATTATTATCCAAACTAACAAAAAATATAATATATATTAATAACATAAAAAAAGAATCTAACAATTGAAATTTTAAAAAATACCAATGAATGAAGTAAAAAATGGATAATAAGTAGAGTAAAAAGGTAATAAAAATAAATGAACGACTATTAGTGAAGCAAAAAAAAAGGTGAAAAAACATATGTTAAAAAATGAAGTATCAAAGAGGAAAAAAAAGGATAAAAAAATAAAAGGAGCAAAGATATAAATAGAAAAAAATTGTGATTTAAAAATAAAAGGACGACCATATATGGGGGTGAAAAAATAAAAAAGAAAAATCTATATTAAAAAATGATGAAAAACTAAAGTTTTTTGTAAAAAAAAAATTGAATAAAGAAAATGATTTGAATAGACAAGTAAGGAAAAAAAGATGAAAAATATTTGTACAAAAAAAGAATAACTTAAGAAAAAAATTAGGTAAAAAAAGAGAGTAAGGATTTGAATATGAAAAAATTATGATTTAAAAATAAAGGTATGATCATTAGTGATGTTAAAAAAATAAAAGGAGAAAAACTTATATCTAAAAAATAAGAAGGATTTAAGAGGGAACAAAAGTCAGGTTAAAAAAAGAGTAAGAATCCAAATGAAAAAAATAAAAAGTTATGAGTTAAAAGATAATGGAACAACCATTCATGTGATAAAAAAAAAGAAAGAAAAAAACCTATGTTCAAAATGATGAAGAAACCAAGGATAAAAAAAGGATAAAAAAGGTGAAAAGTTAAAAAAAAAAATAAATGAATAAAGTGTGATCCTAAAATGACAAATGACCTAAATGAAAAAAAAAAGTATGATTTCAAAAAAGTAAAAGATCTAAGCAGAAAAAAAAGTCAATAAAAGTGCAAGGTATTGAATGAAAAAAAAAAAAAACCAAATGTGTCGTTACGAGTTAAAAAAAAAGTGAAAGGATCTTAATAGAAAAAAAAAAGCATGGTTTGCAGAAGTTGAGAGACCTAAGCAAAAAAAATTGTTAAAAAAAGTACAAAAAACTTTTACGAAAAAAAACACAATGGACTCTATGAGTAAAAAAAATACAAAATACCTAAACTAAAAAAAAAAAAAAGAACATAGCAGCGTTTGCAAAAAATTGTAATAAACTTCAATAGAAAAAAAATAATAGTAGGATTCTAAAAATATGGAACGACTAAACAAAGACATCTCCAGAAAAAGACGATACGAACAAAAAAAAAGAAAGATGCACCCAAAAAAAGGACGTAAATGAAAAAAAGATAGCGGAGTATAAAAAAATATAGAATGATTAAATAAAGATTCTTGGGAAAAATACATGAATAAAAGAGGATGCGAATGAAAAAAAAAAAAAAAAAAAAAAGAAGTTAGACAAAAATATGAATGGATCACTTAGGGGCTTCGAAGCAATGTATATGAATAATAGAGGATCCGAGCGAAAAAAGAAAAAACAAAACTGAATGAAAAAAAAAAAAAGAAGATGTAAATGAAAGAAAAAAAGATGATGGGTCCAAAAAATATGAGGCTACTATTCATGAACAGTAAAGGACTCGAGCGAAAAAAAATAAAAATTACATGAAAAAAATGATGCAAATGAAAGAAAAAAAAGGGGCAATGCTAAAAAAATATAGGGTTACTGTTTATAAACAATGTCTATGAACAGTAATCTCACTTCACTCTTTATAATATAGGGTAATGTTTTAGTCATTTATTGTATTTAACCTTATATCAATTGACATGTAAGTATAAAAAATTTTCAACTTAACTTTTATCTCCTAATAATGGGAAAAAGAAAAGGATGAAGAAAGTCTTTTGCTCCTTATTGATTTTCTATTTTCCAAAAATTCAATTCTTCTTGGATAAGGTACGTGGGATAACTATGGCCTATGTTTGTCGGCCAAGATGTGGAAATGAAACAACTTACGATTCATGGAAGTTGCAAGTAGCTGCAATCTCACTTACACGAAACTTCTCAGTATTAATATATATATTTTTTTATTTTTTAAAATAATTTTTATTTTTAAAATATCTCAACATACTAAATTAACTAATATTTATATATATATTTTTTTATATTTATATATTTTTCATATTTAATAAATTATTTACTTATTCAATTTTTATTTTTATTTTTCTTATAATTAATAATTACATATATAATCATTTTATATTATCATTATGAAATATAGTTATTTATTATTTCTGTAAAAAAATTAATATTTATATAAAAAATATTGTCATTTTATATTTACACATATACCCACTTTTCCGTTTCCTTCATTTTTACAAAATATCAAATTTCTTGTATCATTTTATACTTGTTTCCGTTTTCATGCAACCTAAGCTGCAATTGAAATTAATTAAATTTTTAGCATAAAAATATTAATATCATAATAATATCTTATTATTTTAAAAAAATCAGTTGTAAAATTAGATATAATTTTTCTTTTTATTTTAATTAAAAATATTATACAAAAAATGAGTTAATATTGGCAGTGTTAGCGAGAACGACAGCTTTCACACTTCACCACGTGATTAGCTAATGTTCAAGGGATAACGGTTGTGGGAAAGAAGGAAAAAGAAAAAAATTTAATGAAATCAATTTCTAATTAGTCCTAAAATTCTAATGCACTCTTTGCTCCTAAGATAATAAAAAATATATATAAATATTATACATAAATAAAAAATATATTTATTATGATCAAAATGATTATTTTTTCATTAGCTGAGACAATATATTTGAAATGAATAGTTTTTTTTTTTTTGGGGTGCAATTTTATTTTCGAAGAAGGTTCATGATAGAATAAGCTTGTTATTTACTATATATATTAATACAATTTTATAGCCTTAACACCAATAAATTTGTACCAAATGAATCTAACTGCATTTTTTTCTAGGAAAAATTATATTTCTAACATCAAAAGACAACTTTGTTTCTATTTCAAAGGTTAACTGTTGATGTGAATATATATCAGTTGCAAGATAATATCTTCTTCCATGAATGACTAATTATAGAATAATTCATATATTACCTAATAGAAATAGAATTAGAACTAATACTGATATTATATTAAAAGAGAACTTAATTTGTGTTATGAAAATTAATTGTTATGATAAAAAAATTTTAAATATTAATATACATCATCAACAATGTTGTAGAAGGATTTACATAGCCATTCCTACTTAGTGAATAAATGTTTGATTGTTCTTATTGTATATATAAAACTTAACACTGTACTTGTAAAAACACTCGAGTGATAAAGAGCTATTGCTAAAATATTTTTTTCAAGATCTCATGTTCGAATTTTCTAGACGCGTGTATTTTTACTATCTCTATATAATTTAAAAAATATATATAAAACTTAGCACCAATAAGACCCGGATAATAAAAAAATCTTTAAAGAGGGATGAAGAGCCTGGTCAAAGTTGGCTGTGGTGACTGGCTCATGGTCATGCACAACAAAATATGGATGGACCACCCCACTTGCCAAACTCTGGACAAAATCACATAGAAGAATATGACTACTAAAATAACAAAAAGAAAATTCACTTAAATGCAGTGGGTTTTCGAATTGAAAATCCAATACATGAAATGTTGCTTTCAATTAATTGTGTGTCGACATGTGGCAACTTCCTAAGAAACTGAAGCAAGTTGGATGGTTCAAATATATTCTCATCTTTGAACATTTCCTTGATATTCCCTATGCAATTAGGGCATGTTTAAGGACGATGATCTCTCCCTTTCAATGCCACCAAAATATAGAATTTCATAACTCTATATTGGTTATATCATGAGATTTTCTGATTGAAGTAGATAATATTTTGTACGTTTGAATCGTTACATTTATTCTTTTGTTCTAATGTTTTTGGAAGATTTTATTTTGAAGAAATTAAGCCATTTATGATAGAAATTCTTGTGATTGATTCATTATGATATTGTTATATTTTGGAAGCGCTTCACAATGAGGAAAAATATAGAAAACTACACTTTATAAGATATTATTTTTAAAATTTTTTAAAATAATAATTTATTTCAAAAATTAAATTAATAGACAGATGTGCTACTAATTAGTTTATAACTTCCCAGTCTCTCTCATGTTGGATAATATATCTAATCACTCTGATACTATTTTTAAGTAAAATGTCCTTAATTAGTTTATATCATAACACTCCTCTCACATATTGATTAATGTATCTAATCATATAAAATTTTTAAATATGGGGAAAATAGTGTGATATAGCTTGAATTCATGTCCTCTCACTCTAATACTATATTAAATTTGTGAAATGTAATATATATATATATATATATATATATATTTATTTATTTATTTATGAGTTACAAATGAGCAAGGGTGCAGGTGTGCCATGGGTGCTTTTCATGTTGTCAATGTTATCCGGAGAATTCCACCAAAAGAAGGATACTTTTTGAAGCAAACTTTGGTTAACAAAAATTGATGAAGTTGAAATTTCAAGTCATGTGCCCTTTTTTAATTTATTATTACTATTATGATTATATTTTAAGTTTACACAATTATGCACACATGAAACATTCGAACTCGATATCTTTAAAAGAAAAACAGATGATATCAATTGAATTATAATTTATCGAGAAAAATTTATTCAAATAACATTTATATATTATTTATGAACTTATATTATTAATCATTGAAATATGTTAGCATAAGTGGGTATAATCTGATAATTAGTAATTATCATTACCCTTATTATTTAAATTTAGGTTGCCAATCACGTTCAACTTGTTCTTATAATCCTTTTTGATATGTCATTGTCATGAATTGAGAAAAAATTAATTTTTCTTTCCGTCTGCAAACCGAGGCAATGCGCCAAAATTTCTACAATGACATTCATAAATTACCATATTAGTTATCCCTTTCCACAGCTAGAAAAGAAACGAAACCGAGAAAATAAAAGTTATTTTTAATCAATTTGGATATTTAATGTCCCATCATTTGGAAAGTTTAATCAAGTCTCCACCTTTCTAATTTCTCTCTCCCTCTCTTTCCCTCTCTTTTCAATAAAACATTCACCACGTAAACTTTGTTAAATCTAATTAAATTTAATTTAAAACAAGATAAATTTTTAAAAGATGAAACTCTTCTAATATCTATTTTTTCTATATATAAAACTTAAATTTAAAATTTTATTTAAAAAATATAATTATCTGATCACCGGATCAATTATGTGTTGCTCTTTATTTTTCTACGATCTTGCTTTTTTCCCCCTTAATCCGGCCATAATTGCTCAGACCCCATGTCATAACTTTCAAAACCCACATAATTTTATATCTTAACATAATAATTAATAATAATTATTAGGTTTATAGCCAGCTATGTGGTAAATCATGCAAGGATCTTCCAATACTTTATTTAAATTTGAGTTGAGAGATCAAACTTCTTTGCTTTCCTAAATTAATGGGAAAAAGCTGATCATCTCTGATAGTTGTATTAATTTAATAATTGTGATTGGTAATAATAATAATAACTAAATCAAGAATAGTACACAATTTGCATGGTCTTAATCATCCCATCACAGAATTTCTTAACCTTTCCAACAACTCTTATATGGTTGTCTAAACTAAACACCCTTTTTTCCCAATTTCTTCCACATGTCATTCAATTGCTGCTCTCCTCTCCTCGAAAAATCTAGTCAAAGATTCTTTAATTGGTAATTTAAATCTTATCAAAGGGATACCATGTTATCGTCAATGTTTTTAAAATCAAATCGACCGTATATTCGGTTAATCTATTGATTTGTTAATTAATTGATTGAATTGGTTAAATCATTTAACAAATCGTCTGATATTATGATGATATCATATATAATTTGTATATTATATATTTTAAAATAAAATAAAATCTATATATCTCTATAAAAAAATAAATTTATTTCATCAACAACATATGAATATAAAAATATATCATAAAATGAGTAACCGGTCACGTTTATTAAATTTTTATCTCAACTTATTGTTTATTGAAATAATTTTAAGCGAAAAATTTTAAATCCAAATAATAATATCAAAATATCATTCTAATTTTTCAAAATAAATAAATAAAAATAATGATTATGAGTTTTAATTTAACAATTCAAAACTGATATAACAATATAAATTCATACTCTAAATTTCAAAATTCAGAATTATTATAAATTATAATTTAATTTAATTTAATTCAATCAAATTATATAAAAAAATATTATCTCGATATTTATAGTTTTTAATTTTTGATTTTTATTTTAAAATAAAAAATTGAGACATTTTTTGTGAATACGAGTAAAATATTTAGAATACGGATAAATTTTAAAATAAAAAATGGAACGATATTATCCTGAAATTATAAATAAATATAAATTATAATACATTTAAACAATAATAATACATGACATGGTGGTGAAGATTATGTATATTATCATCACATTCTCAGTTTCGAATCCAAATAGTTGTAATATTTTTATACGTTTTTAATACTAAAAAACCCCGTTGGACCGACCGATTCAATCCAATTCAATAACGAGTTTGATCAGTTTTGATCAATTTTTACAAAAATCCGATTTTGTGACGAAAACTATATTGATTGTTGGTCCAGTTGCTGGTCTGATCGGTCGAACCAGTCAATCCGGTCATATTTTCAAAACACTGTCTATTGTTGGTCCATAATTACTAAATCATAAGCGTGTTTAATTAGTCACTAATCTTGTTGGACACTGCCTTCAAAAAAAAAATTTATTGATCATAATTCCCTTTCTTTCATCTTAAATTTTAAGTTTTAAATTAACGTATAACCAAAAAAAAAAAAAAATCTCGGTGGACAACCAAAAATTATGCTACGTCTGACGTGATCCGTTACTCTAATTTTTTAATTAATTATTTTTTACCTCTTCTTATAATTTGTTCCTTAAAAGTTCGAGCCGGCAACAACTGCCTCCCAATTCAACCAAGCACGTGCCTTGACCAATAAAATGATAATTAGTTGAGTATTATAATCTAATTTTCAATTGATTAAGGCAACTTGTGTCTAATTTAAGTGCAAGTTGGGCAATGGTGATGAGATCAGTATTGAAACTATGGAAAATGAGATCAATTCGCTAGCTTATAAGGTGGATCACCATGTGTCACTTTAAATAAAACAAAGAAAGAAAGAATCTTTGGTGATCGGATTGATGCTTTTAATAAAATTTGAAATTTGAATTTTATGTATAGAGAAAATATGTGATATGAAAGATTTATATTTTAAGAGTTCAATCTGATTTAAGTTGGATTCAGTTGAATTTAAAATGATTAGGGTAGTTTATTTAAAAAAAAAAGAAGAAGAAGAAAGAATCATTTATTGATATGGGGTTCAACATTGTAAATTAGGGATACATGAAAGAAGTTATTGTCAATCCCAAAATCACATAGATTATTTTTTCTAATTAAAATCGAAAATTCAATTATTTTAAAATATCATGAAAATAAATTTATCTCTGACGAAGGACAAGATTGTTGTCTTGGTAAATTTATAAATTTAATGTAAATTTATTTACTCGCACCAAGAATTGTTAATTCAGTCATCTTATTTATTTTTTCATTTTTTATCTGATCATTGTCATTAGTATATTTTATGAATTCGTTTTTTCCTATCGTGAGAAACTAAAAATATGCACAAACAAATGCCGACAAGAGTGCAAAAACGAAGAGTTGGTGTCCTTAGCTTTTACAAAATGTGAGTGTCCCTCAATGGTGTACCTCATGAACGAAAAGGAGATTTCCAAATGATTCAAAGCCACTTGAAGTTTGCTAGGACTCTAGTTTTACATCCAACAGAGACTTGAGAACTTATTAAAATTTGAATGGTTCAGGATGAGAAGTTCCATTTGCAGAATTTATATAGTTTTGGGAGTATCTCAAATCCAAGATCAGAACAAATCATATGTACTCAATGTGAGGTTACACACCACAATTTCTTTACATAGAAGCCCAAATAATTTGTTACAAAATGCCAAATGCTGTCTCTCTCTCTCTCTCTCTCTCATCTGGAATCCAAGGCTAAAGTTTGAACTACGAAAGTATTTTCAAAGTAATGTTTCCAAGTTCCAATTAAGATATACACAATCTACACTTGCATTAATTGGGACTCTGACATGGTTGCTTCTCATCCCATTCCCTAGTTCAATACGCAATTAGTCTTGTATTTGTATCCTATATTTCTACTCATTTATTTTATTCTTATAATAAAAGAAGTTAGATCCATAGTAAATGTAGATAAAAGGTGATAAACCATGTAAAATAATTATTTCCGTTTATTTATTTTTATTCTGGTTGTGAGTACAGTGTTTGTTCATTTTTTGAAAATTTTGAGTTTATTCCCAATAAGTAGTATTAGTGTATGATTCGATTTTTAAAATAATTGAATAAATATGATGGGTTTTTTTTTTAAATTTCACGTTTTTGAAATTTGATTTTGCATTGTGGATAACATTATCAATAATATCGGATTGCTGACTTGATAGCAGTGGCAGAATCGTATAGAAAGGAGGGTGGGCATTTGTCTCCACTAAAATAAAATAATTTTATTAATTTTTATATGTCAAATAAATATTATTTTTATTTAATTCAAAATATTATATTTACTAAAACCGGTTACTACCCTTAAGTAAAATATTTTGCCAAATATTTGTCAAGGCGGGGATTGTAGGAGTTAGGTTTATATAAGCAAGCATATTATGAGACGAGTTAAAAATATAGAACTAATGTGGGTCTCTCAAAATATAATTTCATCTAAATCTAGAAAAATGGGAAAGGCCAATTCCACTTCTATTGCTTGAGGGTACCTTTACCAACCATTCTCCACTTCTAATAATAATCCTTTATCTTTTCCCTTCACTTATATAAATTTTGGTGGATATGAAATGTTATGGTACAATGAGATGAGAATGAATGATGTGGCCCTCCCTCTCAGACACATAAATTTGCATATTGGGCTTTGCACCCTGTTGGGGGGCAAATATGAGTACGACTCGGGCCTTGAATTGAAGGGAGAAACGTGGGAGAGTGTCAAATCAAAATCAAAGTGTTTTTGGCAATTCACAGAAATAAAATCACCGCCAAAAACTCACTCTCTCACACACACATGTATTAGGGTTGGTGTAAAGTTTTATTGTCGTGGGGTGAAAAGGAGTGAGGACCCCTCAATGATCTTTTGTATAGACTCTATATTTTATACTATATATAGTATGATCCCCACTACTTATCTATCACACACACGCTCTGCTCCGTACGGTACATCAAACAGCATGCATGTGACTGTGTGTACTGCCACTCCCCCACCTGATGCTGCTGTCTCTCTCTCTCTCTCTCTGTCTCTCGTGGTGGTGAAAAATAGAATAATGGGGTAAAATACTGGAATGGCTTCTTGGATTTGAGAGACATAAAATCTTAAATTAGACATGAACATTCAATTTTAACACTAAACATTCAATTTTAACAATAAGCTCTTCAGGGTTTACTCAACAAATGCAAACTCATTGTTGAGACTAAATCTTTTCTATACTGGAATGGGGTTTTCTATTTTAATAAATAGTCTTATTGGCGGGTCAATTTTTCTAGCAATCCTTAGTCATAGTTCTTATGATTTTCATTGAAAATTAACTTTGAACATAGGATTCTAGTCCTGAATCTCATATGATTTCCTGATATAATTCAGACAACAATTGAGTTGGATCCAAATGACGCATTCAGAGAAGGGAAGTCATGGACAAAAAAGTTATTATAATTATTATTATTATTATTTCCAACGATTGCAATTGCAAGACATGCCACATTAAGGGCAGAGTGGAGGATAGTAGGTGAGGGTCTTTTCTTATATCTTTAGTATGGCTTTTCTAATATATATATGTGTGTGCGTGTGTGTGTGTGTTCTCTCTTCACAAGCAATAATTGAACAAACATATGCTTACCACGTCATTCTGTTCAGGGTTTCAATGAGTTTGGGGTATTATGTTGATGAAAAAAATAGTAACTCAGATGTCAAAAGTAGTAATAAAGTTGGAGCATTATGTTCACGAATTGATAATAAAAGAAAAAAAGAGAGGGAGAGGACAAAATACTCTTCCTAATTTAAGACTCTTCATTCATATTTCTTCTTGCATTTAGAATCATAAAACAATCGGAATAGCATAAACATCCACTTAAATTCAATTTATTAAATACTCCAAATTACTCAAACTGTACTTACAAAGCAAAAAACCAAATCAACCTCAATTACATGGTAAACTTTTGTTTTCAAAATGTTAAATTTTTTTATGAATGGATCAAGCTTAATTACTCGTAATTGACCACCTTTGTGGACAGGTTCCACACCTAAGGGCACAAGGACTATGGTGGGGCAAAGGATTGCATAAACCCAATGAGCCCCATGTGCACCATGTTAGCCCCCAAAAACCCATTTCCACATTTGCACCAACATCCTTTTGAAGCCTCAAATCCCATTTTTTCCTTTCTTGTTTCTGTGATTTTTGTTTTTTTGGGTCCCAAACCAAACCAAAAAGAGTGAGGTAACCCTGTGATTCTGCATGCAAACGAAGTGTTGTAGGAGTCGAGAGTGGGTTGGCTAATTTTGCTGCTAATGAACAGATGGACTTAAAAATTGTCTGTCCAAATTAGGAATTGATGAGTGCTTATTTATACCCACTTCATAAAATGGAAAAATATGATAAGAGAGAAGTAAGTCTGTAACTCTGCATGCAAACGAACTACATTATCTTCAATTCTTAGATTTATGGAATTGTGACTATTAAAAACGCTTAGTTGATTCAGTGGTTAAGTATTAGTTTTATTAAACAAAGTCTTAAATTTGAGACTTGTGTTAGAGAAAACAAATGTTATGAGAGTTTTATCTCTAAAAAGACTTAGTCTATCTCAAATTGAAATTAATTGAATTTAACATAATTATTGGATATCAGTGATTTATTAAAAGAAGAAGAAGAAGAAGAAATTGTAGCTATTTAAATCCTATTCAACATGTTTTATTTATTTATATATTCATTTACTCATGAAATGGTAAAATAATTTATGATTATTAAATAGAAATCCTATGGTAATATGTTTTAAAAGTATGAATCCAGAGAGGATTATAGAAATCTCGCGAAGGAATAGGCCACTTATCAAAGGTCACCACTCCCACTTGTTTGCACTTCAATGCAATTGCAGGACAAGAAAAATGATTGGTGTTGCTATTGGTATTGGGACATTTTTCCCGGCGACGCTTTGCATAAAATTCAGAAAGTCTTCAGTTATTATAGATAAGGCCCATGCCCATTTTTATGTACTCTTGGGCTGACACTGGTCAGGATGAGGCCCGTTAATTCGTTAGGTTCTCGTCATGATCTAAACTCTCTCTAGTTGGTTTGCACAATTATCACCAACGAGGCCCAGAATGTAGAATCTGCAACGAATACGGAGGAGAAGGTCGGTGTCTTCAACCCTGCGGGGGGAAGGTGGAAAAAGGATGTGCTAAATGCCTTGCTTCCTAGAGATAAGGTTGAAGAAATCAAAGGCATTATGGTTCCTAGGAAGGAAGAAGTTTTCGACGCTAATGGGACATGATCCAAAGGCCCGTTGTGGTAACACTCAGCCTTGTGAGTCCATGATCCAATAGATATCTCACGTTTATACGTGTCAACGGTTAGAGATCTATCTTCTCGAATAGTGGATATGACCCAACACATTGAGTAACCTCTATCGGTAATGAACTAATCAGTTTGTGGCTCTCAAAAGCATCCAGTTTGCTCAAGACGACATGATCCTCTTTGCTTCGATAAGAATCTAATCGCTTACCTTCGTCGGCTAGAGATAATGCGCATACTCTCCTGATAAAAAAAAATCTTTTGAAATCTAATCGATAAGGGAAATATTTTCTGATTTGTTAAATTTCATAAATGATAAAAATCATAAATCTCCCAAAAATATTTAACTATAGAGTTCTGAGATTTCTGGGCATACTCACAAGAAAACTAGGATTGTAATACCTCGAGAGCATACGACTCGTAAGACACCGATCTAAAAAGGCCTCTAACAAGTCACAGCCCAGGTACATTCTCTCATACTACACACCCGATATACAAACCACAGTGCTCTTATACTTAGCCTCTTTCTCTCTTGTTTAGTCTGTTCAATCTCTCGAAACTGCATTTTCTGACTTGAGCATTAAAGTTTCTTTCGTTAGAGTGTTCTCCGACAGTTTTTTATAGGTTTCGATCCATCCCTTGGAGCATCCGTTTGAGTCAGAAGAGTCAAAATCTATGGAGCTGAAACTCACTTTCAACAGATTTGTGTCATCCATGAAAACATATTATTATTATTATTATTATTATTATTATTATTATTATTTCTTACATCTTTCTATATTTTAAAAGAGTTATATCATTTAAATTTTGTTAATAAAAAAAATTGTTTAAATTCCACAAAAATTTTTGTTCAGTGTTGAAAGCAAACAACCACGGGTCCTGTCCCATGTCATCACACTTTGCCTTATCGCCAAGCTACGATGGTCAATGGGTGTCAGACAAAAAGATTAAATGTGAATCACATTTCGAGTGGGGCTTCTTTTGTGGAAATATGGGGAGTCTTGTAAAATTGCTGTTGATGTGATGTTAACATGAATCGTGGCTTCAATTTGTGCACGAAAATCGCTATTGATTTAGTATTAATACTGGTCTATGAACCCCTTTTAACTTAGCCTCCAACGTATATTTATCAACAATATCTTAATTTTATTTTTTTTATTAACTTGAGGTTTTGAATTTAAAATATAAAAATAATCTATTTATAAAAATATAAAAAAAAAAACTATATACATATATATATTTACTATTCTCTTATCTCACACTAAATTAAAAAATATTAAATTAAAAAATACTTTATACCGCAAGAGAGTACATGTTATCTCATCTTTGTTACCACCATGGGATAGGACCTGTGCATTTACTAGTTATAATAGTCCATGAATCAAGTATCTCAAACTTTTTTCCTTATAGTCATCGAGTCGAAGTTGGTGGGAATCATGTGTGAACAAAGGTTCTCTCACATCTATTAATAAATAAAGGATGGGACAAGAGTAGGTTCACTTCCTTGGATCTGGCCATCAGATTCCTTTTTTTTTCAATCTATTTTATTTTAATTAACCTAAATCGATTTGTAATCAGATTCTTATTTAGGAGATCTCTCAATATGATTTTTTTTATATTCATAGAGAGTCAAACTCACGATCATGATTAAGAAAACTTAACTCCTTTTTAACTGAACCATTCAACATGGATAGATTCCTATAAATTTACGTCATTTTTCTTTTAAAAAAAAAACATAAAGAGAGTTCAGGGTCCGAGGCCGAGAGAGAGAGATCAGCATTGAGCCGAATATTATTATTAGAATAAATAAATAATTATCACCTGAAAACTCTATTAAGCATTTGTTATAGTCCGAACTGAACCAAAGCATCATAAGACATTTTCATTGTACAAAGAATTTGAAAATGATGGACAGAATTTTGGTGGGGTGAACAGTGTTAAGTCAAAATAATAAAATAAAAATCATTTTTTCTAAATCGCTATTTACATTTTAAATGATTTATTCAATTTTTGATTTCAATTTAGGTAAAACCATAATTTAATTTACTTTAATTATTTGAATGGTAATTGGTTATAATAATTTTTATTTCAATCAAACCAAATTGACCGAGTTACGTGTATATATACTTTTAGAAAATTTTTATTTATGTAAATATTAATAAAATATTATAACTAAAAGGTTAAAAGAAAAAAAAATATTGATTTAAGTTTAGTATTTGTAAATGCCCTAAATGTTGAAAGAAGTTTTCTCACCTCACAATTTCATTCCATGTGATTTTTCCCATCAATAATAAATTAAAGAGAGTACTATTACAAACAAGGAAGCTACAAAAATGGGTTTTGACACAGAAGATATCCTTCAGAAAGAAAAATGATAACAAAATCACACATTATGGACAGAAAATGGAAAAATAGAAATAAAAAACAAAAATCATGAACCATATATAAAAATAAAAATAATTAAGTAAAAGCATTTGCTTTGACTAATGCAGGGGTACATATAATACTTTTGTCATTCTGACTTTCGTGCAATAATTTGTTTTCATGTGATTTGATATTTAATATTAAACGAGGTAGTTAATCTCTCTCTCTCTCTCTCCCTCTCCATGAAAGATTTCATTTGTTCACAATTCTAATTCTCGAATGTGTCATTATATACATATGTGTGTGTGGATGTATAATTGCCCATTCATGATTTTTAAGGAAAAGTTGGATTCTAGGTCTTTTTTTTTTTTTGGTACAATAATATGTAATTAAACGGGATCGAATCAGAGAAGAGATGATAAAAATAGAAAGATTCTACTAATTAAGCTATCTTGACGGACAAAGTTGGATTCTAGTTGTAGTTACAAAACAATGCATATGCATGGATTCATGTTGACTAATGTAATTGAGGTTGCCGGATAAGTGAACGGGAACAAGATTATGTCCATAAACATATCTTTCGAACTTATTTTCTCATCCCATGAAAAACATGGAAATGCAAACACAAGCCACGCTATCCTTGATTTAGTTTGAATCCTGAAACACCTGAGAGTGAGAGTACATGCATGGATTTTCTTTAATCCTCATTGATATTCATGGGATAGGCATTAAATTACCATCCGCCTCCTATGATTTCTCATAAAATAAAATAAAAAATCATTAATTTTACAATTTACAAAAAAAAAAATTAAAAGTAAAATTGTAAACAGTTCATCATTTGAATTTTTAACTTTTATTTTTCACACTAACTTTATAAATTAAAAATAAAACAGAAATTCTAGTGTCTTCTGAAATCCTCCACAACGTCAATAAGTTCACACTCAGCAAACTGAAACTTCTTTCTCTCTTCCTACTAACTTGACCGTCAAATACCGGTTCATTGCCTCTTTCGAATTCCGGAATAATTTATCCCTAAAACTCGCCATCAACGCAGAACCATCGAGGGTTCCAACTTCTCCCGTGGCGTGAAGCTCATACATGCTTTTCCTTCACAAGGTTCAGCAGTCGATGTCATCCTCTTTTTTCTCTGTCCAAGCACTTTACAAAGCTCTTCTCTGGGTTTTCTTAGTGTCTTAATGCATGTTGAATTTTGATAACTCACCCTATTAACACAAATATAAATGCGTAAGCACTTTTGTATAGCCTTATGCCTCCCCACCTGTTTGGACCAAAGAACTTTGGCGATGTGGGTCAATATTGGGGTCGGTGAACTCTAGCCTTATATTTTTGTATTTTGATTAGTAATAGCCCACGTCATGGGCTCTATTCGGCGGTCTAAAAAGTTTTATTATAATAAATATTTAGTTTATCTTTTTATTCCTTTTGTCTGATATTTACTATGATTTCATGCATCCCGCAGGGCCTGCGTGGTTACTCTCTTAGTTCTGGATTTTCCACTATATGCATGATTTTATCGATAAGAATTGTTCAGAGACACAAAAACTTTCAGAAGTGTACTTTTCTTTAAATAAATACTATAATAATTTTTTTTTTTTAAAAAAAATTATTACATAACTTTATATTAATTACTTTTAAAATTGACTTCTATTTATGGAATTTATTTATTTACAAAATTTTAATTAAGAAATATTAGAAATAAAATAAAATATTAATAGAAATAAATTGAAACAAGTGAAGAAAATACAAGCGGCCTTTAGCCTTCTTTGTCCTTGCAATTGACGGATGGAGTCTAATTTCAACATGACAGTCAGTTGTCATTGCTGATTTGGCTACAAGAATCTTATGCCACTAACTACCATTTTATTATTATATTATGACTTTGGTGTCAGCCACCGAAAAAAGAAAATTTTCATCACTTTGCTTGATTTCCAGGTCAAAGTTTGGCTTCATAGTTTCCTCGCACACCTTTGGACCAACACACTTGTCACCCTAATCTTGTTTATTTTTATTTTTTTAAACCAACTTTTCTTTGGTGAGACCATGCCCTTGATTTTTCTCTCGAGGTATCCATCACTGACAAATGGTTTGGGAATCTAGGAAAAAAAAATTAAAAAAGAAAAGAAAAAAAGGAAAATGATAAAATTTTCTTTTTATTTTATTTGAAAGTTTTAGTAAAGAAAAGATTTGATTTGGAATTCATTGAGAATTAAATATTTTTCTATCACTATTTTAAGAGTATATTTGATATATTAAAATGTTAGAGTCAGTTAAATTTTCTTTTTTCTCTTTTTCTTCTCACTTTTGGAAAGAAGATTTTTGATATAAAAAATCAGTCCATTTCTTTTCTTTTCTCTCCGCGTAAGACTCTCAAATAAAAGAAATACAACCACTTTATCCCCTTAATCGTTTCTCTTCCTCCCAAATCAGTCCATCCAAACGTACTATAAAACTCATTTAATACTCTCAAGCAAAGCATGTATCATTGTTATAAGGACACTTAAATAATGAAGAGTTCTTATTCAAGCGTCTTCTTCAAGATCTAGTATTTGAACTTTTACAAATCCAAGTTATATATGAAATCCTGTTGATCAATTATCATGACAAACTTACCAATTTAGTGGTTTTTCCCGGTTATTACATCTTCAAGCACACTATATTAGACAAGTGACCTTAAAAAAGTAATTTCCTGTGGTGTGGAATTCCAAATATTTGTAGGCCCAAGAGGAACGTTCCTGACTCGTGCATGTATATGTTTAATTCATGGCCATGACCAGGGCCACCTAACCATGTTTCCTTTGGCGGCAGAACTTGTAGCCAGTGACGAGCGTCGGTGCATTATGAGGGGGATAATTTCTCATCCTAAGAAAAATTCTTCCCACCCCCTAAACAAACAAATCGCTTTTCATTATTTGTACCGTATATTTAGTTACTTTATTTGTATTTATGCAGTTCTGGTTTATCCCTTACCTTTTGATTTTGTTAACATTTGTGGTTGGCAGCTTTTGTATTCATGTATAGGTCCGGCATTTCTAATTTCCCCCTTTAGTTTTTCTAGTTGCCCATAGGGCCCCTCAAAGAAAAACTTAGAAAAGATTACCAAAAAAAGAAACTAAAAGTTGCTTCATTGTATATTATTAAGTTTTGGATTAATAACCGCTATAAAGATTTAATAGTAAAGCTATACTGATCAAATGAATCAAATATGTACATAATAGTTTTTGTAAATATTATTTTAAATAATTCATAGAATCAGAATCAAATCGATTCATATTATAAATTGTTCATTAACTTCCAAAAATACATTTAATCCAACAGTCATTTAGTACAATATTTACAATTCAATTCTTAAAGTGATATAATAGAGAGAATATATTGGCCTTGCGCAAAAGTGTGCTCAAACCAATCAAATATGTTGTGCATTTGATAAATTTTACCAAACCAGAATAGTGATTGAATTTTCTACCGTCATATTAGAAAACTGTCATATTTACAAGAAATATACTAATCTTGAAAATATTGCAATTTATGTAACTAAGTTTGCTTTTTTTTTTTTTTTTAATGGGTGTTAGCTATTTATTTTTTATACCGAAGATTAACCCTCTGACAATGACCCAAAAATTATATTTCAATTGAAAAAACAAATAGATTATTCAAAAGCAAGAACAGTAACAAGAATCAACTTGATGAATACCTTTGTTTTAGTAGATTTATTGATTTGCACTTGTACAAAGTAACAATGCTTTTACATATGATCCCTTTTAAAGGGGTATACATAATAGTGCGATACATCTATACGAGCCATGAGGCTAATTACAAATCCTTGGATTTTGTAGTCAACCCCCTTCTTAGGTAAATTAAAAAATAATGATAAAATAAAATAAACACCCACCAAAACCGTGGGGGAGGTTTAGAAAAACCTAATTTTGTCGATATGCAATATACTTGGCTAGATGGGCCAGAGGAGCAGCCTTGGCATGGTCAAAAGAGGAAAGTTCTTCCAACGCCTGGGCCACCAATTGGTCCGCAAACTTGCGTGCGTTTTCAAGCCCCATCAGCTTCGGGTAGGTTGCCTTGTCCGACACTAAATCTTTTCCGGCCGTTTTTCCTAACTCTTCAGACGATTTTGTCACGTCCAAAATATCATCCACCACCTGAAATAACAAACCTATGCAACGAGAATACCTCCTCACTCTCTCCACGTCATCTGAATCCGCCCCACCTAGAATGGCTCCGCAGACCGCCGCAGCTTCGAGCAGCTTGGAGGTTTTGTGAACATGAATGTACTCGAGTTTAGTGAGGTCGACTTGCTTTCCTTCACTGTCAATGTCAACTATTTGTCCCGCGACAAGCCCCTCGGACCCGACTGCGTTGCCGAGCACGTTGATGGCTCGGAGGACGCGGTCGGGCAAGACGCCAGTAGTGCGGGCCGCGACGTGCTCGAAGGAGAGCGAGAGGAGTGCGTCACCCGCAAGGATAGCGGTATCCTCGCCGTAGACCTTGTGGTTGGTGGGTTTGCCACGGCGGAGGTCGTCGTTGTCCATGCAGGGGAGGTCATCGTGAATGAGTGTCATGGTGTGGATCATTTCAACAGCGCAGGCCGTTGGCATGACGGCGTTCTCGTCCCCGCCCACAAGCTCACACGCCGCGATGCACAGAAGGGGTCTCACCCGCTTGCCTCCCGCGAGAAGTGAGTACCGCATGGCCTCGTGAATTTTGATTGGTTCTTGAATTGGGATTGCATCATCGAGTGCCTTGTGAACCTTTTTAGCCTTGCTTATCATGTACTCATCAAAGTCGAAAGCTTGCTCATCATATGTTTGCTTTTCCGCCTCTGATGATGGCGGAGTGCTTAGAACGGATCGTACTACAGAGACAAAGTTGTTAGCAGCAAAGCGCTTGGGGTCGATATGCTTGTGCAGTGCAATTTTGCTCACTTGTCCGATAAATGGAGTCTTAGTGACGCCATTGCTCTTCTGGGTTTTGGATAAAAGAGAGGTTTCAAAGCCAGAGATGGTTGCAGAGAAGGCCATGTTAACTTTCTGGCGTACACAAGAAGAGGGAGACAGCTGTTTGTGCGTGTGTTGGCGTGTTTTTGGAGATGGATTTTCAGTTTATATAGAGATGCTGTTGTGTGTGCTAATTACAGGCGTCTCGGATATTCCATTCTGTGGGACTTGGACTCTAGTGACGTGTTATTTTTTTATTATATTTAACGTTGGATATTTTGAATCTCAGCCGTCCGATCCAATGTAGCCGCCCAACCTTCCATTCGGATTCATAACACCAACTGGTTTTGACGACAAATTGCAACGTGACCTTCGGGATTTTTTTTTCCTTTCCTCTACTTTTCTTTTTTTCCAAAAAAGGCTAAAAATAAACAATCCTGCGAATTAACCCCTAATAAAGCACCTTCGTATATTTATATGCTAAAAAAGGAAAAATATTATATAAATTAGATGAATCAAAAGTTAAATTTTATATATCAAACCACGTTGAAATGGACTAACATGTAAACTTTGATCCATTTAATTATTAACTTATTTGTTTTGTTTAACATTATTCCTCACAAACTCGATACTCTCTCTCTATATATATATATATTTGTGAAAACTGTTCCAATTAACAAAATTTATAAATATATATACGTTTGATTTTGTGAAATATTTTATTTTCACATAATCCCAATTATTGCTAAAAGGTATGTGGGAGAAATTTTCAAACACAGATACTCGAGGAAATTATCATTCTATGAATTTTAATCTTGAATGGGGAACCAAGTCCCCATCGGTCCAATGGTCTAGGGCATTGAAAAGTTTCCTAGCACACCCCTTTTGATTTTTCAAACTCCAGAACAGATGATGTTTCGTACTTCACGAGTGTGGAAAAAAAAAAAAGGTGTTTTGCAAGATTTTGTTTATTTGGAATGTGAAAGAGGGGTGAAGATGGTATGCTATTGTGGATTATTGTACATACTCTTCAATGCATGTCTGGTGACCTTATCACACATCCTTTTCTATAAGGGAAAAAATGCATACAAAGTAAGACCGAGATACATATAAAGTTTGAATTTCATATGTCGATGCATTTGAATCTAATGGGGTTTCCACATCATACATCTCAAATAAGTGGCAAAATTCATTCTTTTTTTTAATGCCAATGCAATTGTTAAAGGAAAATTTTGTAAGAATTTATTAAAAATAGAAAACAATGATTAAAATAAAAAATCTAATTTTCTGTTTTTAATGAATTATTATAATATTTTGGATTAATATAAAAAATTTATTATTATAAATATGAAAATAAATATTACAAATATAGAAATAAAAAAATTATATATTCTTAAAATTAAATCAATAATTGATTTGATTTTGATATATAATATTTTTTAAATATTTTTAAACCATATGATATGTTCTCCCATCTCTTTAAAATTTATTATAGTATAATGAAAATCATTTGAATTTAAAAATGATAATAATTGTATACTGACATGGTTGAAGACGTATTTTTACAATCCTGAGGAACAATTTTTTCAAGAATGGATCATGAATCTGCTATAGGCGTGTGTAGATGCATATTGAGCAATAGCTTTTTCTAGAATGGATAGGAGATCTTTTGGAAGCGGGTGCAGGCATATATTTAGAAGCTTTTTTTCAAAAAAAAAAAAAAAAAAAAAAACAGAATAGGAGTTTTTTAGAGTCGCATACAGGTTTGTGAATGCTTGTCTTTTTTATTTAACCATTTTATAACAAGGAAACTTTGATACCATATTAAAAGATATTAGAATAAATATTAGAACATGATTCTAATACAATATTGAAAATAGAAAGCAATAATAAGAATCTGAAACTTAATTCTTTATTATTTCAATGAATTATTACAGAATGTGGATTTAATATATATATAAAGTAATTGTTAAAAACATGAAAATAAATATTACAAATATATAAATAAAAAAATTAAATATTTTCAAAATCAAATCAATGATTTGATTTTGATGTATAATATGTATATATATATATATTTATATTTTCAAGACATATGATATCTTCTAACAGAATTAATTAGAAGAATTCACAAGTTTTAATTAGAAAAATTCATATTTTTTGTGTAAAAAATGTCGAAAAGGTTTCATATTTTGTCTGACATTTTTCATAAAACGTTGGGATTTTTCCCAATCCTATTTTTCTTGACTTTTTTTTTTTCGTCATCCCAACATTTAGTCACACTTAAAAAATGTTGAGATTTATCACAATAAATTCTGGGAAAAGCCTGAATTTTTTGTAGTAATATTTTGTAAGGAAATCCATCCTATAATTGAAAGGAACCTTCTTTATTGCATCCAAAACTAAACTACAATGAATGATAAAGAGCTTATGTAGAGTTAAGAAACTTACAATAAATTAGAAAACTACCACTAAATGTCCCAAAATAATTTGTACTAAAATTTTAAAAATTTTAGAGATCAAAATAAAGGAAAAAAATATACAAAGAATAAAAAGAACAGTAATAAAGGAAGCAGAAATTCGTCGAGCCATCCTTGTGCGTTACTCTAGCAGTCTCCTTGATTGCCCATGTCCTCGAAATATTGCCACGAGTAGTGCCATGGCAATGATTACCGCCATGATTTTCATCACAGCATTGCCCGTGACCATAATCTAAATTTCCTTCATTCTGAAGTTACTATTGTAGTGGTACATTCTTGCTCATTTTTCCTGCTTGGGTTGCTTATTAATCTCTGACATGTAAATCTGGCCTGTAAACTTCCATTTGACCATGATTATGCAAGTCTTGATTTTGCAATATTGTTGTTTAATGTCGATCTCTCACAGTAGTGAAAAAACTCGATCTCGAGTTCAATTTCAAATCCAAAATATAATATGTTGTGCAATACTACTCTGAAGTCTGAGACGTTTGACTTCTTGACATCAAATGGATATCTACAAAAATAATCAAACACATATGGATACAGAACTTCAATAACATAATTTTCTTTTAGAACAATCAGCTTTTGCTCTCCAAACCTCTTGTTGTCACTCTCGAACTTCTCAATGCCCATGAAATCGACATGATATCTTTCTAGTGGCTTAATTCATGATTTGTATTTGCCTCGTTGCAACAAACTCACAATATCTTTTCGAGAAATTTCATTTTTCCTCTCCTTTTATTGAAAGAGAATCAACCTCTTCAATTTTAGATTCTTTACCAAATTCTCCAATCATATCTCCTTCTCTACCCTTTGGCTCACAAATAATTTTGAAATAAATATCTTTGCACTTAGGTGCTTGTTCCTTCACTTATATATGTCCTAAACCCAAATGCTACAACCTTGGTAGGAGCAGCTCTGGCTTCAACCAATTTTTATTTTGGGACCAACAAGGTAAGCACATTATTTTGAGAATTTGAGTACAATGATCGATCAAAATTGTAGGGTTAAAAATCAAAATTTTAAGAATCACATCATTTGTTTCCTTGAATCAACGGGCCTACCCTCTCGCCATCCAATCCACAGAAAATTATTCCAACTTAGAGCCCCATGGATCATATTATATTCTACATCCATTACCATTCACCATCTAAAATTGTAGTAACTTCATAATATTCATCACACTTGCTTTGTCAATGAAAAAATGCATTCTTATCCAAATATTCATGAAGAATAGGAATTTTAATTTCAAATGAGAATATTTTTTGTACATTTTTCATATGTATGTTCTGGAAATCAAATCCAGTATAGGACAATCACAAGAATCCGTCAAGTACATTCCTCCCTCCTCCAATTCGTGTTTCTCCAATAAGAACTTGAAAACTCCTAAATGGTTTTTCACTTTTCGATTACCATCATGAGCACAGTTGCTTCCTTTCCCAAGGATTTTTCATTGTCATATTTAATACACGAGAGAACTTGCTGTAATATAATTGACATAGTAGAAGTATAGTGTTGAGTTTGATAGCCCGAACCCAGATATTCTATAAGCGAATCCACCCATAATAATAATTAAAAAAAAAAAAAAACTACGTTCATTACTTATTGAACAAAAAATACCAACAGCCTAAATTTCAATGAAGGATAAAGAGTTTATATAGATTTAAAACACTTGTATTAAATTAGAAAAATACTAATAAAAGTTCTAAAACAAATTGTATTAGGATTTTAAAAACTCTATAGATCAAAACAAAGAAAAGAGATATGCAAAGAATAGAAAGATGAAAATAAATGAAGTAAAAAATTGTCCAGCCATCCTTGCACCATCGTCATGGCAATAATTTTAATTTACCACCATGATTGTCTCCCTTATTTTCCCTGATTACCCATCACCATGGAGTGTCGCCATCAATATCGCAACGGCAGAAGTTATCATCATGCATTCTGCAAAAACAATTACTTATCATTATAATCTCAAGTTCCTTCATTGAGAGTTTATTGTTGTGATGGTAGGATTCTTAATCACTTTTCTAATTTCGGTTGCTTATTTGATCTCTTTTTGACATGCAAATCCGGCCTCTAAACCTCCCTCTAACCTTGATTATTCAAATCTTATTTTGTGGCCTTCTTGTTTTATGTGGAACAGTTAGCTCTTGCACACATTCCGTGAAGGAAATAAATGTGCAAACTTCTTAGCTGATTTGTGTGTAAACCTAAATAATTTATGCAGTGCATGCAATATGTGAGGGATACTCGATGGTGTCAGCTTAAGCTCTTGTTCTTGCGAACAACTCTGGCACTGCCTTCCCAAGAATTGTGCTTTTAGATTCCCCTTTTTGTTTAGTTCTTATGTCTCCTTGTTACGTATATATATATTTCACATGAAAATCACAATTTTGTGTACTAAAAGATTGATGATGGAAACTTTTTAATCTTCTATTGAGATAATATGTGCAAATACTAGCAAATATATTTGGCAATTTTTAAATATAAATTTGATTTTTTTTTTTTTTCGTTCATTAATGGACCTGGAGTTAGAAAACGAAGTATACTTTATTTTATATAATCATTAAATAAATTATAATTATTAGAACTTGAAACTAAAAAGACTTTGTAGTTCAATTAATATCTGTTTGTGTATAAATTTAAGACTTTGTAGTTCAATTATTAACATCTAAATATGATCAATGTGACAATCAGATACTACTTCCATTCCACTTCAAGTGTCCCTTTAAAAAAAGTTTTTGTTCCCCAAGTTTCATTTTACAAAAGTCAGAAAGCATTAATTATTATTATAAAATAGAAAAAAAACTTAGAGAGAATAGGAGAAAAACAACTTTATTTCTTCATTTGATTGTACATAATGGGATTACAAAGATACCTATTTATAAGTATTTTAAGAATGATGAAAGGACACATCTATTAATATGATAACTCAAAAATTAATGATCACAAGTATACCCAAAAACTAAAAGTTACCATATCATTAAAGAGTAACTCAAAAGCCAATGGTCATTCTTGAATTTGTTCATCCATTTGAAAAGTCACTCATATGAATAGACATCCACTATAATTGCACATCATTTATAACACTCCCCCTTGGATGTCTATCGTATAAAGAATATGCCTCGTTAAAACCTTACTAAGGAAAAACCCAGTGGGACAAAATCCCTAGTAAAGGAAAAAGAGTACATCCTTCTTTATACATGCATTTCGATACACTACTCCCCCTGTTAAAGATATCACTTAATGTCTCTATAAAGCCGCATTCCAATCTTATGGATCAATTTCTCAAATGCTGTAGTAGGTAATGCTTTTGTGAATAAATCTAGGATTCTCACTTGATTGAATTTTCTGTATGTCAATATCTCCACTTTGTAGTAAATCATGTGTGAAAAATAATTTTGGAGATATATGTTTCGTCCTATCACCTTTGATATATCCACCTTTTAATTGAGCTATGCAAGCTGCATTATCTTCATGAACTATCGTTGGAATCTTCTTGTTTATTAACAAACCACTTGATTCTTGAATATGATTAGTCATTGATCTGAGCCATACACACTCACGACTAGCCTCATGAATTGCAATTATTTCAGCATGATTTGATGAGGTAGCAGTTATTGTTTGCTTCATAGATCTCCAAGATATTGCTGTGCCACCATATGTAAACACATAACCCGTTTGTGACTTAGCTTTGTGTGGATCTGATAAATATCCTGCATCTGCATACCCAATTAATTGTGTATTTGGTTCATGAGGGTAAAATAGACCCATATCAATTGTTTCACGGAGATATCGAAGAATATGTTTAATTCCATTCCAATGTCTTCTGGTTGAAGTAGAACTATATCTTGCTAACAAATTTACAGCAAAAGCAATATCAGGTCGTGTATTATTAGCAAGGTACATTAAAGCACCAATTGCACTTAAGTATGGCACTTCAGGACCAAGAATCTCCTCATTGTCATCCCGAGGACGAAAAGGATCCTTTTGTATATCAAGTGACCGAACAACCATTGGGCTGGTCAATGGGTATGAATTGTCCATATTAAATCGTTTTAAAACTTTCTCAGTATAAGTTGATTGATGGACGAAAATTCCATTCTTTAAGTACTCGAACTGCAGGCCGAGACAAAATTTAGTTTTACCGAGCTCTTTCATTTCGAACTCTTTCTTTAAATAATTTATTGCATTATAGATCTCTTCAGGAGCGCCAATAATATTTAAGTCATCAACATAAACAGCGATTATTACAAAATTATGTTCGGACTTCTTTATAAAAACACATGGGCAAATATGGTTATTTGTATAACCCTCTTTCAACAAATATTCATTAAGACGATTATACCACATTCGCCCAGATTGCTTTAAACCATACAAAGATCTTTGTAATTTAATAGAAAATAATTCTCGAGAATTGCATGCTTCTGACATCTTTAGTCCTTCAGGAACTTTCATGTATATGTCATTATCTAGTGCACAATATAAATATGCTGTAATGACATCTATCATCTGCATATGAAGTCTTTTCTGTACTACTAAACCAATAAGATAACGAAAAGTAATAGCATCCATTACAGGGGAATATGTTTCTTCATAGTCAATTCCAGGTCTTTGTGAAAAGCCTTGTGCAACTAGTCGAGCTTTGTATCGCACAATCTCATTTTTCTCATTTCTTTTTCGCACGAATACCCATTTATATCCTATTGGTTTAACACCTTCAGGTGTTTTGACAATAGGTCCAAAAACCTCACGTTTTGAGAGAGACGTTAGTTCTGTCTGAATTGCTTCCTTCCATTTTGGCCAATCTTCTCTTGATTGACATTCCTTTAAATTTGTGGGTTCAAAGTCCTCATTTTCACTCAAAATATCAATTGCCACATTGTATGCAAATATATCATCAACATTTGTATTTGTTCGATCCCATGTCTTCATTGTAGAAATGTAATTTATCGATATTTCTTGATTAACTATTTCAACTTCTTCTGGAAGTTTGTCTTCTTGGATCGAATTATGTCCTTTCTCTATACGATCAATTTGTTCATTTATTCATCTTTTCTTTCGAGGGTTTTTATCCTTAGAACCCATTGGTCTTCCACGCTTCAGGCATGGTTTAGGTTCATTTGTTGTGAGGGGTCCTTTAGAGACATCAATTCTGATAGGAGCATTTTCTGCTGGAACATGTGATTTCGTTACTCGTTTTGGATCAGAGAAAGCATCTGGCAATTGATTTGCAATTTGTTGCAAATGAATGATTCGTTGAACTTCTAGGTCACACTGTTTTGTGCGATGATCAAAGTGACATAAGGATTTATTACTCCAGGTAATCTCTTTTTCCACCTTTCCCTTCCTAATATCACCCCCTAAGGTTGGAAAAAATGTCTCATCAAACCGACAATTAAGAAATCTAGCAGTAAAAATATCTCCTGTCATGGGTTCAAGATATTTGATAATGGAAGGAGAATCATAACCAATATAAATGCCTAATTTCCTTTGAGACCCCATTTTTGTTCTATGAGGGGGAGCAATAGGGACATAAACTGCGCATCCAAAAGTTCGTAAATGAGAGATATTAGGTTCTTTTCCAGAGACCAATTGAAAAGGGGAAGCTTGAGAACTAGTGGGTCGGATGCGAACTAATGTTGCTGCATGTAAAATTGCATGTCCCCAAGCGTGAACGGGAAGCTTGGATTTCAAAAGTAATGGTCTCGCTATTAATTGAAGACGTTTAATAAATGACTCTGCTAGGCCGTTTTGGGTATGAACATAAGCTACAGGATGTTCAACCTTTATACCAATGGACATGCAATAATCATTAAATGCTTGAGACGTAAATTCTCCAGCATTATCAAGGCGGATTGTTTTGATGGGATAATCTGGGAATTGTGCTCGTAATCTAATTATCTGAGCAAGTAATCTCGAAAACGCCAGGTTTCGAGTTGATAATAAACACACATGTGACCATCTTGTAGACGCATCTATTAAAACCATAAAATATCTAAATGGTCCACATGATGGGTGAATCGGTCCACATATATCTCCTTGAATTCGATTTAAAAATGTAGGACATTCAAACTCAATCTTACTTGGTGATGGTTTTACTATTAATTTGCCTTGATAACATGCAATACATGGGAATTCATTCGATTGAAGAATCTTCAGGTTCTTCAATGGATGTCCGGAAGAATGTTCCATAATTCGTCGCATCATTACAGATCCAGGATGACCCAATCTATCATGCCATAAAAGGAATTCATTTTGACTAGTAAACTTCTGGTTTACTATGACATTGATTTCAATTGGTTTAATGTATGTATAATAAAGACCTGAAGAGAAGACAGATAGTCTTTCCAAAACTTGTTTATGTCCTATTTTAACATTAGTAATACACAGATACTCATTATTTCCCATATTGGTTGTTTCTATATGATAGCCATTGAGACGAATATCTTTGAAACTTAATAAATTTCGGTGGGACTTGGGTGAAAATAATGCATTACTAATCAATAAATTTGTTCCTTCTGGTAGTAAAATGTTTGCTCTTCCGGAACCTTCGATTATGGCTACACTACCAGATATAGTATTCACATTTTGTTTTTGCATGATAAGATGAAAGAAATATTTTTTACTTTTGAGAATTGTGTGTGTAGTTGCACTGTCTACAAGACAGAGATCCTCATCTTTGATCTTTGATCCAATAATATCCATAGGTCTTCAAAAAAAAAAAAATAAATAAATAAACAAACAATAAATTTGAATTTATTATAAATATTGAGAAATAAAAAAAAATTACATTAATTAAAATCACCATATTCAGCATTCTCAAGAAAATCACTAACTTCTAATTGGGGCAAATTTTCAAGACCCTCAAAGATATTATTAGGGTCATTATTTTGATATAAGGCATTTGCCTCCATATTCTTATCCTTTTCCTTCAACGAGGCTTGATAAAGCTCGACAAGATGCTTTGGCGTACGACAAGTACGCGACCAATGTCCAATCACCCCACATCGGTAGCATTTATTCTCAACATTCTGACTAGATCCACCTTTTTCTTGTTTTTTCTCATTACTTTTCCACTTCTGGTAGTTTGTATGATTATTACGGTAAACATTCCAACCACGGCCACGGCCACGACCACGACCTCGTCCTCGACCACGACCATTTCCACGTCCTCGTCCACGTCCAGAATTGTTGTGAGTTGTCGCATTCACTTCAGGGAATGGACTAGAGCCAGTTGGACGAGATTCATGATTTTTCATTAATAACTCGTTATTTTGTTCAGCCACAAGCAAACAAGAAATTAGTTCAGAATATTTCTTGAAACCTTTCTCTCGATATTGCTGCTGCAGGAGCATATTCGAGGCATGAAAAGTGGAGAGTGTTTTCTCTAACATATCGTAATCGGTAATATTCTCTCCACATAACTTTAATTGAGAACTGATTTTAAAAACGGCTGAATTATATTCACTAACAGATTTAAAATCTTGGAATCGCAAATGAATCCAATCATAACGAGCTTTAGGAAGTATTACCGTTTTTTGGTGGTTAAACCTTTCCTCCAAATTTGTCCACAATTCGAGTGGATCTTTCACTGTCAAATACTCGATTTTCAAATCTTCGTGGAGGTGGTGACGGAGAAAAATCATTGCCTTGGCTCGATTTTGCAAAGTCTCTTTATTATTTTCTTTAATTGTTTCTCCAAGTCCATTTGCATTCAAATGGATTTCAGCATCAAGGATCCATGACAAGTAATTTTTTCCCGAAATGTCGAGAGCCACAAACTCAAGTTTGGTGAGATTTGCCATAAAGTACTAACACATAAGCACAAAAATAAGTATATTAGAGTATAATTTATATAGGTGTTAAAAAAAATATTATAGAACAAGAATTGTAACAAGAGGTTTAAACAAGTGTATCTTAATATTCAATGGCAAATCATATTATTCTACCATCATGATTCAACAAGAAGACTGATGCCCTACTTTACCTTATTATTTACAAAAATCAATAAAAAAAATGTTGATAAACTTGAAAGAATATTGTCATTCAATAGATTGTTCAAATTCCTAACTTGTTAATATTGAGGTCATCGGGACAAAATTCTTGATTACCCAAACAAGAAAACAAAAGGAAAGCATATAACCTTTAAATATTATGTCACCAGTTTTAATACTAGTTATGCATACTTTGATAATTATATCAATTTTATCACAAATTGTTAACAGCTCTAGACAATAGAAACAAGCCACAGAACCCTACAAACAATATTGCCAGAGACAAGATCCAATAGGCCACAGAATTATTTCCCAATATTTTTGGCAACCTAATGCTATCAAAGCAGAATTCTGAAATACAGAAATAAATGACTAATATAAAATAGTCATTTCCTTTTATAAAAACAAATGAACACTCTCGTACCCCAAAACAATAAGTAATAGCCCACTAATAGCAATTTGATAAACACACCATACCATAAAAAAAAAAAACAATCCTTGAAAAATAAATTAACATAAAAAAAATAGTTTCATGTAATGTTGATGAAACTAACCATATTAACATAAGAAGATCAAGTTATAAAAGCTTGCTACTTACAAGTTGTGATCACCGAGGATAAACCTTGACGTTAAGTTTGTATAAAATTTGAGCAAAATTCGTGCTGATAACGTATTATAAAATAGAAAAAAAACTTAGAGAGAATAGGAGAAAAACAACTTTATTTCTTCATTTGATTGTACATCATGGGATTACAAAGATACCTATTTATAGGCATTTTAAGAATGATGAAAGGACACATCTATTAATATGATAACTCAAAAATTAATGATCACAAGTATACCCAAAAACTAAAAGTTGTCATATCATTAAAGAGTAACTCAAAAGCCAATGGTCATTCTTGAATTTGTTCATCCATTTGAAAAGTCACTCATATGAATAGACATCCACAATAATTGCACATCATTTATAAATTATTATTTTTTTTATCAATTTTACACCTATTTTTTGTTATTTTAAAGGGTAATTCAGTCAATTAATATTAATTTTGTCTATAATTGTGGTTATTCAATCATTTCCTTAACTCTTATGTAGTAACTTTAAAATTAACCGGGATAGGATTAAATAATTTGTTTTGATATATCTTTTCATATTTAAGGACTTTTAATTCGTTTGTTCCCTTAATATTGTACATTAATAGATAATTTAATTTTTATTTTAAAAATTAATTGTTAAAATAAAAAATTATAAAATTTATATATCACACAATAAATTTTGAACAATAAAACTTAATAGCAAAAGAAAGCCTAACCAATATCTAACTGGTACCTTTTAAATAAATTCTCCGATTTGATCTTATGTACAGAGAAAATGGGTATCTGGAGAATTTTGTCCTTTAGCCATTTAATTTAATTTAAATTAAATTTAGTTGAATATGATGTAATTTTAGGATATCATTAATTGAAAAGAAGAAAATAAAGAAGCATGTGATTGTTGATTTGAATAAAAAATTTCATTCTTCGTTTGCTACCAATCTCTTTTGTTTAAAATTTGTGATTTTTTAGATACAGTTAAATCGATAGAATTTTTTTATTTTTATTTTTTATTATTTAATTTAATTTTATTTGATTATATCTATTTTATATTAAAAAAAAAAAAAAAAAATTAGTAGACGTAATATCTATATGTAACACCAAGGAATTAGAAATGTGAGTATGATTCCAAAGCTTAACTTCACGTATCCATTAGATTAGATTCCAGGAAAACCACAAAATCTTAAGGTTTTTGGAGTCTGGACTCTTGGACTGGAGTGAGTTGTTATGTCTGTTTTGCCTTTCCCACGGACCGGGTTTCGCCTCTTTAGGCATGAGATGAAAGAAAGAAGTGGCAACACTTATATGTCAACATCAGAAAGAGTTTTTTTTTTTTTTTTTTTTAAATAACAAATAAGTGTAAAAATTAAACAAAAAAGATTTACTACCCAGATTATTATTTTTAGCTTATAATAACAATGTATAAATGTATTCATATTCTTGTGTACGCAACGAGTTGTCAGAAATTAAAAAGTAATAATATTTATAGGTTTAATAATTATAACTAAGATTATAACTTCAAATATCATTAATTTTTTTCAAAGATTATAACTCTTGCCCCACCTCTATCACTATTTCCCTACATCTTATATTTTGAATTTATATTTAATGGATTGTCAAACTATAATTCTATTATGAATGGGATTTGTTTTTTTGTAATTTTTAATTCAATACTAAAATTAATTGAAAAATTCCTAAAATCAAAAGGGACATTCTAAAGTCGATTCCATCTGCCCACATCCTGTTTCAATAAGTATGCAAGAGGTTTTAATTTTCTGGGTGTAAAGAACTAGTCACATTAGGTCGGTTAGAAGCTTAGCTGTTGTGATACAAGGCACTCTCCTTGGAATAAGGGAAAGGGCAAATTGCCCGGAGACTGTGAGGCCTCTTGGCCCCGAAGGCAATTGACACACTGATTAAAGAACAATGTGCAGGAAATTTCAAGGACAAAGAAAAACTTCTTGAATCAAGACAACAATATACCCACTTCCACCAATAAAAATGAAAAGAAATCTAATGGGAACAACAAGAAGGATTTATTTTTAATGAATTCCCAATTCCCATGATATATTTTACAAGGAAAAGAGAGAGAGAGAGAGAGAGAGAGAGGAATAGAAAATTGAGACCTTCAAAAAGAGAGGTGGTGGAGAAACTTGAAAAGAGGAGATGGTGAAAGCAGAGATATTTGAGAATGGAGACCAGGGTGAAACTTAAAAAGGGATAGAAAAGGATTGATAAAAGTGGTCTTTCAGATTTTAAGGTTTTTTTTTTAAATTTCAACTTTAATATTTAAATTAAAATTTGGAGAGAATCCTCCATAATTTTTATTTACTTTTTAATTAATAAAGCAGCAACGTAGGAGTTCGATAAACCATTATAAAATATTTTTAATTTCGAATAAATCTCACGCTATTTTTATAATTTCTAAAACTCTAAGCACGATAAAAGGAAAATTCATCGTTCTTTCTCCTCTTCTTTTATTTTTTTTTTTCTTTTTTAAACTCTCAAATTAGGCATAAATGTGAGGATGAAACAGTGTTTCGGAGAGAGAGTGTTTAGAAAGAGCGATGCCCAGCACCACCTTCTTCCTCTCAACGTCGACTGGTGGGTTCGGTGGGTTTTGCCCTAAAATTGAATCAAAACCTTCAATCTCTTTATCTTCTTCCTCGGTTTTTTCATTATCCTTCTTCCTCCTCTCTTTATCTTCTTATCAAGGGGCGACACCCTACTTCCTCACACTGCTCTACTTCTCACACACTCCCTCTCTCTTTCCTTCTCCAATCTCTCAACCCATCTTCTCCCATCCCTTAATTTCTCTCCCCTCTTCAAACGAATCGGAAAACATGCTTGAGTTCAAACAACGCTGAGTTAACTCAAGAATTGGGGCAATATGATGATCGAAAATATGCAGAGTTTGTAATTAAGCTCGGAGACTCTCAATTTCGTAAAATCGAACTTCAATTTAAGGGAATCAAACTCACAACCAGTGTTAATAACAGAATCACAGCAAGGACGAGGATAACTTGACAGACTTCTACTGGAAATCGAAGCCGGGTTTTGAGGCTCAGATGACGTTCAGAAAGAAGAAACAAAATGGATTCCATTATCCATTTGAAAATACGAAGCTCAAGGGCAGCAAAGGGGGGCCCGAAGCTTGTCGTTAGTACCGAAATTTGACATCCGGGTTGACTTTGATAATGACAAAATGTTTTTGAGGGTGCTGAGACGGTGTAGATGAGTTTAAAATGTGAACTTGATTGTTTTTATTTATTTTTTTATTGATTCATATTTAAATTTTATCCGATTAATCTGATTTAAGTCTATTTAAGATAGATTCTTTCGAATTTTTTTTTTTATTTTTGAAATTTGAAATTAAGAATTTGATTAAAGAGCGGAGTGATTGTGAGCTCAGTAAGAATTGAGTTTGGACCTAAAATAATAACTAAAAAGTAAGTTGAACCATGAGTCGGACAAAATTTAGTTCACTCAGCTCAACACATTTCTATCCCTAATTATGCAGTCCGCAGTTTTGCTTTCCTAAATTTTGGGAATCTCCAACCCTTCTAAATATATACACTTGTCAGGAACAATCCCCTACAATTATTAGCTCGAGCTATTTAAAATTGTGGCTCTTTCCAAACTGATATGAGAAATTTGGGAAACCTATGCTCGATTCCCATGGTCAAAGAATTAGTTTAATGATTCACACGACATGTTTCCCAAAGTAGAATCAAATCTTTGAGTTCAAAACTAGGCTTCAGTCCTTTTGCTACCATCTCGTCATACAAGGAAGAGGTTCTTGTTTTGTTGCCCTTCTCAAACTAACCTGCAATCAGAGAGGCATAGGCACACGAACTTGGATCTAGTGATCGAGTTCTCATTATGGTTAAGTACTTCTCTGCATATGCTTCCTCCATTTTACCACATTGGCGTAGATTCTTAATCAGTGATGAGAAAGCCAACTGTCCAGGACTGATTAAACTGTTTTCCAATTCATTGTAGAGCTTAAGAACATCTTGAATCTCTCCTTCACGACCATAGACATTCATAAGATGATAATAAGTAACCTCATCGGTAAAAACCCTCTATCTAGCAAGCGAGTCAACAATGCATTAGCCTCTTTCACATCCCCAGCCTCATAGATTTTCTCCACCGTCTCACTGAATGCAGAACAACTAGGAATAAGTCCTCTTTCCATCATCTCATCACAACACATTACACTCTCTCTCAACTTGCCATTCCTCGTGTAACCAGTGATGAGATGATCAAACGTCTCATAAGGCTCTAAACCTAAATTTCTCATTTCCTCCATTAGCAAACTAGCTTCATCAACCCATCTCCGCCTACAATACTCACCAATAAACAACGTATAAACCAAAGAATTTGCACAGAAACCTCTCATAAGCATTTTTTTGGTACACCGCCAATGCAGACTCCAAGCTATCAACCTTTACCTTGGCATAAACAACCAATGTGTAACAAATGGTGTTAAGAATCATGTTTTTCTGCAACAACCTCTTCATTAACACAAACCGAACTTCAACTTTTTCCTCCTCAAACATCCTAAACATTAAACATGTATTAACAATCACCATAGAAGAACATCTCTTCTCACGAATTCTATCCAAAACTTGCTTCAACTTTCCCTCCTTGCACAATGCACTAACCATTGACTTCAGAGTCTCTTCATTTGGGTAAATTCTACTATTAACCACATGCTCATAAATTCTCCAAACAAGAACATACCATCAGATTTTTGAACAAAATAAATCAATGTGTTGAAGGTTTTGAAATTTAAACAATTCCAAGCGACAACAAACATCGAAACCCAACTCAAATTATTCTCAACTTGGAATAAGTCTACACTAACGAATCAAAAACAAATGGGGTCGATTCACAAACCTTTAAAGTATGAAGCATAGTATCAACAACCATGAATTTCGAAGAATTGTCAGAGTTGTTGCTGAGAAGAGACTTGAGTAAAGCTTTAGCATTGACAAACATTCGATTTCGAACTAGAGTATGAATTGCAATGCAATAAGAACGAACTCCATGTTTAGAATTTGTTTTCTTGGCTGACCAGTGGAAGAAATTGAGAGCTTGAGTTGCATTAGTGGGCGATTCTTTGAATTGAAGCGATAATTGTTCAATTATAGAGTTGTTGAAGACGATTGAATCGAATTTTTTATTGAGAGTGTCCCAGTTGAAGCCCCCTTTGAAAGAATCGCAGAGAGGATTGGTTGGTGATCTTGGATGGCATGATGGGTCTGGGGTTGATGAGTAGAGGAGTAGGATGGAGACGAAGATGATTGGTTTTGGAAATGGAGATAAGAGATGACAACACTCATAGGGATAAACCCTTTGTGTTTGTCTAAACTCAATTCAAAAAATTACATGCCAATATCTCCGACTAGGGATGTTATCGAACCGATTCTGGCTCGAAAATTGACCTAATCGGACTAAAAAAGCTTGATTTGAGGTCCGAATCTCTGAACAGTAATTAAAAATCGGATCACCCCAGCTATAGTATTGGACCGATCCAATTCAATGATTTTTAGAGCCAGAAATCGACGCGACCCGACCCGACCTTACCGGCTCCAATGACTATGAAATCGGCCCGACCCAGTCGAATCCAAATTCTTTTTTTATTTTATTTTTTCTAATTTTAACCCTCTAATAGTTATAAAATGATTAGTTTTGAGGGTATTTTGGTTCATGAGATCAAAAAATATGTTCCTATAAATAGGTTATTCCTCATTTCCAAAATCATCACAATAAAATCTCATATTCTCTCACATACATATTCTCTCAATACTCTTACACCTTCTCAAATTCAATTTTAATTTTCTACACTACCATTTTCATCTCCCACTAATCACATTTGATGGGACGTGGCTCAAAAATCCAAACAAAAAAAGTCAATTATCAAAAAATCCCACGAAAGGCGCTCACGGACCTGTATCTGACAATCGTCACAATAATCTACTAAAGGGTCTCAGTCGCCCGGATCAATCTACTGAATCGCCTCAGTCGCCCGGACCTCCCGAACGACAAGGTCTCAGTCGTCCGGGTCCACCGAACGATACTCACCGAGCGAAAGCAGTCGTCCCGATCGGGCAAACAAATAACAACATACCGATCGGACGAGTCCCGATTGATCCTTTATCGGTCGAGCGATCAAACAACAGGCAACACCACTAACGATTCTAAAGGAAGATCAGAACTTCCTTAATTTCAGTCTCCTATTTTATAACGTCATATCTCGAATCTTTCAAATAATGAATGCACCCCTCTTTAAAATGGTAGTTCCACCGATAAATGGGGATCGTAATCAACTCACAGTATTAACTCCCGAGATTCCCGGATCAGTTCGATAAAGAAAGTAGGGTTGGAGTCCCCCAACGGCGCCCGTCTCTCAGAGGTATAAATCATCTCTAAAGGTCTAAGAACCAGGTACGCACTCTGTGTCTGATACTGAACACATGGAACAACCTTCCCGTAACTCTCAGTCTGTTTCTTTCAATCGAAAACCGCTATTTACTGATTTGAGCATTGGAGCCTCCCCGCCGGAGTACCGTCCGACGATTTTTATATATGTATTCACTCATTGACGGCTACTGTTCGAGTAAAAAAAGAACTGGTATCTGTGGAGCCATAACTCACTTCCAACAGATTGGCGTCGTTTATGAGAAATAAACTAGAGAAATTTCGAGCATTTTAATAATCATGCCTCCAAGAACTAGAGCGTTTTCGAGAGCTACCTCTACTGTAGGGGGCACATCCCTACGCCCGCCGAACCTATCGTTTCCCCAGTAACGAATCCTCCAATTCGTGATCATGTGTTTTCTCTCCGACCGTCCCGTCCGGAGTTAATTCCACAACATGCAACCCAAGAAATACAAGTCATGGTCTCGGGACCAGAACAGGCAGACCAGCCTCAAATGGAAAGATTAATATCTGAAATCCAAAGAATGAGTAAACAGTTGGAAGAACTCAGTCGAGCCCTCGGGCCAGACAACCACTCATCTGCTATAGAGTCTAAATACAAGTAGCCACCCAGATGAGAATTCTCGAAACTATCGGCGGTCTCCCAATATGATCCCCAAAATCTGAAAATACAGATTGAATAGCTCGTAGCCGCCGAACTTAAAAGAGTGGGCGTGAAGAATAGAGATGATCCCCTACACTCTCTAAATGAATTGCCATTCGATGCAAATATCTTGTCAGAACACATGCCAAGGGATGTCCTTCTACCTCTCATGGACCGGTATGATGGGATAAATGACCCTCGCAACCATGCTGCTCATTTCATAACAGTTGTGGTCTCCAGGGACTTATCGGATTCCACGATGTGCAAACACTTCCCCACCACCCTTAAGGATAATGCTCTGACTTGGTTTAATTCTCTTTCACCGTTCAGTATCAAGAGTTTCGCACAACTCCGACAACAGTTTGAGGCTCACTTTGTAATCAGTCGATGAGCTAAGCGAAAATCCACATCCCTCATATCATTGCGACAACGGAAGGAGGAGCCTCTAAGAGACTTCATGAAGAGATTTAAAATAGAAATGTTGAAAGTCCTCGCTTTGGATCACAATATCGCTTTGGTTGCCCTCCTAACGGGTTTACGTTCTTCTGATATGAAGGTCTCTATCACAAATAAGTCCCCGGCAACCATCCAAGAGTTTTACTCCCGAGCGGAGAAATATATTATCGCGGAAGAAGTAGAGGCGTTCGATCGACAAGGCAACCGCCTTAACAGAAAAGAACACAACTGATCACCCTGTCGACTCTCTCTGAGGAGAGGCAAGTCAGGAGTTCCGCCTTCACAAAGGTTCAGCGTCTATACTCCGCTAAGTGAGACCCCAGTCAGCTTTTGTATCAAATAAAGAACAAGTTATATATCAGATGGCCCCCTCGTCCGGCGGAAGAAGATCCTCAAAAAGACAAGTCTAAATACTGTCATTTCCATCGAGACTACGGTCATACGACCGATGAGTGCAAAAGACTCAAGTATGAACTGGAATTCTTGGTCCATAGCAGAAAATTATAGAAGTTCATCAGTACAAAAGGAAGAAATCTGCCTTCCCTTGACAAGTGCAATGCACTGCGGGAAAATGAGCCACTTTATAGGCTTAATCCCAAAATGTCACGAGAAGAACCAAGAAGGGTGATCCTCCAAGTCCACAGTGAAGACGGTTGGAACGAGCCATACATTCCCACTAGTATTTGTCCGGCCTATGACTCGGACTTCCCAGCACTTTTCCCTTGGTAAAAGATTCTGTTGTTTTCTACTACTTGTCGACTACACGCGTCCCGAGATTTCTAATGTCCAACAAAGAAAGCATTCCCTGAAAGACCTCAGTCGCCCAGACCTTTCGAACGAATATGTCATTAAGTTGGGATGAAACTCCCCGAACGGATGGACACGGCCCTAGCTCCTAAGGTTTTCAACCAATCAAAGGGTTTCAGTCGTTTAAACCTTCCGAACGAATATGTCATTAAGTTGGGATGAAACTCCCCGAACGGACGGACATGGCCCAAACTCCTAAGGTTTTTAACCGATCAAAGGGTCTTAGTCGCCCAGACCTTCCGAATGAATGTGTCATTAAGTTGGGATGAAACTCTCCAAACGGACGGACACAGCCCTAACTTCTAAGGCTTTTAACCGATTGAAGGGTCTCAGTCGCCCAAACCTTCCAAACGAATATGTCATTAAGTTGGGATGAAACTCCCCGAACGGGTGGATACGACCCTAACTCCTAAGGTTTTTAATCGATCATCGAAGAGTATCAGTCACCCGGGCCTCCCGAATGAATGTGTCGTCAAGTTGGGAGGAAAACTCTCCGAGTAGGCGGACATAGCCCCAATACCTAAAGTCTTTAATCGACCAGTGGGCCTTAGTTGCCCAGATCCCCAGAACGAGTGCACCACTAAAGTTGGAATAAAATTCCCTAGATAGGCAAACACGATCATGGAAGTCCCCCGTTGAACACCAGATCTTGATCAGTCAGGTACACCATGGAAGAATGGAATTCTAATCATCCCAGTGGATGAAATCCTCGAGTGTTCTTTACTAAAAAATCATTACGCACTAATGAGTTAGGGAACAAAACATTCCCTCAGAAGACACAAAAGTACAAGAAATCAAAGGAAGCGATGGAAGCAACTTAGGCGGAATCCGAACCCGCTGACTCCTCAATAGGAGGAAGAGTTTCTATTGCCCAACTTCCTGGAGGATTTCCTTGGCACACTTCAAACGTTTGAGCAGCCTACGCTGAGAAAGTTGGAAGTTGACAGCATATTTGGCAACGGAAGTCTTGAGATCGGCTATCTCTCGTTCGGCACTTTGAAGAGACTCCTTCCTAACGCGAGCTAATGTCTCAGTAGCTGTTAATCGTGCGCCTCAAATATACGCCTCTGCTTCCAATTCTTTGCAACGAGCTTGAGCCAAAGTAAGGTCTTCATAAAGACGCTTGATCTGCTTATCTTTTTCTTCTTTGATGGTCTTCCCTTGATTCTCCAAGTGTCCCTCAGCACCAGCACTTAGCCACCCATACAATAAAACTGGCCATCATGCTCTGCTCTCAATTTCCTTTGAAACTCAGTCAAGGCTGAGGCCTGAAAAGAGGTGAGCTTATTAGAGTCGCTGGATAACAGGAACCCAATATAGTTCGAGTGAAAGAGATACTTACTGTAAGACAGAGAGAATGGATGACCTTCTCAATATAATTCGGAGGTATCGATCAAAGAGCAAGTTGCGGAGGGAACTCGAACCGCTCGGCCAGTCGTAGTGTCGCTTGACGATCGATAAAATTAAATTAATGACTCCCCACACCGATCGCCACTGACCCCTCCTCAAAATCCTCCTCCCCTGCCATTGTGAGTGACTCAATTCGAATGGGCGGTGGGGTACTACACTCATCTGGTATATCTTGCAGGAGATACCCAAAGTCTTGAGGAGACCGTCCCGACGTTCCCTTTGAAACAGGGGGAGAAACATGTGTTGTCGGGACCTCTTCTTGCCGCTGAGAGGCTAGGTACAGAGCACTTCCAGTTGTCTCTAAGGGGCCCTCCTCCAGATTACCTTTCTCCGCAACTCTGATGGACGTACCAGGAATCACTGGGCTATTGACTGACAAATCCTCTTCTGCCTCGGAATGCACCAAAAATAGTTCACATCCTCCAGTTTTCACCGACCATCCTTTTTTCGCAGGAAGACTAGATGGTCTAGCTTTCGACCTTTTTTGATGAGACTCGACAAAAAAGTCACCCGCACCTCTTCACGTTTGTCCGCATTTCCTGATCAGTAGAAATCTCCTTAAGAAGATGAGAATCTATGACCGACACAGAATCAGCCCTCGATACTCCCTGTCGTGCCAACAAAATGGGCCTAGTGACTTGTCTCGACTCACCCATAAGCACGCCAGACAATATCAATATTCCGTCTTTCACCAAACCATCTACCCACAAGCTCCTACGGTGGGCCTCACAATAACAGGCCACAACACGTAAAAAATGAGAGTGGCGAAAAAGAAGCGGGATTTTCTAGTTTAAAAAAGGCACCTGATTGGCGTCCGAAAATGCAGGAAGGAGATCCCTGTTCAGAAATCTGATGAAGAAAAACTTCCGCATCCAGTGTTTATCCTGAAACTCACTATAGAAAAATTTTCAGCGAGACTCCCGACGGGTCTGAAGTTTATACCAACTGTGAGTAAACCCTTTGGAGCTACATCGCCCTAAGAAAAATAGAGCCCCTAAAATCTGCAGGTCGAAACGAATATGGAAAAACCCTAACAGGAAAATTAGGACAATCACAAATCGCCAAGTATTTGGGATAAGCAGTGAGGGGTGAATATTCCAATACCTCAAAACCTCCGTCAGTGGGCTCGTATATGGAATCTTCAAACCGTATTTCACACACTGTTTGTACATCGGGACACAACTCTCGGGGCAAGACTCGCTCTATCCACTTTACTGGGCAATACGAATTCGAAATCGCTTCCAAGCGACATTTCCTTTTGAACTTCTATCAAATCCTCTTCGGTTATAGTACTCTAAATATTGTCAATATTACGTGATGAGGAGACGTCTATCAACATTTTTGCTAGAAGAGAAAGCTTTTCGAAGAAAAGGGGGAAAGCGGTAATCTCTAAGGAATGTAGACTCTTACGATGCGTGTGGGAGACAATTCATGGAAATCGAAATGGCGAAAGTCAAATTAAAACGGGACATTCATTTTTTGAGGATTGTCACTCATGACGCTTCTTCTTCCAAAAAGACCATGAGTCGTGGACAGATTATGGAACGTGACCCAAAAACCCAAACAAAAAAGAGTCAATTCTTAAAAAAGCCCACGAATGGCGCTCACGGACCTGTATCTGACAATCGTCACAATAATCTACTAAAGGGTCTCAGTCACCCAGATCAATCTACCGAATGGTATCAGTCGCCCGGACCTCCTGACCAACAAGGTCTCAGTCGCCCGGGTCCACCGAACGATACTCACTGAGAGAAGGCAGTCGCCCCGATCGGGTAAACAAATAACAGCATACTAATCGGACGAGTCCCAATTGACCATTTATCGGTCGAGCGATCAAACAACAGGTAGCACTACTAACGATTCTAAAGAAAGATCAGAATTTCCTTAAGTTTAGTCTCCTATTTCATAACGACATATCTCGAATCTTTCAAATAAGGAAAGCACCCCTCTTCAAAATGGTAGTTCCATCGATAAATGAGGATCATAATATTAACTCCTGAGATTCCTGGATTAGTTCGATAAGGAAGATATGGTTGAAGTCCCTCAGCGGCGCCCGTCTCTCAGAGGTATAAATCATCCCTAAAGGTCTAAGAACCAAGTACGCGCTCTGGGCCTAACACTGAACACAGGAAACAACATTCCCCCAACTCTCAGTCTGTTTCTTTCAATCGAAAACTGCTCTTCACTGAATTGAGCGGCGGAACCTCCCCGCCGAAACACCCTCCGACGGTTTTTGCAGGTGTATCCACGCGTTGACGGCTACTGTTCGAGTCAAGAAAGAGTTGGTATCTGTGGAGTCATAACCCACCTCCAACAACGTTCAACACATTTCCACTATTTCTATTCCTCAACTTTACCATTTTCACTATTTCCATTTTTCACCATCTCCACAATTTTCATATATCATTCTCAACACTATCATTTCTACAACCTACAATATTCATAAAGATTTGACAAGATTTTAAGTTTGGGAGCTCAAATTCAAGATTTGGTGAAAAACAACCATGATCTTTATCAAGTCGGTACATTTAATTTTTTTGTATCTTTACTTTTTTTACATAATTAATTCATTTGCATTATATTTTTTTAAAAAAATATTCTTAATTTTTTTTAAAAAAATGGTTGGAACATATTCTTTTTAAAATTAGCTTTTCAACGTTAAAATTATCCATATTCTGATACTCACATAGTTAGAGTAATTACGAATATTGTTCATGAATTTAAAATCAGTGATAGAATTTTTTTTATATTTTTTGATAAAATTTCAATTAATACTAATGCGATTAATACTTTAAACAAACTTTAAAAATAATTTTAGATTAAACATTTTTTCATATCAGATATGCATGTTATATTACAAATTTATGTATTAGAGATGGTTTAGAAATGACATACCTAGTTTTAAAACTCATTCGTGATTTAATTCATCAAATTAAAAACTTTTCAATAACAACTCAAGAAATTGGACAATTATATCAAATACATAATAAAAAATTTTAAAAATTTAAAGTATAATGTAAAATTAGATGAAATTCAACTTATGATATGTTATAAGGTATACTTTTTTTTTAGAAATATCTTAATTGAATTTACAAATTTTAATTATGAATATAGTTTTATTGATATTACCGTTTTTGATTTTGCAACTACACTAACTAAATTATTAGAAATTTCTTACACATATACAAATTTATTTTCCAAAAATTACTATCCAACAACTCATTTAATGTTATCTAATTAGAATTTGTTTTGTATTTAGTCAATTTGAAGAAAAAGATAGATTTAGTGACATTATTCAACTAATGAAAATAAAATTTTTAAAATATTACGAAGAAATTCCTATTTTATGTTTAGTAGCAAGTGCTTTAAATCTATATGCTAAAGTTGAAGGTGTTGAAATATTAATAAATTGCTTTGTATAATCTTTTTCAACAGAAATATATATTAGTCGATAACATTTAAAATAACAAATATCACATATTTTATAAATCATTTTTTAATTATATGAAAAGGAATATAATAATTTAAATACTAGTGATCTAAGTAGTAGTAATACTAATACAACAACTCGATCATTTTCAATTTTTTTAACCCTTTACATATGTTAGGAAAAAAACAAAAAATGTATTCATCAACATTCAATGAATTACTTTTATACAAACAAACACCTAAATTAGAAAGTTTAGATGATAATATTTTTTTGATTATTAGATTGATGAAGAAATATTTTATCATATTATCCAATTTTGGTCTAAGTAGTCAAAGATATACTAACCCCTCCGGTATCTACAGTGTCATTGGAAAGTAATTTTAATGCAGGTAGTCAAATATTAAACAAAAAGCGTACAAATTTGGCGGCGACATTTTGGAATCCTTGATTTGCATTAAAGATTGGAAAAATGCAAAAAAAAGGATGCAAGGCATTGTCAAGGTCTTGAAAAAATATGAAGAAGAAGTATAATTTTTTTTTGGTATAAGAAACATTATGTAAATAGGAAAAAAAAAACCCTCTTTGTGTAAAAATCAAATTAATATAACCATAAAAAAAAATAGTGAATTTCAAAATCTAAATGAAGAGTTTGGCAGTGGACATATATCGAATTCGGTAGAACCACTTTAAAAATTTTGTGTTTCTCTAATTTTTTTTTTTTTTTTTTTTTTTTTTATTAATTTAAAAAAAAAAAAAAAAAAAAAAACAAAATAAGAAAAAAAAAAAAAAAATAAAAAAAAAAAAAAGAAAAAAAAAAAAAAAAAAAGAAGAAAAAAAATGAAAAAACAGTGAGTTTATAAAAAAAAAAAAAAGAAGAAAAGAAAGAAAAAGAAAGAAAGAAAAGAAGGGAGTTAAAAAAACAACAATAGAGTTAAAAAAAAAAACACAAGAGAGGTAAAAAATAAAAAGAGAAAGTTAAAAAAAGGTTAAAAAAAGAGTTAAAAAAAAACCTGAACCGGAACCAACTCAGCTGGGCCTGGAATAATGGTTTAGACTCACCGGGTCGAGCCAGTTCCAAATTAAAAGATTTCTAGAATTGGCTTGGCCCGACCCAACTCAGCTACGGAATAGCCGCAGGCTCGGCCCACGGTTCCAGGAACCGTCCCTAAACTGACAGGGCCCTGCCTAGCATGGCCCAGTGACATCTCTATCTTCAACTAATCTGCCAATCGCTACCTTCTGCACTGCTTTGATTCTTTTCATCAAACTCCGTCATCGTCTACCTTCATAATCTGCCGCCTCTATCTTCGTTGTTGCTTCGATTCTGTCTCAATTTGCCGTTCGACCTCTTCGAATTTGCCTTAGCCCTTTGAATCCCCTTCTTTTGTTTGCACAACAATTTCATTCTTCTTTCATTTAGAGATCTGTTTGGTTTGTGGGATTTCAGTTATGTTTTACACTGTATTTATTATTTATAGTCTGATTTCAATATTTATTTGTATTTTATTTTCTGATTTTACTTCAAAAATTTTCATTTAAGACTTATTTTGATAATAGTAATTTTAATTTTAGAAAATAAAAATAAAAATAAATATAAATTTTAGTACTTGTTAGATTTTCGGATAAATTTAGTATTTTTCTTTTAGGTTTAGGACTACAATCCTATGGTATCCGACGGTTCAATCATCTATGTATATGCTTAAAAGGGGCTTGAGGTGTCACCTGAGTGATGACCACTCATGTGACCCTCTCACCCCACTCCATCTCTCTATTTTTGTATCCGTCCATTTTTTTTATTATTTCCCTTCTCTCTCTTCTTTTTATTTTTGGTCCACTTTGTTGAACTTTTTTTTTAAAATTTTTTATTCTTTTTTTTATTTTATTTTTTTATTTATTTATTTATTTTGTTTTCTTTATTCTTTTTATACTTTTTTATTTGGTTTTTTATTCTTTTATTCTTTTTTTGTTTTTTTATTAGTTTGTTTTTTGTGGCCACTATATTGAGGTTTTTTTATTCTTCTTTTGTTTTTTATTTTTTTATTTTTATTGATAATGATAAATTGTGGTGAGTTTAGGGTAATTGGTAATAATATAATGGTAGTGATAGAAACTAAAAAGAATAAAAAAAAATAACAAAAACAAAAGAACAAAAAACAACAAAAGAATAAAAACACAAAAGAATTAAAAAAGAAAAAACAAAAGAAACAAAAAAACCCCAAAAAAATCTTTTATTCTTTTTTATTTTGTTTTTTATTTTTTTATTGTTTTGTATGACAGTAGTAAATAGTGATGAGTTTAAGTAATTAGTAATAATATATGGTAGTGGTAAAAATACAAAAAATAAAAAAAAATAAAAGAATAAAAATACAGAAAGAATTAAAAAAACAAAAAAAAAATCAAAAGGAAAAACGAAAAAACAAATCAACATAGGAGGGGGTTCCGCAGCAGGCGGAACCATCCCTCCTATGTTTAACTTTTTTATTTTTTTTATTTTGCTTTTTGTTTTTTTTTTATTTTGTTTTCTTTATTCTTTTTATTTTTTTATTTTTTATTAGTTTACTATATTGAGTTTTTTTTTTTATTCTTTTGCATTTTTATTCTTTTATTTTTAAGATAAATTATGGTAAGTTTAGGATAATTAGTAATAATGTAATAATAGTGATAAAAATTAAAAAGAAACCAAAGAACAAAAAAAAAAGAACAAAAAATAACGAAAGAATAAAAACACAAAAGAATTAAAAAAGGAAAACAAAAAAAACCCAAGAAAACCCAAAAAAACCAAAAAACAAAAAAATCTTTTTATTCTTTCTTTATTTTGTTTTTTATTTTTTTATTATTTGTTTTTTAATATTGTTTTGTATGATAGTGGTAAATTGTGATGAGTTTAGATAATTAGTAATAATATAATGGTAATAGTAAAAATATAAAAAAATTAAAAAAAAGAAACAAAAGAAAAGAAAAAAACAATAGAATAAAAATACAAAAAAATTTAAAAACAAAAAACAAAAAACAAAAAAAAGTCAAAAGAAAAAACAAAAAAACAAATCAACATAGGAGGGGGTTCCATCACCGGTAGAACTGCACCTCGTATATTGAACCTTTTTTTTTTAATTCTTTTTTAATTTTTTTTCTTTATTCTTTTTTTATTTTGGTGTTTATTCTTTTGTATTTTTTATTAATTTACTATGTTGAGCTTCTCTTTTTATTCTTTTGTTTTTTTATTTTTTTGAGATAAATTGTGATGAGTTTAGGATAATTAGTAATAATGCAAGGGTGGTGACAAAAACTAAAAAGAATAAAAAAAGAACAAGAAACAACAAAAGAATAAAAACACAAAAGATTTAAAAAAACAAAAACAAAAGAAACAAAAAAAATCCCCAAAAACCAATTAAAAAAATTCTTTTTATTCTTTTTTATTTGGTTTTTTTTTTTTATTCTTTTATCTTTTTTATTGTTTTATATGGTAATGGTAAATTGTGATGAGTTTAAAGTAATTAATAATATTATAATAATAGTGGTAAAAATATAAAAGAATAAAAAAGGAAGAACAAAACAAAAATAAAATAAAAAAATGAATAAAAATACGAAAGCAAAAGAAACAAAAAAAAAATCAACATAGGATGGAGGTTCCACTGCTAGTGGAACCGCCCCTCCTATCTTGAACTTTTTTTATTTTATATTCATTTTTATTTTATTTTCTTTATTCTTTTTATTCCTTTTTTATTTTTTTATTCTTTTTTTATTGTTTTGTTTTTTTATTAATTAACTATGTTGAGTTTTTTTTTATTCTTTTATTTTTAATAGTAATGATAAATTGTGGTGAGTTTAGAATAATTAGTAATAACGTAATGGTAGTGATAAAAATTAAAAAAAAAACAAAAACAAAAGAGCAAAATCACAAAAGAATAAAAACACAAAAAATTACAAAAAAAAAAAGAAAAGATAAAAAAATCAAAAATACCAACAAAAAAAAAAAAAAATTAATATAGGAGCGGTGGTTCCATCTATTCATTTAACAAAAATAATGTTAATAGGGAATCTCTACTTTTGGTAATGAAAATCAATAGTAATATGGAATCAATATTCAAAAATGGATATCATAAAACGAATTTGGAGTCCCAAATGGAAGCTCTTTCATCTCTTGAATTGTTTTATTTAATGGATTCATTTCGTATTAGAACAACTCATGACAAAAAACTTTTCATGTGGGTGGGTCTAGATGCAAAGATCCTCTTTCTCTCTTTGAATCCCAATAATTGTGATATCACAAACATAAATATATATTATATATTATAGTGCCTATCTCTTTGTCCAACTTACTAATATTGTATTTATGATTGCTTCTCTTCTACATACGGAGTAATTTGTGATTTAAATATAAAAGAGTATATTTTTTTCATTGGTTTATATTTAATATGCTCATGCAGTTAGCTTTCAATACTCAATCAGCTCACTATAATTAAATTTTACCATCCATAACTATTTTTAACTATTTTTTATAACACACACTGCGGAACGGTGTGTATACAACCTACCAGTCTTAAAAAATCCATCAATCATTGTACAATGCTATTCTATGACAAATAGTGATCATTAGATTACCATAAAAATTTCTAATTTAATAACCAACATATCAACAACATAAGGACACTATTGAAAAACATAAAATATTTTTCTCTTTTTCAATTTCAATTTTTACTCTATTTTCATTTTTTTTAATTTTCCAATAGAAAACATCTTTCTTCAACTACTTCCATGGTTATATTTTTTCGAAAAATGTTATTATAAATAAAAAATAATAATTAAAAGAAGGGTGCCTCGTTTGAGTTATTATTTTTGGCATTCGAACCCTACTATGCTGAGGTATAATAGGATCAAAGTCATACCTTAATTTTGTCATGTATCTTCTTTAATTAATTAATACATTATAGGTCATTAAGCTCGAGCAAAAAAAATAAATCAAATTTCACAGATTCAACAAATTTTGATAAGGTTAAAAAAATGACTAGTTGAGACAAATGTAGGTAAGAGGTTTTGTACTTGGACTAAATCAAATATTATAAGCTCATAATGAAATTTATCACTTGCTTTGATAGATATTTTGGATTTGTCGATTGCTCAAAGTTGTTGGTAGGCCAAGAATCGAGGGTAAACATATTTGTTGGATGGCATGGGCTAATGTTTGCAAAAATAAGGCAGGGGGGATAAGTTTCTGTAACCCAAACTCTTTATTATTTTGGTTTTTAAGAGCTCGATATTACCCTCTTGAAAATTTTTTAGGGGCCCATGTAGGATCAAAGCTACACCTTGAAGGAGCATCATTGTGGGTTAAAAAATGTTGCATATTATTCGAGGTGGGAGGAAAGGGAAGGGAAGTCTATTAAAATTTTTGGGAGGACAACAGGTGCATATTCAAAATGGTTTTTGAGTTCAAACTCCTTTTATGTGGTTTGGAAGATGTCATGGTTGATACGGAATGATTAAGGGATCTTGTGAATGGAATAGTGAGCTTGCGAGCAAAGGGCATACTCAGTGTCAAAATTCACTGTGGGCTCTGGGGAAGGACAGACCTGACGCAACGGTGAACTCTTTCCATTGTGTCCTGGAGGTCAGGGATTTGAATCCTCTTTGCAAAAAAACAAGGGGAAGACCACACTGTGAGCTTGCGAGCAAGTTAAAGCAATTCTTTTCAATTGGGGACACCTCTAAACAGAGTAATTTGGGACCATTTATGATGGAGAATATTTAGTAAAGAGTGGATATCGTGTATTTTTTGGCAAGTGGATCAAATTCAAAAGGGAGCAGGTTATTTAGTTTGGATGTAGTTGAGAAGTTTTGCCGGAACTTTCTTCACAATCTTGGCATCCTTCCATAAGTTTAAGATTTCATCTTGAAGGCAGGTCGCCAATCCGTTAGCTAGAGTTGCAACTGATGATACGTCTTGTGCGGAGTGTGAAAATGTGGTTGAGAATTCTCTTTTTGTGCAGAATGTGAAAATGAGTTTGAGAATTCTCTTTATGTAATTAAGAATTACGACTCGACTAATAAAGATTGGCTTTTGTACCCCGTTTCTGCTTAGACGTCAAGAGTTGTAACCTTAATCTTTCAAAAAATTGAATGCTATTACGTTATTTATCATTTGAGAAAGATGTTATTGGAATTTTTTTGTATAATCATCTAGGCTCTCTAGTGTGTAATAAGCAAGCCCATTCTTCAATGTTTTAGTATGAGATCCTAACTACATTTTGCTCTCAGCTACAAAATTATTTTCAGACCACTGCAAAGAAAATTGTAGAAGAGCAAGGATGAAAGGAAAAAAAAAAAGATCAAATTCTCAATTCATATGGCTCTCTCCAGCTTTTGAATTTGTTAAAATTAATACTGATAATTTAGTTTTGGATGGTACCATAAGCTTTGGTGTTATGATGAGAAGTGAATCACGGTAAGTTCTCCCCATTATAAGGGTTTTGGGTTATCTAAACTGATGCCATTATGAAATGCCACAATATATATCAAAAATCTTTGAGTTGAATGGTTAGATATTCTACTCCCTTAATCAGAATCAGAGGTTTTGAGTTCGAGTTTTGAAAATAAAGAAAAAGAATTTGGGAGAACCAATCCCTTAATGAGTTCCACAATACTCAGATTCGATTACTCAAGTAAAATTCAAATACCAGTCGATGAAAATAAAAAAAAAATAACAAAAAAAAAAAGAAATGCCACAATATATCCAAGACTGGATAAGCTCCTTCTAATCGAAATGGCACAAATGCTAGGTCTTTTTTGGGCAAAGTAGAGGTACTTCTTCAAGGTAGTGCTTGGGTTAGATTTTATAGTCGTTGTCAGTGGTATAAATTAAGATAACCTCCCTTTTTGTTTGAGGTTGGTTTGATGGCCCAAATTTTGGAATCCATTTCTTTAAGTTTGTCTCTTTTGCTTGTGTTGATGAAGACATGCTCAAGGTTTCGAATTAACCAGATCCAACTAGAATCGAGATTATAATTATGGTTTTGATTTAGAGTTGGACAGTTCCAAATTTTAGAATAAGATGGTTTTGGTTCGGTCATGACTTTTAAGCCCAATGGTTTAAATTTTAATTTTGTTTTAGTTAAGTTTCGGTTTGTTTTTATTTTTCACAGTTTTTGTATGACTTTTGTGGTTTTTTCATATTTTTTATAGTTTTCATTGTTTTTTTATAGTTTTTTTCAGGATTCGATTCTCAATTTCAATTCGAGGATTCTTTGAAGATTCAGTTCTAATTGATTTGGATTTCAAAATAATATTAAGAATTAGAACCGAACTAATAGTTTAAAATTTTCACTTTCAAATCTGAACCATAACTATTTTTACAGTTCTATTTCAATTGTATAAGATTCGATTCTGATTCAATGTTAGTTCGATACCAGAACATTTGGCATGTCTAAATCCAATTCCCTACCATAGAGGTAGATCTTGTTTTCTCAAATGAATATTCATATAAATTATATTATATAGATTATTCAAGCAACAAAATTATTATTGCTTTTAAGTATTTTCTTTTTAAAATCACATGAAATTTAAACCAATTCTTTTACTACGCACTCAAAGCTCAACTCATTTTTTCAAGTAAGCTTTAAAAAAAAAAAAAAAAAAAAAACCCCTCCGGTTTAACTCACACCGAGCTTGCAAGTGACTCATACACTCTATAAATTAAAATTAATTTATATATCTGGTTCTCATTGAATGATGAAACTTTATGGCCTTATGAGGTTTTATATTTTGGACATTTGTCCGTTGTGGTAGAAAATGAACCTAATTGAATTTAATACATATTAAATATTAAATTATTATATACATAAATTTTTAGAAATTCATAATCGAATAACTCAAATATCTCAAATTTAGCTCATAATTTATATCAACTAAAAAATCTAACTTGTGTGCCGCTCATTTATTTTATAAATTTAGCTAATTAACCTAAGTATATAAAAATTGGGTTAACGTATTAATTTGTGCTCCGATTATATTAAATTATTTAAAATAAAATTAGATATTTATTTGAAACTCACTGGGCCCCTAATTCGAGCGATCGCGTCGAGACCAGACAGAAAATAGGGCACACTGCCACAACCAGTAGCGTAGAATGATGCCAAAAATCGAAAGCGAGCCGGAGCCAATGGACTCCACCCCAATTTCTATCCCTAACCCTAACCCTAGCCCTAGACTTAGCCCCGACTCACCCACCACCAGATCCTCCAAACCCTCTGCTTCCAAGCTCCCCATCAAGCGCAAAACCCCTTCCTCCTCCCATAACCCTAACCTCAATGTCCTTGTCCCCAAGATCGAAACTTCTATTCGTGACGACGGAGACGGAGACGGAGAGGACGACTATGACGACGGTGCCAAGCCTCCGCCGTTCAAGTTCCACCGCATTTGGACTGAATCCGATGAGATTCGCTTCCTGCGAGGCCTTCTCGATTGCTCCAACGAAGGCCTTTCCTTTCCAAAAGACCTTCACGTTGTCTACTCTCGCTTCTCCGAAACAATGTCCCAGCCATTCACCAAATCTCAGCTTTCCGAGAAGCTTCGTAGGTTGAGGAAGAAGTTTCGCGTGATTTCGTCTCGTCTTGCTCGCGGTCTCAGTGAATCTCTGCTCTCGCCTCACGATAGGGAGCTTTATCAGCTCTCCAAGCAGCTATGGCAGCTCCAGAACTCTCAATTGATTGGGGTTAAGGTAACATTTTCGCCCACAATTTCAATTCCAATTCAATCGAACACTTCAAATGAGGACGTAAAAATTGAGATGAATAAAGATGATGGGAGTGATGTGATTAAGACAAGTTTTGATGCCAATGTTGATGATGGGCAAGAGGAGGAGATGCCATCGCCAATGCCAGAGGCAGAGGCTTGTGGCTCTTGTGGGAATGGTGGGATCAGTGGCATTGTTGCGAGGAGTGTGCTTAATGTGTTTGATCAATCATTGAAGGAGTTTCGAATAAGTCTTATGGGTCAGGGGCTACTTTATCAGGATCATGAAGGGTGTTTGGGGAGGGAATTCAATTTCGAGAAGAGATGGAGGGAGCAACAGGTAGCGGAGTTGGATGTGTTTGCTCGTCGAATGAGGTTGGTTCTCGAGAACTCATTAGGGGGAAGGGAATGAGTAATGTGCATGCGTAAATGAGATTAGGTTTGGTGGTTGTTTTTCTTCTCTGTTTTAGTGTCTTTCAGTTCTTGATTTGTTTGTGTTCTTAATCCTTTCTGGTGATTGGCTTTTGAAATTTTGTACATTGCTGCACAGGGCAGTAGTTAAGGTTTTCTCTACAAGTTTAATGTTCACTTCATTGAACAATTTATGAATAATATTCTTTTATTTGTTTCCGTATTTTGGAGGTATAAAGTCCTGAAGATTTTTGTTGCTGCTTTGGATAAATGGTAATGCTTATTGATTTTTAGGACAACTGACCCTGAAGTAATGGAAGGTCTATCATGTAGTTCTCCATAATCTTAGTTTTTCGAAGGATGATAACGCGCTTGAATGGCTGATCTTTTGCCCTTAGGTGGTTTGTTGCTGCTTAAGATTTTTAATATCGAGTGGATCTTGTCGTGCATAAAGTGAACCCTTTCTTGTGATTAGATGCTGCAGTTATTAGTCCTCTTAGCTAGATTGGAATGGGCAATGCCTTTCCATTTAATTTTTGATGTCAAACCTACCTCAATCTGGTCTTCCTTATCATTGAATCTAATCTTATTGACCACCATGTAATTCCCAAGTCCCAACCTCTGTTAGTCAAGCTCAGGACACATCCCAACATGGCAATGAGGGTTTCATTTTTGGTTATCACCTTTATCTGTTGACATTCTGATGGGTGACAAGCAGCCATTCAGGCACTATATGGGATTTGGGATAGATAATTTTCCCTCTTTTTGCTATGTAATTTCCATCTTGCTTAGGAATCTTGCAGTGGATAAACCACTGTACTAGCTCCAGAATCTATGCAAACGTTTTTTATTAAAATGAAATCCATTAGATTATAATTTTTATTATTTTTTTGATGGTTCCAAAGAAGGCTAATCTAATGTGGCCTTCCCGTTATGATGGTCATAGATGGCTCCTTGGACTTATATAGGAGATCTGGTGCTAAATAAAATGATTATTATTAGAATCCCTATATCCTTTTTATGAGGACCCTGGACGAAGTTAATTTAGTACAAATAAAGGTCTCCAAAATAGCTAAACACTAGAGACTGCTAAAATATATGCAATTAGAATTTGTGCGATTCCCATTCCCAACCCCGGTAAGCTCAGGTTACATTAAGGGTGTGCAATGCATCTTTTGTCCGCCTTTGTTGACCATTTGATTATTTTGGAGTTAGGAAAGGAAAATTTCCTCATGTCACTCTTTCATCTCTATGTGTGTAGCTCTTATGTGAATGGGGGGGGGGGGAGGGACGGAGAGAGAGAGAGACCTTGAAAGAGTGTGCTACAAATGCGGTAGACATGCATCTTATATGACTACATAGATCAAAGAGTTGAACATATATAATTTTAATAATTTATTTTAATTGTTACAATTTAAAGAGTACTATGACCTGATTCTAGAGGTTAGGATTATTAAACTGTGCATTAGTCAAGCTAGACAAGGTTGTGGGACTTGGTAATCCTAACCGTTCCTTATCAGAATTAGGCTTTTTAAGGATGCTTTCTCTCTAATAATGATTTCTTCCTTTTCTTTAACAAATATGAAGTTGATTTTAGATGTAATATGAGACAAACATGAAGAATAATAACTACCGTCAAACCTTGTCCTGTAGTCTGCTTTTAATTTTCCAGCTACATGTAAAGGTTCTCGATTGATTTCTGTATCACTTCACCCCACTGTTGGCAAACAATTGAAAAACCCATAGCTCCAAGGCCATTTTCAATGTCATCATTTATTAGATTGCTGAAACTTTTGAGGCCTCGTCTTTTGTGGAAAAAGATCCAGAAATATGTTGTGGAGCTTCTTGTGCAAACTGCAAGAAACCGTTTACAGTATGGGTTTCTTTGCTGGTTTGGGAGAAATTCCATTTCCACCTGCTTGGTGAGCCAACCCAATAATGCTGCAATTGCTTTGATAGTGTTTAGCTGTTGGTAAAATCTGTTCTCACAGAATTGCTCTCTATTCCTTTGAAAAAAAGAAAAAAGACTAAGTTCAATGCGGGGTGAAGCTGTCGTTGGGGTGATATTCAAAATCTAGGATAAAAACTCGTCCGCAAGAAGTTATTAAAACAAAAAATGTAAGGTATAAAATAATTAGTAAACAAAACATATTTAAAATGCTTATATATAAATATATATATATATTGTTGGAGGTGGGTTGTGACTCTACAGATAGCAGTTCCTTGATGACTCGAACGGTTACCGTCGAAGGGATATGAAATCTGCAAAAACCGTTGGAGGGTGCTACGGAGGAGGAGGCTCGTACGCTCAAGTAAAAAAAAACGGTTTTCGAATGTAAAGAAAAAATAGACTGAGAATTTAGAGAGTGAGAGATTCCTTGTGATTAGTGTGTTCAATATGTAAGGTCAAGAGAGCATCCCTGACTTGGAGGGTTTGAGAGAATCTAAGGCATTGTAATCCTACTTTTCTTACGGAAACGATTCGAAAATTTCGAGAGTTCAATATTCCGAAATGATCGTGATCTTTATCGTATGAGAATTTTCTTTATCCGTAAGATCCTGGAGATACCGTCTTTAAGCTGGGAATTAAAGTCATTGGGCGTTCTGATCTTTCCTTAGGATCAATAAGGCCGTTGGCTATCGGTCGGTTGTTAGGCCAATGCGGAACATTCGGGTTTGTTCGCTCGGTGAATCAAGGGCTAAGTACCCAATCGAAGAGATAAATGACAAATCTCGTTTGATAGGCGGGACGACTAAGGTCTTTTGACAGATCAAATGAATGGCCATCGAGAATAGTCGTTCGGTAATACTGGGTTATGTCTGCTCCTCGGTCGGTAGCTATTAGGTCGCTTAACTCACGAGGGTAATCTCTTTTGTGTTGTGGGCCATCTGGATTTGGGCCCATCGATCGTACCTTTAATCAAGTATTGGATTACATCCCATCACATGCTCCCAACTCATGGCCTTCTTTGCAAAGAGGTGCCATGAGTAAAGACTCATTAAACCGAGGCGTGTTTGATACGTTACAGAAGCATAGGACTGCTAGGCTTTTCCTAGGCTATTCCGCCCTTTCTCACAAGGACGGGTGTGTCTCATCGGAAGTGATTCCTTTATGGAGAACTGAAGGAAGTTTATTACTCCATTTATGATGTGTTATTCTTGCCGATCCGTTTCATTAACCCTGAATTAATTAAGCCCGTTCCTTTTCAGCTATAAGTAGTGATGACGTGTGCTCCTTCCTTCCCATGGAGAATTGAAGTTTTTCTTTTTTTTTAGGAGTTCTTCTAAGAGTCGTTTCCTTCTGCGAGACGTTTTGGCATGCGGAGCTTTATAGCTCAAGTAGCTTCTATTGGAGTGAGATCTCATTAAGGATAGAGACTACTGGAATGAGATCTCATTATACCGACCGTTAATCGGTTGGCATGGTGAGATCATCCATCATCGACGGAGATATGTTCTTTGTCGGTTTGGGTTAACTGTCTAGGTTTCCCTCCATCATCCAATTACGTTGGGGATGTCTCTCGCACCATCTTTGGTTAGTAGGTAGGGCTTGAGTCGCTTGGGGTGGCAAAACCCGAGCTCATGCTCTCTCTTATCCCTAGCACTACATAGGAATTACTGTTTTTGTACTTTCCAATATAGGGATTGTGGTTTCTTCATCTAGGAACAACCTTGTTGTGTACTTCTCGTGGTATAATCGATTCAATTCAGAAACTTATATACTCATTCATGTAACCGAATGTATTTCTTATGTAAGAATAAGAGAAAAGTTATACTTTATTTACTTGAATTTTGTCCTTGCTCTCTTTCGATGTCTCTTGTTCGACTATATGCTTTTCTTCGGTTTTCGTCAAAGTAAGTCTACTTCTAGCTTTTAAGCCCCATGCGGAGATGTGAGGTATTACTGGGCATTTGAACCATAGACGTATGATTGAGAAGAAACTTTGAATAGGAGGGTCGTGTCCGTCCGTTCGGGAAATGCCATCCATTTTTGATGACACATTCGATCGGTAGGAAACTTTAGATAGGATGACCGTATCCACCTGTTCGGAAAAATCTATCCCTTTTCAATAACACGTTCGATCGATATGAAACTTTAGATAGGAGAGTCGTATCCACCCGTTCAGAGAGTTTCATCCATTTTTGATGACACGTTTGATAACATACGCTCAAGTCAAAAAGAGCATGGAGTAGTCGTTTGTGGATTGTGGTTTCCAATATAGAGATTGTGGTTTCCAATATAAGGTGGGTTGTGACTCCAACGCTCAAGTAAAAAAAAAACGATTTTCGAATGTAAAGAAACAGACTGAGAGACCAATGTTTGGTGGCGTAGTTGGAAGGGGATTTCAACCACTTAACTATGGTCGGGGGTTCGAACTGCCATGGAAACATAAAAGCCGACATTGGGAGACTTCCCCCATAAAGGGCCCGACAGCAGGTCGATTTGCATTAGTCGGGGCGAAACTCCGGATACCGGGTGGTGGTCAAGCCAGTGACAAAAAAAAAACTGAGAGCTTGGAGAGGGAGAGGTTCCATGTGATTAGTGTGCTCAATGTGTAAGGCTAGGAGAGTATACCTGACTTGGAGGGTTTAAGGGTATCTTATACCTGATAGAGTCGTATGCTTTTGAGGTGCTATAATCCTACTTTCCTTATGGGAACGATTTGAAAATCTTGGGAGTTCAATATTCTGAAATGATCGTGATCTTTATCGTATGAGAATTTTTCTTATATGTAAGATACTAAAGATATTGTTCTTAAGCAGAGAATCAAAGTCGTTAGATGCTCTGATCTTTCCTTAGGATCAATAAGGCTATCGGCCTTCGGTCGATCGTTTGGCCAATGTGGAGCCTTCGGGGTTTGCTCGTTCAGCGGACCATTGGCTGAGTATTCGATCGGGGAGGTGAATCCCATTTGGCAAATCTTGTTCGATAGGCGAGGCGACTAAGGCCCTATCATTCGGGATATTGGGCGACTAAGGTCTTTCGGTAGATCAGTGGAGTAGTCGTTTGATAATACTAAACTGTGCTCGCCCATTGGTTGGTAATTGTCCCTTGTGGACTTCCTGTGTGGGTCTTTCAAGCACTGACCCTTTGAAATGGGCATTGGGTCACGTCTCATCATTTGCCCCTACTCATGGTGTCGCTTCATGAGAAAGGTTGACGCCACGTGTTGCCGTCGGGGTATGCGGATAACCTTTTGGCTCTTATACAAGGCCAATTGTTCGTATTCGTTAAGTACTTTCATTCTCTTTTCTTTTTCGAGGGTCATTAGAGAAGTTATTTCTGACAGCAATGGCAAAAACGTCCGCTACTCAAGTTTACCTGAGCATTGATGATATTGTGAGTACCATGTCCATGAAGGAGTTTCAGGAAGTCTAGACTAATATGCTGATGGAAGACGATTACACTTTGGTATCCACCACGGATGTCGATAGGGCTAACATGGCACCGGAGGGGTGCGTACCGATGTACCAGCAATCAGTTAAGTATGGATTAAAGGTTCCGTATACAGGTTCTTTCGCGGAGGTTCTAAGTCATTGGAACATATTTCTAACCCTCTTAATCCCAAATGTCTGGCCTCTGGTAGTTGTCGTAGCCTCTTTGTTAGGATTTTGTCGTCTCCGTTTTAATTTCGATATCTTATCGTCTATTTTTATCTTGATTAGATACGGAAACAGTGGTTCGACCAAAGGCTGGTACAACCTGCAGACTCGGCCTGAGTCCAACTGAAGATTCTGATATAAGGAGTCCATCGACAAGAATTGAATAAACAATTTTTTTTTCGTGAAGTTCTCCGATAAGAGTCATGTTCATATGCTTCCCGATGGGAATGAGGGGCCCTCTTTAAGACTAAAGCCTCCAGCCGTATTTAAGCATGGCTGTTTCGTTCGGTCAATCGGTGGCTATTGTAAGTCCACTGGTTGAAGTATATGGATTGATTCTCTGTTGGATGATCAGATACTGCCTTTAGCTGGTTTGCTGGTTGGAGAGAAGAGGAAGATCGACAGGCCCCTCTTATTGGAAAGAGGAAAGATCGAGTTAGTTGGCTCTATGGACTCTTTCGATGACGCTGTACTGGAAAAAGTTACCACCGATAGGTAGGTTTGGTTGGGCGCAAAGAGATCTCCTCAGGAATCCATCGGGGTGTCTTTGGCCCTTTAAGAGTCTTCGTTTCCCTTATCGAAGAGGAGAAAGACTTTGTCGCCCTTGTCTTCATCAGGGCGCAAGCTGGTTGTTCTGCCTAAGCGTTCGGATCCAATGATGGTTATACCGTTGGAAACCATCGCCTTGGAAGGAAGTGAATCGATAAGGAGTGGGAGCATCAGTGAGGGCGAACCAGGAGAATTGGAGGATGCTTCCTCATCTAGCGCCAAGGTAGGACCGAATATTTCCACAACTGCGATGGAGAAGATGGTGAGGCCTTCGTCTACTGTTCCGGTTTGGCCTTCGCGCAAAGGAAAGTGCAAGGTTCCTGATGGGGCTACTTTATTGCCTGTCATTCCCGTTCGATCTTTTAATAGGAAGAAGGGTTTGAAAAGAGCAGGGGACTGTTGCCGTGTGCGTCGGGGATATGCAATACAACTACATAGATATGTCTGAGGCGGACCGAATCGTCAGCCGGTTAGACTTTCATCGGTGCAAACTCGATCTACACAGGATGTATAAGGAACAAGTTGGCGAGGCCCTTAAGTCTCTTTGTTTGATGGTGTCATTCTCTTCATGTTTGTTTAGTTTGTTCTTCTTCTTGCTCCTCTTTGATCCATCTTTCTTTTTAGACCATGGCTTTAGCAGAATTCCAAGAGGAGCAGAAGAGACAAGTGGTAAACCACTTGGATGGACACATCGTTAAATTAAGCAAGCAATGTAAGAAGCTAGATATAGAGGCCAAGGTGCGCGAGGCACGTCTCCAATTGGTCGAGAGGTTGACTTAGCTTCGTGAAGAGTCTCTTCTGGTGACGAAACATAAGATAGCTGACCTCGAGGAGTCTCGCGCAAGGGACGCCGCTGCCTTTAAAAATTTCCAACATAAATTGATCGAAAGATTGAGATGCGTCGAAGAGATAATTCACCGAATGGGTTTAGGGGATGCTCTGCCCCCAGTTGAGGAGGTCGCAACGACTCAGGGTTCGATTGTCGTTCCTGAGGCCCCTACTACAATCCCAACGGCCATGGGATCTACTTCTCGTGGAGTCTCGTTATTTCCTTTCGATCTTATGTAGCCTCTTTTTAAAACTTTGTACGCAAGTGCTTTTTGCTTTGAGTAATCCTAGGTCGTTGTCATTGATTGAGATGGACTCATAATCCGTTATTGTAGTTCTTATCAGGGCGACTTAGGTCTGGTGTACTAGCTCGCTCGACTAATAAAAACTTTAGATAGAGAAGCCGTGTCCACCCATTCGGGGAGTTTTGTCTCCCTTTTTGATGACGCGTTCGATCGGTAGGAAACTTTAGATGGATGGACCATATCCACCCCTTCGGGAAGTTTTATTCCTTTTTGATGACACGTTCTATTGGTAGAAAACTTTAGATAGGTGGGCCGTGTTCACCCGTTCAGAAAGTTCTATCCCTTTTTGATGACATGTTCGATCGGTAGGAAACCTTAGATTGGTGGGTCGTGTCCACCTGTTCGAGAAGTTTTATCCATTTTTTATGACACATTCGATCGGTGGGAAACTTTAGATAGGTGAGCCGTGTCCACCCGTTCGGAGAGTTCTATCCCTTTTTGATGACACGTTCGATCGGTAGGAAACTTTAGATAGGTGGGCCGTGTCCACCCATTCGGAGACTTTTTGATGACACGTTCGATCGGTAGAACACCTTAGATAGGTGGGTCGTGTCCACCCGTTCGGAGAGTTCCATCCCTTTTTTATGACACGTTTGATCAGTAGGAAACTTTAGATAGGTAGGTTGTTTCCACTCGTTCGGCGAGTTTCATCCCTTTTTGATGCCACGTTCGATCGGTAGGAAACTTTAGATAGGTGAGGCATGTCCACCCATTCGGAGAGTTCATCCCTTTTTGATGACACGTTTGATCGGTATGAAACTTTAGATAGGTGGACTGTGTCTACCCGTTTGGGGAGTGCATATCTTTTTTATGACACGTTCGATCGGTAGAAAACTTTAGATAGGTGGGCCATGTCCACCCGTTCGGCGAGTTCCATCCCTTTTCGATGAAATGTTCAATCAGTAGGAAACTTTAGATAGGTGGGTCGTGTCCACCCGTTCGGTGAGTTCCATCATTTTTTTATGACACATTCAATCGGTAGGAAACTTTAGATAGGAAGATCGTGTTCCCCCCGTTCGGGGAGTTCCATTCATTTTTTATGACACGTTCGATCGATAAGAAATTTGTCTGGTAACCGGACGAGAATGGGGGAGAGAATCGTTCGGTTCTTACTGAGTTGATTCTTCTGGTTGTGGGAGGCAGCGGAGTCTACTGATAGGATATGCGTGGGTTCTCTGAGTTCTAGGTTCTAGGCACGGTCGATCCATCTAGATTGTTAAAGCGATTGGTTCCAGGTCGGACCACGGAACGCACTTGGTATGGGTCTTCCCAATTGGGAGTGAGCTTGCCCTCGGGTTAGGGCTGACCGGTGGCCTCGACCCTTCTTAACACCAACTCGCCCGGTTTGAATTTGTGGTCTTTAACTCTTCTATTGTGATACCGTGTCATCTGCTACTGGTAAGCAGCCATTCGTGCCGATACGGACTCTCGTAACTCTGAAAGCAAGACTAATCTTTCACGCAGGGTATGCTCGTTTTGCATAGCGTCGTATTGGGCCACCCGGAGCGAGTGAATTTCTATCTCCACGTGTATGACCACTTCACTTCCATATGTCAGACTGAACGGTGTTTCATCTATTGCTTTTTGAGGTATAGTGCGATACGACAAGAGAATACCATAGAGTTCTTCAACCCAATGTCCTTTGGCATCATCTAGCATTGTCTTTAATCCTTATAAAATTGTTTGGTTGGTTATCTCAGCTAGCCCGTTGGTCTGCGGATAAGCGACTAATGAAAATCGGTGCTGAATCTCAAGTCTTTTGCAGAACTAGCGGAAACACTTGTTGTCAAACTGCTTTCCATTGTTCATGATGAGGACATGCGGTATGCCGAACCGAGTGACGATATGAGCTCATACGAAGGATTGGACCTTGGCGACAGTGATCTGAGCTAGAGGTTTGGCTTCCACCCACTTGGTTAAGTAATCAATCGCTACTATGAGGAACTTCTGTTGTCTTGAGCTGGGACGAACGATTCGAGAATATCCATGCCCCATTGAGCGAATGGTCAGGGGCTAGCTATAGGATTAAGTTCGGTAAAAGGCAGTCAAGGCACCGAAGAGAAGCGTTGACACTTGTCGCATCGCTTTACATAGTTGTCGGAGTTGACCTTCATGGTTGGTCAATAGTATCCCTGACGAAAAGCCTTGTAAACTAGGTTTCGAGCGCCTAGGTGATTACCGCAAATCCCCTCGTGGATTTCTCGGAGGACATAGTCTCCTTCTTCAAGAGTTAGGCACCGCAGATATGAATGAGTGAATGACTTCCGATAAAAGATTCCATCAATTATGGCGTACTGTACAGCTCTTCTCTTTAGTTTCTTCGCCTCCCTCGGTGACTGGCAGGCGATCATACCTCAAGTATTCTTCTATTAGATCTTTCCAACTAGGAGACTGATTGATGGAGAGAGTCTCTCTTGGCTCATCAATGCTGGGATATGGCAGGCTTTCAATGTATACCATTTGGCTAGAGGCGACCGAGTCAGAACTGGCTAGTTTCGATAGAGTGTCGACTCGTGCGTTCTTCGACCGAGGGATCTGTTGGATATCAACTTTGTCTAGTTGTCCCATTGTTTTGCGCAACTCACTTAAGTATTTGCCATGGTTGGGTCCTTTGTTTCGTAGACCCCTTCTATTTGTTCGACGACCAACTGGCTGTCAGTGAATACCCTAACGTTCTGTGCCCCCATGTCAGTGGTGATCCGAAGGCCTGTCAGCAAGGATTCGTATTTTGTTTGGTTGTTGGTGGTCTGGAAATCGAATCAGATGGCGTATTCCGCCTTAAAATTATTCGGGCCCACTAGTATGAGCCCAACACCGCTTCCCGAGGAATTCGGTGACCCGTCGACGTGGATGGTCCACTCTGGGATTGGCCATTCTTCCTTATGGTTAGGAGATTTGTCTTTGAACATTGCCAGCAAGGTGCATTTGAGAATGAAATCAGCCAATGCTTGGCCCTTTATCGCTAGTCGTGGTGACACTGGATATCGAACTCACCCAGTTCCACATTCCAATTGACGAACCGATCGAAAGTGTCTCTTTTTTGGAGGATCTGCTTCAACGGTTGGTCGGTTAATACCACGATGGTATGAGTTTGGAAGTATGGTCGAAGGCATCTTACTGAGACAACCAAGGCATATGTTATCTTCTCAATTGGTCGATAGTTAATTTCGGATTCCTTTAATATCCGGCGGATGTAAAGACTGGATTTTGGGCAGCGGACTCCTGTCTCACCATCACAGAGCAGAGTGCTCAATCGGAGATGGTGAGGTATAAATCAAGCACTTCCCCGGGGATGGGCCGTGAAAGCAGTGGCGGTTCCATCAAGTTTTCTTTTAGTCTTTCGAAAGCTGCATGACATTCAGATGTCCATTCAAACCGCTAAGTCCTCTTCAATGCATTAAATATAGGCTTGTACTTCTCACCGACCATTGACATGAATCGGCTCAGAGCTGTTATCCAGCCGGTAAGACACTGCACTTCTTTTAGTGTCTTAAGAGGCGACATATCCAATATCGCTTGTATCTTCTCGGGATTGGCCTCTATCCCTCGATCAGTGATTATGAAGCCCAGGAAATTTCCGGAGGCGATCCCAAAGGTACACTTCGTCGGATCAACCGCATATTATAGCGTCCTAACGTCTGAAAGGTTTCTTCAAGGTCTGCAACATGAGTTTCTGCAGTGATGCTCTTGACTAGCATGTTATCAACATAGGTCTCAACATTTCTGTCTAACTGGTCTTTGAAGACCGTGTTAACCAATCGTTGAAAAGTCGCTCCAGCATTCTTTAGGCTGAAGGGCATGATCCAGTAACAATATATGTTGAATTTGGTAATGAAGCTCGTCTTCTTTTCATCCTTCGGTGCCATTTTGATCTGATTGTAGCCTAAATAGACATCCATGAAACTCAAGAGTTGGTATCTCAAGGGATTGTCTATGAGCTTGTCGATGTTGGGGAGTGGGTAACTGTCCTTCGAACACGCTTTATTAAGATCGGTAAAATTCACACACATTCTCCATTTGTCATTGGCCCTTTTTACCAAAACAACGTTGGCTAACCATTCGGGATATTTGACTTTACGAAAGAACCCGACCCCCAATAGCTTCTGAACTTCTTCCTGTATAGCGCGCTGGCGTTCGAGAGCGAATATTCTCTTTTTCTGTATCACTAGTTTGAAATTAGCGTTGACTGTTAGCCTATGGTTATGACGGACGGATCTATACCTGACATGTCTTCTGAGGTCTAGGCGAAAACTTTGGAGTGTTGTTGTAGACAGACGACTAAGGCCTCTCGCAAGGAGGGTGATAGATTGGTCGCTATCCGGACGGTCTGATTTGGGTCATTTGTTAGAGGGATCTCAACCGTTTTTTCACCCGGTTTGGGTTTTGATCTCGGTCCGATGTCGTCCCTGAGTTCCAGGGCATCGATCAGAAAATTTTCTTGCGCGTCTTGAGTCGTAAAGAGAATATAAGGATCGGAATCGCTACGTATGCTAGCGATCCAATGCGGCGTTCTGAATTTCACCTTCATGTGTCTCGTGCTTAATAACGCTTCTAGTTCATCCAGACTAGATCTTCCGAGAATGGCGTTGTAAGGAGAGAACAATTTCACCACATGAAACTGGACATGGGCGGTCGTGTAATTGGGAAGTTTTCTGAGGGTCACGGAAAGGGAGATAACGCCTTCAGGATAGACATGTTCGTCCGAAATTCCCCTAAGGGACCCGGTAGGTGGCTGAAGCTGAGCCGGATCAAAGCTCATTCAACAGAAGGCATCCCAGGTAAGAAGATCGCAGTCGGCCCTTGATCGACAAGGACCCTCTTCACAACGTAAGAATATATCTTGAGGGTAATGATTGTAGGATCGTCACGACGGAGATTAACCCCCGTCAAGTCGTCATCAAAACCTATGACAGGCCTCTTCCTCTTGGCCGACGTCACGCCAGGACTAATGGCTGTAGATGTCGACATGAGCTTTTGGATTATCAATTTGTTCTCACAGACGGCATCAATCTGTTGGAGATGGATTGTGACTCCACAGATACCGGCTCCTTAATAATTCAAACGGTTTCTGTCGATGGGATATGAAATCTACAAAAACCGTCGGAGGGTGTTCCGGCCGAGGAGGCTCCGATGCTCAACTCAGAAAGAGCGGTTTTCAAATGTAAAGAAACAGACTAACAATTTAGAGAGGGAGAGGTTCCCTATGATTAGTGTACTTAATGTGTAAGGTTGAGAGAGCATCCCTGACTTGAATGGTTTGAAGGAATCTTATACCTTATAGAGTCGTATGCTTTGGGGGCGTTGTAACCCTACTTTCATTACGGAAACAATCCGAAAATCTCGAGAGTTCAATATTTCGAAATGATCGCGATCTTTATCGTATGAGAATTTTCTTTATCCATAAGATCCTGGAGATACCGTCTTTAAGCAGGGAATTAAAGTCGTTCGGCGTTCTGATCTTTCCTTAGGATCAATAAGGCCGTTGGCTATCGGTCGGTTGTTAGGCCAATGCGGAGCCTTCAGGTTTGTAAGCTCTGTGAACCAAAGGCTAAGTACCCAATTGGGGAAATAAATGACAAATCTCGTTCGATAAACGGGGCGACTAAAACCTTTCGGTAGATTAATGACTGACCATCGAGGATAGTCGTTTGGTAATACTGAGTTATGTCTGCTTCTCAGTCGGTAGTTATTAGGTTGCTTAACTTGGGGGTAATCCCTTTTGTGTTGTGAACCACTTGGACTTGGCCCCTTGATCGTGCCTTTGATCAAGTATTGGATACGTCCCATCATATATATAATATATATATATATATATTGTAGATTTGTAAAATTTGAAAAGTATTTAGTAAAAAATAAAATATTACAAAAATTTTTGAAATTCCATTAAAAGATTTTGTAAATATATATATAGGAATATATATAAATAACAGAGAGAGAGAGAATAGTATTTAATTTCTCGATAAAACAATTTAAAATATGTAAAAATGTTAATATTTTGTCAAATATTCGTAAAATATTAAAAAATATATATATTTAGCAAAAACATTATAGAATATTAAAAAAAGACTTTTGAAAACTTTGTTAATAAGATTTTGTAAAATTTGATAAATATATATATGAATGAGAAGCTATATATGAGTACAAAGGACCAGAGAAACACTACAAAAGTGCATCAAAATTTATATTCCATATGCTCAATTTGAGTTTTATTACGTAATAGTTGAAGTATTATTCTTTGGGGCCGAAAATCTAATTCTATTCTTTGGATCGGAACGTTGTGTGATCCATTTACATCAGCATATGATCTATCTTGTTTAAGAGTTTGGAGTTTCAATTCCTTAATACTTGTCATGGAAGGAGAAACACAGAACTCAAAAGATTTGAATAATCAAATTAATCACAACAAAGTAAATTTCAGCTAAATTTGCTAAGACCGGTTTAGATCGGTTTGATCGCTTTTTTTCTTGAAATCACCATATCCTTAACAAAAGAAAAAAGCTTCTTCGTTCTTACATTATTTCCACATGAATATATATATATATATATGCATATGTATATCGAATAATACGTATTTCTACATGGCAGTGGCAGTAGATTAAACCTCTCATACTTTTGAAACCATAAAGCTAAATTGATTTTGAACCAAACCAAAAGGAGCCAACAGCAAAGTAATTTCCGCATAAATATTTATATATTCAAGTTATTAGTTGATATGCGAATGTAGGGGTATTTTAGACTTTTTAAAGATAATTTAATTCAATTCAAATTAGTTTGAATTTGAATAAATAACCACTCTTATCTCACTCCCCGTGATCTCTCCAAAAAGAGACCCAAATATTATTGTTGGGTTTAACCACCCATTAACTTACTGCTTGATTCCAAGTTTGAATATGTGGGAAGGGGGTTCCTTGTGACCGTGACACCCAAGATAACATATTGATAGATCGACAGAGATCAATTTTTTTAGAATGAGAAATCAATCGAAGGATTGAAAAATTTTCGTATAGGAAAATTTCTCTCATCATTGAATTCATCAGATTTAGGGTTGAGATGTCGTGAATTCGTGATGGTGTTTGATTAACATTGTAATCATCATCCCGACTGAACAATTGTTCGATGGCTTGCGATTCGCCAATCAATTGATTGGAAACCTTACACATAGAGGTATTTACCTGAATTCTTTTTTTTTTTTTTGAAAATTTATCACGCTTCCGAATGTATGAAAATAAATTCAAATATTAGTATCAGAGCACAGTTGGAATTATTAAAAATAATTTTTGAAATTTTCGGGTATAAAATGTATAGGGTATAAAATTTAGAGTTCGGATTACGGATGAATTTCGTAAATTCGATCATACTATAATGTTACCTATCACTTGTACATCACAAATATAATTTTTTAAAATTTTTTTTAACTCATTTAAACTATCAAAACCAAAGTCGAATATTTCGGTCATTGTTGGTGCCCAAAAGTTTAAACCATAGATCTACCGTGTTAGGGGATGAATTGATCTATAAAATTGGTTTAAATACGTTTTATGTGTGCTGATCTACATTTTGCATATATTAATTGTGAATTTTGGATGCCGAAAAATGAGTTTTAAAAATGGCCGCGAAGGGCCGAGACTTTGGAAATTTAATTTACTGTGATTATGGCGTAAATCTTACAATACATCATGTCAAGGATATTTTTGAAAATTGAATTAAATTTTCCGATCGAAATCTGTAAGTTTTTCGGAAATCGGGTCAAGATGACCCAGTTATAGAGATTCGGGCGAAGAAGAACCAGCCCAGACCCGCAAGCGCGTGGCGTGCACGCGCACTGAGGTGTGGTGTGGGCGCGTGAAGTTCATGCGCGGGTGAGGCTTGTGAATAGGGTCGGGTGATCCAGGTCAGTTTCAACCCGGATCTACGTCTTGACCCGAGAACACGGTCTGCGCGCGTGCAGCGTGGACGACGTGCTACGCTTCTGGCACGTGTGCCAATGGGCAGCCAGCTCGTGCAGATGCGTGGCGATGTGCCGCCGAAGCGTGGGACCTCCAGCGGCATGTCAGGCTTTATTGGAATGAAATTTTTTCACTTTTTGAGGGTCTCATGCCATTAAATATGACTTTTTATGAGGTTTTATGTGCCGAATCTAAATTCAAATAGTAAGATGCGATTCCAAGTTATGGTATATGATGTCCGTTGACTCATACGCTCGTTTTGGTGTCTATACTCGAATCATTTTGGATTTATTAATTTGAAGGGTGCACAAAATTGTGAGAATAAACATCATAAGTCACTGTAGTCTCTAAAACTATTTCAAATATTGTCGTATTAGATCTTTATAAGGGGATAAACTGAATGGTGATGACTACAAGATTTTATACTGGTAGATTCAGTTTGTTCTCGAGAAACAAAATCTATTTGAAATTGTAAAGTACGAGATAGTGGACTCTGGGGAGAGAACCACACCTCAGGGAGACGGGATTAGAAGGCGTTACGTGCATGGAAGAGAAAGAATGGCCAAGTTAAGATAATCCTCCTGAGAAACATGCACAACGATGTGATTCCGATCGATGAGTAATATCTTATCGTTTTGTCGGTTTGGCTCGCCCTAAGAAAGAGTATTGTGATACTTTTACAATTTTTAAGGTGAGAATGCTAACTTATAAGTTTATAATTTATAAGAAAATAGCTGATCATACAATAATATCACATTTGACGTAAATGTTGAGTATGATCGTTGAGTTGAGGAATGCGGACGAACCCATTTCGGATGTATTTTCAAGTATTGGATATGATTCAGTCATTACCTAATTTATTTGAGACCATGAAAACCTATTTCATACACGACGAGAGTAATCGTACTTTCACTAATGTGAATAGGCAATGTGAGCTCAAGTAGGAGCGTCTGAAGGTGAGTAGGCCAAACTTAGGTCATGCTTATGCAGCGGAGTCGAGCACAGACTCCCGTGGCACCAAACACAAAACACAAATAGCGTAAGTGTGAGAAAAAGACTTGAGATTCAAGTAAGAAGAAACCATATGAGAAATCTGGCAACAAAATATTAATGCGCAGAAAGAATGAATTAGATAAGACCAAGATGTAATGTTACATCAGTAGTAGATTTGGTCATTTCGCTCGCAAGTATGATGAGCGAAAGCTATCTATTTCTTCTTTACGTGGTTTAAAATGCTCATTGTTTTCTTTACTTTGTGGATTATAGAGTCAGGAGCCACCGATCACATAACTCGAGACAGAAGCGCTTATGTTGAGTTCCGCCGAGTGAGTTCTCAAGTAGGAGCATTTACGTGGGGATCGAAGCATTTGCCATCGTCAGAGAGAGTGGCACTTAAAGTTAGAGTTGCAAAATGACCAGACTCTGTACGTTCTTTGTGCTCCGAAAATTCAATGGAATTTGACCTCAACCTAGAATATGCTTTATTATTTGAAAACTTTATAGTTTCTATTCATTACGAAAAATTCTGTCATTTGTTATAGTTTAGTCCATGATGGACTATAAGCACTGGATATGATATTCCTAATGGTGTTTCTTGTTATCCTCCTAGAGTGAGAGGGGAAGCACTAGTTAGTAATGAGTTGTCTGTTGGGCCTGCTAACCTAGGTAGAGTTATTCGTGAGTGAGTTTTGCCTACCCGGCAAAACTTTAAGAAAACCATTTGACAAATCAATGAGAGCTGGGACTCCATTGTAATTGATTCATTCCAATGTCTATAGCCTACATTAATGAGAGACCAAAATGAAGTTGTATACTCTATTATGTTTATAGACGATTACACATGTTTCGGTTACGTTTATCTAATCTCGCACAAGTTTAAAACATTGAGATATTTCAGGAGGTTTATTAGCAAGGTTGAGAATCAGTTAGACTTGAAGGTTGAGACTCTCAGAACCGATCGAGGGCATGAATATTTATCTAAAGAACTCTGTTTTGAGAAAGGTATTACGTGACAGCTGACTATTCCTCCTACTTTTCAGTGGAATGGAGTAGCTGTGAGGAGGAATAGGACTTTATTGGAGATGATGAGGTCGATGATAACACATACCAATTTACCCATCTCCCATTAAGGAGATGCATTATTGGCTGCAACTTATGTTCTCAATCGTATTTTATCAAAGTCCGTCATTAGTACCACATATGAACTTTGGATAGCGAAGTAGTCTAACCTTAGCCACTAAGGACATGAGGTTGTGCCGTGTATGTTCACGTTTTCTCGGACTCACATGGTAAGTTAAGCCTGCGAGAAAAGAGGTATATCTCTACGAGATAATTAGAAAACTACAAGGGCAATGTTTTCTAAGTGAGCATACAAATGACACTATTACCAATATTAAATCTCGTGATACCACGTTTCTTGAAAATAATATTCCTAAGAGAGGTAAAATTGATTGAAACTTTACCTTCTGTGAGATGGATGAACCTAGTGGCTCAGCTAAGCCCAACGACAAGACCCAAGAACTCATTATTAATCTTGGTCTTAGTGGGAGCGATCCATCTAGAGGTAAAGAGGTTTCATTCTCCTCGTAGGAGCATTCGTGGACATGTATTTAAACGTCATTTTTCGATTGAGGGTGAGTCCTTCATTGTGACTCCTAAAGATGATGAAGAACCCAAAATAGTCCAGAAGACTCACACGGGTTCTGTGACGAACCGTTAGATGAAGGTCATAGATGATGAGATAGATTCAATGAGAATCAATAGGATCTGGGACCTAGTTTATTGCCTGAGGGTAAAAAGGTTATTGAGAACAAGTGAGTTCTCAAGATCAAGAGAAAGACCGACAGATCGATACAAAGGTATAAGGTCTGTCTGATAACCAGGGGTTACACTCAGACTGAGGGCGAGGTTATCTCGACCCGTTTACTTTTAGCAATTGTCGCGGATATGGATCTAAAGTTACACCAGATGGATATTGAAACTGCCTTCCTGAGCGGAAGTTTGATGATGAGATTTACATAGAACATACATATGACTTTATTCCTGTAGATCAGTATGATAAGATTTGTCAATTTCGAAAGTCGATATGCGACCTTAATTATCAATCCAGACAGTGGCACTTGAGATTTCATGAGGAGATGATATCTTACAGTTTCATGATGATCGAGGAGGATCCTCGCAGTATTTTATATGCAATTTTGACTCTTTTATGATCATGTCCCTATATGTGAATGACATTCTATAGATTGGGAACAATAGAGAGTATCTGATGACCATGATGACATGGTCATTGTCGAGTTTTGATGTGAAGGATATGGGTGATACTCAGTTTTTCCTTAGAGTTAAGATCCAGAGGGATCTTTCTAGACGGATATTGGCTCTTTAACAGAAGTCCTACATCAGGAGAGTTCTCGAGCACTTCACGAAGAACGATTGTAATCTCATAGATACTCTTATCGCTATGTGTTCTAAGACTCAGGAAACGATAAGGGAGATGAGTAGAATCCCTTGTAGTAGTGCAGTGGGTAGTTTAATGTACGCAATATTGTGTACATGACCAAACATTTGTTTAGTAGTCAGTCTGGTGACTAGATATCAAACGAATCCTAGAAAGGATCACTGGAGAGCAGTGAAAATGATTCTGTGATATCTCAAGAGAACTGCGAATCTCTCCTTGTGTTACAAAGGAGGTGATTTGCGTTACGTTAGGTATTGAGATGCCGACTGAGGTTGCAATCTGGATAGACGCAAATTGACATCAAGTTTTTGCTGTCTTGTAAAGTGATAAGAAGCAAATCTGTGTATCTCTATCTACGATAGAGGCTGAGTTTGTGGCACGTTCAGCGGCAGTTCAGGAGAGTGTTTGGCTCTTAAGATTTTCTGGATGATTTAGGGGTTGTAGCAAATAATGGGAGGTCAGTAATGATTTATTATGATAATCAAGCCTCCATTGCCCACTCCCAAGACCCTAAATATCATAGTGGGACCAAACACACTGATACTTAATATCACTTTATGAGAGACAGCCCCGAGAAAAGTAAAGTGATAATTAAGTACACTTCTATATAGCATGGTGGCTGATACTTTCACCAAACCCATTGTGAGAGATTCTTTTGTGAGATATAGGAACCATTAAATTTACGTGTATTTTGATATTTCTCACTACATATTGATGATACTTATTGTTTTATATATGTGTGTGTGTGTGTGTGTGTGTGACGTGTGTGCGTGATTCAGTCATTTATTTGTTGCACTTATTTACTGTCATATATTCTATGATGATTTGTGAGAAAAAATATGTCCAGCAGACGTGGTCAACTATCACACGAGTGACTACTTTAAGCTCTGAGAGAGAGGGGATAAAACAGTTTCTAGTTGTTAGAGATTTTAAGAGTGACCCTACTAGAATATAAGTCGTCTTAATAGGTGTTTAGGATAAACTCATATGCGATATGACTGACATAGAAATACATACATCCATGTTGCTTGTAAGTAGTCAGATATAAGATTTCAGATATCATCTGCGATTTGTGATATTGTCTCTAAGTTACTCTCTCTGAGATTTTTGTATAAAATCTTATGTGTAGACTGAGTCTCATACCTGCACAGTATCAGAGAAATCTGACATGTGCTCTTTTGAGTGATAAGGGAATAATACTATGGCACGTGTTTCATACCGTGTGTGATAAGACGACTAGAGATAGTGGAGCTATATTACATGAGATAATGATCTGATCTGATCTTGATCCCTGTTCCTACTGTGTGACATCTGAGATCCATTGGGTGGGGTTTCTTGTACCCTTACTACTTTCGGCTATTTGTAAAAGTTTTGATTCAGTATTTGTTATTTTAGTCTGTTTACCTATGGTTCGAAAGATAAATTGAGGTTTAAAAGGAAGGTCTAGGAAATCACCTAAATTGAGACTAATAAATTCGAATTTGGAAAAAGAAAGACCAATCGATATTACATCATTGTGTAGTATTCACTAGTCGGCGTATTTTGTTTATCCATGTTGGAATTCAAACGTAATAGTGAATACATAGTCGAGCAATAATTAGAGATCACTTTCGATGAGGAAAGTGATTTAATGGATGTAATTGTATTGAGTTTGGAGTATAACGAGTTCTTTATTGTACTAACAGTGGCTTCTCGATCATCATAATAGGTGTATCGGGAAGTTTTTATTTGTAGATATACTCGTCGGTCGCACGATGGCTAATCCTGTATGAAAGTTTAATAGGGTGACGTGGTAGATCGCTTGAGTTGTAATTTTATAACGGACGTAAAATGTTTTCATGTGCAAGTGAGAGATATTAATTGATATATCCATGTAGGGAAATTTTAAACTTTTTAAGATAATTTAATTCAATTCAAATTAGTTTGAATTTGAGTAAATAACCACCATTATCCCACTCTCCATGATCTCTTAAAAAAGAGATCCATGTATTATTGTTGGGTTTAACCACCCATTAACTTACTACATGATTCCATGTTTAAATATGTGAGAAGGGGGTTTCTTGTTGCTGTGACACATGAGAGAACATATCGATAAATTGAGAGAGATCAATTTCTCTATAGTGAGAAATCAATCGAGGAATTGAGAAATTTTCGTGTAAAAAAATTTTTTCCGTCATTAAATTCACCGGACTTAAGGTTGATGTCTCGTGAATCTGTGATGGTGGTTCGATTAAATTCGTGTTCACCGTCCCGACCGAGCAAATGTTCGATGGCTTACGGTTTGCCGAACAATTGATTTTAGAGAGGCTATACGTAGAGATATTTATTCGAATTCTGATCTATTTATTTTTCAAAAAATTATCAGAATAAATTCCCCAACAATATTCTTCGTGGGTTTGAATAGATCCCAAAATTGAGATTGTATTTTTTTTTAAGATCAAAATTATGATTTCTGCTTTAAAATCTCATTCTATTTATTTGTGAACCGGTAACAATAATACCTGAGTAATAATATTTAGAACCTTATTTATTATAGTTCAAAAATTATAAAATTAAACTTTAAAATTTTTAATTTTATTGTTATTTTTCATTACGTGTGCATATACTGTCATTCAAACTTTGGATCAAAGTCAAATTTTCGCATTGAGACCATCGCCACTGGTCCAAAGGTTATTTAGCTGTTACTTTTGTCGGTAAATGCATCTTTTTGGATTTGGGACAGGCGAATACAGTGGGCCATCGGAGACGAGTCTGCAGCTTGTGGGTCACATGAACCAGATAATAAGAAATCCTCGTTCGTATCGGAGTTATTTCCATTTTTCCACTCTTGCCCTTCAAGCCACTCATTATCTACAAAAGTGTCCTCCAGTCAAAATGATCACGGGAAGAAAGTCAAGGGCCGACATCGGCCTGCTTATGTTCTGGTGGTCAACGGAAAGCTACCGCATCGTTGACGTACGGTCAAAGATAAGGCAAAAAGAAAAAAAAAAAAAAAAAAAAAAAAATCATCGTTCACGTGTTTATGTTTAACGATTTGCTTTCGAAAAGGCGACATTATTTTAAATTTCTCTTTTAATTTGAAGTTTAATTTTTTAAACAAATAATATTTTCTTTTATAATCAAAAATAAAAATAAAAGAGGTTTATTTTCCTGGTACAAATACGACAGTTCTATTACAAAATTTTTTATTGATTTTATAAATATTAATGGCAAAGAAATTTATAATGCTTGGATCGTAGAATAAATATCAATTATTTTATTTATAAATTATTGAATGATAGAATTTATAAATATTAGTATTTAAAAAATCATTAAAAAAATCCGATTAGAGTAGTTAATGGGACTAACCTTATTATTAACATAGTTATAATGAGTGAGTGGGGTGGCTTTGGTCATAATCTGATGGCTTGGGTTTGTTCAATATTCGTCCAAGCCAACGGCTCCCTCTCCTGTTTTTGTTTCCAAAACTCACTCTCTCACACACACTCTCTCTCTCTTTTCGTTTCCAAAACCTCTTCTTGTTCTGCTCCATCAAGCACCCAAATCAAGCAAGAACAAAACCCTTTTGTTATCTCAGAATTACTATCTGCCGTGAACCTCATTCTACATTCATTATCCATTTTCACCTCCAATCACAGCTGTGCAGTGCATCCCATAACCCTAATCTCTTAACACGAACAATGGGTTCTAATAGAGATTTGAATCAGAAACCAAAAGCTCTAATTTGTAACTTGCAAACTTCTCAGATTTTGATAGAATTGGAGGGGAAGAAGCAGAGGCAGTTACAACAGAGCAAGGAAAAGGAGAAAATGAGTTAGGATTTGGGATTTGAATACATTTGATGGATTTGAAAAAGGGAATTTTGGATTTGTTCCTATGGATATAGAATCTCAAATTCAGAAGTGGGCTAGGATTAGGGTTCCGATTTAAGTGCCATGCGGAGGAAGAGCGAGAAGCAGTACTCAATCTGATTGCAGCGGAATCCATTGCTGCGCAGTCGAGGAGAGAGAGAGAGACGAAGACCTTAAAGTGCGGACCTCGCAGTTAGTGGGCAATAGATTTTCGGTACCCTAGTACCCAGTGGATGCTTGGTTCCACGTGGGTATTTTGAAGGAAAATGTGAATAATTCTATCAACGAGTAAAACAAAATAAATGAATACATGTGTTTCCTTGGGTTTTCAACAAATGCCCATCCGGCTGTTCCTTGATACAGATCCTTCTTGATGTGCTCTTTTCTTTTCTTTTTTTTTTTTTTCAAAATCAATTGTGTTTGATATATTAAATAAATCATATATTAAATAAATTAAATTTTACATGATAATTTACGATATATGAACTTTATTTCTCTCTTCCGGGAGCAAAATTAGAACCCTAACCCTAACAAATTTCTATGACTGTGTGATGAATTTTTATTAATCTTATTAAGAGAGTATTTTCTTTCTAAAAGAATTTGACTTATATATGATTATTTAGCATGTATTTTTTTATTGAAGAGCTCTTTTTGTTATGGTGAATTGTGTTAAAAATGCAAAATATATTGAGACGACTCGTTAAGCTAGATATCTGTCATCTAATTCTTCCTAGTCGACATGGGCTTGATGTCCCACGTCAATCCCATCTATTTGAAAATAAATAAATAAATAAATAAACTTGACCTTGAGTTAAGTTCAAAGGAACAAAGAATTACCAGAGTATCAAATTTATTTTCATCTTTGGAAGCCTTTGATCTTCTTTTTTCTCATCATCACCAAAAGATTTTCTTATCAGTGACAAAACTGCTTTCAATTAGAAAGAAAATTGATCATTTGGTTTTATTCCGTAGACATCCTCGTTACTAGAGGCTTAAAAGCATTATTTTTAAATCAGTTAATGGAATGGATCAAGATTTTCAAGAGAATAGATTAAAATTTTCTAAATTTGTTGAAATTGAAAAATATTGTGGATTACAGCATTCATTATTTCAACAAAAAAATTTATTTTGGACGAATTTTGTTATAACAGTTGAGTTATTACGAATTCGAGACGTGAAAATAATATCTTTGTAAAAATACAAGAGAAAGATTACATACATATATGTCTACTCCAAAATCGATCTCAATTATTGGGATTAAGCCTCTGATTATTATTGTTGTTGTTTGGAAGCCTTTGATCCTTTGGAACTTAACCTCACTTGAAACTAATCTCGAAAAACATGTATTTGTATAAACACTTTGATTCATCCTCACTTTTACTTTGAGCTTACCAAGGGACATCACATTCTGAGTACATAACTGTTGGCTTGAGATAATGGTGCTTCTCACCTCAATGCTTGCCTTCTCTCAATAGAGTGACCCCTTTTTGCTTGTCATGCCACGAAGTATTTGAGGGTTTCACAAACTATCACTTTCGACTAGAAGTACCAATGGCAATTGTCCCACATGGGTGGATACCTATAGCTTCCACTCATATGGGGTGGGGTGAGAGAGATTTTTTACTTTGCAGGAGCGTGGGGTGAAAGAGAATTTTCCCTTTGGGGTGCGGATACGCGAGCGAGAAGAGCTCTTTATCACACCTCTACATCACAATTCAAATTAATTAAAATATAACTCTTAATGTCGATTAATTAACAAAAAAAAAAAACTTATAGCAGAGATCTTCGAGATATATAAAACTATATATATCCATATCATATCACATGTATGTATATATATATATATGCTATTTTAATAATTTAATTTATATTTAAATAGCATATGCATGTGTATTATATGACATAGTAAGTTGTTTTCTTAGCAATACATTTTGTTTGTATAGTATTATTGTATTGTATTTTTCTTGCACGCGTTTCTATTAATTGCACATATATCTTTAGATAGCAAGATTTTATTTTATTAAAATAATTGTATCTTGTATTATATCTTTTCCTCACACGTTTCCATTATTATCATACGGACATAGTAAAATACATCTTGTTAACAACTTGAACAAGATATAGTATTGTCGGTAAATATGTTCATGTAAATACATTTTACATTAAGTAAAAAAAAAGTTTAATTTTGAATCGGTGATAATGGATGGCTACCAATTATTCCCACCTTGTCTAATCTCTCTCCCACTAAAACTCTATATGAATTGCATTAACCAATTTTAATTTTCACAATTGAGAGATAGCTGTTTGCGTATTGAGAAAGTGTTCTTTGAGAGAAATACATATTTTTTAGAGAGAGAAGATTAAAGGTTTAAAAAAATTTTAAGTAGGGAATTGTTATCATTGAACTTGAGATCGTGACATTGTGGTATTGTGGTGATAGCTCATTAGACATGGTTATTATCCCAACTGTAAGTTTGTTCAAGAGGATTTCATGTTTTCCAAACATTTATTCACTGAATAAACCTAAAATTCATTTCTCTTTATTTTTTCAAAAAATTATACCATACTTTCGCTTAAATATATGTGACAAAAATAAATCTAACTTTGATACCAGAGTTTGTTAAATTTATTAAAATATATTTCGGAATTTTCGAATATAAAAAATGTAGGGTATAATTTTTTTTTAAAATAAAATATTTTTAAATATAAAAAAAAAAAAAAAATAAAAAAAAAAAAAAAAAAAAAAAAAAAAAATAAAAAAAAATTTTAAAAAAAAAAAAAAAAAAAAAAAAAAAAAAAAAAAAAAAAAAAAAAAAAAAAAAAAAAAAAAAAAAAATATTTTTTAAAAAAAAAAAAAAAAAAAAAATAAAAAAAAAAAAAAAAAAAAAAAAAACCCCTATTTTTTTAAAAAAATTTTTTTAATATTTTATTTATTTTTTTGGATGCCGGAAAATGATTTGCAAAAATAGCCGTGGAGGGCCAAATGTTTGGACATTTAATCTGCCGAGTTTAGGGTATGATTCCTCCTAAAATTGAGTTTAGGATGATCAAGGATATCCAATTTGCGATTTCAGATCGAAATTCGGCAAAAAATGACTAGAAAAATAGGTTTTCTGGCAGTCGGGTTGTGCGACCTTGCTCCAAACCCTTCAAGTGAAGAAGACCCGACATGGGTTCGAGACACGTGACAGTGCAAGGAGCGCAACATGTGTAGCTCACGTGCGCTGAGGCGCGTGAGCACTCGAGTAAGGTCTGGGTAGGTTCCAACCCAAGTCCGAGTTCGACCTAGGTTTCGACCTAGGACGTGACCCGATCCGTGCATGCAGGCGCGTGAGGACACGCCACCAACACGTGGTGGCTCGTGGACCCTCCAATGATGTGTCAAACTTTGCTGGAACAAAAATTTCAATTTTTTTAAGCATCTCATGCATTAAATGTGACTGATTGTTGGTTTTTGTGTACCAAATCTAAATCTGAATGGTAAGATGCGATCTTGGATTATGATATATGGTGTCAGTTGACTAATACGCTCACTTTGAGATCTATACTTTAAAAAATCATTTGGGTCGTATTGATTCATAGGGAATACAAAATTGTGAGATTAAGTATCATATATCGCTAACATCTCTCTTTTCTATATGACAGAGACAATGGTTGCTACAAAAACTATCGTACTTGATCTTGTGAGAGGAGACAAGCTGAACGGTGATAATTATAAAATTTGACACCGGAAGATTCAGTTTATCTTTGAGAAACAAGAACTTGTGGAGGTTCTAAAGCACGAAATGAAGGATCCCGGGGAGGGTACCACTCTTCAGGCGAGACAGGATCAAAAGGCGTATCATGCATGGAAGAAAAATGATGACCAAGTTAGGGTAATTCTTCTGAGTAGCATATACGACGATTTGATCCCGATGTATAATATCCTACTGCGATGTCGGTCTGGCTTACTCTAAGAGAGCATTTTGGCTCCCGGTCAGCTCCTAAACTGAGGATGTTGATCTACAAATTTATTACATATAAGAAGAGGTCTGATCATACCATGAAACAATATCTTATACACATATCGAGTATGATCGTCTCTCTAAAGAATATGGATGAGCCATTATCAGACGAGCATTAGGTATTTGGAGTGATTCAGTCTCTGCCAGACTCCTGAGAGGTTGTTAAGACCTACCTCACACACACTAAAAGTATTTGTACTTTCATAGATGTGAGTAGATATTGTGAACTCGAGGAGGAGCGCCAGGAGATGGCTAGATTTATTTCAGGTCATGGTTTTGTGGCGAAGTCGAGCAAGGGCTCCTGGGACACTAAGCGCAAGTGGCGCAAGTATAACAAAAAGGCCAAAAGCCACTGCAAGAAGGAGTTATTTGTTAAAACTGACAACAAAGGGCAGAAGCATAGGAAGAAGAAGCTCGATAAGAGAAAGGTCAACTGCTACGTGTATGGCAAGTTTGGACATTTCGCACGCTAGTGTGACGAGCGAAAGGTATGTCCTTCTTCTTTACATGGTTTGAATTATGTGTCATCAATTGTGATGCTTGTTGACTCCTCTTTTTTGTGGATTATAGAATCAGGAGCCACCGACCATATGATTCATGATAGGAGCGCATATGTAGAGTTCCACCGATTGAGTCCCCATGCAAGGAGATTGTATGTGGGGAATGGAGTATTTGTGGCTGTGAGAGGGATCGGTACATGCAAACTAATGTTGCAAAATAACCAAATCTTGTATTTACATGATATTTTGTATGCTCCTGAAATTCAGTGGAATCTCGTATCTGTCCGTTGTCTAGATCAGTTACCATATTTTGTTATATAGGGAAACTCTAGTATTTTTATTTTTCATGACAGTTCTTTGACATATTCTGGTTCAGTCCATGATAGACTTTATGTACTGGATATGGCACCTATTTATGATATTTCTCATTTATCTCATATTGCCTTTGCATCTGATAGCATAGTTAATGATGTGATTGTTTGGCATAATAGATTTGGCCACATAGGGTAAGAGAGGATGAACCAATTAGCTGCAAGTGTTTTGTTGGGCCTGCTAATCAGGGTTGAGTTGCTCTTGTGTGAGTTTTGCCTAGCGGACAAAGCTATTAGGAAACTATTTGAGAAAGCAATGAGAGTTGGGACTCCATTGCAATTAGTCCACTCTGATATTTGTGGATCCATGAATGTGAGAGCTCAAAATGGAGCCACGTATTTTATTACTTTTATAGATGATTACATGTATTTCGGTTACTCCTATCTGATCTCACACAAATCTAAAGCATTAGAGTGCTTCAGAATGTTTATTAGTGGGTTGAAAATCAGTTAGACTTGAGGGTAAAAACTCTCAAAATCGATCAGGGATGTGAATATCTATTTGAGCAGTTTAAAGAGCTCTGGTTTGAGAAGGGAATTACGAGACAATTGACTATTCATGTTACTCCTTAGCAAAATGGAATAGTCGAGAGTAAGAATAGAACTCTGTTAGAAATAGTGAGATTTATGATAGCGCAGGTCAATTTGTCTATTTCCCATTTGGGAGATGCATTATTGAATGCAGCCTAAATCCTCAACCGCGTTCCAACAAAGTCCGTGGTTAGCACCCCACACGAGTTTTGGATAGAGAGGCTGTCTGACCTTATCCATGTGAGGACATGGGGTTGTGCCACGTATGTTCACAATTCCTCACATTCGTGCGGCAAGTTAAACCCGCGAGAAAAGAAATGTATCTTTATAAGATACTCTAAATATTCTAAATGATATGTGTTCCTAGGTGAGCATACGGATGATATTGTCACTAAAATTGAATCTCATGATACTACATTCCTTGAAAATGATTTCCCTAAGAGATAAGAAATCGATCGGGACTACACCTTCTATGAGATGGATGAGACTAATAGTTCAGTTAAGCCAGTGGTAGGACTCAAGAGCCTATTACGGATCTTAATTCTAGAGGGAGTGATCTATCGGGAGGTGAGGAGACTCCCCCTCCTCGTAGGAGTAATCGGGGACATTTACCTCATCATCATTTCCTGATTAAGAATGAGAATCTCATTGTGATTCTTGAGAATAATGAGGAGTCCAAGACATTTCAGGAGGCTCTCGAGAGTTTAAAGAAAGACCAATGGTTAAAGGCCATGCAGAAGAAATAGAATCCATGAGAGTTAACGGGGTCTGGGATTTAATTGACTTACCTAAGGATAGAAAGACCATTGAGAACAAGTGGATTCTCAAAATCAAAAGAAAGACCAACAGATCAATAGAGAGATACAAAACCTGTCTAGTAGCCAAGGGTTACACGCTGATAAAAGGTATTGACTACGAGGAGACTTTCTCTCTTGTAGTTAAGTTTACATTGATTCATTTATTATTGGCAATCGTTACGAGTATAGATCTGGAGTTATATCAGATGGACGTAAAAACCGCCTTCCTTAACGGAAGTTTGGATGATGAGATCTACATGGAATAACCCTCTGGGTTCGTTCTAATAAATCAAGAGGATAAAATCTATTAATTTCGGAAGTCAATATATGGCATAAAATAGTCATGCAGGCATTGGTACCTAAGGTTTCACGAGAAAGTGATACTTATGGTTTTACAATGATCAATGAGGATTATTGTATCTATCTAATACGTTTTGATAACTCTTTTGTGATCCTATCGCTGTATGTAAATGACATAATGTTAGCTAGAAACAATATTGAGTATCTGATGATCATTAAAACATGGTTATCATCGAGTTTCGACATGAAAGATATGGGTGAAACTAAGTTTATCCTTAGAGTTAAGATCCAGAGAGATTGCTCAAGACGGATGTTGTTTCTTTCACAAGAGACATACATTATAAAGATTTTTTAGCACTTTGTAATGAGTGATTCTAATCCCATAGATACTCTTATCGCCAAGTGTAACGGCTTGAGTGTTGATATGTGCCCTAAAACTTAGGAAAAAGCAAGGGAAATGAATAAAATATCTTACTCCAATGCTGTGGGAAGTCTAATGTACATGATGTTGTGTACACAAGCAAACATTTGTTATCTAATCAGTCTAGTAAGTAGATATCAATCAAATCCTGAACAGAGTAGTGAAAAGGATTTTTCAATATTTTAAGGGAACTATGAGTTTCTCCTTGTGTTACGAATGAGGTGATTTGCGCCTTGTGGGATATTCAGACCCCAAGTGGGACAGTAATCTGGATAAATGCAAATCGATATCAGGTTTTGCCCTCTTGCTCAATGACTATGTCATCTCCTGGAATAGTAAGAAGTAAACGTGTGTAGCTCTATCTATGACGGAGGCTGAGTTCATGGTTTGCTCAGTTGCAATTCAATAGAATGTTTGATTCCAGAGACTATTGGATGACTTAGGGATTGTGACAGATAGTGAGAGGTCAGTGATAATTTACTATGATAATTAGGTCATTATCGCTTATACTCAAGACGCTAAGTATCATAATAGGACTAAACTCATTGACACCAGATATAATTCGTGAGAGACATTATCGAGAAGTGTGAAGTGACCGTTAAATACATTTCTACACACAGTATGGTGGCTGACCCTTCACCAAAACAATTATTAGAGACTCATTTTTAGAACATAGAGAGTCATTGCATTTGCGTTTGTTTTAACATTTCTGACTTTGTACTATATTGACGACATTGATGTTTATTGTCTTTATATATATGATTGTTGTGCATTATTCGGACACACACATGGATTATATTTTATTTAAATGCACTCTTTTATTATCATATATATTCTATGATATGATAAAAAGATATGTCAGATAGGCAAAGTCGACTCTTTCACACGAAGTACCACCTCCAGTTCTGAGAGAGTAGGGATGAGACGGTTTCTAGTTGTAAGAGATTTTAAGAATAACTCTACTAGAACATAAGTCGTTCTGATGCGTATACAAAATGAGATCATATGCGATATGACTGACATGGATATATTCATATCCATGTTGTCTGTAAATAGACAAATTTGAGATTTCAGCTATTATCGGCAGCTAATGATATCGTCTTTAAGATACTCTCTTTAAGATCTCTGGATAAAATTTTATAAGGAGATTGAGTCCTATATTTGCACAGTATTAGAGAAATCTGACATATACCCTTTTTGAAAGATAAGGGAATAACACTGTGGCACGTGTTTTATACCGCATGTGATAAGACGACTAGAGATAATGAAAACTATACTACTTAAGATGATGATTTGATTTTTATCCCCGATCCCACTGTATGAGACCCGAGATCTATTGGGTGGGGTCTTTTATGCGCTTATTACTTTCAGCTATTTCTAGAAATTTTGATTCAGTGTTTGTTAATTTAGTCTATTTATCTATGACCTGAAAGATAAATTGAGATCTCAGGGGCACGTCTAGAAAAACAATTGAATTGAGACTGATATATTTGAGTTTATCGGTATTTTATCATTGTATAGTATTCATCGACCGGTCTGTTATATTTATCTATGTTGGAATTCGAACATAATAGTGAATACACAGTCGAGTAATTATTGGGGGATCACTTTCAATGAGAAAAATAACTTGATGGATGTAATTGCATTGGTTTGGGGTACAATGAGTTTCTTTTAATACTAACGATAACTACTCGATCATTTTAATAGGTGTATCGAGAAGTTTTTGTTTATAGGTATACTCGCCAGTTGCACAACTCCCAATTTAGTATGAAAATCCAACAGGATGATGAAGAAGATCGCATATGCTGTGGTCTTTTGATGAATATAAAATACTTTTGTGCAAGTGAGAGATGTTAGTAAATATATCAATGTAGTGACATTTTACCTTAAATTAAAAAAATTTAAATTTTAAATTTTGAATTAGGGTTACTCATTATCCCCACTTTTCCTAATCTCTCTCCTACTAAAACCCTACGTGAGTTGCATTAACCAATTTTGATTTTCACAGTTGAGAGATAGCCGTTTGAGTATTGAGAAAGTGTTTTATGAGAGAAACACGTATTCTCTAGAGAGAGAGATCTAGAAAAATTCCAAGTAAGGAATTGTTATCATCGAACTTTGGATTGCGACGTTGTAGCATTATGGTGATAGCTCATTTGACATGGTTATCATCCCAACTGTGACTTTGTTCGAGAGAGTTTCGTGGTTTCCAAATTTTCGATATTTATTCACTGAGATATACTCAAAATTTATATCTTTTTTTGAAAAAAAAGTTATACCATACTTCCACTTAAATATATGTGACAAAAATAAATCTAACATTGACTAATACATATTCATATACATAAACATCAATTAAAGTATATGCACATGCATATGCATATGCATATATATAATACACGTACTCCTTGAGTTGACATGAAGAAAAAGGAGGAAGAGAAAGATTAAGCAATTTAGAAATGGGAAACAAGTAGATTTCACAAATCGGAAAAAGAAGAAAGTTCTGGCAGCAAAAAAGGAGAAAAAAAAGGGTCTTGCTGCCCAAGAATTTAAGTTTCAAGCCTGTGCATTTCTTACTTCTTGTTAGATTTTTCTTTTTCTTTTTCTTTTCCTAAACCACTTTTGCTGTTCAATCTTCCCATCATCCCGTTCGCAGTTTCTTTATAGTTTGCCGTTGTTTCACCGGAATTTTCAAGTCACTGTTGGTGCCTTCTGCGAGTTCATTACTCAGGCAAGTGAAGTTTGTACTCTTTGTGTTCAGTTTTGTAAATTTATGGCTCTTCCCCCCCCCCCCAAAAAAAAAAAATTCTCCTTTGAGAATTTTGATTAGTTTTCTTGGCTTATTAAATTTCTTAAATTTTTTCTCTTTTAAATTTAGTGTTATGAATTTTCTTTTAACCACAGTTCTTTTAATCCCCAAGTTAGATAATCTCAATTGAAAAGAAGAATTGTAATGAACAGCATATGGATGGTTTATTTGCAGAAGCAGGACTCCTTTCTTATTTTGAGTTTTTTTTTTTTTTCATCCACCGGTATCAGCGTTTTACTTGATTAATCTGGTCTGAACATTATAGGATTCATTGAGGAGTTTGCTCTCTCAAATTCTTTTTTTTCATTCTCAAGATTCGAATTTAAGATTACTAATTTAAAAACTAAAATATCCGATCACTCAATTAAAAAAATTTGATTCTTTTTGAGATATTATTCATCTTGAGCTCATCGACCAGCTTATTAGTCGGAGTTGCCAAGCCTGTGAGGATAACCTCTTTCCAATCCATTGCAAATTGCGTTGATAATTGTGAGAAATCCTATAAGATAGGACCTGATGTTCTTAACCATTGGGCCTCTAATTCAACATCATCACATGCCACTAATGAAATTAAATAGAAATCAACAATAATTAAATTCCCTTGAACCAGCCTATATACCCTGTTGCAGTGCTCCAAGCTAGGAATTCTTTCATAGTCGGCCACAGAAACTTCAAACTTTTCTCTGATATTTGGAGTGATTTCTAACCTTTGTGCAACCCCTGTTGTCCAAAAAGTTATATAGACTGTCAAGATCCACCGGAATAGTGATCAGACGCCGAGTTAATCAACCTCGAACCTTCATTTCTTTGAGGAGCTCTAACACCAAAAACTAAAAACTATAAATGACCAAAATCCCACCTTTTTATTCTTCAAATTAACACTAAAAACTAGCATTTTTACAATCACAAAATATAAGTATTAAAAAAAAATTGCATTTCAAGTAACAAGCTCTTTCTTTTTTCTTCTTAATTAAATAAGGAAAATAAGTAATTTGAAAGTGTAAGAATAGTGTTTGGGAAACCTTTAGTTGCTCAACTTGAGTTAAGTGTGATTTATTTTACGACAACAAATTGAGATTTAATCTAAAATTTTGGGATCGAAAATAATGTTACAATGAACAACTTTTGTATTAAAAAGTAATACAATTTCATTTGAACCATCAACTTTACTTATAAGTGCTGTTATAATTTTTTTTTTGTTTTTTTTTTTTTTTTACTTAATATGTAGGGAAAAAGTGCATTAAATATAAGAAAGTATGTATTTGAAATAATAGGACATATGAAGAGAATATGTAGCCTTTTAATCTATATTCTCACTAATTTGGTGAGAAAGTGATAATAATGATTAAAAAAAATAACAAGATTTGGTGTTAAACTTATTCAAATCTAATTAATTCTCAACAATTTTTTTTTTCCAAACAAGCAAAATCTCACTAAAGAATTAGTACAACAAAAAAAAGTTACAATTAATTTTCAAAAGTAAAAAATAGTAACATAAATGAAAAAAAGAAAAAAGAAAACTTTTGAGTTTTGACAATAGTTACTAGTCGGGTATAAGTAACATTTATCTCATTAACATTTATGTATATATCATTAAAATCTCTATAAACAAACACAACAGACAGTTACGTATAAAATAAAATCAATTTTTTTTTTTAGTGACTCCAATCAATGTACAAGAATACTTGGAGTGTTGTACTCATGATATAATTTTTATAATATTAATAATTTTGATTTAATTAGTACTTATATATGAAGAGTTAAATTTTTGTGTAATTTAAGATACGAGTCTCATGATGAATTAAGAATAGAGAGAGAGAGAGAGAGAGAGAGAGAGTAAAAAGCTTAAAAAAATGAAGTAAAATGGATAGGGGCAAGTCATTAGGCACACAGAGGCATGCATTTAGTATAGTTATTAAACTCGATCAGTATATTAACCCGTATATCTTAAAATTTATAATTCAATCGATTAAACTATTGAGTCACAACTGATTTTTTATTATTTTAAATTTTAAAATATATAAAATTATATTTTTTTAAATATAAATTAGCAAAGTACCAATTGAAAATTTCTATGTAAATATTGTTTTAAATTTTAATTAAAAATATAACAAAGATAATCAATTTGAAGGATTCTAGAAGAGTTTAATGATTCCACTCATCGGCCCCTCAAGTTAAGTTGGACCCTCAGATCAGAAGTGTAGAGGACGTGAAATCTCAGCCATCAACCAAAATATTGAAAAGCACCGGAAAAAATGCACCACCAAAAACAAAGAAAAAATGCCAAGTAACTCCTAATCAAACACACGATAGCAGAGGTCACGAGTCTGATTGGAGGATCTGGTAGGGTGCTATAGATTTATGTCGAATAAAGACCCAGGTGAGTTTGTTGCAGATGGGTTTGTTTTTTTTTTTTTGGGGGTAAAAATTTCATTGAGTGAGTTTGCTGCCTATCGAAGGATTTGGTAGGGTTTGCTGTAGATTTATGCCGAATAAAGACTCAAGTGAGTTTGCTGCAGATGGGCTTGGTTTTTTTTTTCTTTTTTGGGAGAAAAATTTCGTTGATTTCTTCCCCGAGTCTAATCAAAGGATCTAGTAGGGTTAGGCTTGTCCGATTAGAGGATCCAGTGGGGATAGGTTTGCTCTCGAATGGAATTTTAGTTTGTTGGTGGTAATTTGAGTTTCACCCAAGATCAGAGATTCAGAGAGAGAGAGAGCGGTCACGAAAAGATCGATCTTCAAACAAAGAAGAGAGATGCGAAGAAGTGGAGATGAGGGTGGAGGGTTTTCTAACAACCCGCGGGTCACACGGTTTCACGGTTAACCCGTATTGGTCCACGGATTTTTTTAGGTCATTTGCATAATCGATTCATCTAGTAGACCGACTCGTATATTGTGCGGGTAGAGAATTAACCCGATTTGATCGGCAGATCGATCCGGATTTAATAACTATAGTATTTAATCATAAGAGGAGGTAGCATTTCTAAGTTAGAGGTGTTCATCCAAAAAAGAGCAAAGAAATAAAAAGTAATTATTTTAGAAAGTAATTGTACTATATGCCAATAATTAATCAAAAACAGCACTTAATTGTATTTCCATCGGAAAAGCATCATGACATTTCTAAATTTGAAAAACAATTGATACAATACAAGCAAAGCCAAATGACAAGATTACCCTTAGGATTTCATTTTTCATTTAAAATATCATGCAAAAGCATGTAAAAATTCTTGTCACCATTCGATGTTTTGACATGATTATGAGTATAAATTCATAAAAAATAATAATTACTACTCAAATTAATTATATTGTGATGAGTGAAATTTGCATAGTAATATTAAAATTAGATAACTACGTTTAAATTAAAATGTCCTATTAACCCTTTTATCTTAAGAAACAAAAAAAAATAATTACAATTATATCTTGTAAACTATAATTTCATATAAAAAAATATTTTTTATCGGTATTTAAAACTTTTTACAAAGGAAATTTTAATTAAATCAAAATCATAAAAAGTTTTGATGGGACATGACCCAAGGTTCAAACAAAAAAAAAGAATTCTCAAGAAATCCATGAAAGATGCTTACAGACTAATACCTAACGATCGTCATGATAATCTACCGAAGGGTCTTAGCTATCCAGATCGATCTGTCAAACGATAAGGTCTCAGTTGCCCCATTAATCGATCGTGACTCACCGAGCAAAGGTAATCGTCCCGATCGGACAAGCAAATGTCAGCCCTCCAACCGGACAAGTCTCGAAGGCCTCTTATCGATCAAGTGACCGAATGATACGCAACACTCCGAGAGATTCTAACAAAAAAGTCAGGATTTCCTTAATTTCAGTCTTCCATTTTATAACGGCAGACTTCGGATCTTTCAAATAAGGAAATCATCCCTCCCGAAAATGATAGTTCTACTGATAAATGAGGATCGTAATCAACTCATAATATTAACATCCAAGATTCCCGGATCAGTTCGATAAGGAAGGTATGGTTGAAGTCTTCCAGCAGCGCACATCTCTCAGATGTATAAGTTATCTAAAAAACTCTCAAAACAGGGTACGCTCTCTAGATCTAACACTATGGGCACCCTAATCATAGGGAATAGCCTTCCCTCAATTCTCAGTTTGTTTCTTTCAATCAAAAACTGTTCTTTATTAACTTGAGCGTCGGAGTCTCTCCGCTGGAACACCCTCCGGCGGTTTTTACAGGTGCATCCATATATTGACGGCTACTGTTCGAGTCAAGAATGAGTTAATATCTGTGGAGTAATAACTCACCTCCATCAGATTGGCACCGTCCGTGGGAATCAGACTAGAGTAGTTTCTACTGTTATTTTGACAATCATGACTCCGAGAACTAGAGTATCCTCAAAAGTCACCCCTCTTGCCGAAGGGCACACCGCCACACTTTCCGAAGTTGCTCCTCTTGCGGCGCCTGATCATGTCACTCGCTATCAAGTGGCTCCCATGGGACCACCTTATCAATGACAAAACAAAATACTGTCACTTTCATCATGACTACGGTCATACGATTGATGATTGCAAGAAATTAAAAAACGAATTGGAATTTCTAATACGTGAAGGGAGGCTACGGGAGTTCGTCGTCGGGAGGGAAAGAAGTCTCCCAGTTGATTACCGATGTGAACCGTCACGATGCGACCAAGAGGAGGAACGCTAGACTGCTCGACCTCCAACAGACAGAAGGGATAGGGTGATTCTCTAGGTCCGCAACGGACTGACAGAAAATGAGGCCAGACACCTGATCACACCAATTTTCTATTGCCCGAAGGCAATTCTCCCTGAACCACAAGAAATCCTAACAGTGAGCGTCGATAAACGACAAGGCGAAAAAAGGCCCGTCATCTGTTTTACAAACGAAGATCTAATCGAGATTGAACCAAATCAGCACGATCCCCATGTGATAACCGCCAAGATTGGACAATTTGAAATCCGAATGATCTTTGTCGATCAAAAAGCCGGCTGTAATCTCCTATATCGGGATGCTTTTAGACGAATGAGGTTTATTTCTGCCGATTTCCAGCCCCACGCAAGCCTAGATAAGGGGCTCTCGGGTGAATGGATATACCCTGAAGGTATCATTTCACTCCTTGTCACCCTCGGAGCACTTCCTAATCATGCGACTGCTCCTGTAGTATTCAATGTGGTGGATCTACCTTCGCTTTACAATGTCATCTTGGGCAGACCGGATCTCAACGCGTTGGAGGTTTTGCCCAGCACCAAATATATGAAGATCAAGTTTAGAATGTCATTGGGGATCGAGACTATATCATGTGAGTATGAACCTTCTACTTTCACTCCCAAGTAGCCATTGGGTTCTATTACTGGTGTTCGTCTAAACTGCAAGGGTGTTTTTAAGTTCTTGACGACGTCCGTTTTTATAACCCCACGACTTGATCCTATCGTTTGTAGGGTCTCAGTTGCCCAGTATCTATCATTTGTACACGTCGTCAATAGGAGATGTAACACTCTAGACGGGTGGACGCGGTCAAACTATTTAAAAGTTTCCTATCGTTCGGAGGGTCTCAGTCGTCCAATATCTATCGTTCGTACGCGTCATCAATATGAGATGTGACTCCCTGGACGGAAAAGTTTCCTATCGTTCGGAGGGTCTCAATCGCCCAGTATCTATCATTCGTACGCGACGTCAATAGGGGATGTGACTCCCCGGACGGGTAGACGCGTCCCAACTATTTAAAAGTTTCCTATCGTTTGGAAGGTATTAGTAGTCCAGTATCTATCGTTCGTACGCATCGTCAATAGAGGATGTGACTCTTCGGACGGGTGGATGCGACCTAACTATTTAAAAGTTTCCTATCGTTTGGAGGGACTCAGTCGTCCAGTATTTATCGTTCGTACGTGTCGTCAATAGAGGATGTGACTCCCCGGACGGGTGGACGCGGCTCAACTATTTAAAAGTTTCTTATCGTTTGGAAGACCTCAGTCACCCAGTATCTATCATTCGTACGCGTTGTCAATAGGGGATGTAACTCCCCAGACGAATGAACGCGGCCCAACAATTTAAAAGTTTTCTATCGTTCGAAAGGTCTCAGTCCCCCAGTACGGCCTAACTATTTGAACATTTCATATCGTTCCGAAGGTCTCAACCGCTAAGTCTCTGCTGATCGTATGCTTTGCTAACAAAAGGTGCTGCCATTCAAACCAACAAGCATGGCCCCCTGTCTAAAGGTTCCTTGCCAGACGGAAAACCTAAACGCCATTAACAATACTAAGACAACGCAATAAGAAGAGAAGAAGATGACTTCTGTTGACAAAATATGAGAATTTCTCATTGAATAAACAAATGTCATTTAGTATAAAATCTCAAGTGGAAACTATTTAATTGGGTTTCGAGTATAGGCCTCTTCTTCAATTGGGGGCAGGGCATCGCTTAGACCCATACTACGGACTATCTCTTTGGCGTATTTTAATCTTTCGGTTACTCTATGTTTGGAATCTTTGTGGATGGTAGTTTCCCACGCATTGGACACTTTGAGCTCAATTATTCTACATTCCGTCGTTCGAAGAGACTCCTCAATAAATTGAGTCAACTTCTTATGCACCAGAACCTCTGATTTTAACCTTTCGCACTGCCCTTGGCACTGGACCAATTCCGACTGAAGGATTCTCAACTCCTCTTCCTTCTGACTAAGTAGGGCACTAGAAGCATTTTCAGTTGCCAATACCTCTTCTTCCCGAATGGAGACTGATTCTCGCGGACGGGTTAACTCAGATAGTCGTCCCTCTAAGTGGCTTATTACCTCCCTCCCCTACTGTCCTTGAAATCGAGCAAGGATCATAGTCTGTGAAGAAAACCAACTTAACAAATGATAAAAAATGAAGAAGAACTCAAAAGACATGAAGAAAATATTACCATTAAACCTAGGAACTCAAGAGTTCTGCCAACCTGTTCATAAGATATCCTATGAAGATCGAACTCACAGCGATAGAAGTCAAATTGCTCGGCAATGCGCTCCGCTTCTACTAGATCTATGTAGCTATACTGCATATCCCCAACACAAATGATAACGATTCTATACTCTTTTGAGCCTTTCTTACCATCGAAAGACCGAACAAGGACAGAGAATGGAGGGGTTACTCCCCTAAAAACCTTGCGCTTCCCCTTGCGTATAGGCCAAACCGAGACAGCGGAAGAAGGCCCTACCATTTTGTCTCTAATAGCTCGAGAAACGCTTGTTCTCACTCTGGCATCGGTTGGAGTATCATCTCCAGTTTCTCTTGACTCATCCACATTACCCAATGGATTGCCTTCATTCGAACAGATACCTCTATCGGTGCAACTGCTACCGGGTTCAGACGGTCAGATGAAACTACCGATGCAAACGAGGGGGAGGAAATCACCCTCCTCTTCACCAAAGTAGGCGATGACTTGCGAAGGGCCTCAGTCGCCTCTGATGAAGACCTAAGTAGAGTCTCAGACGCCCTGATATTTTCCGAAAATGGCCTCTTCGTGCTATATCGACCCAACTTGTCAATAGTGACAATCTTTAACACACTGTCATCAAGGGAATTAAAAGAATCAACTAACTCGACTCCCGCTCTCTCAAACAGAAAGGGTCGATCGATTTTCCTCTTTTCCCCGAACAGCAAACCAACTAGGGATAACATCTGATCGTCCAGTAAGCACTCGACCCATATGCTCCGACTGGAGGACTAACAATAGCTGTTAATAGACCAAACAAAACGGCCGTATTTTGAAGCAGTCGGGGGCCTCATCCCCACAGAAGGCACCTCGTCAATCTTGGGAAGTCAGGGCATGCGATCCCTATCCAAGAACTCAACGAAAAGCAACTTCTGCATCCAATGCTTATCAATGGACTCTTTGTAGAAAAACCTTCAATGGGACTCGGGCCGGGTCTGTAGCTTGTACCATCTCTTGGTCGGACTGCTACTCCCATACCTCATCAGAATAAAAATAGAAGACAAAATGTCAAAATCGAAACGAAGACGATAAAATCCTAATAGGGAAGCCACCTCAACCACCAGTCGCCAAGCACTGGGGATCAAAAGAGGTGGGAATATGTTCCATCGATGCAGAACCTCAGAGAAAGAACCTGTGTAGGGGACTCTCAAACCGTACCTAACCGATTAAAGATACATCAGCACACAGCCTTCAGACGTTATATTAGCCCTATCAATCTCTGTGGCAGACACCAGAGAGTAATCATCCCCCAAAAGTATATCAGTTTGCACTTCCTGGAGTTTTTGCACAGACATAATGCTCGCAATGTCACCGATGTCCGAAAAAACCTAAGAAGCAAACATTTTTACCACCAGCAACGACTTTCCGATATGAAGAGTGAAAGGGCAGAAAAAATTTTGATGCAAGGAAAACTATAATAGGGGAGAATTCTTACGAGACGTACAAAAGATGATTCGCAAAAATTGAAACGACAACGGTCTTATTAAAGAATTCAGACCTCCCGTTTCAAATCATTACTCCTGGCGTCTCTTTTCAAGAAAACCATGAGTTAGGGGTAAATGATGGGACATGACCTAAGGCCCAAACCAAAAGAAAGAATTCTCAAGAAACCCCCGAAGGAGCTTACAGACCAGTACCTGACGATCGTCATGATAATCTACCGAAAGATTTTAACCGCTCAGATCAATTTGTTAAACGATAGAGTCTCAGTTGCCCCGTTAATCGATCGTGATCCCGATCGGGCAAGCAAATGTCAGCACTCCAACCAGACGAGTCTCGAAAGCCCTTTATCGATCAAGTGACCGAATGATACGCAACACTCCGAGCGATTCTAAAAGAAAGTCAGGATTTCCTTAACTTCACTCTTCCATTTTATAACGGAAAATCCCAGATTTTTCAAGTAAGGAAAGCACCCCTTCCGAAAATGGTAATTCTACCGATAAAGGAGGATCATAATCAACTCATAATATTAACCTTTAAGATTTCCGGATCAGTTCGATAAGGAAGGTAGGGTTGAAGTCGCCCAACGGCGCATATCTCTCATAGGTATAAGTTATCCCAAAAACTCTCAGAACAATGTATGCTCTCTATACCTAACACTTTGGGTATACTGATCATAGGAAATAGTCTTCCTTTAATTCTCAGTTTGTTTCTTTCAATCGAAAATCACTCTTTATTGACTTGAACGTCGGAGTCTCCCAGTCGGTGCATACTCCGACAGTTATTGACGGCTACTATTCGGCTTAAGAATGAACTGATATCTGTGGAGCAATAACTCATCTCCATCAAATTCCAAATTAGTAAATGTGGAATTAAATCCAAATAAATTCTTATATAAAATTAAAGAAAAAATTCATATATGAATATTTTTATGAAATTGTTAATCATAATAATTAATAAAAAGCACATTACATTATTGTAAAAATATCCCTTTGGAAAATCGGAATCAAAACCTTATAAATTTTAAAATCCTGATCCGGATATGGTTACGACACCAACCTCGTGGCAAGTTCTGTAATTAAGTCAACAAGGGAAGGACCAAAATGTCCATAAATATTACTAAAACATCCACGTGGCTTATAACATTAATTGTCCCTTTCACTGTTCTCTCCGAACTCTCTCTTAACACTCTCCCTCTCTTCCTCCAAACCAAAACCTCCCTTTCTCTCTCTTTCTCTCTCTCTCTCTATAATTTTTCTGTCTCTTGATTGCAGAGGACGATAAAAACACAATTTTGTAGAGAGAGAGAGAGAGAGAGAGATGGATGAGAATTCAGCACTGATCGAGCAACTTCTGAGAGAGGACGAGGAGGAGAATCTGAGAATCAATGGCGGTTTCAAAGACGAAGAAATTGACGATGACAGTGGGTGGAAAACTGTGACTTACTCGAAGAGAAAGAACAGAGCAAAGCAATCTTCTTTGGAGAACAATCAATCCGATCACATGAGTGTCGACTCAGACGTGTTCAGTTCAATTGAGAAGAAATCGGAGGAGCGTCGCCGGAGATTGATCGAGTCTCAGAAATTGGCTTTGGATGCAATCGCGGAGGTTACGGGAAAGAAATCAAAGCGCGATTCTGACGAAGAAGATGGTGATGATGCAGAGAATTCTGGTGCTGTTGAGAATGTTGTTATGGAGGTTAAGAAGCCGAAGCAGAAGAAGCCAAAGAAACCAAAGGTTACTGTTCCTGATGCGGCTTCAAAAGTTGATGCTTCTGATCTCTCTGCATTTCTTGCTGACATTACTGTGAGTTTTGTTTTGTTCAAATTTTGTGATCTGATTGTAAATTTTGGTGCAGTTTGATCGAATTTGGACTCAATTTTGTGTTATTTTTTCTTGGTTTTAGGTCTCGTTTGAGACGCAGCAGGATATTCAATTGATGAGATTTGCAGATTACTTTGCTCGTGTGTTTAATTCTGTCAGTGCATCACAGTTTCCATGGACGAAAACATTCAAGGAATCGCCTGTTGAGAAATTGGTTGATGTGGGTTCTTCTTTATTCCTTCGTTTTGTTGCTTTTTAGCTTTTGCATTGGAAAAGTAGAAAATTTGATGTCTTTTAACAAAAAGAAAAAAGCTATTGAAGCTCTTATCCTGTTTGACAATCTGCTATACAAAAATCAGTACGCTTTACATCAGTCACATGATTTTTTTTTTTTTGGGTGTAGTTGCTTTCTTTTTGTTATGTTATAATGATGTGATAAACAGTGCCTCATAAAGTTGACGATGCTTAAAATTGCTAGGATCAACCATGCGTTCACATGAATTTACAATTTTCCTTTATTTTTTGATAAACATTTTGCCTGCATCACCTTCTTTATATTGTGTTAGTGTTGTCTTTACAGATAATTATACTGAAAATGTAAAATTTTGCTTACCGCAGATTCCTTTATGTCATATTTCTGAAGCTGTTTATAAGGAATCAGCTGACTGGGTCAGCCATAAGTCTCTAGATGCACTTGGTTCATTTGTGCTATGGTCGCTGGACGGTGTCATTGCTGATCTAACCGGTCATCAAGTTATTGGAAAGGGCCCCAAGAAGTTTGCCCAACCTGCTCCATCAAAGTCTCAGGTGACGTTGAGTAATTATCTTTTGTGTGAACTTTCTCACCTAAATCCTTATGTTTCACGGAGCTTTTTGCTGCTTGGTTGAGTTAATATTGATTCTGATCTTCTGTTATATTAGACACGAGATGAAGCCTAAGTTAGCAAGATTTCAGTTAGCTTTACCTTTTTCAATTGACAAAAACGTAAATGCTTTATCATGTACATTAAGTGTCGTGCATCGCCACTACCTTCTGTTTATTATATATGATCTATAGTACACACTTTGTTGGGTTTTAGTGGATAATATTTCTAGTTAACATTGAATAACTAGCTATATTTAGAGATAGAAAGATTTTTGGGGTCAAAACTATGGTTAGATAACATGATATTCCTACCATGTAAACAAGATTTTGAGTGCTCCTATCTGATGGCCATGACTAGGTGCATGTAAAAATTTAAGAGTAGAGGTGCTGGCCAGAAGAAAGTACCTAGGATGTTTTTTATTTTTTATTTATTTTTTCTTTCCTTCTGTTTTAGGATGCAAGGAAGTGCCTGCAAAAGTATTGAGCTCAAATATATAGGAAGTTGGAAAATTAGATTTGCTTATTGCTTTATGATTATTTTTGTTAATTTTTGCACTGATATATCTGTTAAACTATTCAACTTCTAAGTTTTATTGTCCTCCTGGATGATTGCGAGGAATAATGGAGAACTTTGTAGTCGTTCATTTTGGAGATTTTTCGTACATCTAGGAATCTATTCATGTTTCCAAAAATGAAAGAATAAGCAGACATGAACTTGTTGAAACTACGATAGAAGATATTACGATTTTACAATATATATTTCTTGTTGAAAAGGAATCCATTCATACCTCCGAGAGTTCAATTCAAACATGAAAGTCTTTCCCTGAACGTCTCCAACATTTTCCCCGTGCAACCTCTACTACCCCACGCAATCAATTTAGAAGGCCAAGATTCCATCTATGGTCAATTCCCCTATTTGGCATTTAATAAGATTACTACCAATATTTACCACTTTCATCTTTATTTTTGAAGACTACCATCCTTTCCTTCTATCTCCTGACATAAGGTTTGAAGAGTTAATAGCTCAGGATGTTTGTCCAGCATATCCTTTTTTTTTTTTTTATAAATTATCCTGTTAGTAAGAGCTTTTATGTTTCTTCATTCTCCTTTCATTATCTTTGTTTGCAAGGTAAAATTCCTTGAAAAGTTAAGGTTTTTATTTGGTCTTAGATTATTAATAAGATTAACACTATGATTTGTTATAAAGGACGAGACCTTTTAAAAACCTTTTGCTGGGTATTTGTGTAATGTCTACAGATAATCTGTTCTTGTGCTGGTATTTTTGTAGATTGGATTTCTCTTCAATATCTATGGGGAACATTTGACCAAGTAGTGTGGATGAGCAACTGTTGATCAAGTTTGAGGTTTTTAAATGTTCTGAAAAAACTTAATCTCATGAAAAGTTTTGTAGTTTTCTGGCTCATTTAGATGGAGAGTAATGCAAATGTTTTCAGCTTTCACATGAAAAGCCTTTAAAGGTGTAGGTCCACAAGACACGAAAATGAATTGGAGTTACTTGTTTAGTCCCTTTGCTTTGTTCTTCTTCATTCTTCTCTCATTACAAGGATTACTCATTCTCCTTGCATTATTCTTTTCATATAAATCCATATCTTCTTTTTCTATATATACACAGAGAGAGAGAGATTAATTCTAACATTCCTTATAAGCTTGACAGAATAAGGCACCAAGCCCAAATATTTGTCTTACGTGTTCTGAAGGTAACAGGACACATCTTTATTTTCTTACATTTCTTAGTTACATAATCAAATTTAGAAATGCTAAATCTTTCCAATAATGTGCGAGTGGCTTGGATGCAGGCTTTGACTTTCATGAATAAGTTTCTTATCCTGTTCTGTGGGACTAGATAGTGTTCTTAGCTTCCTTGTGTAGGAATGCTTTGAGAGCTTTCCACAGCATCTCTAGATGACCTCTCAACATGAGTTTACTCTTTATCGTTTGGTGCTTTTATCTTTGCATGTTGCTATTTCTTCTCTTACTTCCCTAAAAGGATGCATCCTTTTCTTCCTCCACAATACTTTTCTATACTTTCTAATGAAGTTCTTTTTCAACAAAAAAGAAAGGTAAAATATATATATATATATCCATCCAAGATGATTATGAGAGCAGATGGTAATTAAGCCAGAATAAGGGCCATCATGATAATAATGGAATAACAGGCATATAGGGATATAACCTTAGGTAAATTTTTACCCAAAAGAGGATCAGGGTTTCAGATTTACCTTTGCTCCTATTCCTTCTATATTATTATAGCAACTTACTATTACATGAAACAAGGATGAATGAGGAAGGGCTATGTTCTAAAACAAAAAGGAAGCTGTGGAGGACCATCAGCAGTGACGAAAAGAGGATAATAGCAATAATGAATGGTAATCAAATAATTTTATATGATAAAATTACTATTGTAGAGAGAAATAAGGTGGCATATTAAAATTAAATTAAGTTAAATACAAGATGAGGACAACGAAACAACATTAAGGAAACAAGGTAGGGCAACAAGACACTAAAGATATTCTAGCAGATTCAATCAAATTCAGATACACTCGGTCCCTCTGACCATCCAAGACACAAAAACACAAGATTAAGGTGACACTAGCCTCCATTTGGCCCTTGGTTATGTGAGTTCAGTAAAAACAACAGTGACCTGCTAAGTCAGTCATTCTTTCAATTAACTAAATTTAAAACCAAATGATATGGATTTAAAAGAATTAAATATAGCACAAGAAAAATACACGAGGGCAATTCCACAAAAATGGAAGAGTGTTAACAGAGGCATCATTCGCCTCACAGTAATGTGCCAAGGCTTTTGGAGTTACTTAAAGGGGAATTGACAAAAAAAAGATTTATTTAGAATTGACCTTAGTTTTCAAAGTGAGACAAAGTTGTATAGTTAGACTTATTTATGCCTAACCATGTAAAAGTATTCAAACACGATCAATCATTAATTATATAAGGCTGTAAAAATCAGATTGCATTATATGTTTTAGAAGTAAAATCATATAATCATTTGAGATTCTAGGAAAAGTTTAAATCAGCATGCATTTTTGTATGGATTTTAACAAGTATGGCTATATCGATAAACATACTATTTGTAAGAAGAATTTTTTGTCATACATTAGAATAGAAGACTTAAAAGATATTGGACCTATGGCATCTCTTGAAATTGGTACTTTGCAAAATTTTACATTGTTCTTTTGCCGTTATTTTCTCATCCTATCTTAAATTGAGGTCATTTTTATGACATTCTTATTAGCTTTTCACGCTCCACACAATCAAGAGACAAGTCAAATGAATAATTAGCATGTGTGGAATGCCCTTTTGGTTCAGACAAGTGATGCGGGGCATTCTTTAACCCATTATTTTCAACCATATTTTTGTGGATGCATTTTTACTTTTCCAATCATACTATAATAGCTGGCAGATGAATTTCTTGTGTCTCAATAAAACATTCTCCTTTTGAAGTATCCTGCTCTACTTAGTATCCTACCCATGATTAGTAAGGCCACCATATCTTCAATACTGTATCGATCCCATTTGTCGAGGGGCCCAAGCGGGGTAGCCTCCCCAAGTTTTAATAATTCATACAACTCCCACTACCTTTTGTTATGGTCTTTTCATTTATGTCCTTTAAATTACATGTGACCCCCAAGAATTTTTTCTTCCTGTATTGGCTTCCACAAAACTCTTCCATTGAATCCTTCTGTGCTTGTGAGGCTTTGTTTCAATTAATCACGTTTTCTTACTTCTCAATTGAAACAAAGAAAACCCCTTGTAATCTTCTTAATCTGCATAATACTTTCTCAATTTGTGTAATACTCTTAATAGAGTTTTTGATTGTAGTGATTTAGTTGGAAAGACATGCAAGTTTTTCCAAAACAATCTCCCCCTGTAGAGGGACAAGATTGTTTTCAAATGCTTTTAGAGGTTTCTCTATACGTGATGTTCAACATGGTTGGAGAGCTCTTCTTCTTTGATGACATTCTCACTATCTTTTTAATTTTTGGTGAATAATTTGGGAGAGTGCCTTATCTTTTCTTATTATTCTGTATACTTCCTTTTCTTTTTCTCCCATATGATAGTATCTCTTCCTTTTTCTGGTGAAAATGAAAGAAGTAAAGAACCTCACAACTAAGACAAGCTTGAGTGAGAGTATAAATCTATTAAAAGTGAAAAAGCTTTTCCCCAACCGATTTTTGGTAGAAACATAATCGCCATAAGTTGTGCCAACAATGTATCGTACTAAACATTTAACCAACCTATGAAGATAGGTGATGAGTCATGTCTAAGTCTTTTATATATATATATATATATATATATATATATATATATATATATGTATATTGGACACTTAAAATATTTTCATTATTATTATCAATAAAAAATGTAATAGTTACATGTAAATCATGTCAATTACTTGTTTCATAAGTTTAAAATATTTGTGGGTAATAATATAGATTGAACATGGAACTTACTAATACATAAATAGAATAAATGTTAACTTCTTGCCATGTCTTGTATTTGTTGTCTCATGTCTATTACATGCTCAATATAGTAGTGATGCCCTCAAAGGAAAACCCTAGGTTTAGAAAAAGGCAAATTCTGCATCTTGCACCCTCTTAAGGAGGAAAGATTGGGTTTATTATTGGTTTGTGTTTATTATAAGGATGCTTCTCCTAGTCATATCAATCTTGAGTCTAGGAGCTATTTGAAAAATAGTTGCTACATCAATAGAGAAGGACTCTTTCATTTCTTATCCTCACATTGTTCTAGGGCGTCACTTAATTGATTTAGAAGAAGAAGGGGAAAAAAACACTATTTATGATAAAGGCCGGAGGGGTGTGAGTTCGAAGGGGCTAATACCAGGTATTGTTAGTCTATGTTCAACAAAGCTCTTCAGGGATTGAGCTGCTGGCTTTAAAAGAAGTTTTGAAGAAATATTATGGTTGACTATTTGCTGTCTAAAAAAAGTTAAAACTGTGAAAAAAAGGTATCACAGTGCTTTTAGTCTTAAATGGCCTTTTGTAGTGAAAAATGAGAACAACTCCTTTAGGTAATAAAATAGGGAGATACTTAAGAGACTACTAAGGTATCAAGTCTGGTTCATTAATTTATTATCAACATGAACTTCAATTTGTTAAATAAGCTGATGCTGAGAGCTACAGAACGCAAACAGGGAGAGATCTTTTTGGTGATTCATCATGTAGCTTATCCTGTGGTCTAGGAAGTCAAATATTAGTCTACCTTTGTATTGTTAAGCAAGAAATAATGACCACTTATTTGCTTGTTGAAAGTGTCTACCACCATTATTCAAGGATTATATAACAATTATGAGTTTAGAAACGAGAATTCAATAAAGCAAATGGGTATCAATACCGATGACTTGTACAAGATAGGGTTAAGATTGCACAAGATATGATTCAAATTGTACAATACATAACTAAAATTGTTAGAAAATATCGTTCGAATTCTACAACACATGGAACATATTGTAAAGACAAATTTAAATTGTACAACATATGGTTCAAATTGCACAACACATGGTTGAAATTGTACAAGACACGGTTCCATGGTATCAATGCCCATGGGCACCTTAGATAGACCCCTAGAAACAATTTGACATTCACAGGGCTAAAGAACCTGCACAATATTCTTTTGAGGGGAAAAATCCTTGTCTGACGTTTTCAAATGCCGTTCTGCTCCTCTTTTCCTTACCATTCTTCCAGTCTACCTTAATTGCGATTCTTTGCTATTAATTCTTCGGTATTATAAGAACTGAAATAAATTTTGTTGCCTTTTATCAGAATAGAGTGGTTGACTTTCATCTTTTATCTATTTAATACTCTTTGGACTTTAAAGTCTTTTACAAAAAGGAAATCCAGTGATTATAATTTATCATTTTGTCTTCAGAAAACCTTGTTAGTTATTTTAATTTGGTAAATATGATCAGATTATTACGTAAGTTCAATGACCATGTGGCTCTTTAAGGACCGTTGGGTCTTATTGAAAAGTGAGTAACTGCATATATCTTTTTCACAGTTGCCCAGATTTGAAGTAGTTTAGCTTTGAAGCCTCTCAAACAAGGGCATGAGGCAAGGGGATTCAAGTTGTGGATGAATTAAAAGAATAATCTGTATTAATCAGCATTATGAAGAGCTTGAGACCTGGGGTTGTAAGGTTTCTGTACCACCAGTGCTTGGTGTAGGATTGCCTGGCCACAGTATTTGATGACTTCTGACCGAAGAACGTGATAGCTCTTTGGTGGATACCAAACAAGATTGGTACCTGTACCAGGTTGTGAGTTTAGGGCAATTGCCACTTCCCATAAATTGACTCTGTCCTTTGAAGAGCAATTTCCAGAGATTTCTCTGGCTGGGAGATTGTTTAGCAGAAAAAGGTGGTGTGTGGGGTTTTAGGGTAATCAGTAGTGTAGGGTATGCTGGAGGCTTGGGGGCAAGCAAGAGTTAAACACATTATTATTTTACTTTATTTTATTTTATTTTTGCAGTATCAAATAGGTAACACGGTCTTAATCGTCTTCATAATGCAAATGCATAATACATGAAAGAAAATTTTGCTTCTTTAAGCAGAATAAATAGAAAATTTTCCAGCTTAGTTAGTAATGTATGTTCGACGTGGAATCTCAGGTTGCCATATTTGTGGTTTTAGCTATTGTCCTCCGACGAAAACCAGATGTTCTGATAAGTCTTTTGCCGCTGCTGGAGGAAAGTTCAAAATATCAAGGACAGGATATACTCCCTGTTAAAATCTGGGTGATTGCTCAGGTAAAGTGGAATAAGGTGTTTATAAGCCCTCTTATTGGTTTCTCTAGCTTCCAGGTTTCTTTTACTGCATGCTTCTATTCAGGGTTTTTGCTTTCTCTATGAAGGCTGCCCAAGGAGACTTGGCTGTTGGTCTCTACATGTGGATCCGCATGTTCTTACCTTTGATGAGTAGCAAATCAAGTTGCAATCCACAGTCCAGAGACTTAATTTTGCAATTGGTTGAGAAGTATGGAATCTCAGAAATTAACTTATATGTCCCTCTTCATTGTCGGTTTGTTGATATGTTGTGGATATCTGTCTATGACACACCTCTCTGAATTTGTAATGCAGAATATTGTCTTCTCCTAAAGCCCGAACAATTTTAGTAAATGGTGCTGTTAGAAAAGGGGAACGTTTGGTGCCACCTTCTGCCTTGGAGCTTTTGATGAGGTCCACCTTTGCTGCACCTGCTACCCAAATTAAGGTGGGTCCTTTTAGCCAGAAGTTGGAGTTCTTTGCTTTATTTTATGTCTTAGAGATTTTACATTTGGCAATGGGGTTGGAATCATTTCAATGTTATTGGTTCAGGCAACTGAAAGGCTAAAGGCAGTATATCCCACCTTAAAAGAGGTGGCCCTTGCTGGCTCTCCTGGAAGCAAAGCAATGAAGCAAGTTACGAAGGAAATATCGTCTTTCACGATTAAAGCTGCTGGAGAAGGTAATAGCATTCGCTAATTCTCTGTCTCAATTTCAGGTTTTGATGCTCTCTCTGGAAGGCAGTCTTTTTATTTGCTCTTTGGAAGTCTTGTTCTGTATACCAAATATTGCAACTTTATGAGTCCAAGCTTGAGATTCTGATTCTTATTGCAGACATTCTGGAATTGTCAATGGAAGCAGTTGATATTTTCATTTGGTGTTTGATGCAAAACCCTGAGGTGTACAAGCAATGGGTGAGCGCTTTTTAGCAATACTTCACTCTCTTTATCTTATTTTCCATAACATGCATTGATAAAGTTGTGCTACTTATGTCTCATAACAGGATCAGCTCTATTTAACTAATCTTGAAGCAAATGTTCGCATTCTCAAAAGACTATTGGATGATTGGAAGGAGCTATCTGTCAAGAATCCTTCACTTGATCCTTTGAGGGAGACCCTTGCAAGTTTCAGGTCTAAGGTAAATTTCATTTGCTCAGATGGGAGGAAAGTATCCAATGACAATGGCATTGGCATATGATTTTGTGCCAAGAATCCTACCTTTGTGTTGCCATGCTCTCCATCTGCAAGAGAGGAAAAATTGGTTACATCATTCTTTTACTTGCTCCCCCCCCCCCCAAAAAAAAAGAACAAAAAATTATAAATTTTACTGTTTCCTATTCAATAGTGTTTCAGATCATGTCCTGGTGAGGTAGATATTACTTCATTGGGGCGTCATATTATTGACGATGGATGAGAGTACCTTGTACTTATAAATGTATGGTCTTCTTGTAGAATGAGAAAGCACTGGCCAGTGCCAAGGATGCTGCCCGTCAAGCAACCTTCAAGGAAGCAGACAAGTACTGCAAAGCAGTCTTGGCACGATCAGCGCACAAGTGGGGATTATCACTGGTTGCATTGTTTACAACCGGTGCTATTGTCACTGTTGGAGCTATTCTCATTACTGGAAGCAATGAATCTTTGGCTGTGAAGAAACTTCTAGAATCCATCCCCTTTCTTTGAACCCCCTTTCTAAGCTCACTCAGTCAGAGTGGCTCAGAAGCTCCTGGGCCTGTTCGGTGATGATGCATGGATTTTAAACCAGCTGAGTGAGTTATAATGGATTGATGGGTGGTCCATTTTTAACCCTTTGAAGTCATTTTGGGGTTTACCAAAACTTTAAATACAGGCATATCAGCCCCTTTTTTGGGGGGTACCAATAGGAAAAAATAGAGATTTTAATGGTTATTATAGTTGGGAGGAGGAAGGGGGTTGCGGGGTGCGGGGGCAAAATTTGGGTCTCCTCTTCCTTTTGGCAGACTTTGGTACAGTGGTCCTTTTATATTTAGCTTTTCTCCGATAATTTTGATCAAATTATTCTTGGTGGCTTTACAGATGTAAATTCAACTTGAGAATGTCCATATAAATCAATTACAGACAAGTTTTACCTTCAAATATATGGCTTTCTTCGTTGTTAGTTTTATGATTATTATTTCACCTGTGTTCTTTTACAGCGAGCTTCCCCCTTCAGATGCTTAAAAGTATCTTTACGATTCTCGCCAGATTGCTATCTAGCCAATGTAAGCCTCGTCATATCTTCTGATAATGGAAGCCCAATACTCAGGTGGCTTTCGAAATCTTGAGCAGGCTATTGGAAACTCTTTTTTAAGGCAGGTGGCTCCAGAATAAATGGAAACTCTTTTGATTTTTCTTTTTTTTTTTTTCATTTCACAATATTATTATTTAATAAAAAGCCATTCTAGTTTGCCAAACCGGCATTGGCTCCTTGTTGGTTTTAGCTGTTCTTATCTAGATTCTCTGTTTTTTTTCACCAAACCAATCGGGATTCGAGTTTCGCTCAATTAATCAAAGTTCGAACATTGTAGAACTCGTTAAGAGGTTGATTCTCTCAAATTCTATTTTTCTATTTCTATGGCTCGAATTTGAGACCTATGGTTAAGGGAGTGCAGCCTCTTATTATTACAACCATTGAATTTTAGTTCTTATCCGGATTCTAGTTCTAAAAAAGGAGAACCAGAACTGTCCGCCTAGCGGTTCTGGTTCCAATCCGTTCATTTCTGGTTTGAAAATAATTGATGTCTAACATGCTTTTGAGGCGGATTACTTATGCTCCAGTTCAGGAAAGTCAGTTCCCCCTTGGTGTTGGTAATCCCGTTGTAAATTCTTACCGGTTAACATATTTTTGTGAGGATTAACTCTTTCTCAGTTGAACAAAATCAAGTGTGGTTTTACACCGGCAAAGGGGGGCATGATTTGGTAGGAAATTGGATTTGCTCCGTCCATCAAAATCTAGTTGTCACTAAGAGGTAGGCGACTTGCCGGCAAAAGACGAGGTGCAGAAAAGATTCTAGTTGTGTGGTTTGAGGGAAACCAAGTTGTCTGTGTTCGAAATATGGAACTTCCTGAGCTAGGTGCTATCTAGGGATGGTAATTGATCGGTTATGATTCGGGTTATATTAATATCATATTCGACCCTAAATCTTAACTACAATATCATATTCGACCCTAACCTAATTCGGGTTAAAAAATCAAGAATCATATCCGACTTTACGATTTTTTTAAAAAATTCGATCCAATCCGATCTACTATATATTTTTAAAAAATCGATCTCGTAAAACTTGGACTCTAGTAGCTGAATTGAATGGCACTCGGCGTTGGCCACAAGAATGGTGATTGGATTTTGCTTGATTAAAGCAAAAGGCAAGACCTTGTACATGCCTTTTGGTTGATACCAATGCGTTGGGATTTGTTACCATCTCATTGGTCATTTTGTTATTCCGATAACAAGAAATAATGGCCGTTGGATGACGATTTAACAATTATGAATTTCATAAGTATCGATATCCACGAGTATTATCGAAAGATTTGGTGTTGTTTACCTAGACGCAAAAATATTAAAATTGTTGGCACTGGTGTGCTCTAGCCTCCATCCCAAATTAGCGCCCCAATTTGTGCTTGATTGACCACATAAGACAAAGGACGACAAGTGCAGAAGCAAAAGGCAACAAAGACCTGACATGGTGTTTCTTATAACGCAGATGGAGGAAGCCAAAACAACTGAGCAAGACAAATAGTGAAGATAAAAACAAGATTATATGTGTTCAAAATTGCCCAAATCCTCGGAGGATTTAGGGTAGAAATTCCATTAGATAAATACACTTTGAAAGTCCTAAGCCCCAATACACATAAATCCACAGTCAATAGCAATTCAAAAACTTAAAGGATACGACTTCTGTGTAGGGCAAATCAGGTTAGCTTGTATCCAACCATCTAATAAGATCTCATGCTTAGAATTAAATTTCAAAAGATTTGCAAAGCTGTATTCAAAGCACGACTAATTCAGTTAGAGTTACTATTCGACCATTTTTAGAAAGAATATCTCCTAACATAATTCTTTCCATTCGTAAGATTTAAACCCCAATTTTGATTAAGAGTTCTAACATCTTTTCATTAAACCCAATTGTCTATTGATACACATAATTGATGCTTGTGTAAGATATAATGCAGTAAACATATACTTTTAGCAATTATTAGACATGGGATAGGAATATAGATTGGATTCTCTAGATCTAGATCCAGCCCTTTAACGATTTGAATACAATGAATTACTCCCCACAGTGCCCGCAATTTAATGACTCAAAAATTTCCAGGTACACTTTTGAATATAAATAAATAATAAATATATAAATGAGCAAGAAAGGTCTGGTGCAATAACATTTACCCTCGACCTGAAACTAAGAGATTTTAGATTCCATTTTCACTAATCAGATTTTCGGTGTGCATTTCATTCCGGTAATCAATTTATTCGTCTTGATTAATCTGATTTGAATTAACTATCAAGTTTATTAAAGGATAAATTCCCCTAGCACCTTTTTTTTCATTTCAAAATTAGTTTAAAAATCAATATTCTTATTACTGGATCAATAAAACGTTGTTCCAATTTTGATTTCACTAACCCTATATTGTTCAATTTGAATAATAAATACTGTTTATTGATCAAATACCTCATTAATAACTCTATTTAAGTGATAGTAATTTAAAGCATATTTGCAAAATATTTGATTTATGAATAATCATAAAAGAAATTTTGAATTAATGACATTGTTAACCGAGGAGAATGGTGAGATTATGTAACGACTACTAATTCTATGGTTAGTAATTAATCATGATTAATAAGAATAATTAGTAGTAAATTGTAGTTATTAGATTATTTAGTAGTTAATAGATTGGTTAGTGGTAGTTAATACATTAATTAGTAGAATTCAATAGAATTAGTTAATAAAATTAGTATAAATAGTAATATCAATACATATTATGAACATGGTTTTAGAATTATATTGAAAACCCTTGTTCCCTCTCTTTCATTCTCTCTCTCTCTTTCTCTCTCTAATCTGTCTCTATCTCTCTTTCTCTATCTTCCCTCCCTAATCTCTCTTTCTCTCATTTCTTGACTAGGTTCATAACAAATTGGCATCAGCGTTAACGAATCCTTGGTTAATTTTGAAAAATGGCACAAGAAATCTGGGATGAAACTATCGTAGAGGAAGTCTTATATGTAGCCTTCAAAGAATGACCGCAAGAATTGGCCATGGAATTCAAAAAAAGTCATCTTCAGTTAGAACGAAAAATGGATGAAGTAAACCGGAAAATTGATGAACAAAACCAAAGGATAGATGCTTTTATGGCAAGTGTTGATGATAAATTCAACATCATTATAAAGATGTTGAACAAAGACAAAACATAAAAAAATACGTTAGTCTTTTATCCTACCCACCCCTATTGAAACAAGATCGACGGTGGAAGCAAGACCTCAATTGTTCGAAAAAAGAATCCATTAATGATGATTTTTTACCAAATCTTCCTATGATTGAAATTGTGAAATCCAATGAGAAAAATCTTTAATCAAAAACTAGATTTCAAGTATTCAAGAAAAAATATGTTGATGGTGGATTCTTGTCAATCACTCCAAAATTGAACTTTCATTGGTCATGAAGCAAAATTCTTCACTAAAAAGAAGTTTAAAAAAAATCTCTCTCAAACTTCCCAATCTCTATTTTTCTCCCGCTACTCTCCTTCTAATTCAAGTTACATCCATTGTTCATTTCCATCATCTTATCTTTTAACACAAATACAAATCTTGATTCAAGATTCATAAATTCAAAATCTCAATTCTTTGTTTCTCATCATTGAGGATAACGATGTTTTCATATGGGGAAAAATTGTAACAACTACTAATCTTATTATTAGTAGTTAATCATGGTTAATAAGAATAGTTACTACTTAATTATAATTGTTAGATTAGTTAGTATTTAATAGATTGATTAATCGTAGTTAATAGATTAGTTAGTAGAAATCAATAGAATTAATTAGTAAAATTAGTATAAATAGTAATATCAACGTACGTTATAGACATAATTTTAGAACTATATTGAAAACCATCTTTCTCTCTTTTGTATTCTCTCTCTCTATCTCTCTTTCTCTATCTTCTCTCCCTAATCTCTCTTTCTCATTTTGCTAGGTTGGTTCATAACAGATTATCGCTAAAACAAAGGCAACAGTAGTGAGATCACCGAACTCTCACTTTGTCGGATGCATAGACCATGAGTGGTCATGAGGATGATTAAACAATGACCCGAAGACTAAATGGGTCTCATAGTTTTCTTTAAAGTAAAGTTCAATGATTGATCAGAGAGAGAGAGAGATCCAAAATTATTCGATGAACACTAATCTGGTCTCAACTTGCCTCAAATATTAATCAAACAATGAACAGCACGTTATCACATGTCCCACTAGGACACTACCGCATGTGAGAGAGAGAGAGATTTAGAGAATGAAAAAACTTTCATTTTAAGAAGTATTAATTTTTTTTTTCTTTTATAATACCTTTAAATGATGAAATTTTTATTTTTTTAAGGAAAAAAAACTAAGTGGGCAACATGAAGATTTAGATTGTTAAAAAAACAAGAAGCAATTTTTTCCTCAAAAACCACTAATTAATTTCTCTATTTTATGAAATTTAACTTTTAAATATTCTTCATTTTTTTTCTTAATTTACTTTTTTATTTGCAAAAGTACTATTGTATTAATAAAGAAAACATGTTGTTATAGTAATTCAAATCCTATCAATATTTTTGGGCACAAAATATTTTTAGATTTTCAAATACTATTTAGCAGACTCTTATAGTGATTCATCTTCTGCCTATAACTCAATGGTAATTAGTCATGCAAATATATATTTGTACCAAGGATGCTCTTAAACTAATAATTCCAAACACAATATATCAACTCGATCATATTCCTCAAAGATATAAAATTTCCTTTTCATAAACATAATTTTAATTTTTTACACATTTAAGGTCGGAAAAAAAAAAGGTTCCACGGTGCATTCTAGTTATGAGTCAATATCATGTTTATTGAACTTGTCATGTAATTGCAAAAGTCAAAAAGTGGAGTAATTCTGTTTGAAAATGACATAAAGTGAAAGGGTTGTTTTTTGTTATAATGTTTATAATTTATTTGGCAAATAAAGAGTCTCTTGCCTTGCGTTGATCTAATATTGCAAATTTATAAATATATATAAGATATGTACGAATACAAATTTATGAATACACATTCGGTTCGAGTCGAATTGAACCCTTAAAAATAAAACTTTCTCTGTCTATTTTTATTATATACAAGACTCAAAATCAAAATTTTATTTAAAAGTACTGATGTCTAATTATTGAATCAATCGGGGTCGGGGAACTAAGATCTTAATGATTGTGAATTTGTGCATCATATATGCTTTAAATGAAAAATATAAAAAATAAATAAATGGGAATGATACTGGGGACATATCTCACATGCAAAAGTTGACAAAACCCAAATGAGGCAAACACGGCGCTTTCAACGCTCACTTTAATCATGCTAATTAACTAAAAAAAAAAAGAAGCTCTTCCATGCCTCAAACTACGCAATTTTTCCCGTTCTCTCTCTCTCTCCACCTCCACCTCCTCCTCCATTACGTTCCTATAAATACCTAGTCCCCCTTTCACATGCAAAAACATCTCTCTCCCTCTATCACATACACATTTTTGGAAGAGAGAGAAAATGGCTGGACGTCAAAGTACCCTTTTGTTGGTACTCTCCCTAGTGCTTCTCATCGCATTCACTCATGTGGCTGAAGTAAGAACATAGAAGTTTTTAGAACATCATATGCTAATTGCTGATTATTATTAATTTGTTCATCTTTGCTTTGGTTTTAGGCTCGCGGTCGCGCACACTCTCAGCTCCGTCCATCTGGTACATTCATCTCTTTTTCTTATCCCAATTCTTCAAAGTGACATTTGAAATGAGGGGAGGAAGGAAAAAAAAAAAAAAGGTGTTAAATTTTTCATTTTTCGGTGGAAGTGGATTATTTATCATCGATCAATATCCGAGTCTTGTCTATTAAGAGATTGATTTTCTCAAATTCTGTTTCTTTATTTCCATGGTTCGAACATTTTATTATTATGAGGGTAATACTAGTTTGATAGTGTTAAACTTTTTATGACATATGCAAGTTTAGACTTTTAATATAAGCGAGAATTGGACTCTAATAATCAAAATATATATATATTGAAACCCCACCAAATAGTGGTTTTTCCTCGTAAGTTTATGCAATATCATATATTTATTTTATTGAAATTGTGAACTATAATATATAATACGTATAAATGTACGTACAAACAGATTGCAAGCCGAGATGTACACAGAGATGCTCAGCAACATCACACAAGAAGCCATGCATGTTCTTTTGTCAGAAATGTTGCGCCAAATGCCTGTGTGTCCCTCCCGGTACTTATGGCAACAAGGAGACCTGCCCTTGCTACAACAATTGGAAGACCAAGGAAGGTGGACCAAAATGCCCTTGATCTTTTTCCCCCCAGCCCCACCCACAGTGAATTTCTCTTGGCCCACCAACTTAAATGTTTGTTGGCAGCAAAGCTAAGTCAGTATTATATGTATTTTGCAATTTTATCATAATTATTTGTACTCTCTCTCTCTCTCTCTCTCTCTCTCTCTCTCTCTCTCTCTCTCTCTCTTCTCATTAGAGGCGTTTTCTTTTCGCCCTTGTAATTGGGAGTTTAATTGAACAATTTGCATTTGGAGATTATTAGTAATTGTATTCTTTCTGTGTTATGATTTCTCCCAACAAAGGGAAATTCTTGGGAATGAGAAATATTATGAATGCCGACTGAGACAGAGGATGTGAACGTCAACAACACTACTGTCTGATTTGTAGTGTTTCCCATATTTATTTTTGGGTCGTAAAGGTTGGAAATACTCACAAAAGTTGTTTTAACACTTTTGGTCATTTTTTCCAATTTAATATTCAAGGAAAAAAATTCTTGTTAAATTCTAAATATTAATTAATTATTTCACTTGTAGCCCTATGATAAGACTCTCTCAATCGAGGTTGCATTTGCTTTCCAAAATCAATAACAGAAGTTCTTAAAATTGAAGTTTGATTTATGTGATTTCAAAATTTAGACCGTTCATTTTGATATTATGAGCATTTATTCATCCTCTCTTGAACATCTTATAGAAATCATATTAAGTTTGATGATAATCATGAAATGGACCAACGAATAATCAATCTAATAGAATGTGACGTTAAATCCCTTAACAAAAATCTCGAGATCGAGTTTTGAGAATGAAAAATATTACGTTGGGAGAGTAGTCTCTAGAATAAGCCATTGCAAGTCCCGGATTGAATTAAACGGAGTATGAGTTTGTATATCGGTTGGTCCGGCGTTAAAAAAAAAAAAGAAAAAGAAATGGGTTGCAATCCTTGCAGTCATGTGCGAGACCTTAACCCCCGGAGGGGGGGTTAGTTGGAGCTTCTTGGCCATGGGTTGAGCACTTGAGCTAGGTCTTGGAATCTAATTCAATATACAAATTTCTTAACCTTTTAAATTTCGGCATGTTTCGGGATTTTTGTCTTCGAGGACTAAACAAAAATAACATAAAAAAAGTTTATACTAATAAATATTAAACAAAAAATTTTCAAAAATTTCCATCCAATGTTACGTGCCTGTACAGAGAAAGAGTGCGGTTGGAAAGTCGTGAATGACCAAATGAATCATCGGGAGGTGTATAGAGAGAGATAGGGCATCGTAATCGAAAAGTTGAGAGAGAAAGAGAAGTAAAAAGGAGAGTGGCATGCAAAACTAAAATGAAAAAAAATAAAAAATAAAAAAAAGAAAGGGTACCAAATTATTTAATTCGGGAAGCCAATAAAATTCAAAGAGGAAGAGAGATGAGTAGGGGTGTTCACTGTTTTGCTGAATTTATTCACCCGATTGATATAAATTAAATTCAGATTATTCAGTTTAAGTAAATAAAATTCGGATCGGATAAATGGTTTCACCCGATTAAAAATTCGGATGAATAGATCGGATATAAGAATGAAAATTTTTATTCGGTATCCGTCCAAAATTTGAATAACATATTCTCACATAACATATTATGCCCAATTCAATTAAAATCCAAACCGTTTAACCCAAATCATTAAAAAAAATTTTATATTATGTAGTTATTCGGGTAAATAAAATCCAAATAACTCAAATCGAATAACCCGAATTTAATTTAGGTAAATTGGTTTGGATTTTATTTTATTCGGTTTGGTTTTTAGTTGGATTGAACATCTTTCAAAATTTAAATAACCTGAAAAACTATTAACCCGGCCAAATAAACAAAGACGAGAAATATTAAAAGAGGAATAGAATATGAAAATAAAATGCAGACAATATGAAAGAAAATTAAAAGTAGAGGCAGTCTAGTGGTGGTGATAAAAGCATGTGGGTCTAATGATAGAATATTAAATTCTTTTAATTAATATATCGAGTTTAAGTTTTGGGAGTGAAAAATAGACGTTAAGAGAGTCAATTTCTTAATTAGATCTTATAGCTGTTTGAATCAAATTAATTGAATTTTTTTATATCGGTGGTAAAAGAAATAATAATAATAATAATAATAATTAGAGAGCGGTCAAATGATTTAGTGGAGGAGGCCAATTAAGAATATGGCTTGAAAGTCATTTGATCGCTTTAGCTAGTTAGAGGGCTTTAGCTTTTGTAATGACTTGTTATTTTAGATATAATAATGTCATTTGATTTATGTTAAAATTTTGAATATTAATTGTTCTTATAAAAAAAAAAAATTGTCTCATTCCTATCGTTCAAAGTTTATTGTTTGAAATATACAATTTTCTAATTTTGATCAAATCTAAAATTCCAATGTGAATATCTTATATAATTGTCTAATTTAATGATATAATGGTGGCATTTTTCATGTAAATCTAGAGATTAAACGAATTTTATTATTTTTTAGTGGATAATTAATATTACAATAAATTTTATTATTCTAATTATTTAATTTTTTCTGTCCTAATAATTTTTTAATTATAATAAGAATTACTTTTTATCTATTAATACACCCAAAAAGTACATTAAATAATTTTGTGAATGTTAATAAATTATAACTCAATTAATATTATTATCTTTTCTTTAAAGATTTCGAATCTCTCCTATTTACAAAATATTTTTCAAGAATCATATTAGCTTGTTTTTAGAACAAAGAGGACGGATTGTTAGTTTAATTAATAATTATTAATCTTTTTTAAGTCTTATTAGCAAGAGGTTTTTACATAAATATTATTATTCTAAATATCATTATTTTTTCTCTAAAATATCGATTTCGTATTTTAAGAGTCCGAAATTTACTGTTTATCACCAATCCGAAAAAAAAAAAAAGAAATAATTGTTTCGCATTGTGAGAGAGCAAAAATGAATTCGCATTCTTAGAGTGCGAAACTTGCACTCCTTTCGCACAACGCTTAGACAAATTTTTGGTTATCCAACCTACAAAGATGACTTGTATACATACATTGAAGTCCATTTCAAATTCTCAAACACCAACAATCAAACTTTACCAACAAACAATTTTACTCCAATCACTAATAACCAAACAAAATGAATCCAAACATTAACAACCAAAATACAACTAAACATTTTTAACCATGACCACCATCAAATCCCAACCAAACACATATGACCTCTAAATCCTTAAATATCTAAACAATATAAACCAAATTATTTATAAATATTAAAATAACATAAATAAAAAAATTACAAGAAAGAAAGAATAACCAAAAAAGCTTTCATAAAAATTGAAATTAATGTTTACAAAATTTAAATGTAATACATATAAAATACTAAATCTAAATTAAGTGTTGTAAGGAGGCCACCCAGCATTATGTCGCGGTTGACGTTTGACAAGAAGACGAGCTGGTCTACAAAGTGGAGATAGAGGTATATCATCTAACTGTGTACCCTCATTAACCTTAGGAAATGCAACTATACCAACATCACCAACATCATCTAAATATTAACGACGATGCCACCTCCGCTTGTAAACACTAAGTCATGGAGGCTCAGTCGGTGTTGTATTGTTAATATCATCTCTAAATCCTGGAGTCAGAGTCATAGTCGGATAAAAAGATAATGCAGGTATCTCCATCGGCTCGTCATAAGTATCTGCAGCACCAGAAGTCGAAGGTATGTCCATCAGCTTAGTCTTTGCAAAAGTAGAAGGATGGTAATCGTTATATGGCCCATACCCGATAAACTGAAGTGCACGTTATAAAACATTTCTAAAATGTTCAAATCTAAGATTCACTCCTTCCTCTTCAAGTATGTCAGATGCTACTAAATGCATATGCTTAAACTTATAGCAGTACAAAAGATACAAAAAGAGAAGAAATTTTATGTAAATAATAAAACAATATTAATTGTTAAACTTATTTTTATTTACGAAATACTCCATCCGTGTCACACTGGGTCGAAATCCTTGTTAATAACGATGCGTAATGTAGATAATATTTAAACGGGTGATCTGAAGATACCCCGACATATAATCAACTGTCGTCCCCGACTTATCGAAAGTCTCCTCATCCACTATGATGTGATGTCTACAATCACCCCACAATTGTAAGGGAACCGTGTGTATCCTAATTCAATCGTAGCCATATCTCTTATGTCGATTAGTCTGATGCAACTCATGTTTGGTCTGCACTGATAAAGGCATATGCTGCAATAACTCAAACTATCTCATAAACCTCTGAGGGAAATGATAGTTGACGACCTTAAAACAGATGAGGGGAACAACGGCTCACCATATGTCGCTACCAATAAGGCAATAGGCGGGCAACGCTGCCAGGTCGGCATACGAATATGGCATCCAAATGAACTAAAGTGGTTAGTAAAAATTAAATTTATACTCACCCCAATGTCTGTCATATGATCTAACTGATTTTGATATGTCCTAAGAACAAACTACCCTATTTATACATAACTACGCAAAACATTCTAACTATTTACAAATAAAACAATGTTAAGGTAGAATTATACAAAATCAAGAGAAGGAAAAAAATGAATAAATGAAGTAAACACTATGTATAGAGATCCTCTAGGACGGAGATGTAGGTGTGGAGCAGAAGGCATCGGATCATTAGTATGATGTCTGATCGGGGTAAACATGGGCACTCTTTCCCATTGTCAAAGCTGATAAGAGAAAAAATATTAAATAAATGATATAGTATATACAGAAAATATTATTAAATAAAAAAATAATACAAGAAATGGATATAAAATACCTGTATAAGCAAGACCGTCCACAAATATGTCGAATGTCATCCATAAAAACCCAACACATGGCTCTGTAAAATGTCATCAAAACAGTACTGCCCCAACTATACTGTTCGGCACAATCAAGATTTCATAAAAACTCCAAATATATGATCTTCACACTCGAGTCAGACTGGTCCCCGAAAAGACTACCCAACAGCTGCATAATGCGACCATAAACGTAAAACTTCACTAATGTCGCATCTGACGCTGGAATCAGATGATGTGAATCAAGAAAATCCGTAATAACTCGTAATTTAAGACGATCTCCAAAAAAATCCTCTGGTCTAGGAAAGAAACCCAATAATTGTATCTCTATCAACAAGCAAGACAAGAAGAACTGAAACGTCCTGTAACATAATCGCAACCTCACCAATCGGTAAATGAAAAGTATGCGTTTCCTGTTACCATCTCTCGACAAAAGCGTTAATAAATGCATGATCGTACTGAAATGGCAAAAACTAAAGAGACCATAACAATTACATAATGCGATCCATCAAATAAAAATGTATGTCCATAACAATTGTAAAAGTCCATAATACATATTGAAAGTCCATGATACATATTAAAACAAATACATGATGTGAAACAAGTTTCAGCTTTGTCTTGCCCTAGTTTGTAAATGCGTCAGATTCGAGCAATGGTAACAATTATGCTCATATTCATCACATGCCTTACAATATTGGTTCTTGTTATATCCATTTTATTATGAATCCGTGTATTTCATGATCTACCTTGTTGGTGATTAAGGCGTGAAACATTGTGTAACAAACGAAAATAAGGAGATGGCCAATAGCCCTTATATAGAGGAGAATGGAATCTGGAATTATATGTAAGCTGCATTGATTAGCAACAATGCAAGGGGTCAACAAATGCCCTAAATTCACAACTCAAGTCCACATAAACTCTCCACATATGTGAGCAAGGAAGTTTGAGTATAACATATTTTTCACAAGTACAAGATGAGATATCTATTAACACAGTGTAAGTGTTCCTACCCCTCCCATCATGAAATGTTGTTATCACCTCATGCTCCCTTTTAGATCTATCAAATTAAACAAAATGATAAAATTTTAATTTCTGTTCATTTCTAACCAATTTTTCCTTCACCAATATTAGCCACATGTAGCCTTTTTTCACATTGTTATATGTTTTTTCTCGATTATTATTGAAAAATCAAACTATATGATACAATGTAGCTCACACACATAGAGTTATCGGTAGCTTTCTTACCCCTTTAAGCACGCCATTGAATGATTCGGACCGATTGATGGTCATGTTTTCCCATTTATATCCACCATCATAGCACAACATCTATTTGTCGAGAGGAATCTCCATCAAGCATCTATACATGGCTCACTAAGCTCTCTGATTTTGTTCATCATGGCATCAAACTTTCTGATTTGTTTTTACTCGGCTGCCTTATGCATCAATTCCGTTAGCATTTTGTTCTTAAAACACTGATTAAAATTAGCTTCCATATATCATAAACAAAGTCTATCATACACAAGTGGTGGTTAGAGATTGCTATTCCTCTCAATGGCTCGCATATCTGATATCAAGCACACTCTATACCGATCACCAATGATGTGCTCCCTCAAATTCTCCAAAAATCATACCCAACTCACAATGATCTCTTCATTGACAATTGTAAAACATAATGGAAGAATGTGGTTAGTCGTATCTGTTACAACTGTAATTAAAATCTTCTCTCGGTATCTCTCATACTGAAATGTCCCATCAATATTTATCACCAGCTCGTAATGTCTAAATATATCGATACATAATTTGAAAACCCAAAAAACTAAGTGAAAAACCCTATCAGTAGACCCAATACTTCAGTGAACTTCTATTCAATAATAGTCTTGAGATTAGTTATCTGCACAACATTTAAAAACTATGACAATAATGTGTAAGAGGTCTCCCAATTATCATACACCATTTCTATATACTTCCGACATCCCAACCAAGTCTTTTTGTACTATTGATTTATGTCATACGATCTCATATTCTCAATCATATCATAGACTTTGTAATTGACATTCTCTTTTATGTCGTTTTTTATCAAATGACCGATCATGTTCGAGTTCACATTTGAATGATCCCCTAAAGGCAATTAAGGAAAACAAGTGTGCTTTATTTCAACCTTGTAATCTCCTAAACACGATTGCTCTTCTTTAGTCTAACCAGAACATACCACAAACAATTATTTTCACGGTAAAAATAACACCTGACAAACCATATGTTTGGAGAATTTTCATGAACTTTAAAGTATCTGTGCTCTTACATCGAGCAACATTTGACAGCATGTTGAACTCTCTCTTTGGATGTGAAGACCATCCCAACTTATAATTCTGAAATCTGATCATTATCTCATATTGGACGATTATAGTCATTATATTCATCAACCGTTATAAACACTTTCCCCATAGTGTGTAGGAATGGTATTTCTTCCTCATCTTCAATAATCCGATCTTTTTGCTTTGCAACAACCTCATCTTCTTCGTCAACATTATCTTCATTCTCACTTTCACCCTCTAATTTCTCATCAACAAATATTTCTACAGGATCTATCTCATGCCTTTCAACGGGTCAACTACTACTAAGCCCCTTATACTCCCTTTCAATAGGCATAGCTAATTCATGAAGACTAGTCAAAGCAATATCATTTGAAATAAATGTCCCATACTGCAGCCACTCATTTCTAATATTCCCTCTTCTCAACATATTTATGTAAGAACTAAAATCTCTTTTATCCCCAATATCAACCATCATGTTAGGACAATTTTGAATCCCAAAAGAGTTGTCTGGGGTGTCAGACATATTTTGTTTACCCCATCTTGAGCAACCCACCATGGGTGGGTCAATAGGTACACACATAATCGCTTCTAACTTTAAAAATAGTCCACAAGTAATATACAATAAGAAAGACACTGACCAAACCACAAAGAGTATCTATATAACACATTCAGCTTGAATTGCCTAGAATCAAATCCACTTTTGCGATGCAAGATTTTTATAAACTCCCACCATCTAATATTACTATCAAGCACAATACTCATTTTTGGATCCACACTATATCGATGGTCATTTTTAACCACACCAATTACACCCCCAATAAAGCACCAGCCTTATACGGTTGTTACCCATGCTTCTTTTTTCTATCAACTACATTCATAACAAATATAATATTAACAACTTTAAAATAACTCTAACCAAATATTAGAAAAAACCTACATTCATGGAGTATAAAAAAAAAAAAGAAACCCGAGAGTATTAGAACATTAAACCAAGACATCTAATAAACCTACATTCACATAAAAAACTCTTGACTTAAACAATTAAAATATATAATAGTATAAAAAATTCATTGAGTATTAGAACAAGCCCTACATTCATAAAAAACTTTAGAGAACAAACCCTAATTTCACAGAAAAACTCTAACATTGCAGTAAATCCTAACATGTATTAAAATAGTTACAAATCTTAGGGTTAAGTTTTTACAAAATTCTCTCATTTAATAATGCTATCAACTATAACACCCATTTTTAGACCAACACTATACCAATAATAATCTTCAACCCCACCAACTCTATCCCCTAACAAAGCAACAACCTCGCACGATTGTCATCTATGTTGCTTTCTTTTATCATTAAAAACAATAATATATTATTAGAAATGCAACAAATATAACAATGAGAGGGTTAAAGTGAGCAATTAATCTACATTCGTTGGTAATAAATAGTACAAGAAACAAAGAAGCAATTAACTTAGATTTAAAGGAATAATTAATCATCAATAAATTTAAGCCAAATACAAATCCTAAATTTGCAATAAACAGTACAATTGTAAACCCTAGATTCGAATGAGCAATTAACCTAAATTTGTTTACAGTTGCAACAAACCCTAGGAAAGACAACAAAGCAAATACAAAGTACGGATGAAGCCTAGATTTATAAATACAGATAATAAATTAACCTACATTTACAATTCCATACCCTTAAATTCAAACCAACAAAGTGCAAAGGTAACATTCGTTGGCAAAAACCCTATATAGACAGCAAGAAACAAAGTCGAGTAGAAGCCTCACTGAGCAAGGATGAAGAGAGGAGAGAGGAAGAGGTAACAGTGGCCGGCGGCGAAGGGAGCAATGGCGGCGGCAAAGGCAAAGGTAGAGACAGGAGCAATAGGAAGCTTCGTTCGCAAATGGGAGAATGAAAAAAATATCTAAGGCAAAAGATTACGAAATGAGTTTCGTGATGCTCTTAATTTGTTGAATCGCACTCTGTAAGTGTGAAAATAGTTTTGCACACTGCACACCTACAAAGTGCAAAACCTATATTTCTTTTTTTAAAATGGATTAAAAAAAGAAAATAAAACAGATAAATAGTATATTTTACACTCTGAAAATATAAAATTGATACTTTAGGAAAAAAATTATGATATTTTAATAATTTTATTTAAAAATAATAATATTTAAGTAAAAAACCTATTAGCATTATTCCTTTTTTTAATTTTTTTAAAAAGGAAAAATCTACCATATCGGGAATTTAGAAAGGCCAAAAGGTTGTCCAATTAACCTATTCTGGAATGACGCACGAGGCCCAAATCCCAGCATCACTTTCCTCCTCTATCTATCGAAAGAAAACCCTAACTCTCCCATTCATCAAACTCATCGCTGTGATCTCTCTCTATGATTCATCTCACCCACAGATCACGCTTCATCTCTCTCTACCCCAATTCTCCTTCGTTCGATCGCCCTCTGTCGCTGCTCGCTTCTCTTGCCACCGTCCCACGGACTCGCAGTAGCTGCCGCACTCTTCTCTGCAAATCTCCGGCGGTTTATTTTCATGTATCATTCTCTTTTCTCTCTTTTCTTTTTGATTTGTAATTTTACATTTTCAATTGCGAGGATGTGTTTGGGTTCTTTACTTGTTGATTTCATTGAACAATGGGAGGAAATTGTCGTCTGTGTTGGGCCCGAACTTAAACTAATTAATTCTCATGATTGTATGATCGAAGCTCACTATTACTTGAGAAGAATTATATGACTTATGACTGTCGTTATAGGATTTTTTTTTTTTTTTTTTTTTTTTTTTTTTTTTTTTTTTTAAATAAGCAGTAAGAAAAAAGTTGTCCGCTCTTGATTGACGGTACCAAAAATATAATCCTGAATGGTCCCGAATATGTGATTGGAAATGGCGTATTGAAGATCTTGAATAGTTTTTCTATCTGATTAGTAAGGAAGTGGGATAGAAGCTGAAGTTAAATATATTACCGGTATTTGCTTATTAAATGGTAAATCCAATTATATAATAATATTTATAGCTCTTGGTATTGGAAATGTGAACCCACTTCCTGTATAAACTACCAAATGACGGGTTAGGCAAGACGAATAAACGACCAACATGTCCTAGTAACAGAATGGAACTGATGTTTTATGTTTTTCTTATTATTGCAGTCAATTGTTAGTTTTGGTTTTTGGAGAATCATATTTGTTTCAGATTTTAATTTCATGTTGGAAGATATCTGAAGCCATCTTGGGGATGACAGTTAAACCTATCTGGTTTTTTGCCAACTTGTAGTAATTGGCAAACCTCGGTTCCTGTGTCATGATCTTTGTAGCACAGAGAGGACAAGGCGATATGGCAAAATCCAGAAAACCTAAGACACCATACGATGTGGATATGCTTATTTATATATATATATATATATATATATATGAAAAGTTAATAATTATGAGTAGGCCTGATATGACACTCGGGAAATGTCACGGCTACCCGTGACACTACCCGATCAAAACTTGACTCGAGCTCGAGTTCGGGTAGTTTGAGCTCGAGCTCGGGAAGGCTCGACAGGTTATTCGAAATTAATTAATTATATTTTTTTAAAATAATTTTTATATATGAAATTACATTTATAGGTATATTTTTTTAAATATATTATTTACACTACCAGATGACATTACCTAACGATACTTTAAGTTCGAGCTTGAGAAATGCAAACTCAACGAGTTCAAGCTCGAGCTCACCTAAACAACACTCGAGCCGAGCTCGGGTATCAACACTACCTGGCTCAGCTTGAGTGTCATAACACCCCTAATTATGAGTATAACATGAAAGTTAATGTAAAAATATGTTGTTAACATAATGATTAATATGAAATTTAACATCAAAATCTATTATAGTTATATAATTAGATTCTTCTAATAGAGTTTAAATTAAATAATAAATTATCAACCTTTTAAGATTTAAAAAATAAGTTCTTTTTTCCCCTTCTTAATAAATACAAAAAAAGTTGGCTTGTGGTGTCCTAGCCATGTCATGAGCGTGGCCAAGTCATGTTTGAGATTATTATTAATTACTTTTTATTTAGACAGGGACGTAAGTGTGGCTGACAAGTGTCATAGGCATGTTGGGAGCATGTGTGTGCTTCATAGGCCATGATAAATGAAGTTGATTGTGACTGTTCTGCCAATATTTTGATGCTAAAGTTTTTGGATCCAAATTATATACTAGGAAAAAACGGAAAGTACTGCAAGATAAACCATGGGCAACCCTGGAGATAATCCCCAAATAATTCACTACGGTCCGGCACCCACATTCATAGGGAAAGACAAGCACCTTTAATTAGCTGAGCTCGCAAAAGATAGGCCATTATCTTTCATTTTAGTTCTATATACTATGAACTTTCTTTTCTGGAATAGTTTGCTACCAAACCTTCTGATTGCTACCCATACTTCTTTAAAATTCAGCCCATGACTTATTTTTCCAAATGAACCAGCCTTATTGGACCAAATAACATCATTCTAAATCTCCCACTGGAGTGCTGAACAGAAGACTTAATGAAATTCTCTTACTCACGTTTCTAGTTCTTGTGTTGGATTGCTTTTGCTCTGCATTTTTGATATATCTGTCATATTTGATTATCCTCCCTTCCCATTCTTCTGTGGTAAGTGATTAAGTTTTGGTCAAATGCAATTGTTTAGTACTCAGTTTGAATAACTTTTCTTCTTGAACTTGGTATGAGCAAAAGTTCCAAAAAGAAGTGAGCAATCTTAATTTGTTTAAGAAGTGATGAAGTTAGGTTTTTAGTATCATTTTGTAGATCAGCTGAAGTGATCAATTTTGGAATTTGGAGATTGAATGTCTTGGCTAAAATGCAGAAAAGTTAAAGTATGATAATATTATTTGGAAAGTTGATCTATTTTTGCATCTTAAACTAATTGATTCAAATCTCTTATAGCTTAAATTTATATGACCTAGAACGTTTAAGTATATATCACTACCTTTTCTTGATTGACAAATTTCGATTTTGTTGGATAAAACTTGCAGTTGTTCTCATGTCTCTATTTGTATGCGCGTGCATGTGTTTCTAAACTGTGAAGATTTCAATTCAAAGCCTGATCACTCGCAATCTGCTACTTTTTTTTCGGGGTTAATTTCGTTTGTCATTATTTTGTATTAGAAGCAGAGAAGGCTCTATAGTTCTAAAGCAATATAGTGGCACCAGACTGAATCTTGTGACAAAAGGATGGCAGATCGATTGACAAGAATTGCCATCGTCAGCTCTGATCGATGCAAACCCAAGAAGTGCCGCCAAGAGTGTAAAAAGAGCTGTCCAGTTGTCAAGACTGGTAAATTGATATTTGTTGATTACCCCATTTGATGCATAAAAACCATATTTTAACATAAAACTGGTATCATCTCTTCATGGTAAAACTTGAACCAGGAAGAGGCATTTTGTCCATTTGACCCATTCACTCTTTGTACATGAAGGCAAATTATGTATTGAGGTCACTCCTCAGTCCAAAATTGCTTTCATCTCAGAAGAACTGTGCATAGGTTGTGGTATCTGTGTTAAGGTATGTTCTTTATACTTTGTGATCTCTTATTGGTGGATGTACAGTAGCTGTGAAACTTACCGCTTAATATGCTTATGTGCAGAAATGCCCATTTGAAGCAATTCAGATTATCAATCTGCCAAAGGATTTGGATAAAGATACTACTCACCGCTATGGTCCTAATACATTCAAATTGCACAGGTTTGCTTCATATTTTGACTTCTAGAAAATTGTAACTTTCTGTTCTTCTCAACTTAACTTGGTGAGAAATGGCGATGACAGATTGCCAGTTCCAAGGCCTGGACAGGTTCTTGGCTTGGTTGGAACAAATGGCATTGGGAAGTCAACGGCTCTTAAAGTTTTGGCTGGGAAACTGAAACCAAATTTGGGCCGTTTTAATGTAAAACTCTCAGCTGTCCTTGAACAATCTGTCCCTTAATTTGCATATGCTTTATATTTTGTTCCGGATTTCTTTTGCAGAACCCTCCAGATTGGCAGGAAATCCTAACATATTTCAGAGGATCTGAGCTGCAAAATTACTTTATGCGCATCCTTGAAGATAATTTAAAGGTGGCATTCACCCTAAATCAATTTAGAGAACCATAGTTTGCATTTTCTTGGTTGTTGTTATGAATTATTTTGATCTTGCAACCGTGAATTTTTTAATCAGAAGAATAATAATCTTTAGGAAAATTGGTCTACTGTTTAGAATGATTTGCTTTAGGCGAGATCCACAATCTGAAATGATGTCTGAGACAATTAGATTGGGTCTATTTCCCAATATGTGCTTCATGGAGCTGTTATAACGGGTAACATGGTTTGGCAAAAGTGATTTGTGCTGCCTTTACTAAGTTGGATCCTGTTGCAGCTCTACCTTGCCTCCCGCCCCTACCTAGAAATTGAAGAAGAGCAAAGGTAAAAGAAAGAAAGAAAGAAAGAAAAAATATATGGAATAATACACCATAGAAGCGTGGCCATAATCATTTAGGAATTGATGGCTTTGACTAATAGTTAACATCTTCAATTCCCAATCTGTTTTAAAATTGAAGCAATGTAGGGAGAGAGCAAGTTTCCCAAGTCACTGGTGATTTTTTTTCTCCTTGAAAATGTTGTAAATTCAAGTCTACTTGTTATTTGTGCTAATTATTTGCAATGGAGTCTCGTGGACTATTGTTTCACTTATTATTTATTGCTTTTTTTTTGCAGTACTTGAAGAATGTTCTTTTCTTGTGTGTGTGTGTGTGAGAGAGAGAGTTTCTGGGTGGTACTTGTAAAGGGATGCCAGGAGGGAAAGATTGCTGCTAGTATGATGCTGATACTCTTTAAAAGGTTCATATTCATGTTAAAAAAAAAAAAGGAAATCTGAAAGCTCTTTAAGTGCTTAATATGATGCCTATAAAGAGGGGATAAAAGTTGTCTACTTTTGGACTGTTGTGGTAGAATAATCTTTGATTTGGTCCTCTACATTTTGGACTTTTGTGGTGTTTGAGTACTTGGGTTTGTGGAGATTAGGTGACCTTGTTCAATCATTATATCTCTGTGGAAGACTTTCTTTTCAGCATGCTTTGCTAAATTGATGTATTTGCTTTAATAGGCAATTATCAAACCCCAATATGTTGACCATATTCCGAAAGCAGTCCAGGGAAATGTTGGGCAGGTGCTTGACCAGAAGGATGAGAGAGAGATGAAGGCAGAGCTTTGTAATGACCTTGAGCTGGATCAGGTCATAGACCGCAATGTTGGAGATCTTTCCGGTGGAGAGCTTCAGAGATTTGCTATTGCTGTTGTTGCCATTCAGAATGCAGAAATATATATGTTTGATGAACCCTCAAGTTATCTTGATGTGAGACAGAGGCTCAAAGCTGCTCAAGTAATCCGATCTTTGCTGAGGCCTAACAGGTTTTCTCTCTTCCTGTCTCCCGTTTTCCCTGGAAATTATCCCCTTTGTTTAGCATGCACCTGTTAACTAATTATTATTTCTCTTTCCAGCTATGTGATAGTTGTGGAGCATGACCTTAGTGTATTGGATTACTTGTCAGATTTTATATGCTGTTTATATGGGAAGCCGGGTGCCTATGGAGTTGTTACGCTTCCCTTCTCTGTCAGGGAGGGAATTAACATATTCCTCGCAGGTTTTGTCCCAACAGAAAATCTAAGATTCCGGGAGGATTCTCTTACCTTTAAGGTAATTCTTTTGGATGTTGTGCATGCATGCTTCACGGTTCAGTTTGTTTGATTGTTTTCTTTTCTCTTTTGTTTTTGTTTTCATTTGTCTCATTTTTTTTTCTTTTTTTGAGTAATTATTGAAGAAAGATCTGGTCAACAGAATATTTGGTGTCAATTGCAAACCACTAAAACTAAGATACTGAAATATTCCGCACATATTTTCTATTTTTTATGTCCATGTTTTAGATGGAAAGCTGTTGCCAAAAACATTTTTCTCAGAGTGGTTATTTTCTGTGAAATAAAGGCCTAGATTTCTTATTCACTTTGGGATTTACTCATTTCCTTTGATGTTTTTCCCAGGTTGCTGAAACACCACAGGAAAGTGCCGAAGAAATTGAGTCATATGCACGATACAAGTACCCAACAATGACTAAAACTCAGGGCAATTTTAAGCTTCAGGTGATTGAGGGCGAGTTCACCGATTCTCAGATTATTGTTATGCTGGGGGAGAATGGTACTGGGAAGACAACATTCATTCGCATGCTGGTAACCTTCCCCCCCTTTCTTCACAAATTTAGTTGAAATGATTCTCTGGCTTTGGGAACTGTGCTACTTGTGCTATCTGTTTATTTTATTGGTTAAACTGCAGGCTGGTTTATTGAAACCGGACAATGTAGAAGGTTCTGATGTGGAAATACCTGAATTTAATGTTTCTTACAAGCCTCAGAAGATCAGCCCAAAATATCAATATAGTGTTCGGGCATTGCTTCATCAAAGGATACGTGAATCATATACACATCCACAATTTGTATCAGATGTTATGAAACCTCTTCTAATTGACCAGTTAATGGATCAGGAAGTTGTGAACCTCTCTGGTGGTGAATTGCAAAGGGTTGCTTTATGTCTATGCCTTGGAAAGGTAATTTCATTTTTTGTTATGGATTACTCTTGGTTACCTTCCTCAATTCAGCATCTTAATTAGCCACATACTTTAATGACTCATTTGTTGATTGACATACAATATATGAGTCAATAGAGAATGAGATTTGCCACAGTGAGTCTAGTTTCCATATTTTGGTAATCTACTTGTAGAACTTTTTGATGAAGCATATGCATTACAATCTTTCATAATTAATAAATTATTTTACTTGTTCTTTACGATGCTCTACATTGCTCACTTGAACTCTTTGTAACTTTAATATATGTGTAAAACATGGCAAGGTCAAGCCTGGTTATTCTTATCATGTTTTATACTTACAAGTGTCGATACTCAAGTATGTTGGTGGAATTGTGAAAAAGCCCCAGTTCTTGTACATTGATTTCATTATTTCCTTGATTTAGAAATGGAACTTTAGCACCAAGTGAGGTCTAGTCCACTTTATTCTAATGGTGTGTCATTTTGCTAGTCTCAATCTCAAATGATACACAGAACTGAGATGAAGTCTCAATTTCTTGAATATCATTCTATGCAATGCTCAGGCAATGCTATATGTGATGTTAAAAATTGAGGCACAAGATATTGTTGATCAGAGATCAAATCTCCACCACGCATTTTCCTTGGTCAAGGATGAACTCATTTCTGGCCTCCCTTTTCTTATGTTGAAAGTAGGTGACTGATATAGGCCATTGAAAATTGGTGACTGATAGAGTAAGGCTCTAAGATCTAATTAACATGTGGTTTGAGAGTTTTGAGGCCGAAGGGCATGCTAGTTTTGTTCCTGAAATGAAGTTGAGATGGTAAAAAGGAGAATTGAGTGGGATCCAAAGGTTTTGGCTCTGTTGTTAAGGAAGGAGATGATTCTTCAGGATCCTCTGTTTTGGAAAATTTGTTCTTTTTGTTTTTTCCTTTTTTTTTTTGGGGGGGGGGGAGATCTCTGGGTCCTAGGAATTTGAACTTCATGAGCTTAGTCTCTTAAATGAGTTCAACCATTTTCAAGCATGTGGTTGTGCACAAAGTTGAGCTTGTTAATTATGGATTTTCAACATTCTATAGCCAATCGAGCTTTAGTTTTTTTTGCAACTGAGACATTCATGAATTACATGTCCAGTGGCAACACAATATGCAAATTTACGTGAAGTTTATGAACAAGGTTGATATTCTGACAGTAGTAATGAAACTTGGAGTGAAAAGAAGGCCATGCATTATTAAGATTAGGGTAAAGTGCAGAAGCTCTCCTATGGCTCAAAACTCAACAACTAGCCGCTTGTGTTAGTATCATATTTTGCTACCATTGGTTAAAAACCCTAACTGAAAAATGTATTAAAAAAAAAAAGTAATCATGATGCCTCTCTAAACGAACGATGCCCCGAAGCCAATCCCACTTTCCTTATTTTGTGTTTGTCCTAGTAGCCATTTGATTTGTATTTGACAAAATTTAAAGATTTTAGAGAGCAGAAAAGTGCTTCTTTATTTTGGAGATGTGCTCTTGTAGCTATTCCTTTGTGTATTTGGAGGGAGCAGAATTCTATAATTTTAGAAATTAATGTATTTGTCTTTTCTTTTGGGACAATGTTTTTAGTACTTTTTTGTGGGCTTAGACTTCAAGTACCTGTAGAGATTACGGTTTAAATGACTTGGAGAGGACTTAGAGATTAGTCCTCTACTAGTCTTGTTTTGCTCTTTTTTCTTTCTTCTGATGATTTCTCTTTTTTAGAGCTTTTGTATCTTCTTTGTAACTTCTAATACAATTCTTTTTTATTTAGAAAAAGAAAAAAAAAATTAGCATCATTTGGCATTCTAGAACCTCAACAATCCCACCATCTTTAAATTATGATGTCCTCTATTTCTTACCAAACTTGTGCCGTTATTGTTAGGTTATATATACATTGCTGCTGTTGGGTTGTTCTTGCTTCTAATACAACTTTTAACTCTCATGGAGACTTAACATTACAGTTTACAAATTCCAACATGAGCACTCCATGCAAAGAAGAAGAATAGTTAACTTTTTCCCCAGAAAATTATTTTATAATAATTTAATCAGTATGTTAGTTCCAAAAAATGTATTTTATAGTGAGTTAATTATTATTTTATTATTATTTTATACATTTCAATTAGACTTTTCAATAGAGGATGGCAAAGTGCTAAAGACATATAAGGTGGTCAAGTTTTGAACCACTGGCCAGACCTTTGGGAGCGCTCTATGCATTTTAACCTTAAAAATTATTATGAGAAGAAAGTGTGGGAGAAACTTGGGGAGCGAGGCTTATAGAGCTCAAACAAAGTCATTTGTCTCAATTTAATCAAATGCATGTTAAAGCTCAAAAAGTTAAAAAGTTGTGGGGAAAAAAATGGAGCAACCACATCAAAATTCAAGGAACTTTAGAGCTTGCTAATAGATTAGTAGATGCAATTTACGCAATTTGGTGTTGTGGGAATATTTTTCGATCTTTATTTTGATTCAAAAAATACAAATCATGAACTGTTTTGGGACTTTCAACCACGTAGATCACGGTTTGAATTCCCTTTTGTTGGTGCCTGACTTGATATATTCTTTTTTCTAAAATATAAGTAAAAGAAAAACTGTAAGAAACAAAAATAGATTCTGTGGAAGAAGGGGGAGAGGGATCAGTATGGACAAAATGCTTTCAAATTTTATGTAGAATTCTGACTGTCTTCCAATTCAAATTTTGAAGACTCAAATTTTTATGCAGGGAAATTTAAACCCCTCCATCCAAAAAAGGGAAAGAAAGAAACAACAGCTCATGAAGTCATCATCCCCTGGTTATAACAGCCATTACAGCCAATTTAGCATGGCTGAGGGGTTAAATTGGCTGGGTACCTTTTGGCCTGTTGTTTTGAGCTATTACCGACAGATTATGAATCTAGAATTCTAATTTTTACCAACCTCAAGAAAAATGGAAAAAATTCTGGCTTGATACAGCTCATTGTATAAGATGGTCATAGAGTTTATTCCATGTCTGTTCCTGTGTTGTTAATGGACTGGGGAAGGAGAATTGGGGCGAGGGAGTTACTGTGAACAGTGAAGAGCAAGACTTTTTATCTACGTTAAAATGTTTTGATGCTTGGGTGTACACTTTTCATATTATGTGTGCTTTTCTTGATTGACTTATGTAGATACTCTCAGTGGCACATGATTTCAGCTTTGTTCTTACGTGGCACCTTCAAGATAAATTGTGCCATGAGCTACCTTTGTGGCAATTTGTTACACTGTAATAAGTGATGTGCAATGGCATCTTTCATTACAAACCAAATTAATGTTTTGTGGTTTTGTGGAGTGGACATCTGAGGCTGTAGCAATTGTTATTGCTTTAAGGATTATGGATAATTTATTTTATTTTTTTGGTGGCTGTTATTAAGTGCATTGTGTCGGAGAGAAATGCAAGTGTTGTTGAGGGTCATACTGACTATTTCTATGCAAGTGTTGTTGAGGGTCATACTGACTATTTCTGTCAGTGATTTAGGATTAAATACTTTACTAGAGTCATTGTAATGATGTTTTGCCTCAAACATTCCCAAAGGAGCCAACTGAAATGAAGCACATTCTCAAAGCTTTAAATTTGGAATTATTCAATTATTTCCTTTTGGCTTTGCATTTAAACTGATGAGAATGATTTGTTCTCTTCATGTAGCTTCATGGTGCACCTCTTGCATTTAGTTTCCGAGTAGAAAGGAGTTTGTAGGCGACCTAAATTTAAACTGCACATAAGATGCAATAACTATCTTGGCAACAATAAGAGCATAATAAATATATTTTTTTTAAGTATAGATATGCTTGGAATTTCTCTGATTTAGCATTCTGTTCATAGGTTTTATTGTGAAGAATATATTTGGTTTTGTGCTTGTGAGGCTAACATTTGCTGTAACATTGTATACAGCCTGCAGATATATATCTCATAGATGAACCAAGTGCATATCTCGACTCTGAGCAGCGTATTGTTGCTTCAAAAGTTATCAAAAGATTTATCCTCCATGCAAAGAAAACTGCTTTTGTGGTTGAGCATGACTTCATAATGGCAACATATCTGGCAGATAAAGTTATTGTGTATGAGGGGCAGCCATCGATTGATTGTACTGCCAATTCTCCTCAGTCCTTGTTGACTGGGATGAACCTATTCTTATCTGTAAGTTCTACTTTCTGTAAGATTAATAGTTTATATTTGAAAAAGCAGTTTGGAAGATATTCTTAAAAGTTGGCCTTTTAGGATTATTCATTTGAAACATTTCGTGAACAAAATTGTCTATATCTCTAGCTTGGTAATATCGTTAGCAATACTTCTGACAAAGAATGTAAAGGCATCAATACAAAGTCCTCTTTGCCTCTCTTCATCTCTTAAAAATCTTTTTACACGCATATGATCTTATGTTCCAATATGTATACCTATGTTTGTGTTCTTGTATTTTCACATTTGCACCACCCTCTGTTGCCAGTCTTAGTTCAGATTACTTAGACTTGTTGGTGGAAATCTTCTATAGTTGTCAGGCATCTAAAGGCTTTTATCCTAACTGATTGGCTCAACTGTGGTCTCTCTCTCTCTCTCTGTGCAAAGGTTCCTGGATATATTAAATAGAACTGCTTTTCAGCGACCTTGTCCAATGTCACAGTTTAGGGTTTTGTTTTAAAATAGAATAAAATAATTGGTATCTATTAGAGGGGCATGCTTAATCTTGGGGTTGTATGACAATGGATGATCTGACACGGAGTGGATTAATACTTGTTAAAGAGCAGAGGCAATGTAAAAAGTAGCTTCTACCACTAAGTTCTTTTTAAGTATGTTTGCTTATAAACTATTTTCCATTTTTCCTCCTAATAAGGTGTGCCACGGGTCTAAAAATTTGTTATATGGTGATGAATTCAGGTTTTTTCCGTCTTTGAGCATTGGTGGGTTGGGGAGTAAATAATTACATTTTTCAAAATGTAGCTTGGTTATGCCTTTTGCTGATTTGTGTAGAAGTGGAGGTAGTGAAGGAGTTTGATTGCTTTGAAATGAGAGAGTTTTGGATAACAAAAGGCTGTAAATCTATATTGATGTAGATTTAAGGGAAGCATCTTGGCAGGGGTCAGTAATTGATGGACCATGCAGGGCTGAGATATGTGATTGCTATAGTTTTTAGTTCCACGGTGTTGCTTGGTACAGTTTAATTGCCCTGATCCAAAAATATTTAGTCTATACACAGTTTGCTTGTTTACCAAGTCTTCTTGTTGGTAATAATTCCAAAGACATCATTTAATGTTACTTTCCATAATTTTTTTGCACTTTAATGTGAGAACCTTGATGGGATAAAATACATTAAGGGTAGTTTTATGACCTGATTAAGATTTGAGCATTGAGGGACACTTTTCTGGGATAAAGAAACATGATTTTATGCATACTAAGGAGGTTGAGAGTTGTTATGGGCTTGTAGTGGGTTGTGAGTTTGTATATTGCAGGGATAAGAGTTTATTGGATGCTCCCTCTGGTAGTTTTCTATGTCTTTTGGTGGAAACGAAATTGGAGGATTTTCAAGGTGGAGAAACCCTTGCTGAGCTTTGAGAACCTTTTCCTTAACTGCTCGTCTTTTGTGGTTTCTTCAAAGTAATAAGGCACAGCTGTAGAAGTTGTCAGATTTTACAGAGTCCATGTCATTGTATTCTCTTGGGGTTGCGCCTGCTTGATGCTCTTCCCCAATTCTTTTCAACTATAAACAGGGTTAATAAAAGTCAGGATTCCGCATTCCTATTTCAATGGTAGAATTGTTGAACTGAGTAGGGATTCTTCTAATTGAATTCAATCAGTTATAGAATTGTAAATTCATACATGTAGAATTGGGATTCAATAACTATAGATATAATCATGTGGTAGATGTGTAACTTGGTGAGCTCACTTCAAGGAGGAATGAGTCCAATCAATTTTGGTTGGGTCAATGTCATGATCTCACATTGACTATGTGAAGTAACAAACCTTATTATATGAATAGAGTTTGATTTTGCAGTAATTTTTCATGTATGAAATGCTATGGACCTAGTATCTCTCTTGGGTTTGACTAATTCTTTATATTTTAATTCCTTGAAGTATATGGCTAATTTTGTTTCCATACAAAATGTTAAGAAGCCTAGGAGTTAGTTATCCATGGTGGTGGAGATGTGCACAGAATTATTTATCCATGTTGCGAGTATTAAATAATGTGTAAGCTGAATACATTTTTATGCTTTCCATTACGATGTGCAGCATCTGGACATCACCTTCAGACGTGACCCTACTAACTACCGCCCAAGAATCAACAAGATAGACTCGACAAAGGATAGGGAGCAAAAGGCTGCAGGCTCTTATTATTATCTTGATAATTAAGAGTATTTCACAGGTTTATCTCATTTGCTGGACCTTCTAAATTCTTTATTTCAGGAATTTCTTTTTTAATTATTATTTTCATTTCAGTTCGCATTTGATTAAGTTGTACAGTTTTAGTTGATGCAGGATTTGAAGACGATCTCAGTCTCAGAATTTTGAAACTCAGAAGTTTGACTCAATTATGGTTCAGATTGCCAGTGCCAAGATCCATGTTGCTTTTTGAAGAGGTCATTTGTTTCTCTACCAATGAAACTACCACCTGAGCATAATTTTCCACAACCGCATGCTTTCAATTTTCTAGATTTGATGTTTGGTCTGGCAAGTGAATGTCAAACCACAAATATTTGAAGTTATTTTTGGTGTCGCATTGTATCTAAATTGAGAAGGTGAAGGAGCCCATATAATTTGTTCGAGAATCACATAATTTTGTGAGCTGGCAGGAGATAGTCCATTTTTGTTGCTGAAGTTGAGAATTTTATAAAAATAATAAGCTGTGCTTACTCTGATGTTCAGGCATACATAGTCAAGAGATCATTGCCACCGTGGATTAAGGTGTAAGGGTGGATCTGTTTTTTCAATTCAATAAGGTCATGTGGTAGCCATGGATAAGCTAAACAAAGGCACATGGGGGTGAACTGGGTGACAGTATAACTTTCTCCATGCTGAGCAGTCGGGCCCCGTAAAAGGTGATGGGGAAACTGAAAGCCATTAAAACTATTCGATTCGTAAAAATTTTGGTACTATGCGCAAGATCAAATAACATATTAATTTCGCACTTGAGGTCAAAATTTAAAATTTGTCCTAATGTTAAATTTTAAATGAAGAGAACTACCGATATATTATTTGAATTTGATCATTTTAATCTCAATTTATCGCAATAGAAGTTGCATCATTCCTTTACTACACTTCAAGTGTCACCTTAGAAACTTTTTTATGTAATTGTGGTTTTAATCCTTTAATTTTTGTGTAATTAGCTTAAACGGTACTTAAATAGATGGAGCAATTGACTAGACAAATTTTAATAGATATATATATATATATATATATAAAGATTTATTGAAATAGAAGGGCATGATAAAATGAAAATATTAGTGTTGATGATTTGTCTGCATGAAAAATAAGTATGTGGAAATTTAGTAGTGAGCAATGCCAATGCATGATGAGCGAAAATGAGTGAGAGGCTAATAAGACATTGCCATATCCAATCCTCGTCTAATATGAATGAAAATTCTCACATCTTGTAGTCTAGCGTTGGCAATCCCGGGGCCACATGCTCACCTTGTGGCTCTAATTCTCTCCCCTTCCCTCTTTTTCTTGGCTCATTCTCGCTTTCCAGTCCCCGCCCCCCCGCCCTCTCTCTCTCTCCTTGCTTGGACTTCAACTTTCTCTTTCTCAACAAAAGGTCAGTGACTGTGTTTCAGCTCTACATTTCCTTTCCAATTTCTGTTTTAGGATTCTGAGAGTGATCATATTGGATTCTTGTTCATGCTTCACTGATCATGTTACTCTCCATCTATAAACGCATAATAATCAGTGATACCCATGACTGATTTGAAGCAGGAGTTTAGGAAAACAGACAAATTTGGAGTCCGAGTGTGCTGTGGCAATCTTGTATAATTGTTTGCGAATTATTTGGATTTGAATTTGGTTTATCTGCACATTTTTCTGGTAGGATTCCAATGATTGTTACTTTTAGCTGGGTCTTTTTATTACTTTGTACAGATTGAAGATTGAATTTCTTGATGTAGTGATGAATTAGCAACCAAATTAAAATAACGCAGCAAAGTTTTTGTACAGATTTATTGTTGTAACGAAAAGCATATCACATTACAATGTTTTAACCGATGAACCTTTTCTTTTCCTGGCATGGATTTATTGCTCACTGAAAAATACCTTCAGCGGTGATTCATTTTATATGTGAGGTGATATTCACCAAATTATGGTGCTGGGTTAAAGCTCGATTAGATGTTGCAGTAAATTGATGACAAAAGAATATACTCAAACACGCCTTAACCGGCACCAGGAATGAGAAATGCATTAAAAATGATCACAGTTCCCAGAAAGATGTCGTAGACCTCATGTGATTGAAAATCATTAGAAAGACCAGCAATGTGTGCCAGTCTCTCAGTGGCTGAAACAACAGTGATCACCCCTTGATGTTCCTCCAAAAAGGGTTCTAGTCCCTGTGTCAAATCCTGAAATCAGCCATAAGAAAAAATAAAAACAGTTAAGACATTAAACAAAGCACTACATAAGCACTCAAAACTCGAGAAGAAATTAATTCAGAAGGATATAAAATTAGTGTGCTTTTGGCTTGCTGTGTGTGGAATAACACTAATTGGGCCTAGACAATAATGTATCACGTGGGATGTCTTGTGCTTTTGTCGCCTTAACAAGAAAAACAAGGGATCAGATCCTGCCTGATAAATAGCTGTTTACCTCCCTTCTTCATTTGCCTTCCCAGAGTGTCAAAATTTTCACACATCTCATTTTCAAATTCGATAAGGCGTACAAGGCCTCAACTAGGTCTTTTTATGTTTGAAAATACAATGACTTTCACAAATTAAAGAAACACCCAATAAAACATGCAATGAAGTTTCAAGAAAACAAAAGAAGAGGATAATTTGAATAATTTAACAACTATACCCTTACTGGAGATCTAGTGCTTGGTGAAAAGCACATTTGGGTGGTTTTACGATAGATGTTGTGGTTTGGGAGGAATGTAGTGTTTTGGGAAGACACCCCATCAATTATCTTTGATCTCGGGAGTTTCTACTCCCGAAGGAGAGTGTGGTGGGGGGTTCTTTTGCTTTGTCGATGGTTTGGAAGTCTGCCATCCCTCCAAGGATGGGTTTTGCCTATGCCAAAACTACATGGCATATGGTATTAACACAAGGCAATCTTCAAGGGCAAGGAATTGTATCGAGTCAATAGGTCTCCTTTATACAAGGGCGTTTTGGAGTCAGTTGATCACCTGCTTCTCCATTGTTATTAAACTCACCTGCTATGAGAGAAGGTGTTTGCTTGTTTGCATTCATCAGGTGACCTCCCTCTAGCCATTTCCGTTGTTGGTATGGATGGAACAAAATAGAAGTGCTTCTTAGGAGGTTGAGAAACCCTTTTGACTATTTTGGTGGATAGTGATTTTTTTTAAAAAAAAAAAAAAAACATTTTTGCATTTTGTTTTCCTCTAAACCTCTTGATTCCTTTGTTGATGGTGATTTTCTTCACTTTTGTCTTGTATAATTCTTGTTCATGTGAACCTTACTATATTCTTTGACACAAATTTTCTTTTCCTACCAGTCAAAAACTGTAACCTTGTATGAAGAAGTACTTATGTGGGTTGACTTTTTGCTGAATTGTTGCATTTGGAGAGTTTGGTTTATCATTGGACTTTCAATTTGAATTGTTATTTACATCAAGTTAATAGTTTGAGAATAAAAGAGCCATGTAGCTTAGGATGTAGAATCAATGCTAGTCTAGATAGAAGGGAGCATACAACATGAATTAACTAGAACTAAGATATTGTCCCTCATGGTTTCTATTACATATTACATTTCAAATGAAGAGAAATAAAAGTTCATTAAAATTCTAAAACATGCAGCACTAACACTTGAGAAACCAATATAAGAAACAACTGCAGGAATGTGTTTAAGATTTCTATGTTTTGGTATAAAAGTGGGAGACTTATTTAGCAATTGTCTGAAGACTAGTCTGAGAATGGCAGGCTTGCCTTCTCTCAAGCTTTACCCAATCACCATCCCAGGCAACAAGCCAAAGCAAATTATCTAAAAATACAAGAAATTGTGGTTTTAGCCACTTTGCTTTCAGGAGTAAGATCTTGTGCATCTAACCATTCTAGACCTCGAACTTGCAGTAGTGGGAGCCTCATGCACTTGGTCGTCCCTTCAACATAAATACGGTTGCAGATGTGACACTAATTGGAATAGGTGTCGGTATATTATTCATTTTGCAAAAGTTTGGAAAGGATCTTTTTAATGGTATAATGACACATCTGCACTTCTCTCAATTGTCTCAAGCTATCCTTCGAAATTAATTAAAGATGCCTTCTAAATATCGGCAGATTGAAATTTTACTAATTTAATTGTATCTATCATACAGTGAGTAGAAAGTAAGCAAATGGCTACCTTCACATCTACATTATCTTGCAAATTCTGTCAACGCATAATTTGAATGTTCATTGATTTGCAAGTTCAGATCTTGGACATTGTTTGTAGGGGTGCACAATATATCAAAATCTTCTGCTGATGCAAATACTATGGGACATATAAGAAGGAGCAGAACTAGAAAACTATACAGATCTAACATACGCTTTGGTTTCTAAATGCCTCTTGTGCTCCTGAGCAAGCAGGTGTCCTTTCTGGGATTTGGGAAAGTGGGGACGAACACCTGATGCCCCACAAGAGAATCATCTATAGACTATGAAATGTGAATTTTCCTGTAACCAAGTTTGTAAAGCATGTTAGAAAAGTTTGTAATTATTATCGCAGGCTATTTCATTAATGACTAGGATTTGTTAGCTTTCTGGTTGTTTCTGATCCTGAATTTTCTCGTATAGATATGACCGAGATTTGATGTTGATATGGTGTCTAAAGGTTGCATTGCAGTAATTTTTTCTTCATTGATCTGTATCAACATTACCAATTGCTATTGTTATTGAGAACTGGTTCATCTTTGTGACGTCTCTATGTGCCACCTTTCTTTGTTTTAGCTAGTTTTTGTGAGGGAAATGTTGGCTGGCATTTTGTATCTTGACTGGATACTCTAATGGCATTTACTGCAAGCAAAGGTTCGAGTAGTCCAGTAGTGACTGAAAGGGCAACCATCTCTAAATCACGTGGAATCATTTGCTCACTTGCTAAGTCAACACAAAAGACTGCATTATGGGCTGCACGTCAGGGAGTAGAAATTAGGAGGCTAAGCAGAAAACTGCAATTGAAAGCAAGGTTGAGATTCAGCAGTGCAATTTCCCAACACACATCTGCCAAGTGTTTTGTCCATCAGAGATCACCTGTGTTTTGTCAATCAAGAGGAACACGTAGTACTGAAGCAGAAGAATGTATCAAGTGTGATGACTATTCAGATGTTTCTAGGTATGTGAACATTGCATTTGTTTTATGACTTTTTTTTGGGGGGGGCTATTAGTGACAGATGTTGTATAACACCTTTAGTCAGCTAAAACATGCATACATACATATTGAACATTTAATTAGATGTACTTTGAAGCTTTTCATGAGTCTTGAAGGGAAAATTTTCTGAGCTTGTTTAGAAAGATTATATTTTGATTGATAAAGTTGCATTCAGGTACAAATTGTTGTTATCAGAAGATATCTCAAGAAAAGAATACTCAGAGCAACACACAGAAATCTGCCGGAATATAGCTCTTCAAGTGCTCAGAGTGTGCTTACTTTAGCATACACTATTGATGGCAATACATAAATTTTACGTCACTTTATTCATAAACATGGCAACACAGTGTATTCTCAAATTCCTTGCTTATATAATGCATCAGATTATTTATTGAGATTTCCATTTCACCAGGCATTCTTATTTTTTGAGTTTACCTCAGATTTTATCTCTTTTAGGTTTCCTTTTATCTTCTTGGTTCAAATTCTAATAACTGTCCATATAATTTGTTCAAATTTGTCCAATTGTTTTTCAATGATGGCTTTATTGTCATCTTGAAGAAGCAATACTCTTCCAACTTTCTTTAGCTTGTGGTTTAAAAGTCTGAGTATGTCTATAGTGTGGTTGATGCTAATCCATGTCTTATTTTTTAATATTCTAGTTCTGGCAGGGCACATGTTGGAGATGAGAAAGATGATCAAGTGATTCCTGAGAGCATTAGTCACACTAATCGGGCTTTAGCTGAAGCTTGTAAATTTGTGCACAATGATGCTAAATATGTAAATGAAAGGGCTCGCAATGACATTATCTTACTTTCTCGGTAAGAAGCTTTAAGTAAGGGCTTTTTCTATGTCAACAAATGTTTTTGTAATCAACTGAATTATTGTGTGCAAGGAGTTTACAGTTTATTAGAATGCGTTGGGTTTGAATATTTTGGCTTTTGGGATATATTCATGAGGGCTTCTATTTTGTTGATCATTGAACTACAAGTTTACATTTTTCTATTCCGTTCTACTTACATGCCTTGAATTGCAAATTATCTTAAGATGTTGGCTTATTATCAGTAAACTTGGTTAGGGGCTTAATGAGGTTGGACGCTCGTGCACGCCAAGATGTTGCTATTCTTGGGTTGAAGTTTCTTAAGCTTGATGGTAAATCCTTCTACATGATGTCTTATGTGCTTATTTAATGCAATTTAGTAAAGCTATGCTCCTCTAGATGATTTTTAATAGGACACTCTGAATGTGAGAAGACCATAAATGTCGGTTGTGCATGACATTTGGATTTTGGAACTAGATTGTCCCTTTCACGAATGCACAGAGTTTTGACTTTTGAGTGTAGTGCTAAAAAATCTTGGACGACCTTCAAAGTGATGCTTAATGCTACCTGCACATCTAGATTTTAACTTGCATTTCTGATATGCAGCTCGTGCAAGAGAGGACACTGTGAAGATTGACCATGATGTGAAGAAGAAAGCTGAGCACCTTCATCATATTGCTATGGTGTGGATACTATGTTGCTTTATCTCCTTAAAAGGAAAAATTATATTCTCTTCTGGGCTAACGTGTCTGAGATATTTCTTGTCAGATTTTAAAAAATAAAGCTCAATCACAATTGAAAAGTGCTGCTGACCAGCATTGGAGTAATGGTGCCTTGGAGGTGCTTTACTTTATTGTTTCATCTACTTTGTTAGCTGTCTTTCTCTGCTTTTAAACCTGTCTAAACTCAAATATGAACAAACTCCTAGACTCCAATACTTCAATTGTTTGAGAAATATCTCTATCCTACAGTTAAAGTTTTAAAGGGTCTTCATTCCTTACATGCACTATTCGTGTCTGCAATTCGTAGCTCAAAAAGGTGGACTTCATTGTTGAGGAAAAACCCTACATATTGTCCAAATCATTGTTGTAGGATTTTCTTGTCTTTTCTTTTTCTTTTTCTTCTTCTTCTTCTTTTTTTTTTTTTGGGTTTTTCTTTGCCTGATACATTCAGGTCCTTAGGCACAGATCAACTCAAGTTGAATGTACGTTCCTCAATTTTATGATATTTTTCCTTACTACTGGTTCTTAGTTTTGTGGTGCCAATGTAATGTTTGAAGCAATAGTTACCTCTCTACTTGTATCCAGGCTGATTTGCGACGAGCTGACTTTTGCGCTAAACAACGAGCTATGGAAGATGCTCTTATGGCTTTGGAGGTAAACTAATCACGTTGCATCATTTTATATTTGCATTCCTTATTCAGAAAGGAGACTTGCTTAATATATGATTTACCATGCCTTGCATATGCCATTATTGTATTGTTCAATGCTTAAATGAAGATCTCCAGTAACTGCTCTTCTTTTCATCAGTTTGTCAAAAACATCCATGATATGATGGTTAGCAAGATGTACAACTTGTGAGTTTCTCAATTATTTGTACTTTTTTCTTTTTCCTCTCTTGCACTGGCCCTGAAATCCTAATTCAGATACTTGAAATTCCAGTCCACTTTGTAGAAAGAAAGGTTCTCCATCAACCAACAACATAGTGCTTGAAAAGAATGGGATAACTTTGGAATTCTTTCCGGGTAATGTGTCTACCGACCGCATCACTGCTATTCAGGTTTGCCTTGCCTCCTCTGTTGATGGCAATGGAATTATGTAATATCCTTCTGACTGTCAAAAATATACAGGAAGCTTACTGGAGTATGGCATCTGCTTTATCTGAAGCTGATGGAATTGATTATACTGATCCGGAAGAGGTTTAACATTTAAAAAAGGAAAAATGAAAACTGTCCTCATTGACTTGGTGCTTTGTATATGGCTCTCATATTTATTTGCAATACTGTCTTTTTAAGCAGCTTGAGCTCTTGATTTCCGCTCTCATGGATCTGGATGCAATGGATGGTAAAAGTAGTGTATCCTTATTGGCTGAATGTTCAAGCTCGCCAGATGTTAATACCAGGTAAGTCTTCGCAGAAAATTGGGCACTTTATCTTTCGCACTACACGGTTGTAATTGATGCTTTAGTGTCATGTCATCACGCTTTAATCCATGCTATGTAGCACAAACACGGATCCCACACACTGGACATCACATGATGGAGACATGAAGGTTTATACCATTCTAAATGTTATGGAGTATTGAATCATCTCGCGTCTCTGTAACATAGGTTCAATTCGATAAGATCACCCCTTATGTGTGTGTGTGTGTATAAAATATTGGTTTCGCATATTAGCTATGCAACTTTATTATTCCCATTTCTGTGCCTAAGTTTCTGCCTGGTGTTCATTCATCTCCTTGTGCGTCCTAATGGAATAGACAAGCATTGGCAAATGCATTGGCAGCTGCACCATCAATGTGGACTCTTGGAAATGCAGGCATGGGAGCACTACAGGTAGTAAAATTTCCGATATGCGGTCAAAAACTTAAATTATTTGTGTTTTCTCTGGGAGCACGTGTCTCATGATTGATTTTTTGGATTATTGCCTGAAACAGCGGTTGGCCGAAGATAGCAACCCTGCAATAGCTGCTGCTGCATCAAAAGCAATCAGCGAGCTGAAGAAGCAATGGGAACTTGAAGAGGGTGATAGTTGGAGGTTCATGATGAATCAAACACTAATGAGGGAAGAGGATATATGCGAAGAAGACGATGAAGATTCAGAGAGCTGAGCAATGTCCATAAAATTTAACTGTAAATATCTTGATAGCTAGAAATTCTGACAATATACGACAGATCACCGCCTCACAGGTAGTGTGACCAGTCTCAAATTTAAAAGAAAATTTTCTGCTGTAGATCATGCTCTTCTTGTTAGTATCTGCATTTCTTTTTTCTTTTCATGCTTAATTCAAAAAAAAAATTAAAAAAAAAAAAAAAGAAGAAAAACTTACAGTAGAGGTACAATTATTCTTTCTTTTCTCAATTATATATATATATATATATATTAAAAAGAGAGAGAGAGAGAGACTCTTGATCCCACAAAATTATGTAGGCTCATGAAATCACCATCACATTGCCCCCACCTCAAAACCCAATCCACAGCTATCTTTTTCTTTTTCCCTACTTTTATCTGCTTTTTCTGTGTTAAACTTTCCATGATAACAGCCATGCTTGACAGCTATGCTTCATCATTCCTGCTCTTAGGAACTCAACTTTTGTTAAACAAATATAACCCTTCTTGTGACAATATTTTACTTGGGCTTAAAAAGTGGACCAGAAATCAGGACTGATTTTCAGGAATGTAATAGAGCCACTAGCCTTGGGAACTACTTTCATCCCGCATCCACGAATAGAATATCTACCTAATTGTTAGATCATCAAAAGGATTATGATCCAAGAATTGATCTACGAGTTGGGATACATGTAATTATTTTTCTTTTTTTATAACAAATAAACCATAATAAATATTAAAAAGGAATAGTAAACTCTCATAATAAGACTGATTATCTTCATCACATGATACTAATAATGATAAAAAAAAAAGTACATGAAATTTGTTAATATTTAAATTTTAGTAAGTTGTGGCATAAAGAGATTTGCGAGCTGTCACTAAGTAATGAGAGCAACTAAAATAGCAAGCAAACACCAAGGTCCACCAACAGGCATGAAAAATGGGACAATCCATGGCAGATTGATATTAAATTCATAAAAGAAAGAGAGGGAAATTGTGGGGTTGATATATAAATTCCAACTTTCTAAAGTAAACCAAAAGCTGAATGGGCATGAGTGTTTGTCTAGCCACGGTATCCTGGTTGGGCGTGTCCTGCACATACTGTAAGTGGTAAAAAGGTAGAGAGAGAGAGAAATTGGGGAGAGAGAGAGAGAGGGAGAAAGAATACAAAGAGAGGAAAAGACGGATTTTAATACTATTTTATTTGATACCCATTACATATATTGAGATTATTATTTATATGATTTCTATTAGTAAGTTCTACTAACTATTAATAACTTTTACTAAATACTAACTAATCTGTTAGTTACTAACCAATCTCTTAACTATTAACTAATTTAACAAATTTTTTAACAATTTTCTAACTATTACAATAATTCTCTCTTAAAAACATCCTTGTACTTAAGAATAAAAAAAAATAAAAAATTCAAGTTTTGTGAAATTTATGAATTTTGAATCAATTACATTTATGTTAAAACATAAGATGATGAAAACGAATAATAGATTTGACTTAAATTGCAAAGAGAGTAGTGAGAGAAAAGTGAAGACGAGAGAGCCTGGGAGAAACATTTTTTAGATTAATTTCTGGTGAAGGATTTTTTTAGATGAATATCAATCGAAAAACTTGACAAGAATCACCATTAATAGGTTTTTTCTTAACCATTTGTGATCTTCCTTCTACCATCAACTTTTCATTAAAAGTAGGTAGAGTGGAAGATTCAAAAAGTGTTTCAAAACATTGCTTTTTCGTGGATTTTGATATCATTTCTTCTACCATTTGATTTGCTTTACTGATATCTAATTTCTTTTTATTTTTTTACTCCTTTTACATCAAAATTTTGATATCTTCATCAATACCAAACATTTTTAATAGAATGTTAAATTTGTCATCAATACATGCCAGGAAAACATCAATCCTTTTGTCATATTTATACTTTTTCTTCCATTTTTGCTTGGAAAACTCTTGTTTTTTTTATTTATATTTTTCAAATAAATTATCTTTCGTTATTGATTATACCAAAAAAATTAAATTTGATACCAATTTATCACGAACTGATTATAGAGAGAGAGAGAGAGAGAGAGAAAGTACAAAGAGGGAGAAAGAGGGGTCATTATATTCAATATTCATTATATGTATTGAGATTACTATTTATACTATTTTTATCAACTAATTCTACTAATTTCTACTAACTATTAACAACTTTTACTAACCACTAATCAATCTATTAGTTACTAACCAATCTATTAACTACCAACCAATCTAAAAAATATTTTAATATTCTTCTAAACTATTACACATACAAACTCTATAAAATTGGATTGATCCATCCCCGATCAAACATGAATCCAACTCGCTTTATTATTATTATTTTAACTAAAATTATAACAATTTTTCACTAAATAGAAAATATTCTTATATTATAAACACAAATTTTCTATAAAAAAAAAAAAAAAAAAAAAAAAAAAAAAAACCTAAAATTAACATTATGTTAACGATTTTTACATTAAAATTTTATATAATTTCAATTGAGATTATTTTCAATTTTTTCATAAAAGAATTCTTAAAATTTATGTGAAAAGAAACTTGAACAAAATTCGATGCTTAGAAGTATATAGTAAAATTTGTCAAATAAGAAAATATCAAAACTCAGTTATTTCACTCATGAGCTTTATTCCTCCATATGGTACTGCATTATATAAAACATGTATTTCTCTAAACACATACATACTAATCGCGCATAATACACGAGAAGTCTATCCCCACACGAAAAGGTAGGATAAATCATTCAACAATTCCACTGATGCTAATATTTACCTTTTCTTCTTTTTTTTTTTTTAAAAAAAAACAAAATTAGGAATCCTATAAACTTAACACTATGAACAATATTTCTCTTTAATTTAATTATTAAATAAATCGATCACTATAATTCAAATTTGCTTCACTGAGAAAGTTATATTGATACACATAGCAGGCTACAATTGTTTCTGTTAATACACTGCACCAGTGACAACAGCGTCCCTCTCCTAACCCCGTGATCCAGGATTCTTATAACAAAAAAAAATATATAATAATAATAAAACAAGAAAAAATATAGTAAATTTGTGCATGTATGAAGACAAATTACTATTTACTTATTTAGCTGTATTATAATTTCTTGAAACAAGGCATATGCTCAACAATTTGATTGAATCTAGCGATCAACTTTTGCGAACATCTCACACTAAAGCTAATAACATGATGTATAGAATATATTAGAGCTAAAAGTAAAGAAGCATCGTTGCTTCTCGTTAGCAAAAACCTACTAGTTCTTGCTTTGTCAAAACTCCTAAAAACATTCTTTCCTATCCTACCCAGTTCTACTTTTCTTTCTTTATTGACTCTCTTTTGGCTTCTCTCCTCCAGCCAAACATTCCAAAATCTGCTCTCTCTCTCTCTCTCTCTCTCACAGGGACAGCTTCAAGGACTGACAAAGTCTATGGCTGCCAACAAGTTTGCAACCATGTTGTGTCGAAACACCCACAGAATCACTGTGGTTCTTGTCTATGCAGTCCTTGAATGGATTCTAATAATCCTTCTCCTACTGAACTCCTTGTTTTCCTATCTCATTGAGAAATTCGCCATCTACTTTGGTCTTAAACCTCCTTGCTTATGGTGCTCTAGAGTTGACCACATCTTAGAGCCTGGCAAGAGCAACATTCCTTACAGACATCTCACCTGTGAAACACATGCTACCGAGATTTCCAACTTGGGTTACTGTCAAAAACACCAGAAACTGGCAGAATCACTAAACATGTGCGAGGATTGCTCATCCTCACAGCCTCATGATTATCAAAGAACAGTTCAATTTTCACAAAGAATTGCATTTTTTCCATGGGAAAGTACTGAAGATGATGAGAAGCAGCTTAAGTGTTCATGCTGTAACGAGAGCCTAAGCAGCAAAGTCCACCCTCCATGTTTGCTGGTTAAGCCTTCATGGGGTGCTTTGGATTATGCGCAGAAGGGAAATTTGATCATACAACACATTGATGAAGATGAAAATGGAGGAACTCCAAGCGATCACGTTGAAAATGATTGCAAGGTTGCAGGGAAGATACAACAAGATGAGGCTCACAAAAATATGACAATAGATGAACATCAGGTGCTTTCTGACATTGATAGTTGCAGCTTCAAAGATACATCAGAAGAGAACTGTTCAAGGTCAATATCCAATTTCAGGTGCACTGAGGTGGAAAGCAATGAAGATGAGAACACAAGCAGCTCTACGGTTGCAGAGCAACAGACAAACGGATTATCTGGTAATGCCATGACCTGTATCTGTTTCAAGGAAGATGAATCTCTTGAAGTCATAAATCCGCACTCTGATAACTATGCTTGTCATGATATACCTCGTCTGATACCTGTTGAGTTGATTGATGCTTCAACTATTGCAAGCAATGGATTGTCGGATACATTAGTTGAAGATATGGGAAAATTAGGTGATCAAGAAAGTCATTTTGAAACTGAAACACAGGTTGAAAGTGAAGCCACGCCACCAGACAAGACTTTATCCATATCAGGGAAGATGGGATCGCAGGTAAAAAATGAGAGTGCGGAGAAAACAGTGTGTCTGGCACAGAATTCTGCAGATCTAAGAGAACAGGTTCTCACTCTTGAAGCGGGGAACATATCTGACGATGATGGTAATGTTGAAGTAGAAAGAATTGATGAAACAGAAAATGCAAAAAGAGATTTGACAGTTAAGGAATGCCCAGAAATTGCTGCTACTGAAGTTGCAAGGATGAATTCCACCAAGAGCAATGATACTGAAGCTGTAGAGGGGCATGAGACAGCAGGGGATCTAAAGGAAGAATTTGCAGGCAGAGGGAGTGAAGAATTTGAAACAACTCAAGCAGCAGAGACCATAATGGCTGATAGCAGAAGTGTCAAAGAAGAATCCACTCAAACTCCAGAAAAGAAGAATGCAACAGGTGCAACAGGAATTTTTTTTTTCACCTATTTTAAATTATTGAAGTATATATTTTATTAACCTAGTAATTTTACTAAAGTATATATTTCACTGTCAACAATCTATTGGCCAAAGAAGATAATAAAACAGATAAGTTTAAATTGATGGGTGTACTGTTCAACACAGAAGTCTTTCATCCTGAGCAAACCTGTCAGACTCAGGCTCATCAAACAGTTCTTCCATTCCCTGAAACTCATGATGTTATAATGACCCAGAATGACCAGGGTAAGCTTCTCATTAGCAAACTTATTATCTCTTGAGTTCATGAAAAAAGGACTAATGCAACTTGACTTTTTTCCAGCTGCAAAGCCTGATGACAAAGCCGCTATGCTAGAAAGAAAAACCTTCGTTGAAAAGAAGGAACCTATTAAGGCAGAAGATGAAAAGTTTCCAGACACTCCTACGTCCATGGAAAGCCTTCATCACCTACATAAGAAACTGCTACTATTTGAGAAGAAGGAGCTGGGGACAGAGGAATCTTTGGATGGAAGTGTTATGAGTGAGATGGAGGGCAACGATGGATTTACCACACTGGAAAGGCTGAAATCAGTGCTGAAAGCTGAGCAGAAGGCACTGCATGCCTTATATGCAGAACTCGAGGAAGAAAGGAATGCATCTGCGATAGCTGCAAACCAAACAATGGCCATGATAACCAGACTTCAAGAGGAGAAAGCAGCAATGCAGATGGAAGCATTGCAATACCAAAGAATGATGGAAGAACAGTCTGAATATGATCAAGAATCCTTGCAGCTTTTGAATGAGCTCATGACCAAAAGAGATAAAGAGAAGCAAGAACTTGAGAAAGAGTTGGAAATATATCGAAAGCGGGTTCTAGAGTACGAGGCAAAAGAGAAGACGATGAGGAAGAAGAAAGAAAAGAGTGTAAGAAGTGGAAATTCTTCCGCTTCTCTTTGCAATACTGATGACAGTGATGACCTATCTATTGATCTCAATCAAGAAGCCATGGAACAAGCTAGCAGCTTAAATGACAATTCTCCCGCTGATTGTGTTGCAAATCTGGGGGAAATGGAGCTGGAATGTGTGAAGCATTTGAACACTCTCGATGAGTCACTCGTGGAATTTGAGTTAGAGCGGCAATCTATCCTGGACCAGCTCAAGGCATTGGAGGAGAAGCTTTTTAACTTGGGTGATGATGAGGAACAGATTTTTGCAGATGTGAGACCAATTGATGATTACATGGAAGATTACAGCGCAGAGATTGATGAGAACATAATTAGAATTTCAGAGGAGAACTCGGAGGATTTTAATGGAAAATATTTTCCTGGAAGGAAAACGATATATTCCAAGGCAAAGAGACTTCTTCCTAGCTTTGATGCAACTGGTGCAGAAAACGAAGAACGGTCATCAGTTGATGTACAAGTTGAATTTGAATCAGATGGGATGCAGAATGCTATGCTTGATTTGGAAAGCAAGAAACAGGCAATTGAAGAGGAAGTAGACCATGTCTATGAAAGATTACAAGCACTTGAAGCTGATAGAGAGTTTCTAAAACATTGCATTGGCTCTTTGAAGAAAGGAGATAAGGGGATGGATCTTCTGCAAGAAATATTGCAACATCTTCGGGATCTAAGGAATGTGGAACTTCGTGTGAAGAACATGGGAGATAATTCTCTAGTTCAAAAATACATATAACAAGGAACAGCGTGAATCCAAGAGGTAATGAATGATCTTCTCATTCCTATCATCAACTATAATCAACAATCTGACAACTAGTTAAATAAATTTTCTGTCATCATGAAATAATTTTTGGACTAAATCTGGTTCATGAATTCAATGCAGATTGCTTTCTCAGAATCTAATACTGGCTCATGCTCTTCAAACAAGAACTACTACCTGCATGCTAGATTTTGCTTCTTCCAACTGAGAGACAAAAATAGAATAATGGTAGAGACATCTACTAAATGATTCTACAGGTATATGTGGGATAAGCACAGACTAGTTGGGGTTGGACTGGAGAAAAATGGAGATGGTAAGTTTTTATCATTGTTATTGCAGCATCACCGTGGATAACTGTTAAGCACATTGTACTCATGTCTGTAAATATTGCGAGTTTGCTAATACCAGCATACCAGTTTTTGCTGTACTCTCTATGCAAATGTTTTGAGGTTTGTGTCTTGCTTCAAACATGAATTCTAGATGACTGTGTTTATAGTACAAAAATATTAATCTTTCTGTCATTCCAGGGATTCTCTGTATGCTTTTTATAAAATAATCTTCAGTGATTGAGAAACTAGGATTAGTTTCATAATTCAAGTAGGTCTTCACAGCTCAGTCACTTCCACTCAAAGCAGAAATCAAGAGAAAATGAAACAGCATAGTGCAATAATAAGATGAAAAAGTGCCAAACTAGGAATAAAGGGGCAAAAGATCCTCATTGCAAAAGATGCAACTGCACAAACTCCTTCCCTTTGCCTTCCCCAGCCATTCATGTGAAAACAAATAAATGAATAAAAGAAATAGGCAAAAGGAGAATTACTCAAAATCAATCTATTAATTACAGTCGGACACTATTACCTCTCTACTTCCTTAATGATGACAAGTTTCATTCAACTGAGAACTCAAAGAGCATACAGCGGTTGTACTTTCTACCGGGTTGAACAACAATAAATGGAAAGTTTGGCTGGTTTTGCATTTGGAAATTCTCGTGTCCCCAAGCAGAGCCCCGAATGCTTCACGTAAGCACTTCCACCTTTATCAACAATGCCGTTGACTTAGTTTGCAGTGTAGAACTGCATTCCTGGGGCATCAGTCCACAAATCCAACAGCCCACCACTTGCTGGATCCTTCTCCTTAGCTGCATGTTTCAAGCCTGACTTTTCTTCCCCAGAGTCAAGCACATAGTTATGATCAAACCCCAAGCCTGGAACTTCATGGATGGAGCTCCTAATTTTCTTCTCCGAAGTGAAGTCAAAAACAGTGTCTTTAATTGCCATGATTTCACCCGTTGGGATTGAATTCTGATCCACAGGGATTATGTGAGATGCCCAACTCTGGACTAAATGTTCAAACACAGTCCCGGAGTTGAGACCAGCCGAATTCCAGTACGTTTGTTGAGCTAAGTTGATTGGTGTGGGCTTATTCTTTGGCCCAGCTTCCATGTCAAGCCTCAAACTTGTGCTTGAAGTGAGTGTGTAAGCAGCAGTTATTGTAACATCTCCAGGAATTCCTGTTCATAAATACGATTTGTTCCCTTAAATAACAATTGCATTAAAGCAAGGCAAGAGGGAGAGAGTGCAAAAGCATGCACCTTCCTCCCCGTCATGACTGTGGTATTTGAAGGTAATTGATGGCTTTTCTCCACCTCTCTGCACCGCTACTTCCCAAACCACCTTATCAAAATCCTTGTTTCCAATTAGCAGTAGCAGGTGCGGTCGTTCGTTGTTGATTGAATCCTTTCGGACAGCGTCGTGTGTTTCGCGGTGTTCCCACCTTATTCGAATTTTGCAATTTTCATTCAAGGTTTTGACGTTATAAACACTTGAAACAAAAATAAAAATTCATCCAACAAAATTATTTTTAAACTGATATCTATAATACAACAGCTTAATTATAAATAATACTCCTTCTATTTCACTTCAAGTGTAAATTTTTAAAGTATTTTTTTAATTTTTAAGTGACATTTAAAAAGTTAATAAAATATAAATTTTTTAACTTTATCTTTATCTTTTATTATTCTAAAAACTTAGCATAATAAATTTATTTTTTCAAAGAGTAATTATATCGATCATCTAAAATTGTAGTTGTTAGATCTTTTTTTTTATTTTTGTATAATTAACTAACACAGTATTTAAAGTCAGAAAGAGAGAGCATCAGAATTGTTCAATATTTTCACTTCATGACAAGTCAAGTCAAGACATTAACAAGTTAGGCATGTTATTATAATTATTAATATGACTCGAGTATGTGATAAGTCAAAAAAGTTTAACTTGTTTGTAAAATCCGATTTGATTATTAACAAATACAAAAATCTTAATAATATGTATAATAATTTAAGATCTAAATTGTATTTAAAAATAATTAATTATAAAGACTGTTGTCATTTCTTTTTTAATCTAAGTTTGACTCAATTAGATATACAATCCGTATCAAGTCAAACTAAAAGAGGTCAAGTCATGAGTGCCTCATGAGCATATGCTCAAATAAAAAATTTATAGTAATACTTATTCTTCACTAAAAAATTAATTTTTTTAGTGAAATATGTGAAATTTTCATTTTTATTATAATTTTTTGCTAAACTATATTTTTATTTTAAACTTTCAACTTAGTTATAAATTAGGGTATCATTCAACTTCCGAGCTAGAGAGCTTGATTAAAGCTATTTTGCTGTTAGTTCTTTGAGTTTGTTGTATAATTTGTTAAAAATTGAATGTAATGCAAAATTTCATAATTGTTACATATTTCAAATGGAACATCATCAGTAGACGGTAATATAATTAATTTCTAAAATATATTTCAAATTAGGTAAAATATTTTAGAATATATTGAGATGGACTTTACATAAAATTCGATCAATTTCATCTCTAACTCATTTAGTAATTCATTATATTTGGTATTACTGCTATGTTTAAGTAGCATGAATATATAACTGATATTAGAAAATATTACACTCTTTAAAAAAAATTCCATTTTCATTTTTTTATACAAAGAAATACAAGATTGAACTGCAAAAGAAAAGATAAAAATAAAAAAATCCAGAAAGCTGTTTTCATTTGCTAATAGTAATAATCATTATTATCTTTTTTCTTTTTCCGTAGTTGTTATGTCTACTTTCTTTGTGCTTATAGCCAGAGGGTCGCTTGCACCCAAAAAAGGGGTTATCTCACAGACTCGCACATCATGGTGAGGATGAAATTGGACAAAAAAAGATGGATGGTCTTTAGTTCCTGTCTCCTTTGCAGCGAACTTAGAAGATAGGGCAGGAGCCTATGGAACTGATGCAATTCAGGTTGCATGAATTTTGCAATTTAGCTACAGAAAATATTCTTCACGAAATTAATGTAGAGGAAAACTTTTACTAGGAAGGCACATAATTACATATAATTTGCAGATTGGTTTCTATTGTGTTAATACTACCAAACCAGCCTAAGTATTGCCCCACCCCCCACCCCAGCCAAAAAAATAAAACAAAATAAAATAAAAAAGACACCTAAATAAATACACAAGCTAGTGCTCACACTTGCGCTAAAGCCCAAAATTAGGTTGCACTTACTCAAATTGCCCTCAAGTTGCCTGATACTTAGCATCACGATTTTCCCATTACAAAGAGATTCATACCGAAAACCAATTGCTAAATCTCCTCCACTTCGATCACAAAACCACATCTGCAACGTTTTGTCCTCACTGAACTCTTTTCATCAAAGGTTTGATCCTCTGTCACAAATACATGTTCATGATCCTCTGTCGGTACCTGAAATGAAGTCCCATGCTTCGGATCTTGTCCACGTCCTTGCTGGTTCACCCGAAGTTGGCTGGCATCAACAATGCCACCAGGGTCTGCATGAGATAAGTCATCCGCCTTTGGGATGTCACCAAATTGATTGGATGATGACAATATTTCACCATAGCAATTGTTCAATCTTCGACGGGTTACAATGGATGAGAGAAGCTGATACCACCGAGATATAGCTTGTTTCTCATTTCTTTCTTTCTCTTCCATCACTCTTCTGTCTTCTTCTTCAGCATATGCCTACATATTTTTATACTTTAATTTATGAGTTTTGTTGAAGAACTAGAAATTTAAGAAAATACCCAGAGAGAGATAGTCCACGCCAAAAGCTATCACAGGTGAATTCAGATAAAGCTATTCAAGGAAAAGAAACCAAATAAGATCGCTATGGTAAAAGAATGCCATAAATATTAAGCCTTTGAACAGCATATTCATGAATATTCTCAACCTATAAAATATGAGAAATTCTAGATTACACTGTAAAAATACAATGCGAAGCTAATAAAATGCCAAAGTTTGTGGCTATGATGCTTGATAAGTAGAATCCAAGATAAACAGGATCTCTATTTAATAAGAATAGGAATTGAAATAATGGATCCATATAGTAATTAACAAATAAGAAACTATGAGTGATCTTCACCCTATATAAGTTCAACCATAAGAAGAAATGGAGAAAATGAACATAGCCAATTGGTGAAACGAGACCAAGTGTTTCAGTACAACCATGCAATAAGGTTACCATTTGAACTCTACGACAACAACAATAACAACATAGGCCTTCTATCCCAAAATTTGGAGTCGGCCACATGAGAAACAAATATCGAAATCGAAAAAAAAAAAAAAAAATTTGATTTAGTTTGTACAGATTCTTTTACGCCACTCATTCCTATCTAAAACCATCTCCTCAACTAAATCCATAACTATCATATCTTTACGAATGCATTGCATCCAAATTTTCAACGGCCTACCTCTACGTTTATTAAATCTCTCATATTTAAATTCTCTATCTTCCTAACAGGTGCATCCTTAAATCTTCACTGCACATGTCCAAACCATCTCAGACGATACTCTCACATCTTATCTATAATTGAGTTAACTCTCAATTTATTACGTATCTCGTCGTTTCTAATTCTATCATTTCTAGTTTTGTCACACATCCACCTAAATATTTTCATTTCAGCTATAGTCATTTTTTACTCTTATTGCTGTTTAATGGTCCAACACTTAGTGTTATATAATAGAATAGCTCCTACTGCGATTCTATAGAATTTTTCCTTTAAATGTAATGACATCGTGCGATCACAGAAAACTCTAGATGTCTTTCTTCATTTCATCTAATTCGCTTGGATTCTATTATTTATATCCTCATCTATATTGTCATTATTCTAGATGATAGAACCAAGATATCTAAATTGTTCGCTCTTTAAGACTTCTCTTCTTTCTAACTTAATTGTTTCTTCATTATCCTAATGGTTGTCACCAAAACGTACATATCATATACTCAGTTTTAGATCTACTCAATCTAAATCCTTTAGATTCTAACGTATCCCTTCATAACTCTAATTTAGTTCTCATAGTCTCTCTAATTTCATCAACCAAAACTATATCATTTGCGAAGAGTATACACTATGGTATTTCATTTTGAATATTTTTTGTGATTTCATCTATCACTATTGTAAATAATATGAGACTCAATGCCGCACCTTGATGAAGCTCAATATTAATAGGGAAGTTATCGCTTAGCCTCCCGCAAGTCTTTACATTGGTCACGACTCCTTCATACATATCCCTAATAAGATTAATATATTTCAAAGAAATCTCTTTTTTCATCGACATCCACCACAATACGTCTCTTGGGAGCCTATCATATGCTTTCTCAAAGTCAATGAATACCATATGTAGGTCTCTCTTTTGTGCTCTAAATGTCTCCATCAACTGTCTTAACAAGTGAATTGCTTAAGTGGTGGATCGTCCTAACATAAATCCGAATTTGTTCTGAGTCACACTTATCTGCAGTCTCAAACTATGCTCTATCACTCTCTCCCATAATTTCATCGTATGGCTCATGAGTTTAATTCCTCTATGTTGGAGCAATTTTGTATGTCCCCTTTATTCTTATACAGCAGGACAAGTGTGCTCTCTCTCCATATGTTGGACATTTTCTTTGTTTGTCAAATTTTGTTAAAAAGAGTCGTTCACATTATTATTCCGAATTCACCCAAACATTTCCACACCTCAATAGGGATGCCATTAGGTCCTATGGTTTTGTTATTTTTCATTCTCTTTATGACCTTCTTTACTTCATAGGGGACGAATTTTACATTTAAAATCTCTATTAATCTCTTCTATAGGTATCTCTATATTTTCTATATTTATTATACTCTCAACATTAAATAGATTATTAAAATATTCACTCAATCACTTTCTTATATCCTCATTTCTTATAAGTATACTATCTGTTTCACTTTTAATACATCTAATCTCATCTAGATCTTTTCCCTTCCCCTCCCTTAATCTGGCAATTCTATAGATCTCTTTTTCCTCGTCTCAAGTCTCCAGTCTTTTGTACAATTTGTTACACACTTTACTCTTTAATTCATAGATAATTTTTTTTCCGTCTTTTTTTGCATTTTTGTATTTTTCATAAGTTTCACTACTACTATCACTTTTAAGGTTCTTATAACTCTTTTGATTCGGATAGCAGTTTGTATTTCTTTGTTTCATCACCATGACTCTTTGCCTCTTGGAGTCCCGCCCTTGGATACTCCAAGAGTCTCTTTACCTAGACTTTTAATATTATTAGACATATCTTTTCATATTATTTCTGAATTATCATTAACAGACCAATTTGTTATTCCAATTAATTTGTCCCTAAAAGTTGTCACATTTTCCCCTTTTAGATTCCATCACTTAATTTTTTGCTCTATATATGGTTGACATTGTTTTTGTTGTTTAGACACTTGTACATCTAAAACTAAAAGTCTGTACTGAGTCATTACACTCCTCCGGAATGACCTTACAACCCTTACAGGTCGTTCTATCATCTCTTCTAGTGAAAAATAAATCTATCTAACTTACAGTTAACCCACTTCTATAGGTAACTATGTGCAACTCTTTTTTCTTAAAGAACGTGTTTACTAGTGCCAAATCAAACGCTACTATGAACTCTAGAATGGTACTTCTCGCCTCGTTCCTACAGCCGAAATCGAAGTTTCCATATATGGTTTCAAATCCCTCATTTTTCTCTCCTACATTTCCATTTAGATCTCCTCCAATAAATAACTTCTCCTATTTGGTATGGTTTGTATAAATTCATCTAGATCATCATTACCTGTTGAACTCTAAAAATAAATAATATTAAAAAATAAAAAATGTATATTTATAAAATGCATTGTTTTGATTATGATAAAAGTGTCAAAACATAGAAGACAAGAAGATGAATGAACAAATATATAAAAAGTAAGTATTTATTGTGAGTGCATATGCAGAGACTACATTGCCATTTTTGAATATACACAAAAATGTTTATAAATTTGAGCCCTTCACCACAAAGAGGGATGGACCCAAAGCCTCATTTTTTTTCTTTGGGGGGTGGAGGGGCTCAATATAAATTTGGAAAATTTGTAAATTGTGATGACCTAATTAGGTGGTGAATTCTATAACATTCACAAATCATTGAGCTTAAAATGAGAACAAACTTACTTCCAAAATTGCATCCTTGAACTCACAGCATACCACAATGCCTTCAAACACAGGATAGGAGCGGCCATTTCGAAATTCAAAGCCAACCATTGCAGAAGCAAAATCAATTCCCAGCCTCTTTGCAACAGGAGCCACCCTCGGCATCCTCAAATGCACAGTTCCCGGCGGAAGGCACTTTTCAGACCACACATCCACTCGGCCTCTCTCATTCTAAGACAAAAGACCGATATTAATAGCATAGCAAAGAAAAGAAATCACAAATATCACAACCCAAAGTTAAAAGATTGACTCCATGGTGAGCACATATTAGTAATACTAATGAAGCAACCAGATTGCACAAAAATGGTCAAAAAGAATATCTTCTCAAAAGTTATCACAAAAACAATCATCTGAAATAGAAAAATTCAGACAGCACAATATAGGGCAGATGAAATTTGTCCTCTTCAGTTAATAATTTAAACAGTACTTGAGAGTGAGCTTCCATCATGAGAAGTGAAATATGTAACAAAGTTGGGTCTTTAAATGTAAAGTTTGTTTTAAACCATGAAATTCTAGGAAATACCATTGATCTAGAAGTTCAGTCATGTATGCTGCCACCTGATTTAAGTGATGAAATGGAATGTGAATCTGTGGAATGCATGACTAATGAGCTCAACTTACAAAAAAACAGCCCAAAAGACCCTTACATGTTCAACAAGGTTGCATCAGTTTACAGGCTCCTAGAAGCCAAAAGAAAAATAGAACTATTCCAAGAAAAAATTGCAGAGTGCTGCGGACAATGCTATCTGCAACTGTGAGAATAACTAAATGAATAAAAATGACGGGTTAGAGACACTATAAGGGAATACCAACTCAACACATTCAAGGAAAAAAATGATTATTTAGATATCTTTGTGATAGCACTCTAAAAGGGAAGCAACATTCTCTTCACCAACTATGCCACCAGATGAAACATTCAACCCCAGAAGACCTCCTTTCCACTTCACAAAATCATGATGTTGTGGTTGTGGTGGTTGATGATGATTGAGATGCAGAAAGACAAAACAAAAGATAAAAAATGAAATTCTCAAAATGAACCATATGAAGGAACCAAAACCCTACTTCCAACCAAATGAGCTACTCAAATTATAAAGTTCAATTTTAACTCTATATGATCAGAACCTACGAATCAATGTTTAGAAAACTAGGCCAGTCATTGAACCGGTCAATGAACTGGTTCATGGTTTAGTGGTCCAATTGCAGTCAAACTGTGAGTGAACCGTTTGAGTATTAAAATATTAAAAAATATAATAATAAAATTATAAAATATTATATATGAATACACACATACACACACATATAACTGATAAAAGAATATATAAAAAAATAAAATAAAATCTAGAAATACAAGCATGTAAAGTTTATAGGGAGAAAAGGTGAAAAATAATATATATATATATATATAAGTATGAAACCAAAGAAAAGGGTCAATGAACTGGCCATTTTGGACAGTTTTCACCGGTTCGCTGGTTTCTAGACCAGTTCCACCAGTTATTATAGCCTAACGGGACCGACCAGGTGATTGGTCCCCTGTTTTTTCTGTCCAACCGGCGGCCCAGTCCAGTTTTCTAAACATTGATACAAAATTTATGGAGTTCATGTCTAATGCTTAAAAAATACTTAGGTTGTAAATTAGCAAATAGTAAACAGAAATCACTTCATCTAGAATTTTTTATCCCATGTAATCTCTAATTCAAATGTACTTCATGGTCTACCATTTTCTTTCTAAGAAAGTGAGTTCATTTGCAAATGAACTGAATTGAATATTCCATTTTTATTAAACTAAAGTATTTTCTTTCATTTGGTTGCAAATCAGGCATAAAATATTTCACCTTGGGCACAATTCCATCCACAGCACAAGGTAGACATAGTGGTTCTGTTTGCCACTTGCCAAAAAGTGTGAGATTTCCTTCAGGATCACCCCCAGCGTCATCATCAGCTTCAGAAACTTGTAGTTTCTTGAGCTTTGCACTTCGTTTCACCACCTAAAAAAGGTTTAGCAAGCAAGCTTTTATGAGATACGGAAGCATACATATGTCATCAAGATTCAATCAATATATACTCATCTGCTAGACCTTTGCAGGAAGTTCACAATCTTTAACTTGCAGCCCCTCACGTAGCCATCTCTCTCTCGTATGCAATGTCTGGACACAAGTCCGGGAATATACTGGAAGACCAGCAACAAAACCAAGTATTGGACCCCTTGGATGAAGTATTTGATACCTAGTAAGCCACCTCTCCAAGGCATATAGTGGATGATTTCTATAGGCCTGCATAGAAGAGAAGGGTTCGATTGCATGGTCATTTCCTTTATTTTCCCTTTCAAAGTCATTTCAATGGTAAGGAGAGGGAAAAAAAAATGTTTTCCCATTCAATCCACCAAACCTGTTGACTAGTAGGAAGCGGCTCAGTTAGTGCTCTAGTTTCCAACTCCATATCCTCTAGGGAGTCCCTGGTAACAACAGAAGAACTACCAACTGAAGATTCTGCTTCAATTTTCTTCTTACACTCCTTAGCCTCTTTGGTGTCAGAGTTCGGTAAGCTAATCTGATCTGGTAGCAAGTCATCAGTTAGATTATGAGACATCCTCAATGCCTCTCTTTTCCCAATATCATTTAAGGTGTTCACTTTGTGCTTTTCTAATTGCACCACACTACTAGTTGCAGCTGCTTCCAAAACCTTTAGTGGTGCCAGCACTGCATCCCACCAAATTGAATTAATTCTATGTGATGCTATCTTGTACCACTTTGTACAATACCTGAGATTCAAATGAAAAGAGAAATATCTTTAGAGAACGGCAATTAAAAAAAAATGCAGAAATATTCCTTCCCTTTTTCTATCTCTTTTAAAAAGCATAAAAATAAGCCAAGAAGCATAAAAATTTTACACCTAAATACAAGCAAGAGACACCTTTATAACAAATAAATTAACAAAACCAATTCAAACATTCATATAAGAATCACAATAAATATTTTAATGAGAAGTTTTAAATGAAAGAAAAACAATGCCGAAGCAATTTCTCCAATCCCTGCCATTATGCTAGCTCCTCACATCACAAACTAAAATAGAAACAAAAGTAAATAATAAAAAGCAAAAGGGAAAGCACATTTAAATGTCTTGCTTCAATTCCCTTGCAACTAGAGTCTCTTCCCATGCAACTCGGTCACAAATGAGCCAAACAAGCCCAATTCTCAATCAAATTCCACCACGTCCCAAACAATCCCAGGCCACCAATAATGGAGTAAGTGATGCATGAAATAAGCTTCTCTGTTACAAAGGAAGCCCCTATATGGAGATACTTGCGCTTTTCTTTGGACAATGTCGATACCAGGTATCATTTCCCAAGTCACTTCCAAATCAATAAACAAAAGAAAACAAGAAGAATAACTTAGGAAAGGCCCACCATCTCTCAAAGAATCCAAGAGCTAGCATCAAAAAAAGAAAAAAAAAAAAAAAGCATAGAAAAAGAGATAGACACGAGCCACCATGAAAGCGACATGGAAAAATTAAATACAACACGTGTGGGACACAGGAAAATGTGAACCTGCTTCTTGTGAAGAAATGCATATTGCTTACATGGCACGTGTGTGTGTGTGTGTGACAGAACAAAATATTAATCAATAGATTCAAAGTCAATGATATTATAAAAACAAGAAAACGATCAAGTTTTAGAATTATATCTGTATAACAAGTAATAACTATGTAATCTAAATCGGTGTTGACACTGTGTCTACATGATATGCAAGATCAAAATTAATAAATTAGATTCTGTGTCTACATGATATGCAAGATCACAATTAATAAGTTTTTATTCAGACAAATAGATGTTTTTCAGAGCTGTGTACTGTGCGTGTTGTGGCATGCCTATCTCAGCCATTTCTTCAACTTGTCAACCATCCAACCAAATGACATGTTGATGCTTCACACTAAAATGCCATACCTTCTTCAGGAATTACAGAACCATAACTAGCTATTAAAATAAATCATCAGTATAGAACTCCAATACAAAATTTACAACCAAGTTGTATAAGAAAATGCAAACTAGTTAAAAAGGAATACATAGAGAAGGAGAAACGTCACTCAATTGTATGCGTTAATTGTATCCAGTAAAGATGAAAGAAACTGGGAAAGCAGCAAAAACCTGCGAGTTACATCTTTAGCACCATGCCCAGCAAAAGCAACAACATATCTCAAGGACTTTTTGCATGCAGCAGCCGCAGCTTCAACTTTCTGCTCCCCATCAATAATAGCATTGACAGCATCAACATGCACCCACTTCCCTGTCAGGTTTTCCCCACTGCAATACACCTCTGCCCAATAAAGAGGGGCACCAACTTTTCTTGAGCCAACTGCTGTGGATATTAATGCAGATGTTGAAGATTCTTCACTGACAATTTTTTTCATCTTTTTTGTAGGTGAAGAGAGCTCCGGCGGACTAGTTGGAGATGCTTTATCACTCCTGTGACTCCCAACTGATGTAGCAGAAAGAGCCATTTCCAGCTGCAACTGATACTCAAGATCCCCTTTCCTCATTGACCGCTCACTTTGCCCCTCAAGGCTTACTTCATGTTTATCATTTGGCACCATCTCTCCATTATTCAATGTATTAGTCACTGAAGATCTTTTTGATGATGTGCCACTTGCTGTCAAGTCACAGATCTTGCTATCAACTCCAACCTGCAGAGAAGCCACTTAGACATTATTTTTGACAATAACAAACACAAGCTAAGGAAAATATCAAAACCTCATCTGATGCAGCCACCATCAGGGTTGAAGAGTTAAATATCCCCCTCCCATCTCTGCTCACATCCGGACCAGAACGTCCAATGTTCTCAGCATCTGGTTTTAAGGAGACAACATCAAGAATGGAGACAAACCTGGAAAATAAGTTAAGAGACTTGATAATTATGTTGTGTCACCATCATGTAGAAGGATGCAAGTTCTATCAAATCCCATAAAAGCATGGCCATAACCCAACATGGCATGCACATCAGATACATGACAACACAGAAACAACACCACACGGTTAAAATAATAGGACACAACATGAAATGAAGGGGTATGTTTAAAATTATGTTTAAAACTATAATGTTATATAAATATGTAAAAATAACTAATTTGTCCAACTAGCTAATAAAATGATCTATTCATTTTGCTATCACTAGAAAATTTATAATGCATTCATTCTTTGCACTGCACACATCTTTATTTTGAGTTTATACTACCATCACTAAGTTTATAGTTTTTATTGCAAATCATTTTGTCCATCCAGATTTTAAAAGTATCAGGTAATTGTTCTAAAAGTGTTTTAGTTGAAAATGACATATTAAATATGTGGAAACATAAGATGTGTCTGATACATGTTTCCAAAGTGACGTCCAATAATTTGTTCAACATAACCTGAGTTCGTTTCTCAAATGCCAAAGTAAAATAATGAACCTTCAAGGAACATAACCTATAACATGGAAAGAAGCAACAAATAGAGGTCAAGAGCACCCCAAATCATACTGTGGCAGGCTCCTAAGCACTAGAGCTTCAGAATATCAATTTTATGTCCTAAAGTAAGCCATGTGATGTAATATACACATGCATAACACAAATACAGAGACATATAATTCAGGAGGAAAGCAATATTAGCTATCCCTACATCTATAATTAAATCAAAAACCAGATCAGCGTTTTTCTAACCACATTAGAAAAGCAGAAAATCCTGATTTTGTCATGCACCCACATTTGTTTATGCAAGACATTCAGGCCACAACAAGGAAATAGAAAAGAAATAAGAAATGAAAATTGAAGAACTCCATGCTGCAGAGGCTGCCTTTAGTTTATTTTCTTTTTCTTGGTTTCCTGCAGCCAAATTAGTTCTTCCAATGAGCTTAAGAAGGCTTGCATTAACGACTCATCTAGGCAATCACTTTTAACTATGTTAAAGGCATCATCTAATTATGCTGTTAATATGGAATGAAGTCCATCATGCTTGCCTCCATATTTTACATCTATAGGCCTCATACAAAATGTTAAGAAGTGTAAGCCCCCACCTCAATCATGTTTTAACCGAAAGCAACATGATCACGGATCTCATTTAAGTAATGAATTTCACCTTCACAGGATTGTAGAAGAAACATATAAATCAATTAAAAATGTGTCATACTTCATGGACAGGAAAAATGAAAAAACAAAAAAAACACATGCGCGCACACCCGCACACACACACGCACATGCACACACACACGCACATACACACGCACACGCACACGCACACGCGCACGCACGTGCACACACGCACGCACATTGTTCCAGGGATGCAGAGACATAATAAACTACCTAGTTGTAAGATTTAGAGCTCTGAAAAGAGCCACAGACAATGCAGCAACCTGCAAAAGAAGGGATGTAGAAAGTTAAATCAAAGTAATGCATATATCAGCATGTTGGAAACAACTTCAACCTCAGCCAAGCAGTCATAACCGATGTTATCCAAACAAGGCAGTCAGTCCATTATTATTCATCTCCGAGTGAGGCATCTTTTAGATCATTGATGCATAATGTAACGGGGAAAAAGACCTCAACCAAGGGAAGTTTGACCCCATTGAAGTGGTCTTTCCAGTCTTTAGCAGAGATAGGACCAATAGGCATACCATTCCTCTAAAATGCCCCAAACAAATTCAGATAGACCCAATTTTGTTCTCTATGGTGCTTGCTGAAATGCCTCAGCACTAGAGTCCCATGAGAGCTTTATTCCTTCTCAACAATCTCAAGTGCTCCCTCCCCTCCCACTGCCAAGAACCTATGCCAGTGACTTGATCCAAGGAGAAAGGTAACTTCATCAGATAAGCTTTTTAAAACACCTACAGCTTTTCACAATTTCTCTGACATGTTATTGCACTTGCATTTGCTCTATTTCTGCAAAGATTCTTTTAAATCATATTCATTTTTCTTTTAAATCATATTCATTTTATGCTTCTTTATTTAGGTATTTTTGTGTATTTTCAGATGAATTTTTTTCCTGCATAAAAGATCTAGTGTCCTCTTGCAAATAAATATAACATGCACATAAGTTCCTTTTTTTTCTTTTCACTTTTGCCAGTTATTCTCAGATGTTCATTTTTATTACCACTAGCAGCCAATTAAGATCCTTTTTATATTTTCTATTTCTCTTGTCTTGTGGCTAGGAACTTTTTATAAAATTGTCATAAGTGAAAATGTTTTATATTGCAGTGTGTTGAGCAGTTAAGAAACTATCTCAATCAATAAAGAGTTATAAATCAGAAGTTACAAAGGAAAGGATTTAAAAACCGAAAAATTAGAAAAGGAAGCAATAGTAAATCATAGTTTTTGCTGTAATCTCATGAATCAGTATGCGACAATACGTGGTGGTATGATATGATATAACACCATAACAAGAAATAATAATGTTTTGATGAAAATTTTAAGGCCAAAACCACAAATATCCCCATAAGGTGCTTACAAATATCCCCCTAAATAACAACCACAAAACCCCCAAACTTTAAAATAATAATCAGTTATCTCTCATAAGCCGACGGCATCATTTTTCCATTCATCCCAAACTTTTTCACCTATTTTGCACTTGATTTTTTTTTTATCTTTTTTAAAACAATCTCCAGCACCAGTTCGTCACCCCCCCTTCACACTCCACTAACACCATACTCTCCCCTCATAAAATTTGAAATTAGAATCCGATGAGATGCAGAAACTCATAAATCCTTCATTGATGCCACATGGCCCAAGACAATCATTTAGACAAATTGGCCATTACTTTTTTTTTTAAACCAAAATCATTTCTTGCAAGGATCGGATCGATCATGAATTGGGATTCAATCCAAAGTCTAATCATGACAATGCCTTTGTGCGTTCAATTGGCAATCATTTGGACTTTCTTTTGCCACATCAAAAGCGATGGGAGAGAGGGAGAGACAGAGAAATTGAATAAGATGTTGAAGTGATGAATTCTGAAGAATGAAACAAAGAGAAGCCCCAAATGGCAGCAATAACCTTAAGTGAGTCAGAGGCCCCCCTCACAGATTATATTTGATCAAGTGCTTTCCTCATTATGAACAATTAAGTATTTTGTTTTTATTACATCTCCTACAAAAGATCTACCTTTGGAATAAGCACATCCAAAGCAGCTACCCTTCTTGGTGGGGGTGGGGTTAGAGAGGAGACAACAGAAAGCAAAAAATTAGCCAGGAGCTAGCTGCCAATCTTCCATTATAATTGTTAGAGTAAAAAACTAGTTCAGTCAAGTATCTATAGATACCAAGATCATCTCATCAATGTGCCCAACAAGAACCACACATGTATCAGCACAAATGCCTCAACAATTGAAATTTTGGGTGGATATCCTAATAACTTTTGTCTACTGGGATTTTGATAAAGAAGAAGTACGGTTTGAATGTTGTGAATGGGAAAGTGGAGAGTGTGGTGACTGGAAGATAGGGTGACAGTGATGGTTGTGGTGGTGCAGATCAGAGCTTTGGTCTTTCAACGGAGATAATGGTCTCCCTCTCTCGTGCGCATGCAATCTTTCTGGCCCCCTCTCTCTTTCTTTATCTCTCACTCTGTTTTTCTCTTTACAAAAAGCCTCAATGGCAAAACTGGAAATACAACTTGCTAGTGGATGAAAAATGAGCACCATCCAATTGTGAGGGATAATTGATTACTATTTTTGAACTTTTGAGAGCTGGTGCGCGCACATTCTTTCTGTCCCCCACTGTCTTTCTTTATCTCTCACTCTGTTTTTCTCTTTACAAAAAGCCTCAATGGCAAAACTGGAAATACAATTTGCTAGTGGATGAAAATGAGCACTGTCCAATTGTGACGGATAATTGATTACTATTTTTGGAGTTTTGAGAGCTATATGCTTGTAGTTGAACTTTAAGGGGATATTTGTATGTACCCTCAAAGTTTAAGAGGACTTTTATAGTTTCGGCCAAATTTTAACCACGAAAAAAGAGTAGAAGGAAAACAACCAAAGAAAAATCATACAACATAATCTATCTATTAGGAATTTCAAATATTTATATATAATAGCACTACCTAAGATAATAAAGTAGTATCCAAAATAATATAATCCAATCTATAATAAATAGTTCTAGAAGAAAACATGAAACAATAACTAGCCTTAGATGTAGTTCTCAAGAAAACAGTTTCACACTTCATCTCTATCTCTGTAATCAACAAAAGTTGCTTTAGTTTATTCTCATCAGTTATATAAACAATACCAAATTAACTCATTCTTTTGTTTGGCTTCCTTTTGTTTTTCTTTTCATTTAGGAGCATCTCTTATCCTCCTTGGTACTTCTTTTTCCCCTTGTCATTATACCCAATTTTTTATTAACTCCATCTCAATTAAGCCTTATATCCCAAACTAGTTATCGTTGGATATATGAATACAATGTTTCCTCAAAACAGGCCAATTCCATATCAAATTTTAATAAGTCAACCAAATGGGCAAGGAAAAATCAGTGCAAAATATCACGTTCACCATTAAACATAGCAAATATGGATTTAGAAAATAATTCAGGGGATGTAAACGAAGTATTTCAACAGATTACCAAAAGCAAAAAATCGCCCTACAAGCTCCCAGAAAAGAAGCAACCAGACAAACCTCTTCCGAAGTCCCTCCATTAGTCTGAAGAGCAGTTGCCAAGGCTGAATGAAATGAGCTTTCTTCTCTGGAAGGACCATTAATGTGGAAAGTATTATTAAACTGCCAACCAGAAAAACAAGTAGAAGTATGAGAAAAGATAAAGCAACTGCTGTAATAATTAAAAACATGGCAGCTGTTATTCAGCAAAATAGCGAAATGATTTTTCATACCCATTTGACAACAGGAGCCAAAACATTTGCAGTAAGTTTTGAAACCTCTGATATCTTCAGGAAGTCACTTGGTAGAAGTGAGAGTAAGGAAGCCTGCTTAACAGAACATTTATCAAAACATATGCAGTTAGAACAGAAGACAAAGAAAAGAATGGAAAGAAAAAACCTGTCACCCACTACACAGATCAAGCAAAATTCCTTCATGCTACTAGCCCCAACCTTCATAGGAGTGAGAAGAAGAGATATTTGTACTTGAATATGTTAAAAGAGATTACAAAACCCTTCTGTTCAGATTGTATTTTGTAGTATTTGTCTAGCCCTTCCATTTATCTTCTGCCTTTGGATTTTCAGAGGGCATCTTCTGTTTGTACTAAACAAAAGGATAGGAGAAAAATGTGCACATATAATATGAAGTTGCATATGGAAATTTAAATTTTTTTTTATGAACTCAGTTTTCTTGTTTGCATCAGTAGTACTTGGGGATCAATTTATCATACATAGGATTCTTGTACCAGGGATTGCATCACATATGCACTCCACCAATGTTATTTCCCTCAACTTAACAAGACATACAAAGCAGAGCAAATTTAAAGGAGAGAGAAAGAAAGAAAGAAAAAAGAATAACTAAACTCAGAACAGATAAAGGGTCCCCAAAAGTGCTCCAAAATAACAAAGAAAACACCACCTGTAATACTTAAAAAAGAAAATGAATGAACCATCTTTCACTGACAACTTGAAAGGGCAAACGTGGGGAGTCTTCCAGTCCCTTCTTAATTGCCGTCCTCCACTTGAAAGGGCAACCTCTATTTTCTAGTATTTGTAGGACCTTTATAAACTGTGTAAAGATCCTAACAAATGTCATGTCAGGTGTCAGTTTGTCCGTCATCAAAGCCTTGAAGGTTTCTATCAGAGTGATATATGAAACTTCAAATTATTCTAATTTGTATTCAATGAGGAAATCTATAAGGATGAGGTGTGTCATTCAGGTACCCTAGCACCAATGCACTGTATATGCATACTTAAAGTAAAATGTGATATAGAAAGCCGATGATTAATGAAATTTAACTACAAAGCCTATCTGTGTGGAAGAAAGGTTTGCCTAGGTTTCTTTCTTCTTCTTCTTCTTATCTTTGTGGAATTCTCGTCTTTCATCTAAACATTGCACAATTAGTTCTGACATTTCAGCTGTATCAGTATTTAGGCCTTACGTCTATTCTAAATCTCAGAAACCTTAATCACTATTAATGTAAAAAAAAAAAAAAAAACTACAAAGCTAACCACAGTTCTTAGGGGCCATCTTTTATCATAGGCATCCTGCCTATGATGGTCTAGCATCAACTAGATTTGACATCATCATATTGTATCATGCAAATGACTGAATACAACATAGAACATAATTGATGGAAAACGTTGGCAAAAATCTTCAAAATTTGTTAGAAACTGCGCTCAGAGTGGATCTAATGCTCAAACTAATTTGGCACATGTCAGACGATGAGAAGCTTAGGGGGGAGTTTGAATAAGTCATATTAAGTATTTATTTTTGTTAGAAAATCGCAAAATCTTTCATTTTTTTCAGAAATTTATTATTTTAGTTAGTTTCTTTTTTTGTATCTAATTTTTAGCAATTTATTTCTAATTAACAATTATAAAGTCATTAATACGAATATTTAGAAGTTTCTAAATTTTTGTCTTAAAAATAGTTTTTATTTTTTTAGGCAAATTCTCTATTTAAGAATTAGTATCTTATAAATAAGACTCTAAATTCATGCTTTGAGTTCTCTCAAACTCTAGAAGATGAGATACTTTATTTTCCTAGGTGAAATTCCTAACGATCTATTAGAGTAACATTAGTGAATCTATCTTATTTTCTTTTTTTTTCTCATCTATTGATTTCTTTCTTCCAATTTAATTATTAGATTTTTATTTATTCTTTGCAAATCTAGAAATCTCTTTAAGAATAACAATTTGCTTAAATTAAAATTTCTTGCAGTAAACCCTAATTCCCTACACCTAAATGTTTACCCTAATTTTCAACCCTAATCTCACCACAAATTCCTAGTAGAGAGCTTCTTTCTAAACTGTCCTATGTCAATTGGTATCAGAGTCAAGATCCAACAAATCTGTTATCGTAACTATCGTGACAAATGTTGAATTAAATTCTAAGTTTGAAATTCTTCACCAAGATCAAGATGGCATGAAGTCAGATATGCAGCAATTGAGCAATAGGATGCATTTCTTAGAACTTGACACACATAAAAAGTTCACAAAAATGTTAAAACAGCTGGCCCAAATTGTTGCAGGTAGGAATTCAACTGATGTTGGAAATGATGTTAGCAATAATCCGGCTCCTCGACAAAGTTAGGACATTAGGCCTAATCAAGGTTTTCAATTAACACATCAATCTGAGCAACTATACAAGATAGATGGATACAGTTGAGGATATCACTAAGAAGGTCAAGATAGACATCTCAGATTTTGAGGAAAGATTAGATCCTAGGAAATTCTGTGACCAGATTGATTCCCTTGAAGAATATTTTAACTGGTATGACATGCTCGACGATCGCAAAGTCAGGTTTGCAAAGATGAAGCTTGTGGGGTTAACAAAAATTTAGTGGCATGGTGTTGAGAATGATTTAATCAAAATGAGATTGTCGCCAATCTCTACTTGGAATGAGATGAAGACCAACTTAAGAGAGAAATTTATGCCAATAAATTATCTTGAAACAGTAGCTGAATACATGCAGAAGTTTGATGAACTCAAAATTCATATTGGCATGGTTGAGGATGTTGATCAAGGAGTAGCTTGATTCAGAGCTAGTGTAAAGGCTAAGATCAAGAGGGAACTGCTTAGAAAACCAATCTATACTTTAGAACATGCATTCCAAGTAGCACTTGAAATCAAGGAGTACCCGAACTACCCAATAAGTAAGAAGGTTGGGTTTCAAGTTGGAGAAACAGGCACAAAGAGGACTTATGATGCAAATCATGGTTCGAATTCTATTTCCTCTAATGGAGCTAGTCCTAAGGGCCATATCAACAATTCAGACCTAAAAGTGGCAAAAGAATCAATTGTTTCAAGTGCGGGGAGACCGGTTATATGGGTTTTCAATGCCTAAGTAATAATCTATATGTTGGAAAAGAACCTATAAAGGAAGAAGGACAAATGGAAGATAATCTTGAGGAGAACTCATTTGAACATGGGCCTATGTAGCTGATGATCTTGCAGATAATGAAGTGGATGCCTCTCTTTTGTCAGTGATGAGGCATATTTTGCCAGCAAAGTAGAGGAAGAGTTTGCGTAAAGGCACCTGGATAGCAGCGGCAGAAATCCAAAATTTTTCGGGCTTCAAACTGAGACAGCCTGCAGGGAATGTGCTGGAAAAGCTAATTCTAGTTATGAAGTTGTTCATGGTGACTAGCTGGATGAAGATGTTAGTTTAAGCAAATGTAGGAATTCTATAAGTTGGGTTGAGAAGTAGAGGGGATTGCGGGAGATTTTACTTCGGGGCAACCTAATGGATCTAGAGTTGTTGCGGAGTTGCAGGGGTAGCACGCTGTGTTGGCAGACTGTGTTGAACAGCTAACAGCAATTGAATCATCCAAAGGTAATCTGGTATTACTCTAAGAGAGGCTCTGCAAAAGCAGGAGTTCAAGCTAGATCAAATCCACAATCAACTAAAAGCTGCTCAGTCTCACCCAGAACAGATGAGCAGTATCTGTAGACGGTTGATGCAAGCTGATCAGAGTTTGATGGAAGTTCACATCTCCAAGGCACCTCGAAGTTTCATTGCAAAAGATGGAGAACACTTGGCTTTAGTAATGTATACGAGACAACTGCCTCCAGTTAAAAAACCAGATATTGAAGATGAACCCAGAAAGTCTGCAGCAACTGTAATGGCAACAAAGCTCACTTCATCAACCTCCTCAGCCTAGATGCTAACTTACGTTGTGACATCTTTGGTGTCAGAGGGGGTCATTCGCAATAATGTGAAAGAACCTTTATGCTACTTCTTCTTGCAAGTGGATATCAAAAGTTTCTTGTGAAATGGAAAAGACGTCCACTTTTTGATTGTACGTGGATTACAAAAGAAGAACTACAAAAGCTTCATCATGAACTTTATGATGCTTTTCATACTTTTAACTTGACGGAGTCAAGTTCTTCCAAGCTGTACACCGGCAGCAACCTTCAAAATTTGTTAGAAAGCATGCTAAGTGTGAATCTAATGCTTAAACATTAATTTGGCATATGTTAGATGATCAGAAGCTGAATTGGGAGCTTAAATAAGTCATATTAAGCCTTTATTTTATGTTAGAAAGTTGCAAAATTGTTTATTTTTTAAAAGTTTATTATTTAGTTTGTATTTTTTTTTCTGTTTAGTTATTTAGCAATTTATTTCTATTTAACAATTATAGAGTCATTACAGCGACTATTTAGAAGTTTCTAAATTTTTTGTCTTAATAATCGTTTTAAATTTTTTTTTAGACTAATTCTCTATTCAACCCTAATCCCACCACAAATTCCTAGTAGACAGCTTTTTTTCTAAGCTGTCCTACGTCAATAATGTAACATCCATATCAGCATGAGGCATAAAACTAGAAGCAGACTGCTGGAAACCATATTGCGGCAAGAATAGAACCAAGGAACATCGCTATTTTTATGTAAAAAATAATGTTTAACACAAAATGAGCAGAAGTGCCTTTGGGATACAATTTTCCAATAAAATTAGTAAATTATGATTGTCATAGGCTTGACTGCAATATTAAATAGCAAAGGAAAATTTGAAGAAAAACAAAGACAGAGCATAATGGCATGGAATGACATAGCATGAGTAAGAACCTGGATAAGAGGATCATCACAAGCGCTGTCGATTAATCTTCCCCGTGCTAGTAAACAAAGCAAATGAACCTTATGCACAAGCTCAGCCAACTCCTACAAGGCCACGTAGATTTTATGGAATATATGGTTATACTACTATAACAAACCCCTCCAATTGAATTTTTTTTTCTTTTTTACCTTATCTTCAGCAGATGCTCTACGATTTGGCTTTTTACTAGTAGAATCAGGCAACACACTAAATTCAACAGTAACCCCTTTCATCTTATTGTCCACATTAACTTCTTTCAAACCCACAGCCGGAGTCAAACCATCTTCCCAGTATGAATCATCCACATCTTGTGCACTGCTAGGAAAATCATGCTGTTGATGTGCCATGGCAGAGCTGCCTGCTACATCTCGACTACAAACAGAAACCTCCAAAGGACTCAACTTGACCCTTTTCGCGGAATCCTCCGGGGAATCCTCTTCCACATATCTCATCTCCCTGCTCTCTGACTGTTGGAAAAATAAAATAAACAAATATAAATATCAGAGACAAGCGATTAGTCTGCTCTCTCTATAAGGGGATTGACCCCAACAAGATGACAGTTGCCCACCACGCCAGCAGTGCCACATTGTGGGATATATATATCTTGTTGTTTCTTCTTCCGTAATGAATGACGCGAATTGGGATTAGCCCGGTTCAGAAGTTTGCCTACTGTATTACGTGAAACATCCCTAAGTGTTCCTGAAACCAAATTGTGAACCTTTGGCATATAATCCTTACACTTACACACAGATTATATTCAAAAATGTGAGGCATTATGATATGAGTTCAAAAAGGGCGATAAATACAAACCACTATCGTTATTTGACTCCAAAAAGCTTCTGCTATTCTCAGTTTCGATGCCGCAGTCATTATTACCTTAAATAAACCAAACAGAATCAATCTTCCCAAAATTTTGAATCTTTCTGTAAAATCTTTCAATTAAGAATGCAATAAACCAAACTAGGGTTTACGGAGGTGTGCAAGTGTTAAAGAAGATTGGTGAGAGGAACGTACCAACAGAAGAATGTTTCCGTTGATTCAACTGGTTTCTGGTTCGCATTTTTCCTCTTGGGAGAGTGAGAGAGACTGTTGGTTGCTTTGCCTGTTGTTTTCTTTGGGTAGGTTTTTCATGAACCGAAACAAATCAGAGGCAGAGAGGAGAAAAAGCAAATTTGCATTTTCATGGCGGCCAATCGAAAAATAACCCTTAAAAGGGGGCGTACGTTTAAAATGCTATATATTTAGCTATTTTAAATTGGTTACGTAGAGCATTGTGTTATTTATGAAAATTTGAGTGATATATATATATATATATATATATATATATATATATATATATATATATGTATGTATGTTATAAATGATCTAAATGATTATTATAAATTCTATTAGAAAGTTAGGTATGGAAATATATATACTATTTTTTAGGCATCATCTATTATATTTTTACAAATAAACAAAATGAAGATGGGATAGATAAAAATAACTTAAAAATTGAATTTTAAAAAACAAAAGTGATTCAAAAGTTTTTATTTCTTTTCATCACACTTGTGAAATGATTGTACGATAAATCTCTTTATTGTTCAATGATGTGTTTAAAAAATAATGCTTTGATACGTATCACAGAGATATACACCAAAATAACCCAATTTTAAAAAAAAAATTAAAAAGACTCCCGGACGAAAAAATATTCGCCAAATGACCCACTTTTGTACCAAGTTTAACTTGCGACATGAATTATCACAGGTTAAACCTGCGACAAATTCATTTCTGTAACAAAATCATGTCGCAGGTTGAACCTGCGACATTTTTTTTTCTCCTCTACTCTTGCACCCTGCAACATGCATTTGTCGCAGGTTGAACCTATAACAAACGTGAGTCATTTGGAAAATTTTTTTAACCCGAAAGTCTTTTTAAATTTTTTTTTTAAAAAAATTGGGTTATTTTGATACATGTCTTCAACTAAGTTACATTGAGTCAGCCAGAGGATTTCAAGGTTCGTGAGGTTTCCAAACTCCGACGGAATTTGACTCGGTGTGAATGGATTGTACGAGATGTTGAGTTGTTTTAAGGTAGAAATATTTTCGAGGAATCACGACATGACGCCGTTTAAGAGGTTTCCGGGGAGAGAGAGAGAACTTCGAGTTTCAGAAAACAATCGAAACTTTTAGGTATGTTGCCGGAGAAGTTGTTGGCATGAATGTCAAGGTAAACGAGGTTCGGAACGTCTGCTAAAGTTTCTGGGAGTTCACCAGTGAGGAGATTCTGGCCAACATCGAGCAGTTGGAGATTGTCACACGTGGAGATATTTGGGGGTAGGGATGCATTGATGTTGTTGTTAAAGAGGACAATATTGGTAAGGTTTTGGAGAGAGTAGAGGAGAATGGGGAAAGGACCAGCCACAGAGGCGTCGGTGAGGTCGATGGAGGTGACAAACTGGCTAAGTTTATCATAGCTGACACCGGCCCAATTGAAGGGAGTTTGGTTGGAGGGATTCCAGTCGCAGAGAAAGCCGTTAGGGTCGTCGAAAGAGGATTTGACTTGGAGGAGTACGGGAGCTTTGTACCCAATTAATCTAATTTTCAAAAAAAAAATTAAAACGACTCATGGACGAAAAAAATTTGCCAAATAGCCTACTTTTGTCACAGGTTGAACTTGTGACATTCATGTCACATGTTCAACTTGCGACAAATTCATGGCAGCTTGCACTTTGTGACAAATTCATGTCACAGGTTCAACCTGCAACAAAAGTGGGTTATTTGATGAATTTTTTTAGCCTATGAGTCGTTTTAAAATTTATTTTTTGAAAATTGGGTTAATTAGGTACAAAGCTCACATATCATACGTAGGTATCTCATGTATGCTTTCCATCGCACATGTAAAAATTTAAAAATGACTTTTTTTGTTTAATTAATGTTATCATAAATTAAAAAGTTGTTAAAAAAATAAATAAAAAATAAAAAGATATTAAGAAAAAAAAAGGTATCTCATGTATGCATTCCATCATCTCATTTGTAGTGTAGTATCTCCAATGGAGTTTTTGTTGTGGAGTCGATAGAGTCTTCTAAGCTCATTTGAACTAGACATCTAATACATTATATATGGAATATTAGAAAATAAAATCATTTAAATATTGATTTTATAATTTCCGTGTGTTAAGAGTGTGTTACCTTGTTTAAAGCATTCATGAGATGTTAGTTCTACAAACTTTTTAGAAACAATATTTCTAGTACATTGAAAGTTTCTACTATCAATTTTGTTCCTTCAACGTTTTCATGCCTTTTGGGCTCTTCTCTTGATTTTCACTCTATTTCAAATCAGAAAGCAAGATTGCATCAAATATATATATATATATATATATATATATATATATATATGACTAATTAATAGTCATGGGAGGCCACGATGGTTTGGGTTCTAACAAGTTAGATGTATTTATAGAAAAATTAAGATTAGTAATTTTAATTTTTTTACTGATTTATTTTATTACAAGATTAAATTATACTCTCATCCAAAAATCAACTTTTCTCATTCATTTTTTGTTCATGTTTTTGTTGTTTAATCTAATTTTTTGACTTAGGTACGTACAATAGGATACATAAATAATAAATACATATTTCTTTTTTTTTTTTGGTAAGAAAGGAAGGAACAAAGAGGCCCAAAGGCACGAGGGAAAGGGATTAATCAAGATTGAGGGCTCTCGGCCCATCACCCCTGAGGGATCCTAAGCCCACTTGGTCATTAACCAGTAGCTCATCTAATCCGGGAGGGGGAAGCTCCAGAATAGTGCGGCCTGGAGGAATAGAATTGCCCAGCTTAGCGAGAAAGTAAGTACATCTGTTAGCTTCTCTATAGACTGGGAGACTCGAATCGTACCAAGATCGTTCATTAGCTCTTTGCACTCTAGAACTACTAGGTGGAGGTGGTGATTAACATGCTCTGTATTTTCTATGAGATGAACAAGAGAGAGGCTGTCGACTTCCATCTGAAGAGGGGTTACTTGGAGCTCCTTGGCAAGACGCAAACCATCTCTTAGAGCCCAAATCCCTACGGTAAGCACATCTACAAAGCCAATGTTGGATGTGAAACCCTTAAGCCAGGTCCTATCATCTCTCCTCAAGAGACCTCCAGCACTAGCTTTCTTGGTGATAGAAGAGACAACACCGTCAGAGTTTAATTTGATCCATCCTTGACAGAGGGCATTCCATTTCACCCAGATTGTAGAATTTGTACCTCCATTCATGTCACAAAGCATGTAGACATTAGACCAAGCTCTACTTATATTGATGGTTCTCATTATAGCTTGTTGGTGATCTTCTTTTTTATTTTCTATGGCAACCTTACATCTTCTTTTCCACATTGTCCATATGGCGGCTAAGAAGGGCTAGGATTTGGCACGAAAGGAGACCCAAACTTACCCTCTGTACCCAGCTTTAGCCAAGTCTTAAGGTCATTGTTTCAAAATTCTGCATTCCTCTCAATGGTTGGACACAGCCCTTTCCAGATAGCTTTTGTCTCAGTGCAATCCCACAGCACATGAATAAGAGATTTTGGGACTTCATCGCATTGAGGACAAGTATTTTCAACCCGAGCCCTCTTCTTTTCCTCTCGACATTAGTTAAGCATTTCTCCCATCCCGTAGTCCAAAGGAAAATTTTAATCTTCTATGGACTCTTGGCTCTCCAAATCCATCTCCAGTCTTTCCCATTTTGAGTGAGGCTAACCACCTGCTCTTAAAGGATCTTGTAAGCATTGGCTACTGAAAAGGAGCCATTATTAGTGCCACTCCAGATCAAAGAGTCCTTCGTACCTTCCTTTCTAGGGATAGGTATCCCCATAATCTCATCCACTTTGTCCCCGGTGATCTACTCTCTCAAGGCTTGCTCTTTCCAACGAGTCTCATTGTCGATGAAATTAGAGACCCTGAACTGAGGGAGGTCTCTTGGACAAGGGGCAATAGCATTGTCAATGAGTCTCCCCTGTCCAACCCAATTGTCTTTCCAGAAATCAATGACATTCCCATTTCCTATACGCCACCTAAGGCCCTCTGTAAGACAGCTCCGACTGATCATGATGCCCCTCTACACATTAAAGCCACCAGCCCTGTACCTGCTATCGAGAAAATCACTATCTCTGAGATATTTGGCTTTCAACACTTGGCACCATATGGAGTTGTTGTCTTTTACAATGAGCCACCTAGCTTCGCAAGCATGGCCATGTTATTCTCTCAAGACTTTCTTAATCCTAACCCTCCCATTATCTTAGGATTGCAAGTGATCCCCCAATTTACCAAATGGATTTTCTTTTCTCCTTCTTTACTTCCCCAAAGGAAGCTTCTATTCAAACAGTCCAGCTTATTGTAGGTTTCTTTGGGGAGCCAAGCAGTCTGCATATTATATAACGGGATGGTATTATTAACAGATTGGATAAGGACTCTCCTACCCGCTGCACTTAGGACCTTTCCCTTCCAATCGCATAACTTCTTTTGGACTTTTTCCACCAAGTAATTGAAGTGATCCTTTTTTGCTCTTTTGTGGATAGTCGGGACTTCTAGATACCTTCCAAGTTCTTCCGAAGGGGTGAATTTACTGACAGTTGTAAGAGTGCTCTTTGTGGTCCAAGGGGTCTTGGGAGAAAACCAAATCATTGACTTGGAGGGATTAATCTCTAAGCTGCTTTCTACTAAGAATTCCCTGAGGCAATCAAGGATAGTGCTTAGATTTAGGAGCTTAGCCTCGGCGAATAAGAGAAGGTCGTCCGCAAAGAAGAGATGGGAGATCGTAGGGCTATTTTTGCTGGGCTTGATAGGATCCATCTCCCCTTTCTAACTTTTTCTTAAATCATGTAGGATAGTCTTTCCATGACCAAAATAAAAAGGTAAGGGGATAGCAGATCACCTTGTCTTAAACCCTGTCCAATTTTCATGACAAGTAAGATCTTCACATTCCAAATAAGAGATACATTGCCACAAGTGATAGCAAACATGATGAGTCTGATCAGAGGAGGAGGAAGATTAGTATCTATAAGCACCCTTTCTAAGTATTCCCAACTCACATTGTCAGAGGCCTTTCTTAGGTCCACTTTTAGAATCATACCATGTTTCTTCCTATTTGGCTTGCATAAGGAGTAGATGACTTCTTGAACTACTACAATATTACAAGCGGTACCTCTCCCAAGAAGGAAGCTACTTTGGAGAGGGCCAATGATCTTTTGGAGGTGGGGTCTGAGTCTCTGAATCTTCAAGAGAACTTTGTAGAAAGTGTTGAGTAAACTTATGGGTCTGAAGTCTCAGACTATTTTAATGTTATCTCCTTTAGGGATTAAGACCATGTGGGCATTAGCTAATCGGGGGGAAAGTACCCATTGTCCAGAGCATTGTTCACAAAACAGCAAAGAAAGTTTTTGATCACCTGCCATTGCTTCTGGAAGAAGATTGGCTGGAGACCATCTAGACCAGGGACTTTAAGACCGAGCACAGAGAAGACAACATGTCGGACTTCTTCTTTATTGGCTGGCCTGATTAAACTCTCATGCTGAGATACATCAATCTTCTTAATGACTTGCAGAAACCTGAAACTAGGGCAAACAACAGCCTTACTCTTGAAAATGTCCAGAAAGTAGCCCCTGACATGGTTCTTAAGGCTTTCTTGGTCCGTGCACTAGACTCCATCAACCAAGAGAGTTGCAATTCTATTTTTGTGCCTCCTAATCTTAGTTGTTATATGAAAGAACTTGGTATCTCGATCACCATGGGTTAACCAATTTATTCTTGACTTTTGATGCCAAAAGAGCTCCTCCTGTACAAGGACTTTGTCATACTCATCTAGGAGATCATTTTCCAGGTCTTGGAGAACTGTCGACTGGTTGTAGTACCTGAATGATTGGATGCCCTTTAGCCTTGCTTCAAGCTTTCTCTTTTTTCCAAAAATGTTGCCAAAATTATTCCAAATCTTCAGCTCTTCCATGGTTCTTTTGATGGCTTGGGGGAGGAATCCCTCTCCTAAAGCCCAAGCTTTTTCAAAAGTAGCATTAAAATCTGGATGAGAGAGCCAAGCAACTTTACAGTGAAAGGGCTTCTTATCAGGACTTGGAGGGACTGAGAGGCACGTATAGAGGATGATTGGGCTATGGTCACCATGGAAACAAAGGAGATTAATGATACATATTTTCGGAAAAGATAACTTGGCCTCTAGATTTCCCAGCATTCTATCGAGCTTGCATTGCAAGATAAGTCTGCCTTCATGTCTTCTAGTCCATGCGAACCTCTGACCAAGGGCATTGTAGTCAAGAAGTTTACATTCCTCCCATCTATTTTTAAATTTCTCCCCTTTCTTCCAACATCTAGCATTTCTGTTAGTAGTTTCATTGCCTCCGACATGATCATTAAAGTCTCCCATTACAAACTAGGGCATTTTCATTCTTGTAGCAATCAGCTGCATGTCATTCCAAAAGGATGACTTGTGATGCTCATGAGGTTGAACATAAACACAAGTGAGCCACCAATTAATGTTGCCTTCCCAAACTTGGAGATGGACCCATTGGTGAGAGTGGTCTTCAACCTGAACTTAAATTTTCTCCTTATTCCATTTGAGCCAGATGCCTCCCCTGAAACCATTTACTTCCACTATGAACTCCCCATCCAAACCCAACTTATTGAGGAAATTGGGAAAATTATTGGAAGCAGTTTTCGTCTCTAAATGGCAGAGAATCTCGGGCTTTTGGAGCTTCACCAACTCTCTGCAAACTCTTTGAAAGTGGCCATTGTCAATGCCTCTGCAGTTCCAAATTATAACTTTGTTGTTCATCATAAATAAAGAAAGAAGGGAAAGAATGTGAACCTGCTCAATAGCGATCAAATTCTATTCCATCTTCGCTCAATTTTGTCTCTTTTTGATCCTTATTCTCGTTAGTCTTCCTGGTCCTAGCGTCTTTTGAGCTGATGCTTCTCGCTTGGGATGCTTTTGTGTTCATTGGATTTGAATTTCAAATGGCATCCAGAGAGCTGTTTTCCCCAGAGTCTAAGAGGAAGGGGTCTGTTCAAAATTGTTGTGGGCTGGTTGTCTCCAATAGGGCCTCCTCTACTTCTCTGGTCATATTGGGATCAAAGCATGGTTGGTTTGAAGACATAGGCTCACTTGGGAAAAGATCTGGTTTAGATAAGTTGAAATCTAGGAAGCCCATAATTTGATTTTTGGGGCCCACTAAGGGGAGCCCAACAACATCATCTACCTTGCCCGACACCTTACTCACTCGACCCATAGGTCGTTCCTCTCTATTTGCTGACCTTATCTCTTGATTAACCCTAATAATCCAGTGCAGGCTCTCTTTTCGTTGACTTTCTTTTTTCCTCCTACTGACTTCTCCCTTTTCGTTCATTCCTTTCTCATGATAAATCACAGATTTCTGATTCATCCCTAAAGTTATTTCAGGTTCCGACACTTGGTTGTTCAGCTAGAAGATTTTGACCATCAAGGATTCGTTGACCTTCATCAAGTTTGTGAATCTATTTGTCAGGTACTCCTCTCTCCCTATGTTTCCTTTTTGCATGCTACTTTTGGTTTGTCTTTGTCCCCTGGTCACTAGCATCCAAGGACCCAAACCCTCGTCCCTACTTTCTCTGACATTCATCGGACTATCACTAGAAACGGGATCGACTTGATCTCTTTCCAAATTCCGACAAGTGTCATTTGAGTTGATCTCTGCACAATTTTCACTCTTACGGCCAAATCTCCCACAGATAAAACAGAGGGTATGCAGACCCTCATATTCTATCCTTTGCACTCTGTTTTTAATGCAAACTCATGACACCAAAGGTTTGCTTAGGTCCACTTCAATACAGATATGGGCAAACTTGCCTCTTAGAGCATTTGCTGTATTTCTGTCTATTTTGATTGGGTTCCCGATTGCCTTGCTGATTGCAAATAGAATTTTCTCCTCAAAGAATTCAATAGGGAGTTGGGGGAGGTGAATCCAAACGGCGGTAGAGGTGATCTTGGCTGAGCTTGCTTGGAACCATGGGTGCTATTTTCTTACTGTTAGATAGTAATCATGTATCATCCACGAACCCCCTGTTAAGGCATGGTAGTAGTCTTGTTTCTATGAGAATTTTGTGAGAAAGAAGCCCTTTCCTGAGTCCAACAGTTCAATTGACCCTTCTGTCTTCCACAAGGAGTTGATTTTGAGGTTCATAAGATGGAACCCTATGTCCTTCCCCAGAAGTTTTATAATCAAAGACTTCCTCTAGGGCTTCCATAGTTCTTTCAGCTTATCATTTGACACCTTAATGATTGGCATTTGTCCACGGAACGTCTCTTCATGGTCTTCTCCTAACATAGCATCAAACTCTAATTCTGAATCTGAGTCTGAGCCAATATCTTCCAACACTTCTTCGCTGCTTCTTACACTTGATTGTCTTAGGAGCATGCCCTTGAAGGACAGTTTGTGTTGGCATTCCTCTGAGTTCGTACTCTGTTTAATTTTCTTGTTACTCCTTTGGAGAAGATCTGTTTCTTCAGCTGAACCATCTAGACTGCAATGTTCTTCCTCAACTTCCATTGTTGTGGGGTGGGGAGTGGGATTAGGATGTTGTGATTTTAAAAATATACATAGACTCTAATGGTTATTACAAATAATGATCACCAATTGAATCACTAAATTAAAGAAACATTTATTAAGACTCTTTTTCATAAATGATTTAGTTAAGTTTTAAACATTTCGTTAGCATTGAGGTCCGAGTTGAGGAGTGGCATTGCCATCTCATAAAAGAAATATGCATCGACGATTCTTAAAGATGCCAGTACGATGGATTGAAGCCTTATTGATCGAAACACTAGTAGAAAAAACTTAACTATCTTACAATTACAACGTGAGACTTTTTTTTCGATCTAAATATAGCGAGAGAGTTCATGGAGTCTTCGTATTCTATTCATTAAAGATACATTAAGAAAACACCATGTCAAGGGTTGATTTACAGAAACAAAGGAAGTTCTAATGTGGATACTTTGATGCAGCATGAGTTAGTTCTCCTATTGATTGACGATCAACATCTACATATGGTATTCATGTTGGTGGCAATCTTGTGTTGTGGAAGAGTAAGAAGTAAAATGCTATTGTTAGATCTAAGGTCCAAGCAGAATATTAAGCCATGACTGCTCCTACTTTTGGGTGCATACGGGTAAAGCAATTGCTTCAGAAATCAAAGTTTGGAGACTTCAACAAAATAAAGCATAGTTGTGATAGTCAAGAAGCTGAGTACATAGAATCTGATCTAGTTTTCATTAAAGAAGTAAACATACAGAGAGGGATTGCACTTTGTTTGAAAGAAGAATCCTTTCCCAAGAAACTCTTATTGAATGTGAGCCTGAATGATCAAATAACAAGTATCTTTACAAAGCTTTTAGAGGACCTGGAAGTTATTATATTTGTAACAAACTTGGGACATATGATCTATATGCTCCCGCTTAGGATGGAATGCTGAAAATATCATAAACTTAAGAAATTGTGGGTCATAGTTAATAGTTAATGTGGCATAGGTAATTCTTCTTTTAAGTAGTTATATTTATTGCCATTATCTGTTGTTGTTGTACACTATATGTGTGCTGAATGCTAATCACTTGAACAATTAACAAATCTTTTAAAGATATCTCTTTAGTTTCTCAAGTGATTCAAAAGGGCTACTAACTATAGGTTAGTAAAGGGTTACAATAAACCAATAATATTCAAAATGGCTATAAGTTTTACTAATTAGATTTAAAAGTTAACTCACAAGTGATGATTTGTATTGCAAAATATTAAAACTAAAATCATACAACAACAACAATAATTTTTTGTCTTAATATTAAATTTTGGGATCATCTATTTGAAAAATAAATATATAATAGATGAAAAATATATATATAGTTAAAATTTTAAAATAAAAAAATAACACTACAAAATGAAAAAGAAAAAAAAATTATTAATGACGAGAGAGATTGTTTAACTTGTTCGAATTCTCGTATATCACTCATTCCCATCTAAAGTCATTTTCTCATCTAAATTTTTAACTATCATATCTTTACAAATAACTCGCATTCAGATTTTTAACAGTCTATCTTGATATTTCACAAAATCTTCTATATTTAAACTTTCGATTCTCCTAACTGGTGTATCTTTACATTTTTGTTACACTTATCCGAACCACCTCAAATGATATTTTTGTGATTTCATCTATCACTATTGTAAAAAGTATATGACTTAATGCCGAATTTTGGTAAAACCCAATATTAATTGGGAAACTATTACTTAAACTCCTACAAGTTCTTACATTGGTAACAACTCTCTTATACATATTCTTGATGAGATTAATGTATTTAAAGGAAATCATTTTCTTCATCAACGCTCACTACAATACAATTCTAGGAACCCTATCATATGTTTTTTTAGGTCAATGAATACCATACGTAAATCCCTCTTCTATACTCTAAATGTCTCCATCAAATGTTTTAACAAATAAATTGATTCGGTGGTGGATCGTTCTGACATAAATCCAAGTGATTATAAGACACACTTATCTTTAATCTTAATCTATACTCTTCCACTTTCTCTCACAACTTCATAATTTGACTTATGAGTTTAATTTATCTATAATTGGAATAATTTTGTATGTCTCCTTTATTGTAATATAGTGGTACAAGTGTGCTCTCCCTCTTACTTGAGACATTTTCTTGGTTTGTCAGATTTTGTTAAAAATATCGGGTTTGTCAGATTTTGTTAAAAATATCAGTTAACATTACTATCCCACCTCACCCAAACACTTCCACACCTCAATAGGGATGCCATTGAGTCCTATGGCTTTATTATTGCTCATTTTCTTTAAAATCTCATTTACTTCATGAGAACGAATTTTATGTTTAAAATCTTTATTGATTTTTTCTATAGATATCGCGATATCATCGATATCTCCTGTACTCTCAACGTTAAATAGATTATCAAAATAATCTCTCCAACGCTTTTTTATATTTTCATTCCTTACAAATGCATTATTGGTCTCACTTTTGATACACCTAATATCATTTAGATTTTTTCCTTTCTTTTTTCTTAGTTTAGCAATTCTATAAATCTCCTTTTCTCCATTCTTAATTTTTAATTTTTTATATAATTTATTATACACCTAATCTTTTGATTCATGAATAATCTTTTTCACCTCTTTTTTGCATTCTTGTATTTTTCAAATGCATCACTACTTCTCTTACCTTTAAAGTTCTTATAACACTTTCGTTTGGTTCGTATAACAATTTGTATTTTTTCATTACACTATTATGACTCCTTACCTATTGGTGCTCGACCTTTAAATATGCCAAGAATATTCTTACCTATACTCTTAATATTATTAGATATTTTTACCCATATAGTTTCTGAATCGTCATTAGTAGACCATGTTGCTACTTGAATGAATTTGTCTCTAAATGTCTCTATTTTTTCTTCTTTCAAATTTCACCATTTAATTCTTAACTCCATAAATGGGCGATACTCATTTTTCCTTTTAAGCGCACGCACATTTAAAACTAAAAGTTTATATCGAGTTGCTACACTCTCTCCTGATATAATTTTGTAATCCTTACAGACCATTCTATCACTCCTCCTTATGAGAAAGAAATCTATTTTGATGACATTTGACCCATTTATATGTGTAACTCTATGCAACTCTCTTTTCTTGAAGAAAGTATTTACAAGTATTAAATCGAATGTTATTACAAATTCTAAAATGGTATCTCCTGTCTCATTCCTATTACTAGAAATAAAGTTTCCATGTATAATTTCAAAACGCTCGTTAGTCTCTCCTACATGTCTATTTAGATCTCCTCCAATAATGATTTCTTCCAATTAGGTATGAATTGTATAAATTCATCTAAATTTTTCCATAATTATTTTTTACTAATTGCATCTACACCTATTTGAAGCGCATAAATACTGACTATATTAATTACGTTTTCTCCAATAACTAACTTAACAAGCAAAATTCTATCTCCCTTCATTCTTACCTCCACTACATTTTCTTTTAAATCCTTATAAATAATTATTCCTACTCCATTTTTAATTCTATTTCTACCTGTGTACCAAAGCTTATGACCACATAACTCTACTATTCTAGCCTTCTCCCCCACCCACTTAGTTTTTTAGAGACATAATATTAATCTTCATTCTAGTTATTATTTTTCACATCTCTCCTAATTTGTTGATTAAAGATCTTATATTTTAAGTGGCTAGACGAACTCTATTTTCATGGACTAACTTCTTTACTCGCACCCGTCCACATAAATATGAGAACCATTACTTATTTGACACCACAACAGGCGGCGATGTGGAGCATCACTCATCGCCCTAGAGGCCCTTACTAATTTACCACTGCACCCAGAATCTAATGTAGTGTGTCGCTAAGAAGGGAATGCCCTAATAAATTTCTTATATTTATCTCTCATTTTTTATTGATAAGGGGTTTTACGCTAGCTGTCAATCTATCACAACTTTATTTATTTATCTGGGCTTGGGACTGATCATGACGAAGTTCTTCAAATACAAAAATTCAATATCAAATATATCCAAATAAGTAAACTTTCAAAAATTTCAAGAAAATCAGGAAACAAACAAAATTCGTGAGAAATTCATTATCAAATACAATAACAATAAACTAGACCTTCTATCCCAAAATTTGGGGTCAGCCACATGAGAGACAAATAATGAAGTAAAAAAAAAAGATTTAGTTTGTGCGGATTTTCCTACGCCACTCATTCCTATCTAAGACTATCTCCTCAACTAACTCCATCACTATCATGTCTTTACGAATACATTGCATCCAAGTTTTCAATGGCCTACCTCTACATTTTATTAAATCTCCTATATTTAAGTTCTCTATTTTTCTAACTGGTGTGTATTTAGGCCTTTGCTGCACTTGTTCAAACCATCTCAGACGGTATTCTTGTATCTTACCACAATTGAACTGACACCCAGTTTATTGCGTATCTCGTCGTTTCTAATTCTATCTTTTTTAGTTTTGTCACACATCCACCTAAATATTTTTATTTCAACTACAACTATTTTTTGCTCTTATTGTTGTTTAATGGCCCAACATTCAGTATTATATAATAGAGTAGGTCTTATTACGATTCTATAGAATTTTCTTTTTAAATGTAATGGCATCGTGCGATCACAGAACACTCCGGATGCCTTTTTCTATTTTATCCAACCCACTTGAATTCTATTGTTGACATCCCCATCTATATTGCCATCATTTTGGATGATGGAACCAAGATATCTAAATCATTCTCTTTTTGAGACTTCTCTTCCTTCTAATCTAATCATTTCTTCATTATCTTGATGGTTGCCACTAAACTTATACCTCATATACTCAGTTTTAACTCTACTCAATCTAAATCCTTTAGATTTTAACGTGTCCCTCCATAACTCTAATTTAGTATTGATACCCTTTCTAGTTTTATCAACCAAAACTATATCATCTGCGAAGAGCATACACCATGGTATTTCATCTTGAATATTTTTTGTGATTTCATCTATCACTAATGCAAATAGTAAGGGACTCAATGCCGAACCTTGATGGAGCCCAATGTTAATAGGAAAGCTATCACTCAGTCCCCTGCAAGTCCTTACGTTGGTCACAACTCCTTCATACATATCCCTAACAAGATTAATGTATTTCAAAGAGATCCATTTTCTCATGAGCGCCCACTACAACACGTCTCTCGGGACTCTATCATATGTTTTCTCAAAATCAATGAATACCATATGTAGATCTCTTTTTTACGCTCTAAATGTTTCCATCAACTGTCTTAACAAGTGAATAGTTTCCGTGGTAGATCGTCCTAGCATAAATCCAAATTGATTCTGAAACACACTTATCTCCCGTCTCAATCTATGTTCTACCACTCTCTCACATACCTTCATCGCATGATTCATGAGTTTAATTCCTCTATAATTGAAACAATCTTGTATGTCCCCTTTATTCTTATATAGCGGGACAATTGTGCTCTCTCTCCAAGATCGGGACATTTTCCTTGTTTGCCAAATTTTGTTAAAAAGAGCCGTTAACATCATTATTCTGAATTCTCCCAAACGTTTCCACACCTCGATAGGGATGCCACCAGGTCCTATGGTTTTGTTATTTCCCATTTTCTTTATGGCCTCCTTTACCTCATGGGGACGAATCTTACGATTAAAATCTCTATTAATCTCTTCTATATATATCTCTACATTTTCTATATTTATTGTACTCTTAATATTAAATAAGTTATTAAAATATTCTTTCCACCTCTTTCTCATATCCTCATTTCTTACAAGTGTACAATTTGTTTCACTCTTAATACATCTAATCTCATTTAGGTCTTGTCCCTTCCTCTCCCTTAGTTTGGCAATTCTATTGATCTCCCTCTCCCGGTCTCGAGTCTCTAGTTTATTGTATAATTCATTATACATTTTACTTTTTGATTCATGTATAGTCTTTTTTACTCAGGGCATACTCTATATAAGCGATCTTCTAAAGAAAATTAATAAAATTCACAAGATAAATAAGATGCAGATAAAATATTCAATATGTGTCCTCAAATTGCAAGTTTTCAAAGATTTCAAGAAAATTAAGAAATAGACAAGACCCAGACAAGAATTTGGTTTCAAAACTTCGTGAGAAAATAAAGACAATGAATAAAAATTTTTAAAAATTGTTATAATCAAAGATCTAATTTCCATAATCAACATCAAGGTTTTTGTTTAAGTAATAAATAAATAAAATGACAAGTATTATGCATCGAAACGCTTTTAAAAACTTAAATTTTAGAAAGAAAATATAAGACTAATAAACCAAAAGACAAAATCTAGCCTAAACAAGAGACACTAATGTTGGTACTCTATCATATGGCCATTATAATGAAAACTTCAAGTTCTACTTTATTATATTGAAGATAATGTAATAGTCAAATAAAATTTAACTTCTTTATTGTATATTATAAAACTATCTTTTATGTAATAAAACATAACTTGAATTCTTAGTATGTGTACTCTAAATTATGACCTTTTGTATAATTTCATGTAATAGTTCAAGTAGCTCATGCTATCGGTGAGCGACGTTCAATAATAACCGATTAATCAAACCAGACCAAACTAAAATTATAAAATTCAGTTTGGTTTCCATTACTAAAAATTTAGTTTTGTTAATAACCAAAAACCATTTTTTTCCCATCTTATATTGATGGGATATGACTTATAAAACAACCCAAATCGTGTCGGGCCCACACTTGATCTAGAACTTGTCGAACGGCTCTTGGTAGCCTAATAGTCAACCTGATTGGCACTCGTCTAATCGATTAATCGTCTAGTTCAAAAGCTTATACCATGAGGCATAAGAGCCTCCGAGTCAATGGCCCTAGGGGCATATCCAACCGAAACGTGCTGACAATAAGGGATTTATCACCCAGAAGGGCAGGTACAACTCACATTCTCTCAGCATCTATCGACCAGATTCTACTCAATTGTTAGCTGCTCGTTCCAGCACCTCTTTTGCGCTTGATAACTTCCACTTGATCCACTGAGATAAATGTTCTCCTTCTATACGAGCACGGACATAATTTTACGTAAACAGGAAGGAGATCTCTGAACAAGGAAAGGAATCTCAATGGCACCTCAAACTTCCCTAATCAATAGGAATGGGAATCTTTTTAAATCTCTTACCATGATCCCCATAATCTCAGGGCATACTCATAAGAAAACTAGGGTTTTAACGCCCTGCATACACACGGCTTTCCTAGGAAATAGTTATATAAATTATCATATGTCTACTATCCAGGTAAGTTCTCTAAACCTACATGGAACACACAAAGCATATAGAGCTCCCTCTCTCTCTTTCAGTTTGTTTCCTTTCGAAAATCACTTTCTAACTTGAGCGTCGGAGACTCCCCCACCAGAGTACCCTCCAATAATCTTTTCCAAATCTCATTGGTCAAAACCATCGGATAGCCAAGCCTTCCCATTTGAATTAGTAAAGTCGTCATCTATGGAATCAGACACACCTCTAACAGATTGGTGTCACATAGGGAACAGACTAAGAGAGAAGCCTATCCCATGTTGTTTTGCTCTATTTAGAGAACATGCCTCCCTAAAAAATAACCAGAGCTACTTTCAGAGCCGTATCCTTGATGGAAAGGCACATTGCCACTTTTATGGACACCGCACACCACACGGTGGACAACTTAGCAGGAGTTCCCATTATTACTGGCCTCCTAGAGGTACAACTTCCTAGTGACTACCAAAACTGTCTAGCACCACTTATTGCTCCTACTTCCCCCGAAAGGGTCACTTAGCCCCAAGTAGAGAGGTTAGAATCCAAAATATAAAATGAGTAAACAGTTAGAAAAGTTTAACCGCACCTTTCAACCAGCAGCTCAATCCTCCTCCCATGGATCGAGTTACGAGCGTACACGGAGACTCGAGCCCAGAGAGCATCGAGAACTCTCAGTGACATCCCAACACGATCCAGATGACCTAAAGAGACAAGTTGAAGAGCTCATGGCAAACGAGTTGAAGTGAGCAAACGCAACAAGGGATAATCCTGTCTAGTATCCTACTAGTCTATTACCATTTGACTCAAAGATTTCTTTAGAATCAATGTCTCATTACGTGATTCTTCATCCTTTGGAGAGATACGACGGCACCACTGATCCCATGGATCATGTTGCCCACTTCATCACAGTAATAATTTCTAGTGATATGTCAGACGTCGTCATATGTAAGCACTTCCTGACAACTCTAAAGGACAATGTATTGACGTGGTTTAACTGGTTTTCCCTATTCAGCATCAAAAGTTTCTCCTAATTACAGCAACAGTTTGAGATGCACTTTGTTATTAGTAAAGGGCAAAGAGAAAGTCTGCATCCCTCCTCTTGTTGCAGTAGAGGGATGACGAGCCACTAAGAGACTTCCACAAGAAGTTCAAGGTCAAGATTATGAAGATCTCCGATCTAGATCACTCTATCGTGCTAGCAACGCTCCTTACTGGATTACGATCGTCAAGGACAAAAATATCTATCACGAGAATCCCCTGTCCACTATTCAAGAGTTCTATGCTTGCGTAGAGAAGTACATTACCACGGAAGATGTCGAAGCCTTCGATAGGTGATGCAATTGACCAACTTAGAAAGAGCATAGCCAGTCGCCTTGCTAGTCTTCACCTAAGAAGGCCCGCCAAAGGTTGCCTTAATAACAAAGGTTTATTAGGTACACCCCTCTAAATGAGGCAACAAGTCAAGTGCTTTTCCAAATCCGAAACAAGCCTTATATTAGATGGCCCCCTTGTCCCATGGAGGATGACCCTAAAAAAGACAAGATTTGGTATTGCCACTTCCACTGGGACTATGACCACCTTACCGATGAGTGCAAGAAACTAAGAGATAAACTTGAGTTCTTTGTTCGAAGTTGTAAACTCCATGGGTTCATCAATGCCGAAAAGGAGAGTCATCCTCCTCGGGGCTCTCATAGTCCAAAATGAGAGAATGAACGTGTCAACCACCCAGCCCAGGAGATATTCACAACCGATTAAGTGGAGTGATTCTCCAAGTGCAAAATGGGTATAACCCCTCGAAACCTTATCTCCCGATCCATATCCTGCGGGCGCTACACCAGCACGATTACACCCAGTCGAACGGATAGGGGGCGTCTAATAGCCCATATCTTCGAGAAGACAGAGCCTTCTGATTCCAAATCTAAAGAAGTTCTCACCACCCCGTATCAGGAAACCACCCAGAAAGAAGAGGCCCATAATCGGTTTCGGCAATGACGACTTGGTGGATGTCAATCCAGATTGGCACAATTCCCTTATTATCATAGCTAAAATCGAATAGTATGAAGTTAGAAGGATCTTTGTAAATCAAGAGGCCAACTGCAACCTCCTATACTGAAGCGCCTTCTATTAAATGGGTCCCACCCCGCTGTACTTCTAACCTTATGTTGGACCCATTAAGGGACTCTCATACGAGTGGATATACCCTGAAGGCATTATCTCACTGCCCGTGACCCTTTGTACTCTGCCCAATCACACGACGGCTATGATCACATTCAACGTGGTTAAGCTCCCCTTGCTTTACATGTCATCTTAGGACAACCTGGCCTGAAAACCCTGGAGGCATTACTGAGCACGATTCATGGAATGTCAAATTCAGGACCTTTGATGGTATTGGAACAATACACTGCAATCCAAAGCCTTTGGAAACTTCTCCTAAGTAAACTCTAGCCCCTTTTCTCTTTGCGGTTGCTTTCGTAGTCCCCCTTGATGGGTAGCTCGTGGTACTTAGCCTTAGCATTTGAACTATTGGTTACTGTTTTTTCCTTAACAATGCGACTCCCTTCTCTCTACGAACTAATTGCATCAAGCATATGCCACGAGGCCCCACTTATCGAACAAACGGAGCCTATCGTTAGGGATCTATCTACCCGAACGGGCCAACGTCACCCTGACCCATCATTAGGGTTCTATCTTCCCGAACGAACCAACGTTGCCTTGATCAATTATTAGCGATCCATCTCCCCAAATGGGCCAACGTCGACCTAACCTATCGTTAGGAATTTATCTCTCCAAACAGGCCAACATCGCCCTGACTCATCGTTAGGGATCTATCTCCCCAAATGGGCTAATATCGCCCTGACCTATCGTTAGGGATCTATCTCCTTGAATGAGATAATGTTGCCTCTTTAAGGATTTATCTTCTCAAACAGGCCAACGTCGCCCTAACCTATCGTTAGGGATCTATTTCCCCGAATGGACCAATGCCACCCTGACTTATCATTAGAGATCTATCTTTTCGAATAGGCCAACGCTGTCTTGACCTATCATTAGGGATCTATCTCCCCAAACGGGTCAATATCATCTTGATCTATCATTAGGAATATATCTCCCCAAATGAGACAACATCTCCCTAATCAATTATTAGGGATCTATCTCTTAAAAAGAGCCAATGCCACCCCGTCCACCCGAATAGAGCCTACCGAGCAAGTATTGCCTGGTTTATCCAGCAAAGCGAAATTATATTTGGTAAGGAAATCACCTTTCTGTTGAGCACGGTCCTATCAAATGGTTTATCAAAAATAGCCCCTATCAGAGGAACATATCACCGACTAGGGACATACTTCCTCGATGACACTCAATCTATCCGAAAGTGATGTTATTCAGATAGAGCGTAAGCCAAAGCATAAACAAGAAATTATCTCATCAGAGAGTTCGATGGAAAGTTACAAAAAGAGAAAAGCTACAAAAGAAAATAGAAACCCCAATCAAGGGGCAGGAGGAACATCAAATTTGACAGGAGCAGTAACAGGATTTATAGTGTCTGGGGGCATGGCGCTTGCCAACCCTACTTGACAAATGATTTCAATGGCACATTGGAGTCTCTCCGTCAGCCTACGCCAAGTGTGTGTATAACTGTCAAAGTTCCTCGTAACGTCATCCCCCATCTCGATTATATTCCGCTCAGCGGCCTGGAGAGACTGGTAGCGCACTTCTGCTAGACTTTTTGCAGCCTGTAAAAAGGCCTCACGAACCTTGGCCTCGGACTCCAATTCTTTACATTGACGGAGCGTCGTAACCCATTAGGCTCTCATTTACTCCATTGCTTCATTATGAGCACCCATGATAGTCGCAGAAGACCTTGCCTCCTCAAGTTCCTTCTCCTTTAGTGAGAGGGCCTTTTCTAAACAAGAAGCATCATTTACCGTCTAGTCAGACCAACGCCTCATATGGCTCAATATTTGCTCCCTCCATCACCTTTGAAACTCTACCAAGGCCATGGTCTAAACAAATGCACACTAGTAGTGGACCGAAAAAGGAAGAGCAAACAAGCGCATAAAGAAAAAAGAATACCGTTATTGCCGCCGAGTACAAGGCCTCGTCATCCTACTCGAGGGAGAGCTTATTTAGCTATAGATTCGAATGATAGAAGTCCAGCTAATCAGCTATCTGCTTCCCCTCTGTGATGTCTATGTAACAATGACGATGGTCCCTGTTACTAATCGTCAAGGTCCCTTGTTGCCCATCAAAAGATCGTACGAGAATCGTACGGGGAGACATCTCCTCCTCGAGCATCAGAAGTTTGCTCTTATTCAAGGGCATGAATGGAACAGCAGTGGATGGCCCTGCACCGAGTCCCCTCATCGACTTGGGGCCAGCACCTTTGGAATCCCCCAGGGAAACTTCCTCCGACTCTTTAATAACACTAAGAGCCCGACCTCTGGTCCTCTTAGTCGCTCCCATGGCATCTGTGGCCCCCTCTCCTTCTATTGGTTCTCTCAACAGAGAACCCCTATCAATTCCATTAACAAATTGCTTGTCATCGAGTTCACTACCGCTAGCCTCCATCAACTAGTCGACGGTAGAGATGTAACCAGGCTGGGTTGGGCTCGAAAACTGGCCCAGTCGGTTCGGAAAAGCCCGACCTGTGAATTGGATAGGTGAACAGTGAACCTGAACCAGACTGGCCCGCTACAATAGCAAGCCGGTCTGGTTCACTATTTATTGGAATTGAGAACGGACTGGGACTTGGCTCGGGATAGGCACGGAATCAGACCAAGCCCGAAATTGGCCTGCTGGTTCCAACGTCTAGTTGGAACCAGCCCAGTCCGGTTGGTTCCAATGACTCCAAGTTTTTTTTGACATTTTTAACCCTATTAACAGCTATAAAAAGGTTAGTTTTGGGGTATTTTAGTCCAAGAGGTCAAAAAAATTTCCTATAAATAAATTACATCTCAAAATTTTCCTATAAATGAATTACATCACATTTCCAAAATCTCCATAACAAAATCTCATATTCTCTCAATACTATTACATTCTCTCAAACACAATTTCAATTTTCTACAGTACAATTTCCATCTTCCACTAATCACATTTAACACATTTTCATCATTTCACATTTTTCATTTCCACTATTTTCACAATTCTCATATCTTATTTTCAACTCTATTATTTTCACCACCACCATCTATAATATTGATTAAGATTTGGCAAGATTTCAACATTGGGAGCTCAAATTTAAGATTTGACAAAAAACAATTGTGATTTTCGTCAAGTCGGTACATTTATTATTTTTTTTCGTTTTTAATTTTTTTTTTTTGCATAATATATATTATTTGTGTGTGTTTGAATTACATATAATTTTTTTTAAAATTAATTTCAAAATTTTTTAAAAAATGGTTGGAACAAATTCTTCTTAAACTTCTCAACAATCTCCTCTCCCCCCATTTTCATTTTTTCAACATGAAATTCCAAAAAATATACATATTGAAAATCTTTTAAAAAAAAACTTAATCTAATAACACACAATCTAATACAACACGCACTAAAAAAGATAACACTAATGTATAAAAATTTTTTATTAAAAATATTGATAAATAAAAGTCAATTTATAAAATTTATCACAAAAAATATAAAATTTTGAAGGGTTGAAAAGTAGATACATGTAAGAGACACTTAGTTAGAGATCATCTAGATAAATTATCTCAAATAAGACAAACACAAATAGCTACCGAGGGAGGAAATATCACGGATACATTTAAATATAATGTGGATAAAGAAAAAATTGATCAAACAGAATGGATAGTTAGAAAAGAATTACTATTTAATATAGTTGTATGTCTCGTTTTTTAAAAATATGTTCAAAAATATTTACAACCAAATTATAAAAAAAAAAAAGTAGTAGAGCATCCAATAGAAGGAGGTCAATAGATCGGTACCAAAAATTAAAAGATGATATTATTGTACAATTTATGAGTAGTCAATTAAAATTTTCATTAATTTCGGATATTTAGAAAAATGAACATAAAAATGAATATTATATTATAGTAATATATCATTGGGTTAATAATTCATGGGTTTTAGAAAAAAATATTAGTTTTTTAACGTTGAGATTATTTATATAACGGTTCTCACATAGGTAAAGTAATTATGAATGTTGTTCATGAATGTGGAATTAGTGATAGAATTTTTCTATATCTTTTAATAATGCTAATACGGTTAATATTTTAAAATAAATTATAAAAACTTGTTTAGATGGAACATTTTTTCATATTAGATATACATGTTATATTATAAATTTATGTGTTAGAGATGAATTACAAATGACAGAAATAGTTTTAAAATCAATTCGTGACATGATTTATCAGATTAGAAATTTTTTTAATAAAAATTCAAGAATTTAGACAAATATATCAATTACATAATAAAAAATTCAAAAAATTAAATTAGAGTATGATTCCAGATAGAATTCAACTTATGATATGTTATAAGGAGTATTTTCTTTTAAAAATATTTTATTTGAATTTACAAATTCTAATTATGAATTTGGTTTTATTGATAATATCGTTTTTGATTTTGCAATCACATTACCTAAATTATTAGAAATTTTTTATACATGTACAAATTTATTTTCCAAAAGTTATTATCCACCAACTCATTTAATATTACCTAATCTTTGTAAAATTTGTTATGTATTTACTCAATTTGAAGAAGAAAAGAGGTTTAGTGATATCGTTGATCTAATGAAAATAAAATTTTTAAAATATTATGAAAAAATTCTTATTTTGTATTTAATAGCAAATGCTTTAGATTCACGTGTTAAAGTTGAACGTGTTGAAATGTTAATAAATTATTTTGCATAAATTTTTTTAATAGAAATATATATTAGTCGACAACATTTAAAATAACAAATATCTAATACTTTATAAGACATGTTTTGAATTATATGAAAAGAAATATAATAATTTAAATACTGGTGATATAGGTAATAATAGTACTAATATAATAATTAGATCATTTTCAATTTCTTTTAATCTTTTACATATGTTAGGAAAAAAATAAAGAAATAATTCATCAACATTTAATGAATTACTTTTATACAAACAAATACCTAGATTAGAATGTTTCGATGATGATGATTTTTTTTTATATATATTAGGTTAGTGGAGAAATAATTTATCATACTATCCAATTTTGACCCTAGTGGTCATAGATATACTAACTCCTCCGGTATCCACAATGCTATCAGAATGTACCTTTAGTGCAGGTGGTCGAGTATTAACCAAGAAGCATACAAATTTGACGAACAATACTTTATAAGTATTAATTTGCATTACAAATTGGAGAGATGCGGATAAAGGAATACAAAGCATTGTTAAGGCCTCCGAAGAAGATGAAGAAGAAGTAGAAGAAAAAGAAGAAGAAGAAGAAGCATAATTTATTTTTTGTATAAGAATCATTATATAAATATATATAAAAAAACAAATTTATGTAAAAATCAAAATAATGTAACAATAAAAAAATTAGTGAATTTTAAAATCCAAGTGAAGAGTTTGATAGTGGACGTACACTGAATTCGGTGGAACCACTCTAAAAATTTTAAATCTCTAATTTTTTTTCTATTTATTTGTAAAAAGTGAATTTAAAAAAAAAAATACAAAGTGAAGAAAAAAATTACAACAAAAGAGTTAAAAAAAAAAAAAGGAACACAAGAGAAAGTAAAAAAAAGAGTTACAAAAAAAATAAGAGAGTTAAAAAAAGTTCCCAAAAAAAAAAAAACCAAGCTTTTTTTTTTAAAAAAAAGAACTCAATAGAGGAAAAAATGTGAGAGTTAAAAAAACAAAAAAGAAAAACTAAATCACGCTCGACCCGGCACACCGATTTAGGTTCACCGGGTCAGGCCGGTTCTAGAATAAATATTTCTAAAACTAGCCAGACCCAACCTGGGATGGCCTAGGAACCGTAACCAACCCGGCCCACAGTTCCTGAAACCATCTCCTAATCGGATCGGGCCCGGCCCAACCTAACCCAGTGACATCTCTAATCGACAATCGACCAAGCAACTCCTTGGGGAAGGAGAGACCTCTCTCCTAGACTTCTATCTAACTCCTCCTCAGGTGATCCCTACAATTGCACTCGTCTCCTCTTAGTCCTCAACAAAGTGAGTGGAACTGAACTAGGTGGATGAGCTCTCGATATACTTTCGGTCTCTCTTGGGACCCCTTTTGTTTTTCCCTCATCCATCGAGCAATGGTGATTTCTTTCAGGTCCTCCATGACAGAACTCAAAAAGTCTACAAGTTTCTTCTTCTTCTTCTTCCCCAGCAACAAGGGTCTCTCGACTCCTCTTTTCTCCCCGAGCAGTAGACCCGCTAACGCTAATATCTCATCGTCTAAAGGATGATCGATCTAAACGCTTCTCTACATTACTTTGTAGTATTCACCTACAAATTGGACGAAGCCCGAATTACGATAATCTTGACAAGGCTTTAACCCGGTGAACGGGTTGGCATCAAGCGCCGAAAGCTGCGACTTTAACCCTTTCTCCAAGAAATCGACAAAAAAGTACTTGTATATCCAACTCTTATTGATAGTCTCGTTGTAGAAAAACTTCCGGTTCAACTCTAGTCGAGTCTGCAAATAAAACCAACCTTTGGTAGAGTCCCTCTTACCACACTTCTTTAGTGTAAACACATATGCCAAAACTTCGAAATCAAAGCGCAATTGGCAAAAACTCATCAAGGAAATAATTACAACCACCAAGCGCTAAGCTAGGGATCAGCGGAGTGGGAAAAATCTTCTAGTGTAGCAAAACCCAAGCGATGGGGCTTGTGTACGGAACCTTTACGTCATACTTCACCAACTATTTGTACATCATGACTCGATTCCTCGAAACCATATTGGCCCTATCAGCGGCTGTCACTGACATGATCTCGAAGTTGTCACCCAATAGCATGTCACTCTGAATATCGCGCAATTCTCCCTCTGATGCTGGGAGATGAACCAGATGATGAACGTTAAGCTATTTTCTCTAATAGTCCCTACGAAAGGCCAAATCGCCGAGAAAGTTAACTATCCAAAAGTGAAATCGGTAGTAGAAGAACCAACTAGCAGACGCATGGTTTTAAAAGCATGTCTGGGACGGTTAGCAAAAATTGAAGCGGCACATGCTGCATCAAATGTATTGATTTACAAAATCTAAAAAGTCTTTATTGAGCAGCACTCTTGAAGCCCTCACTTTGAAGCAACTACAGGAGTGAGGGGGAAAGTGATGGGACGTGACTAAAATAGCCCAAATCATGTTAGGCCCATACCTGGTCCAAAACTTGTCGAACAGCTCTTGGCAGCCTGACAACCAACCAGCTCAACACTCATCTAATCTATTGATCGTCTAGTTCAAAAGCTTATCACCATGAGGTGTAAGACCCTCTGAGTCAGTGGCCCTAGGGGCATATCCAATCAAAATGTGCTGACAATAAGGGATTTATCTCCCTGAAAGGCAGGCATGACCTGCATTCTCTTGACATGTATCGACCAGATTCTACTTGGTAATTAGCTGCTCATTCCAACACCTCTTTTGTGCTCAATAACTTTCACTTGATCCACTGAGATAAATGTTCTCCTTCCCTATGAGCTCGGGCGTAATTTTACATAAACAGGAAGGAGATCTCCAAACAAGAAAAGGAATCTCAATGGCACCTCAAACTATCTAATCGATAGGAATGGGAATCCTTTTAAATCTCTCACCATAAACCCCGTAATCTTGGGGCACACTCGTAAGGAAACTAGAGTTTTAATACCCTGTATACACACAGCTTTCCTAGGAGATAGTTATATAAATTTCCATATGTCTACTATTCAGGTAAATTCTTTAAACCTATACAGAACATGCAAAACATATAGAGCTCCCTCTCTCTCTTTTAGTCTGTTTCTTTTTTAAAAGCGTTCTCTAACTTGAGCGTTAGAGCCTTCTCTACCATAGCACCCATCGACAATCTTTTACAGGTTTCATTAGTCAAGATTATCAAACAGCCAAGTTTTCTCGTTCAAATTAGCAGAGCCATCATCTGCGGAGTCAAACCTACCTCTAACATATATAATGTAATATAACTTACTTAAGTTCGAAAGTATTGAACTTTTAATTATTATTTAGATTTTGGTTATTTGTGTTTGGAGTTTTTTAATTCAAATTAATGCATTCAAAATCAAATTAATAGGAAAAATATAATCAAAAGAGATTAAATATGATAAAAAATGAACTGATTTTGAATTGGGTTGCATTTGACTGAATTTTGGTAGCCCATTCAAATATTTACATAATTAATCTTGTTTTTCCGTTTTGAATATTTAATTCATTTCCCATAACGTCTAGAAATAATTTAGGGTAATAATTATAGGGTTTTAATGGCTCTTTAATGATTGAGAGTTTATATAAACCATCTTCTAGTGCATTGAGTCTCTAAATCCAATTTCGTTAATTCAACACTATCTATTGAATGAAATTGAGGGTTTAGAAGGATTGTGCATATTCCAAAAATTATTTTGGTGGCTTTATATTCCCGGGAGGTGAATAACAAGAGTATGGCCGGAGGTAAGCCTAAATCTCTTTTTCTCTTCTACTTTATTTTGGCTCATTTTTTGACATTAGAATCATGCATTAGATTTGTAATGCATACTAACATATATTATCAGAGCCAATTTTATCTTTACCTGTAATTTTTTTAGCAAATTTTCAAAATTTTTTCCCTTGGAATTTTCTCAAATTAGCTCGAACTAATTGTTTTCTCGAAAAATTGAGACTAAAAATAGGTTGAGCATGAGGTTTTGCACAATTCAGTATTTTCAGAATTTGAAATGGAGTATTTTTGAAATTTTTCGGCGATTTTCCAACATCTAGACCTGTCAGAACTGAATGGTTATGGGTTGGAACCCTCAGAGTCTATCGGGCGAAGAAAACAGTGTTTAAGGTGAATAGTGCATAAAGATTAAAAAAAAAAAATGGGCTGAAATAGATTTCTTAATTGATTCACTCTAACATGTGCACATTGATATACATTATGAATCACGTGTGGTTACCCACTAGGGAACAATTTATTTGGACCATAAAAGAAGAGCAGAGCTATGTTTATAAAATTTAAAAAAAAAATCAACACATATCGAAAGAATAGCATGTGACCCATAAAAGTATTGTCTTTTCCAATACACAATTTTTTTTTTTAAACTTATGAAACACTATGTTTTGGATTTTCAAAAGAAAATGCTGCGTTTAAAAATTTGGGCTCAAATTTGAGAAATAAGGTAAATAAATTTAAAAAAAAATGCATTTTTTGTATATAAAAGTTCAATTTCAAAATTGAGAAAATGAATTTTATTTAAGTATAAATTTTATATATAAAGACAAATACAAAATTCATAAAATATTTTTTGGACCGAAAAATTTTCAAAGAATTTTCAAGAAATCCCAAAATTTTCAAAGAATCTTCTAAACTTAAACTTTGGAAAATCATATATAAAATTAATTTTGAGTATAATTTTGTACATAAAGGGAGGTAGAAAATTAGAAAAATATATTAGATATTTTAGTTGCATGCTTTATTAAAGCTTTATGCATTTAGGCATAACAAAATTAATTAATAGTATTATCCTTATGATCAATTTAATTTCTAAAATTAATTAAAATTTAGCTGCCATAATTATATAGGAAATTATATATAAAAATATGATCACATTAATAAAAGCATAAATTTTTCATGAAAATTATTTTTATGTAATAAATATTATTCCACAGAAATTTTTATTGCATGAAAATAATAAAATTGGAGATAAAATATCAAAATAATTATTTTCAATAGTAGTCTACTTTGTTGAAATCCCTTTTCTATATAATACTATAAGTACGGTAGATTTAGTATATGTCTAGATTGGTTTTGTTAAAAAAAGAGGGATAACTTTAAGGTCGACTGATTCTTAAACAATTCCACGTAACCCACCATCTATCTGAGAACTTACCAGGTGCACTAGATTAGTTGTCTTATAAGAATAAGTAGAAAATGATAAAGTGATAAAAAAAAAAAAAAAAAAACTACCTATTGCTAGTTTCCTAATTAACCCAATGGTATTAGGGAATAAGCTATTTTTAATAAATCTTATCATAAGTCAAATAAATCTAATAGAATTAGAAATTTAGTCCACATGTAATTTCTATGTCATAAATTTATTTTCATATGTTTATATTGATAGACATATATTAAATGTCTCGTATATAGTTAGTAAATATGTTTATTTATTTTGCAGTATTTCAAACCATAAACTTAAAATCTGATTTTTCCAATTTAAATGGAGAAAATTATAAGAAATGGAGGGCAATGATATTTTTCCATTTAGGTAGTTTGGATATTGATTATACAATTAGGAAGGACGAGCCAACTCCGGTGACTGATATCAGTTCCAAGATTGATAAGGCTCTTTATAAATATTGAGAGTGATCTAATCGCCTAAATATCATGTTCACAAAAAGTAAAATTTTGGGTGATATCTGTGGCTCGATAAACCAGTATACCAAGGTCTGTGCTTTTCTTAAGACTATAAATAAGTAATTTGTGGTATCAGAGAAATCTTTAATTAGTACCTTCATTGTGCAATTCTTTTCTATGAAACTCGTTAAAGTCCACGGTGTGCGCGAACACATTATCCATATGCGGAATATAGTGGCTCAACGAAAGAACCTAGAAGTTGAGTTGTCTGAATCTTTTCTTGTGCACTTCATTTTGAACTCCCTCCCGCAATCCCACGGTCCTTTTAAGATCTCCTACAATACACATAAAGAGAAATAGTTTATTAATAAGTTGATGGCCATATGTGTGCAGGATGAAGGAAGATTGCAAATGGAGATAAAATAGGGTTCTGCAAGTGCACATATGACTGTGCAAGGAAAGAAGAATGACAAATCCAAACTAAACCAAAAGGGTATAAAAATAAAAGCGAACATAAAAAAAGAGTTCAAGTGTTTCTTTTATAAAAAGAAGGGAAATATAAAGCAGGATGGTGTCAAATATAAACGCTGATTTCAGAATAAAGGTATAGAAATCTCATTAATTTGATATGAGTCTTGCATGATTAAGATTTTTCATGACACATGATATATTGATTCTGATTATACCATTCATATTATGAATGTGTTATAGGGGTTGCAAGAGTTAAGGAAACAGTGGATTATGAACAATTTATTTATTCGGACAACAAGATGAAATCATGGGTAAAAGTCATTGGAGATTGCAAGTTCATTCTAGCAAACGGGCATGTCTTGAAATTGGAGAGAGTATTTTATATACCTACATTTTCTAAGAAGTTAATTTCTATTTCAAAACTTATACAATTCGGTTATTCTTTTCAATTTCGTAATAAAATGATATTATTTTATAGTTTAAATGTCGTTGGTTATGGTCTATTATCAGATGAATGTATACTATTAGTTTACAAGATAATACTTGCATGAATGTAATACATACAGGGGTTAAAAAATTATCATTGAGGAAAACTCTTCCATATTATTGCACCGGAGATTAGAACACATTTCCATAAAGAGAATAGAAAAATTGGTAAATGATGGAGTATTTGATATTTTAAACTTTAACAATTTTGAGACTTGTGTAGACTACATTAAGGGAAAATAAACCAATAAGACTAAAAAAAGTGCAAGGAAGAGCTCAAAATTGCATGGGATCATATATACGGATATTTGTACTACATGTATAGACTAATATGGTCATAGTTATTTTATCTCATTTATAGATGATTACTCATGATACATGTATCTCTATATCTTTCGCTATAAGGATGAGACATTAGATTTTTTTAAAATTTTCAAGACAGAAATAGAGAAATAATGCAGTAAACAAATAAAAATCGTAAGGTCAAATAGAGGTGGAGAATATTATGGAAGGTATATAGAGGATGGATAAGGACCAAATACATTTGTAAAGTTTCTTTAGAAAAATGAGATGGTTGTCTAATATATTATGTCTGATTCATATAACCAGAATGAGGTAGTTGAAAGAATGTGCATGACCTTGTTTGATATAATCATGAGCATGATGACTAGATCGAAATTGTCTAAATTCTTATGAACTAAAGCTCTCAAGACAGCAATGTACATTCTAAATAGGGTTCTAACCAAGACTGTAACTAAAACTCCCTTCAACTTGTTTAAGAGTTCGAACTTAATTTAATACATGTACGTATTTTGGGCTATTCTGCAGAGATAAGAGTCGACAATCCATGAGAAAAGAAGTTGGACCCAAGGACCATGAGTGAATATTTTATCGATTATGCTAATAAGTCCAAGAAATACCGATTCTATTGTCCATCCTACCATACTAGATTTGTGAAATCTAGAAATGTTCTTTTCTAAAGAATGATTTGGCCAGTATGAGAGATTTAGGGATGTCAACGGTTCGATTTGATTTGGTTTAGTGACCAAATCGAACCAAATAGAAAACTGAAATTTTGAAAAAATACAAACCGAAAACCAAATCTAATTTAATTCAATTTAAACCGAATCAAACAGAAATAATTTGGTTTGATTCGATTTTGTTTGGTTTAAACCAAATTTTTTTTAAAATTAAAATTAAATTGTATTATTCAAAATACAATTTGTTGCCTATCAAAATATAGTTTGTTGCCTTTCAAAATACAATTTGCTGCATGTCACTCCAAAATATAATTTGTTATTTTTCCAAAATTATAATTATAAAATTAAAATTAAGGTAAGTATGCCTTTCAAAGTTTGAAATTTCTTCTTGTCGTCCTACTATGTCTTCTCTGAGATCTTCACTCAAAGGATACTTGGCATATGATCATGGGTGCAGGCGTGCAGCATTTGGCAGAAACGAAAGGAAAATAATAGAAATACATAAGACAAATAACATTCTGGCTTAAGCAAGGCATTTTGGCATTCCCCTCCACATCATCCAGTGTGGGACCAATATACCACAAGGAAATAGTCAGAGAAATTTTACCAATAAAGTCCTGTTTGAGCCACCAATGTATTTGTAGAATTATTAGGCAAAAATATCCTTTATAATAAATGATTTCTTGTTTTCAAAACAAATTCCTGATGGGATTTGAAGTTGCTCATAGTTTAGCTATCTAGCAGCTTCATATAAAGCAATTGCTATACTTCAGAATTTACAAAATCTAGTAGGCATTTTTCATACATGCAGAACTTACAAAATCAATTGCTGAACTTTCTAATAATGCCAGTGATGAGATTTGGTGTTAAAAAAGGTTTGTTGTATTTTGGAAACATCACCAATGCAGCACTAAAACTACTCAATTAGCACTCATTCTGTTCAATGGAAGAAAAAATTTTCATACAGTGTTGTTGTTCAAGACATCCCTAACATGAAATTCAGGAGTAATAACAAGAAGGTAGTGCTTGCTGGCATAGAAACTATCATCAATCATAAGAGGCAAAAACAAGATCACATGTTGTTGTTTAGAACTTTAGCATGTAGTTCGCAATTTTCAGACCCAAATACCAGCCAATCACCCCATCTATACGAAAAATCCTGCAGTAAGAGAAGGAGCATGGTTTAATGCTTTCAGCATAAACATTAATAAAAATGACGCAAGGGCATATCACAAGGTCAGCATGTAAGCAACAAACACTTCATACATTAAAACAGCAACGAATTGTCACTGTTAGGCAAAATGGTGAACAGCAATACAAAATTTTAGAAATTCAGAATTTGCAAATGATGGTCTACAATAAAATCAAACAATTTTTGTGCAATGCCCCTCATGAATGATTGCCCGGAGTCAGTAATTGGAAAAGAAAAAAAATAGTTGATAAAGGATCTGTCATGAGTACATTGACTTCCAAACAAACCCGGTATATAATGTCGATTTCTTCTTCCATTAAAAAAAAAAACCCCCACAAACCTGTAAACATCAAGACAAGTGCAGTTCCCATCAATTTCTTAAGATTGCATTATTGAATATTGTACAATCAATGGAAGGATTATACTAAAAGGATTGACGAAATACATAAAGTCACAATTTGTACAATAAGGATTGTACAATCAATGGCCATGAGCAACGGAAAGATTATATTAAATTTTTCGCTATTTTGTACAATAAGAACAAGGCTATGAGCAAAAATCACAATTTGTCTGTTCAAGTGACCTACTCAGAGTTCTCATACTGGATTTTTAAGCCACCTAAACACTCGGACTGGGATTAATGATGCTGCTATAGTATAAATGGAACAGGAAAAACAAACCTGAACTTTCATAGAAGCAAAAGAAGCCTTGGAGATGGAGAGTTGAAATTTCTATCTGAGGCAAAAAGTATAAAATCCTAATTTTGATACGAGGCAAAAGCAAAAACCCCCAAAGAAAAAGCAAAAAGAAAAAAACCCTTAATGTTAGTGATTGTTGTGCAGAGAAAGGAGGAGATGGAGAAGAAGAGGAGGAGAGGAGAGACGGCAGCTGCGCGCGACTACGACAAGGAGGAGACGAAGTGGAGGCGGCGAAGGGAAGGAAGAAGGAGTGAGAGCAAAGCAAAGAGAGAGGCGGGTAGGGTTTCACTTTCACGAATGAGAGGCGAGAGCTCTGTTTTTTTCTCTTTACTCTACAATGTTTTCTTCCATCGCTTCGGGTCAGGCTAGTCAAAAAAATTTATCATTTTATTGGTTCAACCCAAACCGAATCATATTTTTCTTACAAAATCGAAACCAAACCAAACAATTATGATTTGGTTTGGTCCAAATCAAATTATTTTAAAAAAGAATAATTGAATCAAATCAAAAAATTCAATTTAATTCAATTCGAGTTTTTGATTTAACCCAAACCACTCATAGTCCTAGAGAAATTACTTTCAAAACTTAACTTTTGAAAGAGACCCATCAATTACCCCATTAAATTTAAATACTAAACTAGTTATCATTCAAAATGACCCTTAAATACTTATAAACACAATTTAGGATACGGATGACATTCAAGAAATTCCATAAACAACTAACCAAGATCAAGTTGGTCAATTTTCTTCTACGAAAAATGTTGAATCAATATTAAAGAGATCTACTTGAGAAAAAATGTCAACTATAACTAATGAATATGTAGTATACCTTCAAAAATCTGACTATAACATCGGAACCATAGAGAACCCGAAAACGTTTTCACAATCTATGAGCTCTAAGAACTCAAACTTATTGCTAAATGTCATGAAAGATGAGATGGACTCCATAAGGAGTAACAAGGCATGGGATCTTGTAGAGTTGTCAGATTGGGTAAAACCCATCAGATGTAAATAAGTCTTTAAAACTAAGATTGACTCATTAGACAATATCGAGAAATATAAGACCAAACTCGTTGCTAAAGGATCAACAATTAAGAGACATTCTCTCCAGTGTCTGAGAAAGATTCTCTCCGCATCATTTTAACACTTGTTACACATTTTCTTACATCATTCTCGCACTTGTTGCATTTGTTCCACATCATTCTTTTCGATGTCTAAGAAAGATTTCCTCTAATATCTAAGACATTCTCTCTATTTGTTGCAACTCTAGATCGAAATCTACAATAAGTGGATATGAAAACGGCTTTCTTTAATAGGGAATTAGAGAAAGAGGTTTACATATGTCAATCTGAAGGATTTTCCTCTAATGGTAGTGAGCACTTGGTGTGCAAACTCAATAAATTCATATATAGGCCGAAACAAGCATCCTACCAGTGGTATTTGAAATTCCACAATATAGTCACTTCATTCAATTTTGAAGAGAATATTGTGGATCAATATATATAGTTCAAGATCAGTGAGAGTAGATTTTATTTGCTTGTTTTGTATGTGGATAATACACTATTTGTTACTAATAATAAGGGGATACTATATGAAGTAAAACAGTTTCTCTCTAAAAACATTGAGTTAAAAGATTTAGATAATGTATCTTATGTTATTAGTATAAAAATATCTCGAGATAGATCTCATAAGATCTTAGAACTATCTCAAGAAACATATATCAATAAAGTACTTAAAAGATATAGAATGGGGAATTGATTATCAAGTATAGCTTCAATTGTCAAAGGAAATATGTTCAATCTGGATCAATGCCCTAAAACAGATTTAGAAAAGGAATAGATGACTAACATCCTATATGTTTCCATTGTTGGAAGCCTAATGTATGCATAGGTCTGCACAAGACCTAATATAGCGTATGCTATGGGGACGTTGGATAGATATCAAAGTAACTTAAGTTTTGAGTATTGGAAGACTGTAAAGAAAGTGTTGAGATATTTACAAGATACTAAGAAACACATGCTTACATACAAAAGAACTGATAGTCTGGAAGTAGTTGGGTACTCGGATTCGGATTTTACCAGCTGTTTTGATTCCTGAAAATCAACGTCGGGTTACATTTTCATATTGACTGGTGGAGCTGTATCGTAAAGGAGTTCTAAGTAAACATTGACTACGATCTCCACTATGTTAGCCAAGTTTGTAGCGTATTTTGAGGTTGTGTCACACGAGATGTAGTTCAAGAGTTTCATATTCAAATTTAAGATTTTAGATTCTATACTTAAACTATTATGTATATTTTGTGACAATTCAGGTACTATATTTTTGGTTAAGAATAATAAGAATGATAGTCGAAATAAACATATTGACACAAAGTATTAACTATTAGGGAAAGAGTATTAGAAAATAAAGTTATAATCCAACACATTAGTACTAATTGTATGTTGGCTAATCTTTTGACCAAAGGTATGTGATCAAGTCGGTTTAGGGATTATGTTATAAATATGGTCTATTGTCTTATTTAAATGAAACTAAAGTTGAATTTTTTCAATAAAATTATGTATATATTTTTTGTTTTGAGATAAATTTATTAAATTTGGATCCGAATAAACGTATGATTTATTCATAAAATAAATATTATCATAAGATTATAAAATAGAATACATTATGATACACAGAAAATAAAACTCGCTTTTAGAAGATTTATCATTGTGACATATGTGCTCTATTTGCATGTGAAATTGACTTGATTTTGATTTCAAGTCAGTTTGCTAGATCAAGTGGGAAAATATTAGGAATTTTAAATACAAAACAATGCATTCAAAATCAAATTAATGAAAAAATCATAACCAAAAGAGATTAAATGTGATAAAAAATGAAAGAATTTTGAATTGGATTGCATTTAGCTGGATTTGATGGTCCGTTTAAATCTCTACACAATTAATCTTGTTTTTTCATTTTGAATGTTTAATTCACTTCTAATAATATTTAGCAATAATTTAGGATGGCAATTATAGGGTTTTAACGGCTATTTAATGGTTGAAAGCATATATAAACCCCCTCCTAGTGCATTGTGTGTCTAAATCTAAAATTTTTAACTCAACATAATCTATTGAGTGAAATAGAAAGTTTGTACACATCCCAAGAATTATTTTAGTGATTTTACATTTGTTAGAGGTGAAAAATAAGAGTATAGTCAGAGGTAACCTTTAATTTTTTCTTCTCTTCCGCTTTATTTTGGTTTATTTTTTATATTAGAAATATGCATTAGATTTGCCATGCATACCAACAATTTGGTGTATATTAAAATTTATGGATATTATTATCTAGTTTTGTTTTGGTCATTATTAATTTTGGAGGCCAAAATTAAACGTAATAGAACTTGAATTATTAAAGCAAATGAGAAAAAATTAACAATTTGTTATAAAATAATCTCTTGAATCATAACACAAGTTTTAATCAAATTGGACATTGAAGTGCTTTTACATTATTTTTAGATTATAACACAAAAATTTGGTGCAGGCCTTTTTTGGGTTACAACACTTTTTTTTTTTTTGGAATTATTTTGCTGTACGTTCATAATCACAACAAAAAATCAGTTACTTTGTAAAAAACCAAATAATAATGTGGTTTTGGTTTGATTATTTTTTTCATAAATTTAGTTAATCAAAAATTGAAATGAATTAACTAAATATCAAATACTCGTCATTATTCATGCTACCCCCTTATCATTTTATTACATCCCAAGCATTTATGTCATTCTCTATTTAACTTTTTGATTGAAAAAAAAAAAGAAAAATCAAATTAAAATTTAAACACAAATTAATCACATTTTTTCCACACTTCTCAAAAAATATAAAAAATTATATAAATATTTTAATTTCTAACTATTTATATTTATACAATTCCAAATTGATGGAGTTGCTAATAACTTGGAATTGTATGAACTTCACTTCACTTCATTGCCACCTCCTCCACCATGAACACTTATGACCCGAGCCTAACCTAATAGATTACTCGTGCCCTTACCCTAACATAACATTAACACTTTTTAAAATGTAAGGGCTTTTTATCTAAGTAATGTATTTTTTAATTAAAATTATTTAAATAACATTATTGTTTTCTAAAAATAGTGATATCGCTCTCCAAACACGATATCACTATTTTTCCCATTTTTTTTAAAAAAATTAATGACACGTTTCAAGATCGCTATACTATTTCGAAGAGGTGGATCTTGAAACACCCCGACAACAGTGGACTGCCCTGACATCAGTGTCCCAATTTCCCACTTTCAATGGCCTTTCCTGGAAATATCCCCAACTGGGTTTTGTTCATTTTGTAGAATATCTCATCAAATTTGAAGGATGTTAGGGAAAGAAGATAAGGATTGTCTCTCAAATGGCATTGCAATCTCCAGATCTAGTGTGGAGGAATGGCCTAAGGCCGGTTCAGATGATCATGGGGTTTGGCCTCATCCTCCCACCCCTAGGGGAAGGACTGGGTTAACACAGACAGTAAAGATCCCGAAAGAGTTTGAGTTCAAGAGGGAGAAATTGGGTTTTTATTGGTGCGTATTTCGGCAGTGATGCAGGCTGGAGATGGCCTTTTGTTGGTGCATTTCAAGAGCCGGCTCTTGAAAATAGTGTCGTACTCTTAAATCGCGGTATTGATGTTGTGGTAATAAATCGTGGCATTATCATTTTTTTTTAAATGGTGTAAATAGATGATATTATTGTTTTTTAAATATAAAGAATTATGTTATTTAAATAATTTTAGTAAAAAAAAGTATTATTTTGGTAAAAAGTCCAAAAAGTAAGGTGCAAAAAAGTAATTTCATTTATTTAATATATTCTTTTGATAAGTATTTTTCTCTCTCCGTTGGTAAAACCAACTCGAGAAGAGAGAATAGGGAATTGAGCGTCGACGATCGACAGGTTTTCGTGTTCCCATTTCTCTCCTCTCCATCGTCTTCCTCTCATACGAAAACCCTAACATTAATTAATTTGTTTGTCTCAGTTTTGGATTGGATTAGAGATCATGGGAAAAGAAAGTGCTATGGAAATCGACAATCCAAATTCAGTTTCTGATCAGAATCAGATCAGCCCTAAATTTTCTGTTAGTGGTATGCTGTAAATTGCAATGCCCAATTTCGTGTTTTTTACTTTCCCATTAAAATTTCAATTTTTCCATTCCAACAGTGTTGCAGCTCTTGAAATCTGCCCAGATGCAACATGGATTACGCCATGGTGATTACACCCGTTATAGGTCTCTCTCTCTCTCTCTCTCTCTAAATCAAGCTTTCTAGTAAATCTGAATTTTGGGGTTTGCAGGAGATATTGCACTGCCCGATTGAGGAGGTTGTATAAATCTTTAAAGTTCACTCATGGCCGTGGTAAATACACTCGAAGGGCCATCACTGAGTCCACTGTCACTGAAGCCAGGTTTGTCCCTACTTTTACATTTGATAACTCATGGTCTTCAGCTTTTTGCCTGCATTCAGCTGTGTCCACCTAATTTTGTTTTGCTTCTTCAAATTCAACTTTTTGATCTGTTGGATGGTAAGGGTAATTTTGGGGCTTTTAATGTTACAATCATGGTTATGATAAGGCTGGTTGTCTAATTATTCTCAAACTCTTGGTAATGACTCGCGGATATTTCTACAAATGTGGGTCTGTGTCAGACAGTCTTTGGACATGATGCTACACTTTTTAATGCCAAAAAATGTACATTTTTGTTAATAACTTTCCCGTGCTGTCCTGTGTCTTTATGTCCGAGCTTTCTTTGATTATGACATAAGGAAGATCCTGTGAGTTTAGACCCAACAAGAAGGTAAACACCCATTTCCCAAATGAGGCATTTATTGTGAAGAAATTTGATACTTTTTTATTTTTTGTTTTTTACTTTAATGTGTATTTCTTTCTCTTTTCCACAACACCACATGCACACACAGACAGTATATCCTTTGATGACATGAAATAATGTTTCTCAATCATATGGCACAATTAAGAAAGTTTAGTAATTGGTTAAATCCCTGAAACTGTTACATAGAAGTTTGTTGATATATTTTTCTAATAAAAAAATGATTTCAATTCTTGAGTAATTCAAACAACTTTTGCCAATCATGTTGGCTGCTTATTCTTGGTAACTTGATGATTTGATGGGAGTCCAAATTCACTTCATTGTTTACAATTTGGAGGCTTGGTATTTTCATCATTTTAGTCACCCTATATGAGAAATTGGAGGGTATTATACTCTAAATGGTTTTGAACTATATCTTCCTCGATGTCTTTTCCGTATTTCCTGTGTGACCTTCACATTGAATTCACTTGTGTATTGGGGAAGACTGATAACCTATTATCATCTTACATATCATAATGACCACATCTTTCTTGTTGTTTTTATTTTTTTTTGTTTCTGGTGGGGGGTCGCATAATTTACCTCTTTGTGATGATAATACAGACATTGTCATTTATCTCTTCAGATTTGTATTCACAGAGCAATACTTTCTTCCGTGTTCATATGTAGCTTCTTTCTCTGTGTGCCCTGGTTGGTTTCTTTTTTCTCCCGGGGGGGTGAAGATCATGGCAGCCTTGATATTACTAGAATTAACAGAGCATGGTTATCCTTTATTTAGTATGCTTATTAATAGTCAAATTGATAACTCTTTTTTGTGAGGTGGTCAACATAGGTTTTTGCATCTGGTGCTTTATACAGCAGAAAGGGCCTGGAGTCATGCCATGGAGAAGAGACAACTTCCAGATGGACCAAATGCACGGCAACGCATCTATTTGATTGGAAGGCTGAGGAAGGCAGTTAAATGGGCCACTCTTTTCTCACAATTATGTGCAAGCAAGGGAGATTCCAGAACATCGCTAGAAGCTGAGGTCTGTTGAGGACTGTTCTTTTGAGCTATTTATGACTTAAGTCACACGCCAATAGTTAATATGATCCTTTGTGCATTTATTATAGAGATATACAATTGTACATTCCCTTTTAATGTAGGAGTTATAACAGAAATTGCTCTTGTATATGTAATTCACTTGTTTGGAGCAATTTAGGCATTTTGGATTTTAATCTAAACTCTTAAAATGCATTTCATTTTTCATATATCAACCTGTCATTGAGTTTTTCCAGGTCTATTTTATACAATCATGACTGCAGAAATCAATTGTAAGAAACTGGATGCTTGCTTAAATGCACCACTAGTTTCACTAAGTGATTACGAGTGTGAAGAATGGTTTGTGGCGGCTTAGAGTCTTTTTCTGTAGAAAATTGGGGGGGTGGCAAAACATGCTATTGTTGCTAAGATTAGGCAGTGTTGGATCTAGAAACTTGTTTTTGTGGGGACAATATGCATGCATACACAAAAAGTATGCCATGTAAGACATGCTCATGTTTGTTGATGTGCATAATATAATAACCCCAATTAGAGAGTAATAATATATTCTACGTGCGTAACACAAGTAATACCTAAAAATTTTAATAACATTATTTTACAAAAGTCAAGTATTTTTTTGTGGTTCTTGATTAAAATGAATGTGTTAACTTTTTACTTCTGAAATTAATTTGGTAATCACACATGTATTTCATCGGTCTAAATATTGTGGCGGATAATTGAAGATACGGAGATGTAGGAAATGTAAGAGCCAACAGAGTCCCAGAGGAATTTCAAAATTTTGAGTGGGGGTAATTCTGCCCACAAATATACACCCAGTTCTGCCACGGATAAAGTAGAGGTATTTGCAGGATTTTAGTTATCATCAATGATGAGAATTTGAGTGGATTTCTGAAATATTGAGGAAGTTTTGGAAGTAAAGTTAAAGTCTATGGTCATTTTAGCCTCAACAGTCAAGGAGTGATGGAATGATTCTTCTGTCTCTCAAAAATAATAGATTTAGAAGCCATTGGAGCACCAGTGGTTTCTTGATCAATTTGAACTCTGTGAGAAGCCATTGGAGCACTGTCCATTGGAAGATTGGGGGAAGGCTGTGGCCACCATTGGTTTGAGAAAATCACAGGGGGATTGTCATTCAATGCAGCGTTAAGATTGTGTGACCGTGTAAGCTTGTAAGAGGTTGAGTCTTTGGAACTCTCAGTTGTTGCATTTTTTAGGTCCTTGACCTCCATGCAGCTGCATCTTATGCAATGAGGCATGCTGGCCAATTCTAGAATAATGGTGTAGATGGGCGAGTGCAACATTTGGGTGCAAAACACCCTCATGCAGCTTTTCCTTGTGCATTTCTTTTTCAAGTCTTTGAACTAGTATGGAGAGCATCTCAGTTCAAGATGGTAAATTGATCTATGGTTTTGCTGGGGCAAGAGGAAATGTAGTTGCTCCTGAAATGTTATGGTTCTTTCCTTTTGAACTTTGGGAAAGAGGATTTCTTCCAGTTGCGGAAACAAAGAGGATATTCAGGTTATTGACAAGCTCAACATGGTTAGCATGGATTCCTTTCCCGTTGGCAATCAGAGAGAAATTGGATTGAAGGAAAGAGGTTTGCTTCCAGTTGGGGAAACAAAGAGGATATTTAGGTAATTGACAAACTCAACATAGTTAGTATGGAATCCTTTTCTTTGGTAATTGAGAGAGGAATTATGGTGGAAGAGAATCAGGGTAGCACAAAAAACATCTTCAGTGTTTGTAAACAAGTTTTTCCAAGCCAGGCAGATCTCTTACAGGATTTTGAAGATGACATGGGAGTTGTGAAAATGGGGATTCATTGATTTCTTATGGCAAGGAAGAAGTGAATAGTCTTTAAGGGAACCCTTGAGAGAAGCTCAGTTGAAAGGGATGAAAGGAGGCTATGGCTAGGAAAAATAGTTTTGGCTATATGTAGAAGTTCATTTTATCTGCAGTGGCCTTGGATTGGCTGTTGATGAGCAAGATGAGAGGATTTGATGTAGTCTTGAAGAATTACGTATGAAAAGGATCGTGAATAATGTGGGACAAAATTAAGACTTTAAAGGAGCAAGTATAAAGATACAAAGAGACTAGAGTGGTGTCACATTGGAGTGAAAGGAAAGATGGCTAGAAATAAGATGAATGGAAAAAGAAAAAATGGAATTAACAGAATCCTAATGGAGATCCTTGCATTTTCAGGGGTAGGGTGGGGTTTGGGGAAGGAGGTGTTCTTGAAAGCAAATTCATTGAAACCAAAAACTAAAGGAATACCAATAGGGTGCTGAAATAGAGACAACACTGTAAAAGAATCTACAAAAACAGCCAGAGCTATGTTCCTTTGGGATATTTGGGGGATGAATGATCTTAGGAATGGGTAATGCTGTAGACACCTGTTTGTAGTTGATTTAGTATTTAGAGTATTTGGGGATATTTGTTTTTGGGGAAACTTTTGTTATTTGAGATTTATTTGTTTCTATTAGTTTAAAAATCAAGATTTGTTATGTTCTATTGTTTTGGGGCTTTGCTTATATATTTAGACGTGGTTTTGTTATATTCGAGAAGCTCATGAGCTTTTGATTAGTGAATTGAAATTTGGTTTGGGTTTTGGGATTTCATATTGTTACCTCTCTTTCTCTGGTTTGTATTTCTTTCCTCCCTGTGAATTTCTGTTCCCTGATTTCTCCATCTAGCTCTCAGTTTTTCTTCTTTTTCTTCTTACCTACTGATTATTACATAATTGGGTTTCAGAGCCTAATCTTTAACCTGTCTCCCCCACCATTGCCTTAACCAGCAGTTCCACCATCATCGTCCTTTATAAGGGTGAAAAAGGAAAATAATAGCCGCAACAGGTCAGATAAAATTCTTAGTTTCAACCACAGTTTTAGAGCCAATCACTAGTGAAACCTTTTGAGGCCTTTTCTGGTTGCTGCGCGTTGCTGATGTACATTCTATGCTACACAATTTGCATCTTGAGAAAGGAGTGGCCTTAATTGCGGATTCTCTGAGAGCGAACCTTTCAGCGTTTTGAAGCTGCTGCATATGCCAATCACCTTCTCAGAAGCTGATCTGCAAAATCTCACAGATCTGCCATCAAACACCAACAGCTGATTTCCCAGCATCATCCGTAGTCTTTCTGGAGTTACATTGTATGCTAAAGATTAGAATATTGAGTTTTGTTGGTTTCATGTCTGATCAGAGTTGTAATGGAACTTTAATGATGAACTTTGGACGTATCGACAATTTTTCCTTTGTTGAGGAAAATCTCCAAACAGGGGATATAAAGGCCTAATTCATGGTTTTGACATTAATTAATATTTTCCCCCCTCCTTTCTGTTCCTCTCCCTTTAGGTGATATCTCCTGTTCTTGTTTAGTCTCCTGCTTTCCTTCTCCTTCCTTTTCTAACAAGTGTTTGATATACTGCATGACATGATAGCAGAATTTAGGATTAGTTTCTGTGAGGTCGTTTGTTTTAGGATGGGCCTGAAACCATAGTCTTATTTCCTCGTGATGTTTGGTGTGGTTCTCTTCCCTTTTAAGGATCATTTGCTTGATTTCTTGTCATTGGGAGAGATAGAGGCTTTGGTTTGTTTAGTTCATCTCTGGCCCTCCAAGGGGGTCGTGGACATTAGAATGTTGAGTTATATTATAAACTGTGCTAATGATTGGGTGCAAGAGTTTTTTTAATTTTTTTCAGTGGTTCTTGTCACCCATGGGAGGTATGATGTGGTAGTATAGAAGGGCAATATGTTGGGTTATTTTGTGTTAAAAATTGTTAGATTGGAATGATAGGAAAAGGGAGGAGCAATTTTCCTTGGAAAGCAATGCTGGAGATTTCGTTGCGTTCTACAGTACTCTTTCGTGCCTGTGGGATGCAGTTTAGGGTGGGATTTTACGCAACATAATCTTGAAGGCTTTTTTTTTTTTTTTTTTTTTTTTATAAATGGTGAATGGATGCCCTGAGCAGAGGAGAGAATGCAATGGAGGATATTTGTTTGTTCATTCCTCGCCTTATATAGGAATTAGCACTTTTGTTACTTGTATAAAGTGAATTTGAAAGGGTAGAGGCTCCCTTGTCCTTTTCCATTTGTGTCTTAAATCTCTTCTTTTGGTTCCCATGTTATCTTTGGGCTGTGATGTAGATATGACCAATTTGTAGTCTGTTGCTAGAAGATGAGGTTTTACAGTTGCACTTCCTCAGTGCTCTTCTAATTTTGTAAGTGTAGTTCATACTTCTATAGTAGCTGCAGTAATTCAAAGCATAGGGCTTCCTTCTATTTTTTTCTTATTTGTTTTATTACTTTTTTTTCTTCAAATTGGAACTAATTGAGTTTTTGTTTCTAATTTTCAGGCTTATGCCTCTTACATGAAAGGGACTTTGTTGTTTGAGCAAGATAAGAACTGGGAGGCTGCATTGATGAATTTCAAGAGTGCTAGGTGCGCTAGTCTTTTTATAAGAGAAATTTGTATAGGCTACAGAATGTAATTAACTGCAGAATATATTGGCTATAAAGTGTGAAGGGCCATTTCCTTGTACACTAAATTTTCCCCATTAATATTTAGTTTGAGCTTTTGTTATGTTGTTAAACTCTTGCAAATTAATCATTGTATCAGTTGAGAAAGCTTTCCACGAGGTCTATGTTGCAGCTATTACTGATATGTGATTTAGTTCCTTGTTGAGTTCACTTTGCTGATTGCTAACTAGGCTAACATGATAGGGCTGTTTATGAGCAACTTGGAAAATATGGGGACTTGGAGAACCAGGTCTTGTGCCGTGAGCGTGTGGAGGAGCTAGAACCAAGCATCCGATATTGCTTACACAAAATTGGTGAAAGCAATTTGCCAGCCTCTGAACTTTTACAAATTGGCGAAATGGAAGGCCCTGCAATGGACCTCTTTAAAGCAAAATTGGAGGTTAGTCTATTTAAAGACTTGTGAATTGATTTTATCAACTCTAGTGTTCCACAGAATTGTTATTCCTATGTTTCCTAGCTTACAATATTCCTTGAAGTTTCTTGATATATGACGATAATATAAAGGTATTTTTCTTTTTGGATATGCCAAAAAAGAAAAGAAAAAAAAAACCTAAAATGTATTCATTCGATGCATTTCTACTACTTAAAAAGGAAACCATAAGAGTGTGGCAAATCTTCAAAAAGTACTGTATCAAAAATATCATAAAATATGCCTGCTACTTTGGAATGTGAGAACCCTTGTTCCATGCTTAACAATTGTGATTTTGATTTCTTTCCAAATTCTCCCCTTGGGTCTCCCTCCCCAACAAAAAAACTCAGTCCAGAAATTACGGAAACAAGAGAGAGTAAACTAGCCGAGAAGTAGCTACTAGGATTGAAGAACAGATTTGTGAACCATGTAAAACCCTTGTAATAATCTATCAAAGTTCTCTATTTCTTGGTTTCTAAGCACAAACCAACACAGAATTTCCATGTTAGATGGCTGTGTGTGTGTGTACACATGCTTAGTTTACAGGCTCTAAATTAGCAGTTTCTTACTACTACTTTTGCTTTATTTATTTATTTATTTTTTAATTTTGCTCAATTCTTCTACACCCATGCAGGCTGTTATGGCTGAGGCAAGAACTCAACAGGCTGCATCTATGACACAGTTTTACTGGCTGGGTCATAGGTTTCCAATATCTAATGCAAAGACTAGGATCTCCATTTTGAAAGGTCAGTAATTCTTCTCCACATTTACTTATTGATGCCTCTCTCAAATTTCACAATGGCTATGCTGATTCAGACACTTGCAAGTAACTTTAAACTTGTCTATAGTTCTGTAGCCATAACCACAGAGATTAGCTCGTAGAATTCATTGAGGAAGAAGATTAGATAACTGTCACCAGGAGCTTTGTTCTAATCTCATTTGAAGCAGACTTTTTTTTCCCTAACTTGCTTGAAGTGGGCTATGAAGCAAACTTTTTTCCCCTAACTTGTTCGAAGTGGGCTATGCAATGCAATTCATTGTATCATTGGAGGTGTAGCTTTGGCATGGGATGCTCAGGTGCCCAATATGGCAATTAAGTTGATCATGAGTGTAGTGCATAATGGCTTGCATGAGGTTTGTACGTCTGTGGCTGCTATGGTACAGAATTAGCTATGTCCCACTCATGCTGATTTTAGGTTTATTTGGTGTATTTCTTTGCACTACTAGATGGTATATACACATTACAGATGGCCGGTAGGTGCATGACCTGCCAATGTGACTTGAACCTAATGTGAAATTAGCGGGTTTGAGTTTGCCTTATCTGTGCCCTGGTCCAAAAGAGATTGACCTGTTATCAACAAAAATAATTGTGTATGATAGCAGCTTGTTGACCTACTAGCCTGAAACTAACTTGCTAATGATGGGGAAGTTGATTTAATACCATTTATATTGCACACGGTTCATATCTTTTTTTTTTTCTGATTTTTGACCTATCAACTAACAAAAAATAATGATCTAAATTGAATATATATATATATATATATATATATATATATATATATATATATATAGTAAAGTTATAGAATTGAAAAAATTATTCAAAAAAGTAAAATAGATGCATAATAATGATAATCATCACATTAGAAAATAAAGATTAAGGATTAAAGAGTTGACTATTATCCAATGTTTTATTTCTACCATGCAACTCAAGCACATTCCCTACTATATCTACTACCTAGTTTACATGTGTGTGTTCTTTTGGGTTGTACGAAAAATGAGTACATGAGGGTAGGATTCTAGTTTTTGGCACGTTTAATTAAATGGGTGAAGTTAGGGTTACACAAATAGCTATTATACCACTATATGAACCTGGCATGAATTTGACACGATAGCATGAATTAAACCCCTAGTACACATAACTTGCATGCATGTAACAAGATCTCTCTTTACAGAATTTCTTCTATGAGCCTTGGTGTTTGTAGTACAAGAACAGGGTTGGGATTGTTCCGATTTTTTGAATTAGAAAGGGCAGTTTGAGCCCTAATTTTCTGATTCATCTTGATTTCATCTTCCTAACTAATTGATTGCACATAAATATAGACGAAGCATCGATATTTCAAATCACACAGGCTCCTCTGGTCAAAACTGCAAAATTTTCCCTTGCATTCCATACTTCCCTCTAATCTACCATTTGAAAATTTCATTTATGTGGGATGTCTATGATAGAGGCAGGACAAAAGCCATTTTGTAAATGCATCCTCATTCCACATGCCACTTAACTTGCTTATTTCATGAGGAACTGGTGTTCATCATGTATTGGACTTTCAAATAAAGCATAAGGTAGCATATGAAATGATTTTGGCCTTATTTTCTTGTTCTAATGTTGATCAGCTCAGGAGCTAGAGAAAGATTTACTTGGCACAACAGCAGATTCAGTTCCAGCAGAGAAGAGACTAGTCTTGTTTGACAAAATTTTTGCTGCATATCATGAAGCCAGGAGTTGCATCCGTAATGACCTGGTATGAAGCATTGGCTTTTAGATCTGAACCGTGTATCTATTGCTTTTTCTTCTTCATTAGTTAATCCCTTTTCTTTGACCTTTTGCGTGAAATTAACGATGACATAATCTTCATATATTGGAGCATTTATTGTACCTGTATGGTATGTAAATTTGTTGTAGGCCTATCTATGTCTTCTGACCCTGCTGATATTAGGTAACTGCTGGTAGTGCTGAAAATGTCAAAGACGATTTAAATGGTCTTGATAAAGCTATTAGTGCTGTCTTGGGACAAAGGACCATCGAGCGAAACCAATTGTTGGTCAGCATCGCCAAAAGTAAACTCACCAAGCACCGTGATGAGAAAAGTGAGAAATCCACAAGGCCTGAAGAGCTTGTTCGCTTGTATGATCTTTTATTACAGGTGAAAAGACATCTATCATTAGTGGTTTGCATGCATTCGACACCTAAGATGCTTTGCATTGTTGAACTGTTCTTTAAATTTTACTGCTGGCTTGATTAATGATTTTCATTGTTTACAGAATACAGCTGATCTTTCCGATTTAGTTAGCTCTGGGAGGGATAGAAAACCGGAAGAAATGGCATTTGCTGAAGAGTGTGCTGTCAAAAGTTTGGCCTTCCGAGCACAGAGGTTTGGCCTTCTCTTGTTCTGGAAGTTGCTTCTTTTACTTACGCATATCTTCTAATCTGTTTTAACTCTTGCTAATGGGTTTCATTTTGGTTAGTGTTTTTTGAAACTAACACCGTAATTGATAACATTTTGATTGATTAAACTCGTAAAAACATCCCAAATAATTCCACTGACTTTTTATCTAGAATTTGTCTATTATTTAATATTGCAGGTCCTGGTCAATAGGCAAAGACCACCTCCAATTTCTTATCTTTGTTTATTGTGGGCTCTGGCTCTTCTGCATGTGTTTCTTTTTTGAACTCTAAAATTTTCAGTATAGTCCTAGTGCAAATTGAATTTTTAGGTTAGCTATTGAGGGGTGTGCCAATGCAAGTAAAATAGGATCTCCTTTTGAAACTTGATAGTGCTTGAGCCAGCTAATAAATGAAGAATTCAATGATGTGCTCAAAAGGCATCTATGGCATAGATATCACTCATGCACTCTCGCCACTACACAGCATCTGGTAGATTAAGGCACCATATCTCATTTGAGTACTTTAGTCTGAACCATCTCACCTGCTAAAAGTGGGGCAGATCTTTGATATAATGTTTGAATTTAAGAAATGTTTTTCTTTTAATTGCAGCCGACTACCTGTTGGTATCTGACTAGGTGATCTTATGCTATCAATTGAGTATGTCATGGTTCATCATCTTGGTGTTTCTTCAAAGGAAGGATCAGAATGATTTGGGGACACCTGTGATGGGGATTCTTTTGGGGGATGACAATGGCTTAATGGCCTATTCTTGGACATTCATGTACTGGTTCATACCAACCCCCTACCCACTAAAAATTCAACCCACTCAACTCAGCTAAAGCCTTGATTCCAAACTATTTGATGTTTGGATATGTGAATATATTCATTACGTATTATAGATATTTGATATGAATGTTGGATGGTGTCCAACCCTCCTGTAAATACAACCAAAACTTTAGTAATAAGATAGGCCTAGTCTAAGGTGCAGTTCACCTTATTCTTTATCTACCTGCATCATAGTGAAAATTCGAGTGAAATTTCTGCAACTCTGGTAACAAAATTCTTTTTGTGGACCAGAAAGGTGTTCATATTTCAAAATTGTTGATCTCTTGATTCCAGTCCCACAGCTTCTCCCTCATTGAACTGTTATTGCAGACCACCAATTCCTCCTTATTCCATCATAGCTGATTTACTTGTTTCCCCCTGGTCCCTGCACTTGGATCTGTTCATTTATCCCCCAATTTGTTTTTCCTTTCCAATTTCAACGCACACATACAGGCAGCCATTGCATAAGCACTCATTTTATATGAAGATGTAACACACTAATGTGGATCAATTGTGAAACAATAATAGCATAATTCGTCATTGGAACTAATGCATTGAGCTGCACAATGTGTAACTCTTAGCTCACATTTTCGTTAGTCGATGGTTCAGCTATTCTGCGCGTATCAATTTCACACCCTCATTGATTTACTTATGGCTTGGTATTGTCATGTCAACTCAAGTAGACTTAACTAAGCCTTTATCCCAACTAAGTTGGGGTCAGCTACATGAATCTATTTTTGCAATTATGCAGTGCCCTTTGGTCTAACACTACACCTTGGGGGTGATGTAGGCATCATGGGGGATTCATATTCATGAGGGTTGTGTTTAGTTGCCAACCTAACACAAGCCTACTCCTTTACCAGGTTTGAGGCCGATTGTGATAAAAGATAAAGCACTAGATTCCACATAAGTTGAAGTATGAACAATTTTCAATATTCTAACGAAAGCCCAACTTGGTTTGATATGATAAAATTTTGAACAGGTTTGCTTCTCTTGGAGTTTGAACAATTTTAGTCTTTGTATTATGAAAATACACAGAAAACTTGCTTTATCCATCTTTTGAGAGGGACATTACTTAGCATACATACATATATGCTTTGCTAGATGGATTTGGCACTTCCCCCTCAAGTACCTATGTCCACATCTCACCAAATCGTCGTGGGTACAAATATGGTTGGATAATTTAGGTTTTTCTGGACATGGGTACCAAATAATGATCACAGATGACAACTTTCAGGTGGAGAATAAAGAAGAAGAAAGAGGAGAAGATCACAAAGAAGACAATATGGCTTTGCCATGGTAGATGGCACATTTTGCAGCGACAGCTTCTCTCTCTCATTCATGTTGATGGATGCATGTGAACTTAATAACCTGGCTTCAAATGAAACTAGTGCTTTGTTAGGAACGGAGATATAATGACACGGTTCCAAATAAATGCCTCTTTTCATTTCCTTTTTCTTGCAGAAAGAAGGGCCTTGTGCTCTTATTTTAATATCGTCTGATCTGAGAAATTGTGAATTTTTTTTTTGGGCCAAAAATGATAATTCTTATATCTTTTTTTGAAATAATTCTAAACAAATAAATTATACCCAAACTTATGACATGCAAAATAAAATTATTTCTCTAACGTGTACCCCAACTTGTATACAAATTTTCATCAGCTTCCCTGTATCCTGATATTTGAGTGCACAAGTCAGACCTTTAGACAGTTATCTGTATTTGACACTGTACAGAACTTCAGGTAACGTAGCATAAAAATCCATGAAAATTAGAAACTAAAAATGAAGTAAATAGGCGATTCAGATCAAACATTTCTCTATATATTTTCTTTGGTATCGAGCTGTTTAATTTTGACATGTTCTTTGTCTAGCATGGAGCACTAGATCTCTTTGGAGTTTGAACTAAATATGTCCTCTTATTGCTTTATGAGTACATGTATCTTAACATTTTATTATTGGTAAATATTTCAAGTTTGTTTTGTAAAGAAGCTTTTTATATAATTTTTTTTTTAATTGTCGTGATGTCAGTGTTCTGGCCTTTGCTTGATAACCAAAATGACTTGTATTTATTTCTGTTATGACAATGTATCATGAAAACAAACTGCATGTGCAATGTTGGTGTAAAGTAGGGCTAGTGTATATTTTGGAGTTGGAAGTAACTGGATGTGTCTCAATGCATTGCAGGTGCTTCTATCTTGCAAAATCCTACAGCAATGCAGGAAAGAGGGTAGAAGCTTATGCGTTATACTCCCGTGCTTGCTCTCTTGCTGATGATGCCCTACAAAAGCTTCAGAATGCAGCTACTGATGATCAGGTGATTCTTTTGAATAGGGTTTCTATGGTCATGAGCATTAGTCAATTAGTGAAAATCTTGCACTAATTTTTACCTCTTTTGATTTTTAACAGTTGCTGACCAAGGAGTTGAAGATTTTACATGAGGATTGCAGGTCCAATAGTTGTATAGAGCATGCAAGAGGCATAATTGAAGAGCAGAAAGCTCCAGAGAATCTTTCCCAAAAGATCTCAACCATATCACTAAGTGAAGCTGAAAAGAAGGTATTTAGCATCCTTGACTATGGTTTTTGCTTGCATGAAAATAAACTGATCATTCTTAACAAAATTATAGATAAATATAATTACTATTTTCCCACAAAATCAGAGTGAGATCTTATATCTGTTTCTTCTTTGCTTGACACAGTTTCAGAGTTAGCCTCAAAGCTCTTAGGGGCTTTAAAATAGAAAATGTTAAAAATTGGTTGTTGTGATGTTATGTATTGTGGTGATTCAGTAGTTGTTGTGCAGTCATGCAATGCCTCTACATAAACGAATCTCTTTCTTTCCCTCTATCAAAGAGGGACTAGTTTCCCTTCTAAAATCACTTTCTTGCAGGTATTCCTTTTGGGTGGTCTCATTTTTATGGTTTTGAAACCATCGTCAGTTCAAACTTATAGAAGATTCTACCTCTCTGAGCCATTATGTTGTGTCTTTTCTCATACAATTGCAAAACATATTCGCAATGTTGTATTTAATTCTTATTGCTGCTATAATTTAACAATAATTGGAACTCATAAATTAAATATTCAGCCACAATTCTTGGAATACCAAATGAGTTATATGAGAACAATCTGATTTTATTTTCATATTTGCAAATGATCATGATTGACAATCCTTCATAGAATATCCGGTTTGCCAGCCCCTGTAGAATGTGAATGTAATGGTATTTGTCATCCCTGATATATCTTTTCTTATTCGCTTTAATTGACATGCTCCCCTGGTTCATCTATGTTTCAGCCTGATAAATTCCTTGTTGAGAAACTTGACATCTATGAATCTGCAGTCGGGGAGCCTAACGTAAAAGGAGTTCCAAAAATTGAGCCTTTTCCACCATCTTTTCAAGCTATTTCCCGGAATCCCATTGTTTTGGACATTGCATTCAACTTAATTGAATTCCCATCCCTTGAGAACAGGATGAAGAAAGATAAGAAGGGCTTCATTAGCAGGCTTTGGCGATGAGTCATGCTTTCTGACATGGTTTTATATTTGCAGAATGAGGATTTTTGTAGCTGTCCTCCATTGACCATATAGTGCTTCCCTTTAGTTTTCAGGATTTTGGGCTTGACATGCATGTTATAGTTGATGTCCTCTGCACATAACTTTGTGTGGTGATTTTAAGACATTGAATTTTACCAGGTCTGCGGGCTTTGGGTGGTGATTTTTAAACATTGAATTTTACCATCCTTGAGCCCAGGAGATACTGCATCATAAGAATCAAGAATATAAATTTTTATGGTCCATTTCGAGCAATGCAAATTGGTTCAAGGCATTCAAAGAAGCGTTTCAGTCTGACATCTTCAGATTGTGGTGTAATGTAGCTTTTCTAACATGGACTTGCTTATGGAAGCTCAAACGGCCTATGACTCTTTTGAGTACTTTGTTTGGATTGCCCGAGGGGATTTCTTTTTAACCAATGTAACAGTGTCTTCCCTGACTCTGGCCAGCTTCTCCCTGTAGTCCAGTACACAGTCTCAGAAGCTGCAACAAGGGCCAAGAAGTCTGGGCTGCCTTTGGGCAAAACAGTGGCAAACTTGAGTTTCTTTGACTCCATTATGGCTGATCGGTTAAAATTCTGGTTTAGCCAAGTGGATGGGGTCTATGGTAGTTCTTCATTTTGTTGGCCTTTATTTTGAAAATCCGGAGAAGCATCAAGCTAGCAAAGCTTCCACGACTTTCTTATGACTTCTTTATTCACCATTCGTGGTCTGATAACTTCACGAGACTGAAAGGGGGAGACAAAGATCGTTAAGTATTAATTGTCACCCAAAAAAAAAAAAACCCTTAGGCAGCAAGCATTATTGGTTCTCATTGAATTTCTGTTGTATGAATTGATGAAGCAAACTCAATGAGTTTCAGTTTAAGTGGTATTTTTTTCTTCTGTAATAGGTTCGGGTTCGAGTCTCACCTATATACCAAAAAAATAATTGATGATGCAAACAATAGTTCATGTTGGCTAATGGAGACCGAGGTTCATTTAACCATGGTGGGTATGTTAAGGTTGATTTAGTTGTTGGTTTTCATAAGAATCAGCTTGTCTTTAATTAACATATATTTTCTTTTATTGTATTTATAATGGTTTCTATTAAAGTAAAAGATTGTTTATAAGCAATATAAAATTTTGTGAGTAAAAACTGAATTTCACCATCAAAAGGATTAAATTTTTTATTATGTTAATACTTGTTTGCAGTGAAAACTTCACTTCACCAAATTTAATTAGAATTTAACCTTAATTTTTTCAAATTAGGCTTAATTATTTTTGTAATCTTAATTGTATATATAGTTTCTGTTTTTTTTTTTTTTTGGGTTGCATGTAATGTTAAGAGAGTGAATTTTGACGCAACGATTAAGTTGTTCTTTTGGTGATCTTAAGGTTACGGGTCTACCTTAAGGTTACGGGTTCGAGACGTGAAAAAAATATAAGGAAAAGACTGTCCACCATTTCTCTAACACCGTATTAAGTTGAGGAGTATTTTATGCACTGAGTGAGTTTATTTAATTTTTTTTTTTTGTATCTGATGTTAGAATTCAATAATTGTACACTATTGACCCTTGTTGTCTTAATTTAAATTTTCAATCTCTACCGTGTTGGGATAATTGAGATCTACAAGAGAGAAGAATAAATCTCTTCATAAAGGTGAAAAGAATTTTCATGATTTGTTGGAAAGAAAATAGATTTATTTTCTCTTTTATCTTGTGGACTGAGTTGATTCAATTCGTCTCATTACTGTCCCATTTTGGTTCTATATTGATAGCATATTTTATAATTTTATAAATTGTTAGTTTTGTTTATTGTGAGAATTAGATAGAATATATATATATATATATATATATATATATATATATATATATATATATATATATATATATATTTTATGGGTGCGGGAGAATTAGAAAGATCCATCCTACTCACTATAAAATGTCTTCTAAATCAAGCCTTGCTCATAAGTGGCACATCCTAAATTCATTTAGACCTACCCTTTTTTCTTTACAAATTGAAAAATTTAAAATCTCCAAAATTCTAATCTATTTTATATGATAGAAATGATGAATCACCAGACTATTCAGGCCGAGCTCTCTCTTCTTCTCAATTTTTTTTTTTTTTTTTTTTTTTTTTTTTACTCAGCTTGATAGATCGATTTATGGTAGATCAATAAATCTCTATCCCCTTTTTCTCTTTATATTTTTATTTTTCAATTGTCAAACTCTGTTCTTGCTCCATCTCAAGAAATGGCCATGATTCCAGAACCGTTGGTTTCTGATTTTTTTTAGAGTAATTGAAATTGATTCTTAATTTTAGTTCTCATTCCACTATTGATTTCAATTTCGATTTCAAATAGTTTTAATTTCAATCAAAATTATAAAACATAAAAAATAAATAATAAAAAGAGGAGAGAAAGATTTTAAACCTAATTTTTGTTTCAAAAAATTGAGCTGCCACGTATTCTCATGAATTATAAAACAATCAAAATTCACATAATTCGCTTATATTTTTACTCCTTTACTTCATGATGGCTCAATTGTATCTCATCTATTATTGAAAATTTGGATCAAACTGAAATTAGATCATTTTGCGCTTACCCATACTCGTTGTTTATCATTTTTTAATAATTGAAAATATAAAATTATAATAAGATTTAATCAATATAATATATATAATTTGTACAATAGAGAAAATATTAGTAATTTAGTGAGAAATTCAGAATAAGAGTATGAGTGAAAGAGATTGAGAACGGAAAGAGAATATAAGAGAGATTGATCTGTTAATATGAGGGAGAATGAAGAAGATAGAGATATATAGAGAGAATGGTCGGGACGTCGTTTTGCCTCGGATACGTGGCTCGTTTACACCACATGGAATTTAGAACTTTTTAATTTAACTCATGTTTTTTTTTTTTCATTTCCTATTCTTTTTTTTAAAAAAAAATGAAAAGAGAAAAAATGGGGAAAACTAGGAGGAGAAAAAAATTGCAACTTTATAAGACATGGGACCGATCCTGGCTGAGTCAGTTCTGGTTTAGTTCCTGGACAGGCCTAAGAACCACAGGCCATTCGGTCGCAGTTTCGAGGTCTTCCAGGGTTGAGTCGGGCCAGTTTTGAAAAAATTTTACTTGAAACTGGCCTGAATTGGTGAACCAGACCGGCTGTGCCAGGCCTAGTCGGGTAAAAAAATTTCACTATTTTTTTTCAAACTCTTTTTTTTTTTATTATTATCTCTTTGCTTTTTAAGCTCACTTTGGTTTTTTTTTTTAAATCAACAAATAAATAGATAAAAAAAATTAGAGACATGAGAAATTTTTAGAGTGATAAAACCAAATTCGGTGTACGTTCACTATCAATTTTTTTATTTGAATTTTCAAATCTACTAATTCAATATAATTATATATTTATATATATTTTTTTATAAGGATGATTTTTTTATTACATATTTATAAAATTTTTCTATACATTAAAAATTTATTCCTCTTCTTTTTCATCATCCGTATCCAAATTATTTTCCATGTATTGCTTCATTTTTTCCACATCATTCTAATTTTTAATGCAAATCAATGGTTCTAAAGTATTGTTCATCAAATTTGTATGTCTTTTTGTTAAAACTCGACCACTTGTATTAGAAAATACTTTTCGTTGGCAATGTGAAAATCGGAGAAATTAGTACATCTTTAACCATTTTATTTAAAATTGGATAATAACATGCATTATTTTTCCACCAATCTAATATATCAAAATGATCGTCATCGTCGCAACCTTCTAAACTATGTGTTTATTGGTATAAAATTAATTCATTTAGTGACTATGATGAAACTTTTTATTTTTTCCTAACATATGTAAATGATTAAATGAAAATGAAAATAAACAAGTTGTTAAACTACTGATACTAATGCTATTCACTATTACCTATATTATTATATATATTTTTTCATATAATGTAGATATGATTTGTAAAGTATGAGATATTTTATTTTAAAAATTGTCGACTAATATATATTTTTGTTGGAAAACTATTTATAAAATAATTTATTAGAGTTTCAACACCTTTAAGTTTTATTCGTGGATCTAATGCACTTGTTACTTTATAATATTTTAAAAATTTTATTTTCATTAATTGAATAATGTCACAAAAGCTATTTTCATTTTCAAATTGGTTAAATAAGAAACAAATTTTATAAAATTTACGTAACATTAAATGAGTTATAGGATAATAAATTTTGGAAAATAAATTTGCACATATATAAAAACTTTACAATAATTGAATTAGTGAATTTACAAAATCAAAAACGATATTATCAATAAAACCATTTTTATAATTATAATTAGCAAATTCAATTAAAACATTTTTAAAAGAAATTATTAATTGTAACATATCATAAGTTGAATTAAATCTAGTGCCATATTTTTATTTAAATCGTTTAAATTTTATATTATGTAAATTACGTAATTCTCTCATTTCTTGTGTTTTTTTAGAAAAATTTCTAATTTGATTAATTAAATTACAAATAGGTTGTAAAACTATTTCCGTCGCTTTTAAACCATTCTTAATACATAAATTTAAACTATGATATATATAACTATTATGAAAAATGTTCAATTTAATATTATTTTGAAGTATTTTTTAAAATATTAATTATACTAATATTATCCGATATATTGTCAAAAGATAAAGAAAAAAATTTTATTATTAATACAATATTCATGAATAATATTCATAATTATTCTAACTATGTGAATACCGGAATATAGATATTTCTAACATTGAAAAGTTAAAATTCTTTTTTGTAAACTTCATGAATCATTAATCGAATGACATATTATTATGATAAAATGTTCTTTTTTAAATTTATTTTTGTAAGTATCCGAAATTAATGAAAATTTATAGTTAGTATTCAAAAAATTTGTAATTAAATCATTTTTTCAAGGTTTGAAATCGTTTTAGTGACCTCCTTCTATCGGTTTTTCTATTACTTTTTTTGTAAACCAGTTATAAATATTTTTGAACATATTTCTTAAAAATTTCACATTTAATTGTACTAATTGGTAACTCTTTATATGATATTCATTATATTTGTTCTATTTTTTTGGCTTCCGTATTATATTTAAATATACTCATAATATTTTCCCCCTTAGTGCCGATTCGTGTTTACTTAGTTTGAGATAATTTATCTGGATGATTTCTTAAAATGTGTATCTTTAATATCCCTACTCCTTAACCTTTTAAAATTTTATATTTTTGATGATAAATTTTATAAATTGCCCTTTACTCATAATTTTTAACAAAATAATCTCATATATTAAAATCATATTTTTTTTAATGTATGTTTGTGTTAAATTGTGTTTTATTAAATTTATTTTTTTAAAAAAGATTATCAATATCTATATATTCCGAAATGTACTATTAAAAAAATGAAAATGGAAGGAGAGGAGATTGTTGAAAAAATTGTGAAAAATGTATTTCGATCATTTTATTTTATTTTTTTTTAAATTTAAGTTTAAATATGTAAAAAAATTAATACGAATGAATTAAATATACAAAAAAGTAAAGTTGCAAAAAAATACAATATTATTGACTTGATGAAAATCATGGTTGTTTATTGCCAAATTTTGAATAATTTAAGTTTTCAATTTTAAATCTTATCAAATTTTGAGGGATATTGTAAATTGTAGATGGTGTGATTAGTAATAAATTATAGGAAGTTGGAAATTGTAAAATATGAGAAGAATGCAAAAATTTGTAGGTTGAAAATGTGTGAGTGTAGAAAATTGTAAGCTAGAGAAAGTTGGAATCAGGTTATAAAGATTTTGAAAGAGTGTAATAGAGAGAATAAGATTATGAGAGAGAGTAAGAGATTTTATTATGTAAAATTTGAAAACAAGTTGTCACCTATTTATAAATTTTTTTTTGACCTTATGCTCTAAAATACCTCTCAAGTTGTTGGGAGAGGTAAAATTGAAAAAATTCAAAACCGGTTCCAATACCCGTTGGAATTGGTGTGCCGATTTTGGGCCCATACAGGGCTGATTCCTATTCCAAAAGTGAGGAACCGGATCAGTTCAGTACTGTAGCCGATCCGGGCCGAAAACCGGCCTAATCCCCTCTTTATTTTTCATCAATGATTTTAAATCCAGATCGGATCGACCAATCAGACCGATTCAACCAGGAATTAGATCACCGACAGGTCCGATTTACCTAGCAAAATCGGATTGTAAATAAACTGGTCAAAACCCGGGTTGAATCGAGACCCGGACAGACCCGGCCAACCCCGGGTTTTTTGTTTTTTTGTGTAAAAATATTGAGGTCCAACCTTGAACCCGGTAGCGCGGAGAGCATTTTGCTTGTGCTGACCGCCAGACCATCGAGTGCTAGTCTCTCATTTTTCTTTTTTATTTTTTAATGTTATTCTTTTTTTATTTCAATTTTTATTTAAATTAAATTTTGATATATTTAATTTTATTATTTAAATTAAGTTTTAATATATCTGATATTTATATTAAATGATATGATATTTAAATAAATGAATTATATTTTATTAATATTTTATATTTTAAACATGATATAAATATATGGTTATATATATAAAATTTTAAATTATTAATATATTATAATTTAAATTTGTTTATGGTATCGATGATCAAACCACCGTTGACTCACGGGGCCGATTCGTGCTCTACTGTTTTATACTTTATATACGGTCGCGTCCTCGACTCGGGTCTTGACCGACTCCCAAAGAAAGCTCCCTGGAAAAACCCTAGAAACCCCAAAACCTACGTCAAATTCTTCAAAATCCCTTTCACGAATCCCTGCCTCTATCAGTCTCTCCCTCTCTCTTTCTTCTCTCCAGAAGTCCAGATCTGCTCTTCTCTGCTAGATCGCATATTGGTGTTGAAATTGTTCTCTCTCTCTCTCTCTTTGAGGTACCTTCTGCTTCTTCTACTTGTTCTTTTTCGTTCTTGAGCTTTGTTTTTTCCCTTTTCTTTTGATGAATTGCAGACGATCTCCATATTTTATGCTCTTTTCCTATCAGCGTATTGCATATATTTATGTGGCGAACAAGCTTTGAGACTGTATAATTAGGGCTTTTGTGTGTTTGAAAAACGGAGTTATTCCTGTCTTGTTTAAAATGATTCTTGAGTGCTTTGCCTACGATCAGTTGACTATGGCAACACGGATTTTAAAAATTTAGGGTTTGTGTCTTTGTCGGTGGGTGACTTCGGATTCTTTGCCGACATTTATTTTCTATACTTGCTGGATTCCTCTTGACACTTTAATTTAACTCAATTTTTTTTTGACATTTTAACGTAAAAAATCTAGTTAAGTTGGTATAATGTGCTAATTCATACTTTGTAGTTATAGTATGCTGTGTCTTTTGCTATTATTTTCAAATTCTGCTTGTTTTGTTGTGTCCATGCTTCTTAGAGTCTAACCGATTTCATATATTCCTTGAAAAGGATATCCTTGAAGTTTTTTCGATTGTTACTTCAGTAGTTCATATTTCCTATGCCTTCATATTATTTGATCAATCATGTTTTGTTTGCACATCTAACTTGATGAACTCGAGTCACATACAGTTGATTGGTATTGCATGGCTAATGCATTTCTTTCGTGGTTGTCTTTACGTTACAGGCTTTGTTATTTGTGACCAATCTGCTCAAGTGGTTGTGTTTTGTGTAAATGGCAACTTCTTTGGACATGTCGCTTGATGATATTATAAAGAGCAGGAATAAGAGTGATAGAGCTAGAGGACGAGGCAGAGCCCTGCGTGGCCGAGGGGCTGGGGCAGGGGGCTCTTTTGGTGGACAAAGAGCACGTGGAGGAGCTGTCCGCAGAGGCCCTTTAAGGGTTGATACTCGTCCATCAACTTTTGCTATTGCCAAGGCAAGCTCAATTCGAAACTATGGATGTCTTATGCATAAATCTGAGATCCTAGATATGCTTTAGAAACTGAATCAGGACGATTTACTATTCCTGCTCTAGAAACTCAACATGGGAGGATCCGATGATCTTTTTTTACTACATGGAGAAGCTCACCTGGCTCCACCTTTAAAGCATTATGACCTTCCAGTTCATGAACTCCAGGGTTGATCCATGCTTTATTATTGTGTGGTTGTTTTGAGGGGATTTCACCAAGAGTCAATGATCCACACAGAGGTTCTTGGGTGGCTGCATTCAGCTATAATGCTATATCATGGCCGTTTTTTCTAGGGAACTTCTTTATTTGATATCCAAACTGGAGTTTTCTCTGGTAGCGTTGCATCAATTAGCAGTTACTGGGGTTGAATTCTTCATAGCTATCTATATTCCATTTTTAATTAGATCACTTAATCTGATAACTGGTTTAAACGGGAAGGTCATGATTGGATGCTCTTTCTATATGTGGAATTCCTTCGGTGGAAGAATTACAGTTGCTAAGCTAGTTCATGGCCTTTTTTGCAATGGAATTCACTTATTAGCCTCCGGAATTGGAACTGGAACTCTCACCTATATCAAAGCGCCAGTTGCATGCAGTGGGCCAAATCCTGTACTCCCATCTAACACATTCATACAATAAAGCTTGGCTCCCCTTGACCTTTACTTATCCTGTTCTTCTATTAGCACTTTTACAGTACTCAACTTTGGGCTGTTAGTGTTTGATTGTATGATGTAGGTGTTTTTGGTTAATTTCTGTTCTACTATTGAAGCACGGAGATCTCTCTTTCATTATAATTAGCTGACATGTTATTTTCGGGATCTGGCGTATTTTGCATGTTGCACTCAGTCTATTCGCCGAGCCAAGAATTTTCCATTGCAGCATGATTTGTTTGAAGAAAGTCTTCGAGCTGCTGGCATAACAGGGGTTCAAACTGGCACAAAATTATATGTTTCTAATTTGGACTATGGAGTAACAAATGAAGATATAAGGGTACAGCCTGAGTCATTGCCTAGTCATCTGATCCGTACGCTTTGTTGTTGAAGATCTATTTGAAGTTTTATTCACAATTTACTTGTAAATCAGGAGCTTTTCTCTGAGATTGGAGAATTGAAGAGACATGCGGTTCATTATGACAAGAATGGTCGTCCAAGTGTAAGTGTTACTTCTTTGCAGCCATCATCCATCCACAATGCTTTTTGTTATTGAATACCATTTCTCTATGATACCTTATCTATGTTATGAGGTTTCTGGTATTTGCAAGGTTTTATGCAGTTGCATTCTTCTTTCGGGTGTTGAAGGATGATTCAGACATGTTTTGCATGTTTAATACTAAGATTTTGCAGCAGAAACAAACTTGAAACTAGAATTGTTTGCTTTGCTGCTTATGTGGTCTGCTATTAAATTGAGTGATGTATAAGTTTGTTTGATGTTAATTTAGTTCTTCGAACAATTTATGTTAAATATCTACAACTTTTATCAGTAATAAAGGGTATAATGGTAGTAAAATTATAATTTCACTACCCATTTAATTTAGTTCCTGTACTGGTATTTGTTTGCTAAGTGTCAAAGATTTTCTTTAATCAGCCGTTGCAGTGATTGTAAACCTCTTTTTGTAGGGGGTTCATCCATTTTAATTATTTCTTCCCAGTCTCTGACGCACACCAATTATGATATGTAATGTAGTTGCATTGTCAACTGTAGGTTTCTACAACTTGATAAATTCTGTTTTCATCCATTTTTTTCTAAGGCACTCCAGATGCTGGAGGCACTGGAGGTCTTAGAGTGGGTGCCTTCAAAGAGCTTATATTTTGCACCTAGGTAACAAGGCACTAAAATAAATTTATTGAGTATGCTTTGAGGTTTTGTCTTTTCTAATTCCTAATTTTTCCTCATTTTTTAACTTAATTATCTTTCTATTTTTGGTCTAATAATTTTTTCCCCTTTTTTGTGTCCACTTCCTTTGTCTTATTCTTTTTATCTCTCTTGCTTTCCCCTCCATTTCCCCCTCCATCTTATGTTTCTCCTCCTTTCCAGATTTAAATAATAGATGATGTTATGTCTTAGTTCTTTTACTGAAAACTTTGAAGGGCATTGCATTAACAGTTGATCACAATGTTTCTATTGAAAAGGGATATACCATAAATTGTTTTGCTAGTAGTAATGCATATATGCCATTGTATAACTTTTCATTTTGAAGTTCCATGAGTACTTTATATTCTTAATTGATTGAGATTCTTGATTTTATATGGGTTTTTTTTTTTTTTTTTTTTTTTTTTTTTTTTAATTTTTTAAATGCTTTTCTGACCAGCTACTGTGGTCCTTAGTGCCTCTGCCGGTGGGGCATCCTAGTGCCTTAGGGGTTCTCGCACCTTTAACTACACTTTAAACAATATGTAATGGTTACTATGTATATGATAAATTTAATTGTTTGTCTAATTCCTTTTTTTTTTTTTAACATCTTTCTCATATTTCTCTTTCAAATGGCTGATCCCAAATTGGGATTAGGGCTCGGGTTGTTGTTATTGTCTAATTCCTTTTGTTGCTTTTGAGAAGCCTGTTGACAATTAATACATTGTAGCTTCTTATTCTTATCTCATCGGTGCATCTTTCTTGAGATTTTCTGTTGTTGAGAAGTGTTCTCATCTCTGATATTTGATTACAGGGTTCTGCTGAAGTTGTGTTTGCAAGGAGGAGTGATGCATTTGCGGCCCTTAAGAAATATAATAATGTGCAGTTGGATGGGAAGCCCATGAAGATTGAAATCATTGGTGCCAATTCAGAATTACCCGTCTCGGCTCGTGTTAATGTAACTGGAGGAGTGACTGGAAGGAGGAAGAGGACTGTTGTTATGACGTATGTACTGATCATATTCATACAGTTGACCAATTGACTCTTCCTTATTCATTTTAGAGGAATTAGTGGTTGTGTATTGTTCCCTTTTTCTGCTTGCCTGCATTAATGGTCTATTTGAAGGTGGTGTTAATCTTGTCAACTATGTTAAGCCCATTGAAATATTAGAGCTTTGCTGACTGTTAACTTGGGTTTGAGTTTATGGTTCACAGAATGCTTTATTCTTGTTGTAGCCAATCTTCAATGAAAATATTTTATTGTAAAATTGTCCATGTTAGAAAGGACATGGCCACCTTCCTTTGTTGATCACTTGTTAGCATTTAAATCACTTTATTAACCTTTTAAATACTTCTTAGTCATCAGCTTTTGTTTAACTGATTCATGTGAAAATTGAGAATTAATATTTTATGGGATAAGAATGCTATTGACATGTTGATTTTTCAGGCCTGGTTCTGGTCAAACCAGAGGCACTGCTTCTGCTAATCGTGGTTCAGGGTAAGTATACACTCTTATATTTGTTATTCTTTGTGTTTCAATCCTTTTTATATGTGTTTTCTTTTCTTTTAAATTGTTGAGAATTTGAGAGATTTGCCTCTTTCACTTAGTAGAAGAATGAATTTTTTATTATTCCTTTTGTTGTCACTGTTCATGTCTCTGACTGATTAAATGGTGTTTGATATTTCTATGGATTCATTTGCACATCATTAGATGGGTTGTCTTGAGATCTTGCGAGTGCTTTAGTAACATTAAAGATATTTACTCTGATTGTGCAATTATTATTGGGTTTGCGAGATGAGTTAGGGGGTTTGCTTTCCAGATTTGCATGCAGTTAAGGGGTGAAGCTACTGCAACCCGCTTTGTAATTTAACTTTGTGATGGCATTGCCCTTGTGCTTAATTTTTACATAAGCATGAAACTCATTGCTTGTGTTTAACATACATGGGAAGCATGTTCAAATAAGTTTCTGAATTTAAGGACCTGCGAAAGTCAAATGCTGCCTTTGGCTGGCTATGACTTGATACAGGTGCTCAACATTTATTTGGCATATTCAGCATAAAAAAGGGAAAAAAGATTCAGCATAAAAAAATATTCTGAAATTTATTTTATTTTATTATTTTTTTTTCTCCTTCAACCTAGTATCAAATGGGAGATTCACAGTATCTACTTCAATATGAGGTACTTTGGGTTGAGGACGTTGATGTTGAGATTCAATATAAGTATTTGGATTTTTTCTGAACATTAATAGGCTGTACTAATCAAATAAATTCATACAAGCATCAAACTAGTAATCAATTGATATGCTATATATAAACTGTGAACACAAAAATTTAATTATTTTTACCTTAAAAAAACCTGAATTTTTTCATTGCATCCTGCTTCGATGAATTGTTAAATCCTTAATGCCAAATTGCAATTTTAGAATGGAATGTGGTTCTCCTCTTAAGAAGGTTGATGTTAAAAAAAAATTAACTTCAATTAGGTATTCGATAGTTCATAGCCTTATAGGAATCTTTCTTCAATTCTATTACTTGATAGCTAAGCTTTTTAAATTTATTAAAATATGTTAAAAACGTGTTCTCATCTTCTTTTTTGATGCTACTTAACACCTATATTTTTGTTGTGAAGTGGAGTGTGTGTATGTTTTCACTAGCATAGTTTTGTGTGTGTGTGTATTTGTTCCTTTTTTTTCCCCCTTCTTGAGGTGGCACCATATAGTTTTTTTAAACACAAAATAATATGAGATTTTTTTTTTTGGGGGGGGGGGGGAGGATGTACGTGACCTCCTGGAACCCCTTCCCTCCCCCTATGCCTTGCTCCGTCTGTCATGCCTCTATTTTATCATGCTTCACCCTGGAATCTCTATTCGGTTTAGCTTCAAATTGAATCTCTCTTATCATCTGTCCAGTCAGAGGGGACGTGGTGGTCCAGGAGGTCGGGGACGTGCTCGTGCTCGTGGCCGAGGTGGCCGTGGCCGTGGGAGGAAGCCACCTGTTGAAAAATCTGCTGATGACCTTGACAAGGAATTAGAGAACTATCACGCTGGAGCAATGCAAACATGATTCAGACTCTCAAGCTGTACTCAGATGACATTTTTACCTCCCCTTTGGTGTTTAGCATTTGTAAAAATTGAGATAGAAACTGCTGCAGTTTTACCTTGTGGTTTTGGATTCTAAGATATCTGGGATCGTATTCATTTCTATTGGCAGGTTGTAAACGAACCTTTTATGTTTGAACTTTGCTTCTACCTTTCAGTTTTTTTTCCTGTCTACTGGATTTTATGTAGTTGTCCGTTTGTAGTTCTACTTTGATATCAGGAACTTTAACAGTCAAGGGTTATCCTAATAGCATCCCAGATATCACTTTTTTCATAGATCTGCTGTGTCCAAAAATTTACCGAGGAACTGGCTGGTTTTTACGTTTGTATGATGAACCAAAAGTACATTATTATTCAATTGATGTAGGCAAGGGATTTGACACTTGCTGTAGCTGGCGACATATCCACTGCCACATTTTGAAAATTTTAAAATCTCGTGAGGGGTTCGTGGAGGTACCATACATTTTAGAGAAATTGCACTAGAAGTCTGTCTGTTAAAACTAATCAATTGTTCCTTGGTTGTATCTGCTTCTGCTCATCGATGTCAAACCATAAATTAGAGGTGAAAGATAAGACTGGCCTAGAATGGTAAAATGCTCAAGTTTGACCTTGTGAGCTTCTAAGGGCAGTTTTAGTTGAAGCAAAGTTTATACAAGAAAACTGAGCAATTATATTAATGCTCAAACTAAACTCCGAGTTGAGCTAGAAAAAGTTATTTTTGATTTGAGCTCAAGCTAAGCTCAAGCTGGCTCAAGTTCCTGGGATAGAAGTTTGCGAGGCTGATGCTCGTGTGTTGCTAGTGTGATCATTTATCACCGTATCAATCAGGGTACCATTCCATGTCCGGAAATGAGTCACAAATCTCAAACAAACATGCGCACACAAAAAAAACCCTTAGTAGGGGCATAAGGCATCTCAAAATAATCCATCATATTCATTGCGCCACTAAGAGTGAAAGTACCTTGGATTGGACCTATCAGGACTTTGGTATTTTGAACCCTAACAACTTACAAGTAATCTATTTTCTCTCAGCTTTCTCTAGTCCACCTTGCACCCTCGATTTATCATGAATTTGACTCTATTGTTCTAACAAAAGAAGATAGACAAATGACATAAAGAATGTGGGGCAACCCCGGTAAGTGAAACCAATGAAAAAAATTTTCAAAATTTACCACCACTAACCTATAATGCAAGCCACAAGTATAAAAGGTTTTATCTATTCAGCCTGATCTTTTTTCAGCACCAATTGACCTGCCTCCCTCTTATCAAAAAGCTTCTCAACCACTTGATCCCAAGTAGTCGTATCATCACTACAGGACTTCGAGTTGGTTGTTGATGAACTATCACGTTCATTTTGGGAAGGTTCTATGCTACTGTCCCTTGAGTTGTCCTCTACACCAGACACAACATCAGGAATTTTTAAACTCACAGCTCTGTCCAATGCATCCTTGTGTTCTTTTTCGATTGTCTGCAGCCTCTCAAATTTCTGCGTTTTTGGAGCAGTTGTGACAGTCTCACTATCACTCTCCTTCATCCTCTGTTCGTAGTAAGGGAGCAATCAGGGGATACTTGTATGCATAAAATGAGAAAGAAATTTGGATCCAAAGATATCTTCGGACCAAAAGAAGGAAAAAGGAATTTATAGTTGCCATATGCAGCGGATTATTTTCATGCTTTTCTTTTGTTCTTCCTTGTATGCATAAAATGAAAAAGAAATTTGGATCCTAAGATATCTTTGGACCAAAGGATGGAAAAAGGAATTCATAGGTGCCATATGCGGCGAATTATTTTCATGCTTTTCTTTTGTTCTTCTTTTTCTTTTTTAAACTACTTATTTACATGTAATAAACAGATCATCTATGTTAATGTTTTTTCCCTTCAAATTTGCCATTTTCTTTTGAGTGCATTCTTTTTCTTTTGGGAGGGGGGAGGGGAGGGAGTGGGTTTGCACTTTGCACTGGAATTTGCAAGAAGTCAAAAACAGCGTCCACTTACTTCTAGAGCTTTCTCTGCTTCTCTTGCTATCCAAATAATTGCATGATCAGATGTGGCGTTGCATGATAAGACAATATGTTCAAACCTTCCTTCAACTGGAATGGCAGTTCTAACCTCAGGGGGAAACCTTCCGCATCTGAGTATCAAATGCAGCAAAGATTTTTACTGAGAACAATATCAACAAAATGGCAGAACAACAAGATTGCGAGCTTAGCTTTACTTGTAATTAGTGCATAGATGTTTCGGATCATTGTATATTTGAAGAGAGAAAAACCAGAGATTCACTCTAGTTTCTACCAATTACATGATATAAGGAATAGATGTAAGATCATTTCTTACACCCTATTTGGTTCCCGTCACGCAACCAGCGTATGGCATATATAGTTACACAAAACAATGACCTTGATCATTTCTTTCACCAGAAAAGGAACTTTTAGTCCTTTATTCATCATCCCATCAGCAATTGGCAGGGAAAAAAGGGAGTCTTAAGGATTTATTGACAGGGAAGACTTTGGTGTGAATTGCAATTGAGCTTTTATTGAATTGAGAATAACTGCTTAAGCATGTATGAAGCTCCACTCATTCAAAGTCAAGGTTTAGGGTTTTAATTTGTTGTGTGAAAGAAAGCAAAATGATTGACTACCTTATTGGTAATGGGAAGTGAATGCAATCATCTTGTGTAAACCAAAAAAAAAAAAAAAAGGATCAGAAAGCTGATTTATTTATTTATTTGGCTTATGTCTTTTCCTCTTTCTTGTAAAAGATGATTTCATAGGGATCCTACAAAACCAGACCATGATCTGAATGTTCTTATCCCAATTCTTAACCAAGGAAAATGCATTTTTCTTTTCTTTCAGAAAGCAGCAGCGTAAATAATGAATCATGTTGTGGTCTCCAAGAGTGTATAGAATTGGACAAAAAAGAAAAAATCATAACCCTATGTAGCAAGAGACGTTATTTGTTGTCCATGACATAGACCTAGTGTGAAAATCCATGATGTGATAAAACTTGTGTGAACAATGACAATTAGGAATATGTGTGAAATGCTTTTGCCACAATTGTTGCAAGCTTTACCACCTAAAGCTCCATCTCCCCAATCTGCGTGCGCCTCTCAGACTCCTGGTAATTTAGTTTTTAAATTTAAGGCTGTTATCAAATACATTGATCGGTGCTTAAAGTTAACTTTTAAATACTGGCAAAAAAAATGATAAAAAGGCATTTATGGGAAACTGAATTCCTGTTATGCTTCTGCATAGACAGGAACTAAAAAAATGTACATGGATTTTTTCCACCAGTCAAAAATTTATGAGTTGAGTTCACCAGCCAAAAACTAAGAAAAAAGTAGCCCAGTGCAAAGTAAAAATTTTAACTGACAGGAGACCTTCTGATTAAAAACATGCGGGAGATAATGATAGTTGCATTACCTGCAAAATTTTCTCTCAACTACATGATATATCCGCCCAGGCGCATAAAGTCTTCTAGGATCTCTTAGCTTCTTATGTTCTGGTATGAAGGTGTCCCTCAAACATCTAAAAAATAATAAGCATGGCAAACTGTTCAAAGCATAAAGACCCAAGATCAGGAAAGATGAAAATAATTAACTTTATATACAGATAAAAATAATTGAAATAGCGCCGAATAGCATTTTTACTGCTACTAACCAGAATATTGACTTGAAAATATCCTCCAGTGGTGTGGGTGTTCTTGGAAGAAAATCATCCTGCATGAAAATATCTTCGAGTTTCAACTCTTATTTAGAAATCACCAAAACAGTAGGTGCAGCTATGCGTTAGACAAGCACAATTGCACACATTCACAAAAGAAGAAAAGGAGGTTTCTAGAGCTACACTAGAACAATGATGAAGCCGACAGATCTTGCACAAAAATGCCTCTACTTCCTTCCTTTTCTGATTTCACTTGCATAAATACATCACTTGGCCACACAAAATTGCATCTAAGGGCAAAAGTACATTGATCAAATCAAATGCAACCTAAAAATCAGCCAATACAAAATTGCAGATTTCTATAACTGGGGATTACAATTTTGAGCAACAAGGAAAGAGGTAGTAGTACAAAGAAAAATAATCAAGCCATAAAAGCTTCTCAACCTAGGTTGACATTTACTAAATTCCCCTAAGAGTTACCAACCATAAGAGACAGTCATCTATAGACCATTTGAAGGTTTGCCTTTTAAAAGTCTCCCCAATAATGAATCCAATCCCTTGGAAATACAACTGTATCATTCAAGCCATGCACTGCAGAATAAACACAAAGGAATTTTCATTCAACTATTTTCTATCTCCTTCCTCTTCCTAAGGGAGCCTTCCCTTTAGTCTCTACCATCTAACAATATAATCCAACTGAACTAAAATGAATACTGCCATCCAAAGCGCCAATACTTGAGCACCAGAAATCAATCACGTCACTATCTCCCAAAATGAGATTAAGTCCATTGCATTGCACCATCATATGTCACTTGTTTGTCTCTGATGCATGGGCTCATAAGTCATAGATTAGGATTATGGTACAACAATAACAACAATAAACTAAAGTCTTAATCCCAAATAAATAAAAAATAAAAATATAGTGTAGGATTGTGGTAGCTGAAATAAAGGATATATTAGGCTAAACAACAGGAGGAGGAGAAAATGGGAATGGGAAAAAATATATAGCTGTTTGATTACCCAGTAATGGTGCCTCTAAGCGCCAGCCTTGATGGGCAAACTAGCATTAGCTTTAATTTACTCTGTTCAGCCTTGATGGGCAAACTAGCATTAGCTTTAATTTACTCTGTTGTCACACTGTGCTCTTAAAGTCACAGCTGGCAACACTGCTATAGGCAACATGAGATTTATTTCAATGGATTACTTGACGAAATAAATAGTGAAGCCTTAGACTAGACAGATAAGGTCAATTTAATTGGGTTGCATCTGGTCCGTGCAGTCTTAGTTTTATCCCTGCCTTTATCAAGTCAAAATTGTGCTTGCAACGAATAACAACCATAATTTGATTCTTAATCTCAATAATTAAAATCAATCATTTAAAAAATAAATATATAAAAAATAAAAAATAAATAAAATAAAAATTAAAAAAAGAGAGAATATTGGTTTAATTTATATAGATTTTTCTATACCATTCATTCCTATCTAAAAACCATCTTCTCATCTAAATCTTTAACTATCATGTCTTTACGGATAACTTACATCCAAATTTTCGACGGTTTACCTCTATATTTTACAAAATCTTCTATATTTAAGTTCTCAGTCCTCCTAACCGGTGCGTCTTTATCTCTTTTTTGTAAATGTCCGAATTACCTCAGACGACACTCTCGTATTTTATCCACAATTGAACTAACTTCAACTTATTATGAATCTCTTCGTTTCTAATTTTATCTCTTCTAATTTTTTCACATATCCATCTAAATATTCTTATTTTTACTACAATCATTTTTTATTCTTGTTGTTGTTTAATAGCCTAACACTCAGTTCCATACAATAATGTAGGTTTTACTGTAATTTTATAGAACTTTTCATTCAAATATAGTGGTATTGTGTAATCGCAAAGAACTCCAAATGTCATTCTCCATTTTATCCAACCCACTTAAATTCTATGATTCACATCCCAATTTATATTGCCATCATTTTGAATGATGAAACCAATATATTTAAAGCGTTCACTTTTTTGTACATTTTTTCTTTTTAATCTAATCGTTTCTTTGTCATCCTGATGATTGTCATTAAACTTAAATCTCATATACTTAGTTTTCGTCCTACTCAATCTAAACCCTTTGAATTTCAGTGTGACCCTCCATAATTCTAATTTAATACTAATACCCTCTCTATTTTCATCAATTAATACTATATCATCTGTGAAAAGTATACAGTATGGTATTTTATCTTGATATTTTATCTTGAATATTTTTTGTAATTTCATCTATTACTATTAAAACATGGATAAGACTTAATGCCGAATTTTGATGGAGTCCAATATTAATAGAGAAGTTATCATCAGACCCCCGCAAATTGTTATATTGGTTACAACTCTTTCTTATATATATTTTGATAAGATTAATGTATTTCAAGGATATCTTTTTCTTCATCAGCGCCACCATAATACGTTTTTATAAATCCTATCATATACTTTTTTTAAATTGATGAATACCATATATAGTTATCTTTTCTGTGCTTTATATTTCTCCATCAAATGTCTTAACAAGCGGATTATTTCCGTGGTAGATCTTCCTGACATAAATCTAAATTGATTTTGAGACACTTATCTTCAATTTCAACCTATACTCTACCACTCTCTCTCATAGTTTCATGATATGACTCATAAGTTTAATTTCTCTGTAGTTGGAATAATATTATATGTCTTATTTATTCTTATATAGTAGTACAAGTGTGCTCTTCTTCCATATTTTAAGAATTCTCTTGATTTACCAAATTTTATTGAAAAGATCCATTAATATCACAACAACCTAGGCTATCAAAAAATTTGAAATCGACCATTTGAGAAACAAATATCGAGAAAAAAAAGTGTTGATTTAAGTTGTACGAGTTCTCATGTACCATTCATTCCTATTTAAGATCATCTCATCAACTAAATCCATAACTATCATGTCTTTACAGATAATTTGTATCTAATTTTTCAATTGTCAACCTTTACGTTTTATTAAATCTCATATATTTAGATTTTCGATTCTCTTAACACGTGCGTTTTTGGGTTTTCATTGCATATGTCCAAACCATCTTAGACGACACTTTCGCATCTTATCTACAATTGAAATAACTCCTAACTTATTACGCATCTCTTCATTTCTAATTCTATATTTTCTAATTTTGCCACACATCCACCTAAATATTTTCATGTTAGCTATAACTATTTTATATTTTTGTTATTGTTTAATGACACAACATTCGGTGTCATACAATAACACAGGTCTTATTGCGATTCTATAGAATTTTTCCTTTAAATGTAATGGTATCATGCGATCGTAAAAATCTTCTGATGCATTTCTCCATTTCATCCAACCCGCTTGAATTCTATTGTTCACATTCTCATCTAAATTGCTATCATTCTGAATGATGGAATCAAAATATCTTAATCATTCACTTTTTGATACTTTTTTTTTTCCTTCAAAGTTAATTGTTTCTTCATTATCCTAATGGTTGCCACTAAAACTACATCTCATATACTAAGTTTTGGCTCTGCTCAATTTAAATACTCTGGATTCCAATGTAACTCTCCATAAATCTAATTTATTACTAGTACCTCATCTAGTTTTATCAACCAATATTATATCATCTGCGAAAATCATACACTATGATATTTCATCTTAGATATTTTTTATGATTTCATCTATCATTATTGCAAATAGTATGGAGTTTAATACCAAATCTTGATAAAACCCAATATTAATAGGAAAACTATTGCTCAGACACCATCAAATTCTTACTTTGATTACAACTCATTCGTACATATCCCTAATAAAATTAATATATTTCAAAAATATCTCTTTCTTTATCAGCGTTCACCATAACATGTCCCGAGAAACCTTATCATATGCTTTTTCTAAATTAATGAATATCATATATAAGTTTTTCTTCTACACTCTAAATATCTTCATCAGCTGTCTTAACAAGTGAATCGTTTCGATGGTGGATCGTCTTACTATAAATCTAAATTAGTTCTGAAACACACTTATCTCTAGTTTTAATCTACGCTCTATCATTCTCTCCCATAATTTTATAGTATGATTCATGAGTTTAATTCCTCTATAGTTAGAACAATTTCGTATTTTCAATTTATTCTTATACAGTGGGACAATTGTGCTTTCTCCATACTTGAGGTATTTTTTTTATTTGTCAAATTTTGTTGAAAAGAGCCGTTAACATTATTACATCAAATTTACCTATATATTTCCACATCTCAATAGGAATGCCATCGGATCTTATGACTTTGATATTCTTCATTCTCCTTAGGGTCTCTTTTATTTTATGAAGACGAATTTTACTTTTAAAATCTCTATTAACCTCTTCTACAGATATCATGATATTTTCTATACCTATTGTATTTTCAAAATTAAACAGATTATCAAAATATTCATTCCAATACTTTCTTATGTCTTTGTTTTTTATAAGTATAATATTGGTTTCACTTTTGATATATCTAACATCATTTAGATTTTTTTCATTTCTCTCCCTTAATTTGACAATTCTGTAAATTTCTCTTTCTCTATCTTAAGTCTCCAGCCTCTTGTATAATTTATTATACACCTTACTCTTTGATTCGTAAATAATTTTTTTTATTTTTATATTTTTTATAAATCTTACTACTACGATTGGTTTTAAGGTTTCTATAGCACTCTCTTTTGATTTGAATAGTAATTTATATTTTCTCGTTTCACCACCATAACTTCTTACCTATTGGAACACTATCCTTAGATACTCTAAAAATCTTCCTACTTATACTTTTAATATTATTAGACATCTCTTTTCACATTAGTTCTGAGTTATCATTTACAGATTAATTTGTAACTCCAACTATTTTGTCTATAAAAATCTTCACTTTTTTCTCTTTTAGGTTATACCATTTAATTTTTAACTCTACCAATCAATATTATCAGAACCGTATCATGTATCGACCCATAAACTTTAAAATTATGATTTAAGCAGTTAAATTGCGATTTAACGAAGTCCAACCGGTGATATTTTAATAATAATTAAAAAGAATATAAAATTATTTTTTAAATAAATATATATTAATTTTAAATTCATATTAAAATAAATATATATTTTTTTATATTCACATCCCCACCTATTTCCCATCACTAGTCGTGGCAAAATATCATCCATACATGGAAAAGTAAACAATGCTGAGCCACCACCTTGTACCCTGTTTTTACTTTTCAGAGTGAGTTCCTCTTGCAAACCCACAATAGAACTAACCCCTCTTTTTTGGTGAGAAACAAAGAGAGAACGGAGCAAAAAGCTGAAACAAACACCCCCTAGATAGACCCACTAGCCCATGGAAGACGCCTGCAGTTTGACTCTTTCGACCCCCTTCTTTGTCATCCGTAATCAGCTGGGCAATCTAAGCAGAAGGTTGAGACGGCTCAAGTATTCTATCAACTCCTGCATGCCCCATAGTCGCTAAATCTCATCTCCATCTCTGTCACCCTCTCTCTCTTCTTCATCTCTCTCTCTCTCTCACTCTCTCCCCAAAACCCTATTCCTCCTCTTCTTCCATCCAGAAAACCCCTAAATCAAAGAAGTATGTGGCAACGATTGAGAAGATAAACAAATGAGACTTCTTCCCCGACATCGCAAAACTACAAGACTGACTCGATTGGCTCGTAGCGACGATTGGGAGGGCCGGGAGGAAGGTGAAGACAAAGGCAATTGAGGTGGAGAGTTGGGGTTTACGCCGAGAGGGATAGGTGGATAGAGGTTCGTCAGGACAGAGGGACGTGTCGTTGACAGAGAGAGGGTTGGGGTTACGGTCGGCAGAGAGGGGTAGATCAGAGAGATCATTCACGAGAGAGGAGAAGGGGAGAGGCGCAGATCTCTCTTCAAGAGAGAGAGAGATTTGATCGTTTAGATTGCGGTCGAAGAGCGACAGGGATCGCAGATCGCAGATAACAGAAGAAGGGAGATAGGTCTTGGTTGAGGGCAGATCTGATTGTTTAGGCTACTGTCGTAGGTTAGATCTGGTCGTTTAGGGTTTCGAAGGAAGAGAAAAAGAGACTGAGAGCTATGGCAAGGTAGGTTTTCGAAGTGGGTAAAGAGAGAGAGAGAGAGAGAGAGAGAGAGAGAGAGAGGTATTACTTACCTGGCCGAGCAGCATGAGAGAGCTGCTCGGTCGATGGAGGTGGGCTAGCGTAGGCAGGAGCGAGAGATCAAGCGAGAGAGGGGGAGAGAGAGAGAGAGAGAGAAAGAGAGAGCTTAATATCAAATCATACAGTTTAAGTTGAACTGCTGCCAAAAATTATTTAGTTTTTGGAATGTATCACTGAATAGATACATTAAAATTGTTATACCGAATTTATTAAAACATTTTCATATTTTAATAGAAATGATATCAAATTGTATGATTTTATTATTATTTTTTTTAAGGTCTCTTTAATTTTGTGAAAATGAATTTACGTGTAAAATTTTTATTAATCGCTTTTATAGATATCTAGATATTTTTTATATCTATTAAATTTTTAATATTAAAGAGATTATTAAAATAACATTTTTAATTTTTTTTTTATATTTTCATTCATTGCAAGTATATTATTGATTTTATTTTTAATACATCTAAAACCATTTAACTCTTTTCTCTTTTTTTTCTTTAATTTGATAATTCTATAGATCACTCTTTTTCCGTTTTTAGTCTTCTATCTCTTATATAGCTCGTTATGCTCTTTAATTCGTAGATAATCATTTTTACTTTTTTTTTTTATATTTTTATATTTTTCATATGCATTACTACTACTATTACGTTTAAAGTTCCTATAACATTCTTATTTGGTTCGAATAGCAATTTGTATTTTTTTCATTCCACCACTATAACTCATTGCTCATTAGGGTCTGATCTTTAGATATATCAAAAATCTTCCTACCTATACTCTAAATATTAGTTGACATCTCTTTTCACATTGTCTCCGAATTCTCGTTAGAGGATCAATTTGTTACTTAAATTAATTTGTCTCTAAAAGTTATCATTTTTTCTTTTAGATTTCACCACTTAATTCATGACTTCACAAATGAATTATATTTCTTTTACATTTTAGACACACGTATATCTAAAATTAAAAATTTATGTTGAGTTATTACACTTTTCCCTAATATAACCTTGTAATTTTTACAAGTCATTCTATCACATCTCCTAATAAAAAAGAAATCTATTTATCTGACATTGGATCCACTTCTATATGTAACTATGTGTGACTCTTTTTTTCTTGAAGAAAGTATTTACAAGTATTAGATCGAATACTGTGACAAATTTTAAAATGGTATCTCCCATGTCATTATTACTATCAAATCCAAAATTTTCATGTATAGTTTCAAATCCTTCATTTTTCTCACCTACAAGTCTATTTAGATCTCCTTTAATAAATAACTTATCTTCACTAGGTATGACTTATATAAATTTATCTAAATTCTTTCAAAATTATTTTTTACTAATTATATTTATACCTATTTAGAATACATATACACTGACTATATTGATTACGTTTTCTCCCTCTACTAACTTGACAAACATAATTCTATTTCCCTTATTTCTTATCTCTATTATATTCTCTAATAGATCATTATATATAATTATTCCTATCCCATTCTTTATTCTATTCTTACATGTATACCAAATTTTATGACTATAGGGTTATATTACTTTACTCTTCTTCTCTACCCATTTAGTTTTATGAAGACACGTAATATTAAATTTTCTTCTATTCATTACTTCTATCTTTTCTAATTTTTCAGTTAATGATCCTATATTTTTAATAATCATACGAATCCTATCTTTATGAATTATCATATTTATCCCTTATTAACTTATTACTATACTTAGAGTCCGACGTAGCACGTTACAGAGGGGGGGGGGGGGAACGCCCCAAAAATGTCCTTGCAACGAAAAAAAAAAAAGGCCGAGAGGAAAACAAGGTTATTTTCTGGATCCACTGTTGCAATCTTGAAAAAATGAAAAATCATACCAAACAAAGTCACTCGGTCAGACAATTCATCAAACAACAAAGTCAAATCAGATCATTACTAAAATGAAAAAAAAATGGTTTAAAAGAAAAGGAACCTGCAAAACAATAGAGTGAATAACGTCGGCATACTTGACAGCCAAATTAAGGGACATACACCTCGCCGGAGCCACCGCATAACATCGAATCAAACCCCTCGAAATCCCTCCCAACCTATCCCTATGATTCACCACAATCACAGTCAACAAAGCAGCCACTCCAGACCCTAATGAATGCCCAGCAAAAATCATCTTATAACACCTCCCCTTCTCCACCCATAACCTCATAAGCGTCTCTGACTCCTGATTCAGCAGCCAAATTGCGGACTTGAGCAACCCATGATGCACATACCCTCCATCGAATTTCTGCATACCAAGTCGATTGTCAAGCAATACCTTGTAGTCACTGTCGTTGGCCAAATTGAGACCTCGAATTGCCAGAACAATTTCTTGGTTTTGGTTGTCGCAGTAGATAATGTAAGGAGGGGAGTTTCCTTGGGTTTGCTCGGAGGCGACCCGCTTGACGATGCTATCTGGGTCGAGTCCGTAGCCTCCCGGAGGTGGGAATTTGGGGTTTTTGAGGTCGGGTTCTTTTACGGCAAGGATTATTCGGCAGACATGTGGGACTGGTTCAAACTCGTCGGGGGTTGCAAGTGGCCATTCGGAGCTGTCGTCGGAGCCGATGTACGTGCAGCGTTTCCATGCCCACCGTGAACAGCCTACGATGAATGCACATTCCACACATGATATTGACATCTCTCCCTCTCTCTCTCTCTGCTTTGTTGTGTTTTTCAAGTGCGGTGTGTGCGTGCTGGATTTTGGAGGGAGAGAAGAAGGGAATTACAATCAGAGTAGAGAGAGAGAGAGAGAGAGAATGGGTTTTGGGTTTTTTAAATATTGGGTTTTGGTGGGAATGGATGTGGGGGGGGGGGAGTGCATTTAATTTGATTCTTTGGTTTTGAATGTCTTTTTCATTTGGTTTGGTTTGGTGTTGTCTTTTTAAGAAATGGTTAAGTTTGGGAAAAAAATTAAAATTAAATTAAACGTGATTTCTTTGTATAGAAGCAAGAAGGAAAATAAGGTATCTCCATTTCATTCCATTCCATTCTTAATCCACAGTTTCTCAATTCAAATTGCTCAGCTGAAAAAGCCAGTGAATGTGTTGGCATTGTGTCTGTTTTGGGAATCAAATCAAGCATCACATCAAAAGATGACCCCTTTCCCTCAACCATTTCCTTCACCTTAAAAATCCTTCAAAAATTTCTTCAACTTAAATAAAAATTCCAAATCCTCAAATAAAATGCAAATTTTGCAGTTTAACATTTTATTTTATTAATTTTTGGGGAATATCATGAAAATTCTTAATCATTGTTGTTTTGTTTGCAGTCACCAAATAAAGTAATTTACAAACCACCCAATTACCTTGAATTAGTCGAGGGGTATTGTATTCGATGATATTAAAGATTTCTCATTTGACTTGAAATCTGGAATTTGATTTTGATCATCTTTCTTTAGAGTGATTTTTATTGTTGTTTGTAACTAAAAAAAGTAAAAAAAATATATATATATATATTACACACATTAAAGAAATAATTAAAATTTTCAAATAGACCAAACATAAAGCGGGGTATTTTCATTGTCCATTTTAGTTGGAAAGCATCTAAATTTCCATGTCTAATTAATTATTTATTTCTTTAAAAGATCCAAAGGAAAAACCCACCTGTTTTTGGAGGAGCAAATAGAGAAAAACAGGTCATATTATTCCAAAAACAGTTTTTTTTTTTTTTTTTTTTTTTTGGGGGGGGGGGGTGGGGTTTCTTTGGAAAAGATGGGAGGACTAGGTCCCATTTGGGTAATCCCATTCGACTTTTCTTTCTCCCTCTAGAGTTTTCTCCATAATAGAATCACCCTTTTGTATAGCTCCATTTTGCCAATTTTTTATTGAAATGTCCTCCAATTGTGTTTATGTGCATCTCTCTCTCTCCAATTAGATCAAATACAAGACTAATGTCTATGGTGCAATATGAGAGACACATTCCTTTTTTTTTTTTTTTTTGCTGGAGAGACACATTCTTTTAGACAAACTACAAGATTCAATACTTTATAAATGCATATAAAATATTTTGTAAATGCACATAAAGAGTTTATCGATATGTTTGTTTAATGCATGTATTTTACAAATATCGTATATACTCAATAAGAAGGAAAAATTAACATATGTTTTGTGTTAAGGGACAATGATGGTTTCAAAGTTCCAAGACATTTTGGACGCCCTTTGTGAAATGTAATGATGGATTAGCTTAAAATCTTCGATTTTTAGTAAATATATGTATGAATTTCTGTGAACTTTCAAGCAAAAATATTTAGTAATAAAATTAGTCTAGGAACATTTTAGTGTTTTCAAAGCTGAACTAATAAATAATTCGATCAACTTATTGATTTATTGATTGGATTGATTGAACCATTTTACGAACATGATAGTATCATTATGTTGTCGTATATATAATTTGTATATTATATATTTTGAAATAAAATAAAATCTACATATTTGTGAGAAAAATTGAATTTGTTCCATCAGTAACAGATGAAAAATCTATGCCTACAATGAAAATCGGTCGGACTGGTCTGGTTTTACCTGTTTTGAATGATTTTAAATGGTTTTGATCGGATTTGATTTCATTCGATTTAATAGTAAAATTCGAACCGGACTATAGAACGATTCGCGATCGAATCGATCGAACCAACTAGTCCATTCGGTTTTAAAAACTCTGGAACACTTGAAGAATACTCTTTCTTTTTATAACTAAAAGCCCTAATTTAGAAACTACCCACAAATTAAAATATATATATATATATATATATATATATATATATATATATATATATATATAAAATATTTAAAATTTGACAAGGTATATGTAACTTCCTAGAGCCATGTTTGATAACTCTACTAAAACTTCACAAAGCCATAACCAGATTTAGAACTTTAGAGTTGTCCCCAAGTTTTGCACTCATACATTTAAAGAAAAATACCGCTCATCCTTTTTATGGGTCAAAGTCGATGATGATGCTAAAAAAGTATGCGCCTGGGGCCATAAGAAGTTCAAAGTTTTGTGTGGTCTGTTAAATGAAAAACCTACGGTTGGATTTTTTTTTTTTTTTGTTATTTTAAATTTGGTCTACCACTTAGTATTTAAAAATTCATTCTGACTAATTTAAACCAGTTGCTATCGAGTATTTATTCGGATGAGACTTTTTCAATGTCATTTTTGTCACTATTAAGACTCGAATCTAAGTATTTGGTATGAGTTTTTAGTATCATTCTCACTAAACCAATAAAACGTTGGTCTATAGTTAGAATTATTATATCAACAAATAGTTAATTTAGTGAGATAGGGTGTTAATTATTTAACCAAATCTCAAATTCAAAATTTAAAATTTGAAATGACTATGCTGGGAGAGTTGTTCTCTAAATAGGTCCCCACAAATGTTCGAATCAGATTAATCGGAGTATACTCCGAATACCGATTGTGGGAATAAAAAAATAGTTGGAATTATTATTATTACCACCACCAACACCACCACTATTCAAATGTAAGTACCTTTGTCTCTGTTATTATTTCATTTATTTCTATTTAGTTTTTGATGAAACATGATCCAAATAACAATCGGTACAATACCCAGATGATCGAAGTCCCGATCTAATACTCATGGTCACGAGAAGTTCAGTTCCTAAACCGAACAACACACAGATTGGCTGATCAACTAGGATGGATTGATTGATTCATGAATACGTTCGGCAAGTCCGAACGGTCACATTCTTTTATTCAACCGAGGACTAACGGCCACCTATGGGACCGATTGCTTTGACTCCTATCGATCAATGGTAATATTCAACTGAGTTTCATCTTGATTTGGTTTCATATCTCAACACGATATGTATCTTTTAAATAAAGAAGGAAATTTTTGCGAATATAATCGATAAATGAAAGAATACCCCTATATAGTTAAACTTTTTAAATGATAATGATTTCAAATCTCAGAAGGTTAAATTTCGAAAATTTTGGATTTTCTCATAAGGAAACTAAGATTGTAACATTTCGAATGCACACGGGGTTCACTACTTCTCGTATAAAAATCTTCGATACACCGAAACTCAAGTAAATTCCTCTGGTTCAACACTTGGCACACAAATCACAAGGAGATCCGCTCTCATTCTCTCAGTTTGCTTTATTTCTTTTGAAAACTGCTCTTTCTGACTTAACCATTAGAGCCTCCCCTATCGGAACACTCTGTGGCGGACTTTTGCAGGTTTTAAATCATTCATCTAAACCACTGTTCGAGTTAAAAAGGAGCCGAATCTGTGAAGCCAAGACCCACTTTCAACATATTGGCGTCGTCCGTGGGAACAAATTAATCATCAGTTTTTCTCACTAACCTTTGATTTGGTTTGATTCTTTGGTTTTGAATGTCTTTTTCATTTGGTTTGGTTTGGTGTTGTGTTTTTAAGAAATGGTTAAGTTTGGGAAAAAAATTAAAATTAAATTAAATGTGATTTCTTTGTATAGAAGCAAGTAGGAAAATAAGGTATCTCCATTCCATTCCATTCTTAATCCACGGTTTCTCAATTCAAATTGCTCAGCTGAAAAAGCCAGTGAATGTGTTGCATTGTGTCTGTTTTGGGAATCAAATCAAGCATCACATCAAAAGAAGATCCCTTTCCCTCAACCATTTCCTTCACCTTAAAAATCCTTCAAAAATTTCTTCAACTTAAATAAAAATTCCAAATCCTCAAATAAAATGCAAATTTTGCAGTTTAACATTTTATTTTATTAATTTTTGGGGGAATATCATGAAAATTCTTAGTCATTGTTGTTTTGTTTGCACTCACCAAATAAAGTAATTTACAAACCACCCAATTACCTTGAATTAGTCGAGGGGTATTGTATTCGATGATATTAAAGATTTCTCATTTGACTTGAAATCTGGAATTTGATTTTGATCATCTTTCTTTAGAGTGATTTTTATTGTTGTTTGTAACTAAAAAAAGTAAAATATATATATATATATATATATATTACACACATTAAAGAAATAATTAAAATTTTCAAATAGACCAAACATAAAGTGGGGTATTTTCATTGTCCATTTTAGTTGGAAAGCATCTAAATTTCCATGTCTAATTAATTATTTATTTCTTTAAAAGATCCAAAGGAAAAACCCACCTGTTTTTGGAGGAGCAAATAGAGAAAAACAGGTCATATTATTCCAAAAACAGTTTTGTCTCTTTTTTTTTTTTTTTGGGGGGGGGGGGGGGGGGTTTCTTTGGAAAAGATGGGAGGACTAGGTCCCATTTGGGTAATCCCATTCGACTTTTCTTTCTCCCTCTAGAGTTTTCTCCATAATAGAATCACCCTTTTGTATAGCTCCATTTTGCCAATTTTTTATTGAAATGTCCTCCAATTGTGTCTATGTGCATCTCTCTCTCTCCAATTAGATCAAATACAAGACTAATGTCTATGGTGCAATATGAGAGACACATTCCTTTTTTTTTTTTTTTTTTTTGCTGGAGAGACACATTCTTTTAGACAAACTACAAGATTCAATACTTTATAAATGCATATAAAATATTTTGTAAATGCACATAAAGAGTTTATCGATATGTTTGTTTAATGCATGTATTTTACAAATATCGTATATACTCAATAAGAAGGAAAAATTAACATTTGTTTTGTGTTAAGGGACAATGATGGTTTCAAAGTTCCAAGACATTTTGGACGCCCTTTGTGAAATGTAATGATGGATTAGCTTAAAATCTTCGATTTTTAGTAAATATATGTATGAATTTCTGTGAACTTTCAAGCAAAAATATTTAGTAATAAAATTAGTCCGGGAACATTTTAGTTTTTTTAAAGCCGAACCTATAAATAACTCGATCAATTTATTGATTTATTAATCGGATTGGTTGAACCGTTTTACGAACATGATAGTATCATCATGTTATCATATATATAATTTGTATATTATATATTTTGAAATAAAATAAAATCTATATATTTGTGAGAAAAAATGAATTTGTTCCATCAGTAACAGATGAAAAATTTATGCCTACAATGAAAATCGGTCGGACTGGTCTGGTTTTACCTGTTTTGAATGATTTTAAATGGTTTTGATCGGATTTGATTTCATTCGATTTAATAGTAAAATTCGAACCGGACTATAGAACGATTCGCGATCGAATCGATCGAACCAACTAGTCCATTCGGTTTTAAAAACTCTGGAACACTTGAAGAATACTCTTTCTTTTTATAACTAAAAGCCCTAATTTAGAAACTACCCACAAATTAATATATATATATATATATATATATATATATATAAAATATTTAAAATTTGACAAGGTATATGTAACTTCCTAGAGCCATGTTTGATAACTCTACTAAAACTTCACAAAGCCATTACCAGATTTAGAACTTTAGAGTTGTCCCCAAGTTTTGCACTCATACATTTAAAGAAAAATACCGCTCATCCTTTTTATGGGTCAAAGTCGATGATGATGCTAAAAAAGTATGCGCCTGGGGCCATAAGAAGTTCAAAGTTTTGTGTGGTCTGTCAAATGAAAAACCTACGGTTGGATTTTTTTTTTTTTGTTATTTTAAATTTGGTTCACCACTTAGTATTTAAAAATTCGTTCTGACTAATTTAAACCAGTCGCTATCGGGTACTTATTCGGATGAGACTTTTCTAACGTCATTTTTGTCACTATCAAGACTCGAATCTAAGTATTTGGTATGAGTTTTTAGTATCATTCTCACTAAGCCAATAAAACGTTGGTCTACAGTTAGAATTATTATATCAACAAATAGTTAATTTAGTGGGATAGGGTGTTAATTATTTAACCAAATCTCAAATTCGAAATTTAAAAATTGAAATGACTATGCTGGGAGAGTTGTTCTCTAAATAGGTCCCCACAAATGTTCGAATCAGATTAGTCAGAGTATGCTTCGAATACCGATGTGGGAATAAAAAAATAGTTGGAATTATTATTATTACCACCACCAACACCACCACTATTCAAATGTAAGTACCTTTGTCTCTGTCATTATTTCATTTATTTCTATTTAGTTTTTGATGAAACATGATCCAAATAACAATCGGTACAATACCCAGATGATCGAAGTCCCGATCTAATACTCATGGTCACGAGAAGTTCAGTTCCTAAACCGAACAACACACAAATTGGCTGACCGACTAGGATGGATTGATTGATTCATGAATACGTTCGGCAAGTCCGAACGGTCACCTTCTTTTATTCAACCGAGGACTAACGGCCACCTATGGGACCGATTGCTTTGACTCCTATCGATCAATGGTAATATTCAAATGAGTTTCATATTGATTTGGTTTCATATCTCAACATGATATGTATCTTTTAAATAAAGAAGGAAATTTTTGCGAATATAATCGATAAATGAAAGAATACCCCTATATAGTTTAACTTTTTAAATGATAATGATTTCAAATCTCAGAAGGTTAAATTTCGAAATTTTTGGATTTTTTCATAAGGAAACTAAGATTGTAACGTTTCGAATGCACACGAGGTTCACTACTTCTCGTATAAAAATCTTCGATACACCGAAACCCAAGTAAATTCCTCTAGTTCAACACTTGGCACACAAATCACAAGGAGATCCGCTCTCATTCTCTCAGTTTGCTTCATTTATTTTGAAAACTGTTCTTTCTGACTTAACCATCAGAGCCTCCCCTACCGGAAACTCGGTGGCGGTCTTTTGCAAGTTTTAAATCATTCATCTAAACCACCGTTCTAGTTAAAAAGGAGCCGAATCTGTGGAGTCAAGACCCACTTTCAACATATTGGCGTCGTCCGTGGGAACAAATTAATTATCAGTTTTTCTCACTAACTTTTTGTCACTAAGCAAAACATGACTACAGTCAAGAGAAAATGCCAATTATCGGATTCGACGAGGACGATCTAATCGGAGTCAACCCTAGTCGTAATGATCCTTTAGTTATCACTATCAAAATGAGGTCTTACACAGTCAAAAGAGTCCGCGTCGACTAAGGCGTGGGCTCTGACTTCCTCACTTAGGATGCCTTTCAGTATATGGGTCTCAACTCTATATACCTTCAGCCCCCAACTGAATCCCTCAAGGGATTATTCGACGAATGCATTCATCTAGAGGGAATCATCCCCCTCACTATGACTGTAGGGGCTCCTCCAAACCATGTAACTGTCAAAGTCACCTTTCATGTGGTGAAATTATTCTCATCATACAATACCATCCTCGGCCAACGTCTAGACGAACTGGAAGCATTACTCAACACTAAACACATAAAGATGAAGTTTAAAATATCGGAAGGGGTTTCTACTATTTGGAGCGACCCCGATCCTTACGTCCTCTTTGCAGACGGAGAAGGATAGGAAAATTTTTTAATTGACACCCTGGAACTCAAGGGCGACGTCGAACCAACAAATAAACCAGAGTCGGGGGAAGAGGTGATCGAGATCCCTCTAATTGATGATCCTACTCAAATTGTCTGAATCGGAGTTGGTTTGTCTATGTCCCTACGAGAGGCAATTATCAATTGTCTGCAATGACACTCCAAAGTTTTTGCTTGGTCCCCCGATTACATGCCCGACATCGATTCTTGAGTCATTGTTCATAAGCTAACCGTAAACAAAAAGAGGTCCAAAAGTTACTGACCACCAGATTTATCCATTAAGTCAGGTATCCCGAATGGCTAGCCAATGTGGTTTTAGTAAAGAAAGTCAATGGTAAATAGAAGATGTGTATGGATTTCATCGACCTCAACAAATCATGCTCGAAAGATAGTTATCCCCTCCCGAACATTGACAAACTGGTAGACAATTCTTCAAGTCACCAACTCTTAAGTTTTGTGGATGCCTACTCAGGATATAATCAAATACGAATGACACCAGAAGACAAAGAGGAAACAAGCTTGATAATTGAGTTCGGTACGTACTTTTGTCGAGTCATGCCTTTCAGGCTGAAGAACGCAATAGTAACTTTCTAACGGTTGGTCAATGAAGTTTTTAAGAATCAACTTGACAGAAACGTAGAAGCATACGTAGATGATATGCTTGTCAAAAGCATAACTACCGAGTCTCATGTTGTTGACCTCGAATAAATCTTTCATACACTTGAATACTATAACATGCGATTGAATCAAGCCAAGTGCACCTTCAGTATCGCGTTTGGCAAGTTCTTGGGTTTTATGATTACCAATTGTGGGATCGAGGCTAAATTCGAGAAGATACAAGCCATTCTAGACATGTCACCACTTCAGATACTAAAGGAGGTACAACACCTCACTAGTTGGATATCGACTCTAAGCTGATTCATGTTGAAAGTTGGAAAAAAAAATACAAACCTATCTTCGATACTTTGAAGAGATTCTAATGGTTCACATGGACACTCGAGTGCCAAACGGTTTTTGAACGACTCAAAGAGTATCTCATGACTCCTACGCTGCTCTTCCATTCGATTCCCAGTAAGAAACTTTATCAAAACCTTTCTATTTCTGATTGAGCGCTTTGCTCTATCTTTGTGAGACAAGACTCAACTGCTCAGAAGCCAATTTACTACATTAGCCGAATACTCAAATGTCTGAAGTCAATTTCCGATCGATCGAGAAGATAGCAGATACCGTAGTCGTCTCGGCTAGGCGCCTTCGACATTACTTATAGCCTTATACCATCATGGTGCTTATTGATCAGCCACTTAAGTAAATCTTCTAGAAGAGAGACACCTCCGACCGTCTTATCAAGTGGAGTGTTGAATTGGGGGAATTTGACATCCAGTATCAACCTCGACATGCAATCAAAGTCCAAATCCCACCCGACTTCATTCTTGAGTGCACCCTCTCGGTTACAACGAACCTGAGTTCATTGATAACCCTAATGAATGGTTACTGCCAGACTGGACAATACACATTAACGGATCCTCAAAACTTTTCGTATAGTGGTGTTGGACTCATACTGATGGGTCCGGACAATTTCAAAACAGAATATGCCCTTTGTTTAGATTTTAGAGCCACCAACAACCAAGCGGAGTACGAAACCTTGTTGACAGGATTTCGAATAGTAGGCAACGTGGGAGCTCAAAGCGTTCAGGTGTTTATCGACAGTCGAATGGTTGTCAAACAGATTGAAGGGGTCTACAAGACTAAAGACCTATTTGTGGCCAAGTATCCAAGCAAGATGCGCGAAATGATGGCTAAACTAGACATAGTCGATATTCAGCAAATCTCTCGATCGAAAAACGTATAAGCCAATACACTCTCCAAACTGGCCAGTTTAGATTCGGTTGTTTTTAGTCGAATGTTCTACATCGAAAGCTTATTATATCCCAGTATAGATGAACCTCAGAGGGTCCTTGTAATGGATTAGCCTCCCAGTTGGAAAGATCCTATCAAAGCATACTTGAGAGACGAGTGATTGCTTGACACACCAATGGAGGCGACCAGACTGAAGCAAAAGGCTGCTCATAATGTGATCAATGATGGAATCCTATACCAGAATTCATTCTCTCACCTGTACTTAAGATGCTTGACCCTAAAAGAACGAGACTACGTCATTCGAGAAATCTACAAGGGAATATGCAGCAGTCACTTGGGGCTCGAAACTTTGTCCACAAAGCCTTACGTTAAGGGTACTACTGGCCAACCATAAAGGTTGACTCAGAGAACTATATCAAGAAGTGCGACAAATGCTAACGTTTCTCTTTAATCCCATGGCTACCCTCAACCGAACTCAGTCCTATAGCGAGCCCATGGCTGTTCCCCCAATGGAGGATTGATATTCTCGGACCGTTCCTACCAGCTACCAGACAGTGGAAATTTCTTATAGTAAACATCGATTGCTTGACCAAATGGGTAGAGGCTGAACCTCTAGCCTAGATAATAGTAGCCAAGACTCAATTGTTCATGTGAACTCACATTATCACTTAGTTTGGTATATCCCATGCCTTTATAATGGACAATGAGAAACAGTTCGACAATGCCAACTTTCGAGAGTTCTACAAAAAATTTGAGATTGACTACCAATTCTCATCAGTCGCTCATCCACAGACCAACGGATTTACGTAGATAACCAGTAGAATGATCCTTCAGGGGCTAAAGACCATGCTGGATGAAGCTAACAGACGATGGGTAAATGAACTCTATAGTATCCTCTACTCATACTGTACCACGCCGCAAAGGGCAATCAGTGAGACACCGTTCAATCTAATATATTGAAGTGAAGCAGTCATACCTATGAAAATCGGGATCCATTCGCTTCGGATAACTTGTTATGATTCTGAACGAAATAAACCTGCCTTACGAGAACAACTGGATCTACTCCCCAAGCTACGAGAATCCGCATCCGCTCGAATGACTGCATATCAGCAGCAAATGACATAGTACTACAACCGAAGGGTCAGGAGTCGAACGTTCAAACCAAGTGATTTGGTGATAAGGAAGGCCAAAACCACCGGTCAACCCCAATCTAGGGGCAAGCTGGCCCCTAACTAGGAAGGTCCCTATAAGATACATTTCGTGGTTCGCCCGGGGGCTTATCGCCTCAATAACCTAAACAAATTGGCCGTGCCTAGGACTTGAAACACGGAGAATCTATGAACCTACTATCAGTAAGTCATATCGTTTCCCATTGATGGAAGAACCACCAATTGGGTAAGCTCTCCATGATTTTCCTTTCAATTGTCTTATCGATTGATTCATAACATTTTCACTCTTATCAGTTGTTACCTATCAAAGGGATCTATCTCCTCGAATGGACCTTTGTCGTCCCATCTTATCGAAAGAATCTATCTTCCCGAATGGGCCTTTGACGCCCCATCCTATCGAAGGGATCTATCTCCTCGAGTCGGTTTCTGTCGTCCCGTCTTATCGAAAGGATCTATCTCCCTAAATGGACCTCCGTCGTCCCATCCTATTAAAGGGACCTATCTCCCCGAATGGGCCTCTATCACCCCAACCTATCGAAAGAATTTGTCTCCCCAACCGAGTTTGTCACGCCCTGATCCTCGGATCGACCACACGACAACTGCCGCGTCGTCTCGGTACATGGGCAAAACCTCCCCATCTATCGGGACTCCGCAAGGCTATCAAATTCACAATAAATTATCAAAAGCATAAAACTCTTCAAAAACAAGAAATCACAAAATCATTACACATGCAAGGAGCCCATCCGGCTTATTCCTGGACGTACAAACACACACATTGACACACATCAGGGAGTGAGATCCTGTACATGCAATCATACATTAGCACACATCGGGGAGTGGGAACCTGTACATGCACGAGTACACAGCAGCACACAACAAGGAGTGGGAACCTGTACATGCACGCATGCGACGTGACCATCCTAGCCACTCAGAATTCTCACCACAATAAAGCGTGTAATAAACAAGAAGTCCCAAAATATAGCCGTCGGATTTTATCAACACTTACCTGAGGAAAACAAGTCAGTATCGGAAAAATCCTAACGGTATGAGTTATGCAGAACTTCACAAAATCAAAGAAAAAGCATCGAAATTAAGATTTACAGTCCAAATGTCCCAGTACAGATATAAACAGTTTTCTAAAAATAGAGAAATCAAAATAAATAAGAAAAAAACAAAAATCGTCGGATTTTATTAATACTTGCCAACAACTCGGCCAGTATCAATAAAATTCGCACGACATGGGATGTATAGACTTCCCTTTCCATGGTTTGAGAGCTATAAATCTCCAAAAGTAACCCTGCATGTGCCAAATACCTATACAATCCGCAAAAATACTGTACAAACTCCGTCGAGTAGTCTCCCAACTAAGTCTCATCTGAAAAAGGTGGAGAGAGGGGGGTGAGTATTAGGGAATACTCAGTGAGTGGAGTACAATGGTGCAATTGTGTTCATAAACAAGGGTGAATATGGGGCACTCAAAGCATATCTCATAAATCATTTCATATACATAAAATCAAACATTGTAATTATCGTCAATTAAAATCTCTATAACAAGGGTTTTCACATTTTCCTAGCTTAATTCACCCTTAATTTCACATCTACGATTTCTAAATGTTGATTTCATCACCCGAAAATCATTTATAGCTCTAATGAACTTTAACTACCAATATTTCCTAATTTTTCTAATTTTCTTTCAATTTCACATAAATATAACATTTTTCATGCATATTTCAATTGAAACTCTAAGGAAACCATTCAAATCGACTTAGTTCGATTCTATCATTCCTTAACATGCTTCTTCCGTTTCAAACAGCCTACCTTTATGAATTATGCATCACTTACTTCACTAATTACATATTAAATATCAGAAAATCGCATCTCTACTAATCTAATGTATACATATCTCATTACCCTAGATTTAATCCTAAATTTACTCAATTTATTGAGAGGATCAAAAATCCCTCACCTAGGGTTTCTCGATCTATAGTCCTAGCTTCTCGATCTGCAGTCCTAGCTTCCAGTCGCCAGTGGATTCAAGCTCAAACCTGTAACGATTTCAATTTGTAGCAATCGTTAGAATTTAACCTAACTACTAATGTCACGCCCCGAATCGGGATCGTGAACAGCCGCCCGTTGCCCTGGATGCCGGCTGTATTTCTATAAAAAATTAGGCAGAACCTCTCTATAAATTGGAGGTCTCCCATGTACAAATAACCTGTTTAAACCTGTGAAATTCAAATCATCCTGTAAAATAAACAAATGGCCATCTCGGCCTCTCTAAAACCAAAAACTCCCATAGCCGACATCCAAAACAACGTAAGACTATAAAAATCTATCAACAAACCTAATCATAAACCTCTACTGTCATGCCTAACTAGAGCATGAACAGCCGCCACACCGAGCGAACCTAAATTTTATGCAATTTACAAAAATTTTCCTAAGTAACATTCAAATAGATACAATCGCCTCAATGCAAATGAAATACGAGAGTTTCACAAATAAATATACATAAATTTTACAATCATCCCAAATTAAATACACGGCCAACTACGGACCTCAACAAAACCTCGCAGGGTCGAAAATATAATACGTAATTCAAGTTTCAGTTTAAACTTAAAACCTCATCGTCCAGAATAACCAAACCCGCCAATGATCAACCGAAGCCTCTAGAGTCTGAAACGTCGCTCTAGCACAATGATCCTGTCTGAGGGAGGAAAGAAGAGGGGTGAGTATCTATGGGAGGATATTCAGTTAGTGAGAGGATTAATCTCAAGTACTAATAGTGTAAGTGAACATTGGAGTGTCAAATAATATCATTTATAACCAATAATTCAAAATTTTCAACAAATCATGATATGCTCGCTAAAATGAACTCATTTAATCATTCACACGATATCATACATATATACATCCATTTAAAAATCAAGTATATCATAGAGCAAGCCGAAAGATCCTGACAAAAGTCAACCATGACCAGGGACAGGCGCATCGGGGGTGTTATTATGCAAAGTGTTTCAAAAGTAGCTCTCTACCCCGATGTTGGCCGTGGGCTTAGCTCCTTGCTTACCCAGACTCGTCAAATAGGACCACGTGCGGTGTTAGACGGTGATGGACACACGTCCTCCCCCGATGTGGGTTCAACAGGTCGCGCCTATAAATAAAAATAAACTGGACATTTGCGGATACCTCCTGTAGAAGTGTATCCGGGCAACCCATGCCTCTACAAAGTCCTTTCGTAGCTACGGAATCATCAATGTCATCATCACAGTATCACAAGGGCACAACGTCCCGCAAGTAAGAATCATATCATCACAAATGGGCATCCCAGTTCCCTCACAAATCTTAAAACATTTCAAATCCGTGTGCCAATACAATTTCATCGAAATCATTTAAATTCAACAAACCAATGCAATGGTCGAATAGCAAACATTCCGTTTCTCAAATCATGGCACAATTTCATTTCTTTTCAAACATGGATGCATAATTGTGGAAAACATAAGTACGACACTCCAATAATCACAAAACAGATTTAAATTTCAATTCCATACGTCGAGACAATGCATATCAAAGCATGTTTTGTTTAAAAACATGGTAAAATCAGGTTTTCACTATTTCATGCAAGAGATTAGGGTCTCACTCACCTTCTAGGGAGGGTAATCACTCCCTATTTCCACAATCAAACCAAACTCGACTCCTCGAGTCTCCAACAAGATTAACCTAATCAAATTATCACAATACTCATCAAATTTCCAATTATTCTTAGGGTTTATTATTTTCCCTAAGTTTGTACAAACCTTAATTCTCCAATTTATGAATAAACTCCAATGTCATCAATTTTCATTCAATTTATAAGTAAATAACCAAATCAAAATCAAGCTAAATTCAAACCTATAATCATTCAAAATCGAAAACAAGTCTAAATACATAAATTCCCTATAAGTTAGAAAAATTTTTAAAAATTCATACACTTTTCAATTCTTATCCGATTTCTTCAAACCATATGTCATTTTAAAGGTATTGAAGCCTATTTTCATAATACAAAAATTATATTTTGATTTCCTATATGCAGGACAACTTATAATGAAAAGACTACATCAATTCTTAAACTCAAATCCTAAATTTCGACTGTTTTCATGCATTCGTCAAATTAAACTCTAAGTGAAACCATTTAAATCAATTTAACTCAATTCTATCATCCGAAACAGCAAAATTTTGTATAAAATTCTATACTTAACCTAAATAATAACATATAATATCAAATAATGTGTTCTAATCGAATCTAACGTACATCTTGAACCTATACAACACTTCCTTATGCTAATTTCACCCTAAATGCATTCAATTAACTGAATCAGTTAGAAATCCCTCACCTAGGGTTTTCACAGCTCGCAGATCTACCTTCTGTGCACCATTCAGCTCATTCTGGGACCTGTAGTATTTCCAATTGAAACAAATTCTACCCGTTAGACGAAATCACCTAAAGAATTAAACTTTAGGGTTATTGAGAGACCAACCCTTACCTATGCAGTGAAGAAGCCACAACCTAGGGTTCTTTGTTCTGAAGATTTCAGTGGGCTCTCGAAGGAGAGAGCAGGGCGCTCGAGCGTGCGAGCAAGGGCAAAGCAGCACAGCAGTTGCGTGCGCGGGAGCTGTGACGCACTGTAGTCGCGCGCGTAGGGGCAGTCTCCCACGGGGTTACACGCGCCTAGGGGCTGTCTCGCGAGCGCTGAGGCAGGGACAGTCGCGCGAGCAGTCGCGCGCTGTTGTGCGTAGTCGCGCGCGCGCAGGAGAGGGAGGAGCAGAGCGAGAGAGACTGAGGGAGATTGAGAGATAGGTGGCGACCCGTGGTGGGTCGCCGTGGCTGCGGGTGGCGGGGTTGGTAGTTGCGATGCGGCGGAGAAGAGATCGCGAGTGGAAGAGAGGGAGAAAGAGAACCGAGAGAAAGAAAGAGAGAGATAGAGAGTGAGACCGAGAGAGAGAGAAAACAGAGATGGAGGTGAAGAGAGGGGGTGGTGGCCAACCGTGGCAGATGGCGGAGCCGAGTGGGCGGCGGAGCAGGGCAGCGGCGAAGGCGCGAGAAGGGGAGAAGATGAAACGACAGAGAGAGAAAGAGAAGGAGAGAGAGAAAGAATTAGGGCTTTAAGCCCTAATTCGATTTTTTTTTATTAATATTAATATTATATATGTTTTTATTTAGATAAATAAATTTATCATTAAACAAATGAGTAAATGATTAATTTAATTAATAAAGGAAATATATATATATTTTTATACTCACTTTATTTTTCAAGATTTCAAATTTTTAACAAAATAAGATAAACTGCAAATTAAAAACACGGATACTTTAAATATACCAAAAATTCAAATTACATATCTCAAAATCGAAAATCAATATAATTAAAAATTTTTCTCTATATATATAAACTGAGAAATATTTTATTTAATTTCATGAACAGAAATACTAATACGGACATCGCAGTGTCGGTGTTACAACTAAGAATATTCAAACCCTAGAATCAAAATTGGAAAAGCTAGGCTTACCTTTGCAGAACTGCGATCTAGGGTTTCTACTGTCCTGCGGCCAGGGTTTCTACAAGGATTGCAGAAAGGTTCGTGGCTGAAGAGAAGGAGGGGCGCTGAAGGAGAGGGGATTTCGTCGCGCGCGAAGGAAGGAGAAGAGAGCAAACGCTCTCTGTCGTCGCGCGGGAATGAGAGAGAGCAGAGAGATGAGACGGTAGAGAGGGAAAATGAAAGAGAGAGAGAGACAGAGCGATCGTGAGAGAGAACAGAGGCTGTGGTAGAGAGAGAGGCCGAGAGAGAGACTGTGAGGGAGAGATCGACAGAGAGATATGGCGTGAGACCGAGAGATGGCGACCCGCGGTGGTTCGCGGTGGTCGCGGTGGTGGTTGCGCACGGTGGAGGGAGAGTGATGGCAAGAGATCGCGAGAGAGACGAGGGAGAGAGAGCAGAGAGTGAATGAGAGATTCGATTAGGGCTATTAGCCCTAATCGATTTGGGGAAAACGGGGGTGCTGCGTTTCACTCCGAAACGCAGCATCTCCTCTTTCTTTTTTTTTTTTTTCTAAAATTTAAATTTTTCATAAAATAAGATTTATTACGGTTCGCGGATACGGAAATTTAAAATATACTAAAAATTTAAAATTAAGACCCCAAAATCGAAAATCAATAAAATTCAAAATTTTTCTACTTTATTATAGAAATGTTTACAAAATATTCAACGTCGAGTTTCCGGTATTACAAAGTTCACATCGTTGGACAGACTAAGCATACTTTCTCCTGTTGATCAGACAAGCGTAGGCTCAATGCTCTATGTCGTTCGCACAAATGTGTCGATCACATAAGCACTTTGACAGTAACATCATACTAGAAAACATATAGAAGAGATTCAAACAGAAACGACAGATGACAAGTAAGCAAAATAAATCTCTTTTATTTTCATATCACGAATACATATCTAATTACATAAGTAAGCACACTTTATAAGTCCCTTAGTCTGACCAATCACACCGAAAAGAAATACATAAGGAATCTACAACATTGATACTGAATAGAGAGGCTACAACACCCCGATTGTTTGACAACATCAGAGATTTTAGAAATAGTAAAAAGAAATTCAAAAACAATCTATAACCCTACTGAGACAAGAAGACTACAGAGAACGGGGCAATGAGGGTGTAAGATGGTTACAAATAGACTATGAGGATGTATTATGATTCAAACCCTCAGACATCCCCGGGTCCCTATACTTAACCAAGCTCCTCTCATCACCCGCCAGAAGATAACACAAGTCCGATGATGAAACTCAACCCAAATGGAGATTTATCTTAACTCCCCACTCGAGTCATGAACCCCGACATAAACATCAACAGAGCCTATCATGACATCCGAACACCGAATGTCATGATAAGCCCTCATGTCAACAGTCCTTGTCCCAAACGAGACCTCACACCAACAGAAACAACTCTTACTACTGAGCTCTGTGAAGCTAGAGCACCCTATCGAGAATCCCTCAGAGGAAATGATTCTCATAAGAAAGAAAATTCTTAGATGTGGATGAACACTGAATTTCTAGAAGCGGAATAAGGTCTTACGATCCCTATTTATAGCCGTAAGGGGTAGATGAACACTCTCATGAAAAGCGTGCGAAATAAATAAAAGGTTTACACCTCTTCGACTTCTTATACCACATTAACTCCGAATTAAATTAAGTGGAGGTTGAACCCATTAACTTCCAAGGAAGACGAAATAGTTGAGGCAAAAGGGGTATTCCTATTTCAATTGCTTTAATTTTGTATCAAAAGAAATGTGTTGCGGATGATTTGCATAATCTCAAGAGACATGTATCGCATTACAAGCCTTCACGTGGCTCCATCTCCTCGAGAAATAAACATCACTCATGGCGCCTCTTTTGTAAATTGATACCATAAGTCGAGAGCAAATAATGAGACATGATCCAAATAACAATCGGTATAATAACCGGATGACTAACTACCCGATCTAATACTTATGGTCACAAGGGGTTCAGTTCTTGAACCGAACAGCAGACAGATTGGTTGACCGAATAGGACGGACCGATCGATTCACGAATACGTTTGGCAAGTCTAAACGGTTACCTCATTTCATTCAACCAATGACTAATAGCCACTTAAGGGTCTGATTCCTTTGACTCCTATCGATCAATGGTAACATCCAATCGAATCTTACCTTGATTTGATTTCTTATCTCAGCACGAAACGTATTTTCTAGATAATGAAAGAAATCCTCTCGAATATAATCGATAAGGGAAAAAATTTCCTCGTATAATTAAACTTCATAAATAAAAACGATTTCAAATTTCAGATGATTGAATTCCGAAATTTTCAGATTTTCTCGTAAGAAAAGTAGGGTTGTAACACCCTAAATGCACACTGCTTCTCATATAAAAACTTTCGATATACCGAAACTCAGGTTAATTCCTCTGATTCAACACTTGGTACACAAGTCATAGGGAGATCCGCTCCCCCTTTCTCAGTTTGTTTCATTTCTTTTAAAAACCGCTCTTTTTGAATTGAGCGTCGAAGTCTTTTCTATCAGAGTATCTTCCAATAGTCTTTTACAGATTTTAAATCCTTCATCCAAACCGCAATTCGAGTTAAGGAGTTAGATCTGTGGAATCAAGATTCACCTCCGACAAGTTTGATGTTAAATATATCAATAAATAGTAAAATAGTAAAAAATTACATTTGGTTTATAATAATCCTAATTCTAAAAAAATATTTGAAAAAACCCTGATTCAAATTTTGAGACATAAAATACTAAAAATATATTATTTTGATAATATATAAAATGATTTCCATTATTGATTTCGAGTCAAAATTCGTATTTCCACTCTAACCGTTCGTTCGAGCACCAATAATCATAAACCAATACAAGCTTTGATGTGAACCCAACAAACAAGCCCAATACTTGTTTGACTGTATTACAACACATGATGTCATTAGCCACACGTGCGTTACCATCTCAACCATCAAATTGCCAAACTCTAAGCCTCACGCTTGTTCTCATTTTCCAACCATGGCCTGTACTTGTCAACCTTGACATTAACAGTCGCTCTGTCCTAACCTTTAATTCAAGCTCTAGGAAGTGTGTCCTAGTGTTTAAGGACACACGACCCTTGAGAAAGAGGAGAGCGGGGGGCCACGGAGAGAGTGTGGGGAAGAGAGAGGCATGAGGAATGAAAATGGAGGGCGTGAATGAGTTTTAGTATAACCGGTATTTTTTTCTTTTTCGTTATGAAAAAATTGGATTCAAATCCCGTATGTTAAAAAAAAGGGAGGGCACTTATTGAGTGTGACAAGAAAGGGGGATTGTGCAGTAAAAATAGAGAGAAAAAAAGGGGGTGGAATCCTGCAAGAAAAAAAATAAAAAATTCAGAAAAGTCAAGTGTTTTTCAAGATTTACCACAATATCTCCTTTTGAAATTATCTTTGAAAAAGTATCTCTTTTTGAAAATATTTTTGAAAATCACCATTTTATAATTATTTTTCATGGGATTATTGAAAATTTTAAATATTCATTTTTCGTTTTAGAAATATGGTTTATGGGCATTTTTGTGTTCAAAGTATTTAGGGGCAAAATACAATTTTTGAAAGTTTGGGTGGGGGCAAAAGTATAATTTTCAAAACCTTATAGTGACAAACCCTAATTTTAAAATATATTCTGATGGGACATGACTCAAAAACCCAAACCAAAAGAGTCAATTCTCAAAAATCCCATGAAGGGTGCCTATGGACCGGTATCTGACAATCGTCACGATAATCTACTGAAGGGTCTCAGTCGTCCGAATCGATCTACCAAAGAGGCTCAGTCGCCCGGATCCACCAAACGTAACTCACCGAGCAAAGATAGTCGCTTCGATCGAGCAAGCAAATACCAACCTACCAATCGGACGAGTCTCGATTGACCTTTTATCGGTTGAGCGATCGAACGACAAGCAACACTTCTAACGATTCTAAAGGAAAGTCAGGATTCCTTAACTTCAATTTCCTACTTCATGACGGTAACTCCAGGATCTTTCAGATAAGGAAAGCATCCCTCCCAAAAATGGAAATTTTTTTCGATAAATGAGGATCGTAATCAACTCGGAATATTAACCTCCGGGATTCCCAGATCGGTTCGATAAGGAAAGTAGGGTTGAAGTCCCCCAGCGGCGCAAGTTTCTGAGAGATATAAGTCATCCCTAAGGTTTTAGAACCAGGGACACTCTCTTGACCTAACACTAGGGCACACTAATCATGGGGAACAATCTTTCCTTAGCTCTCAGTTTGTTTTTCCTTTCATACGAAAATCGATTTTTCTGAATGTGCGTCGGACTCTCCCCGCCAGAACACCCTCCGGCGGTTTTTACAGGTGTTTCCACCCATCAACGGCTATTGTCAAATGAAGAAGGAGTCGGTATCTGTGGAGATATAACCCACCTCTAACAGATTGACACCGTCCGTAGGAACAGGCTAGAAAAACTTTTGTTATTTCGATAACTATGCCCCAAGGACTAGAACGTCCTCGAGAGCCACCCCTGCGTAGGAGGACATATCCCTATACCCGTCGAACCTATCGCTCCCCCGACACCTAATCCTCATATTCATAATCCTGTGTTTTCTTTCCGACCGTTCCGTCCGGAGTTAATTTCGTAACATGCGGCTCAGAAACAATAGGGTGTGGCCCCATTGCTAGAATATGTGGACCAGCATCAAATGGAGAGATTGGTGTCTAGACTGTAGAGAATGAGTAAGCAGTTAGAGGGAATCAGTCGAGCCCACGGACCAGACAACCACTCATCTGCTGCAGAGTCTGAATATGAGTGGCCACCCAGGCGAGAGTTTCCAGAACCATCGACGGTCTCTCAATATGACCCCCATGATCTAAGAAAATAAAGTGAACAGCTCGTGGCAGACAAACTTAAAAGAGCGGACGTGAAGGATAGGGATGATCCCCTACACTCTTTAGGTAAATTGCTATTCGATGCAAAGATCTTATCAGAACCAATGCCAAGGGATGTCCTTTTACCACCCATGGAGCGGTATGATGGGACAAGTGACCCACGCGACTATGTCACCCATTTCATAACAGTTATGGTCTACAGGGACAGGGACTTCTCGGATGCCGCGATGTGCAAACACTTCCCCACCACCCTTAAGGATAATGTTCTGACCTGGTTTAATTCTCTCTCACCGCTCAGTATCAAGAGCTTCGCACAGCTCTGACAACAGTTTGAGACTCACTTTGTAATCAGTCGAGGAGCTAAGCGAAAATCCACATCCCTCCTATTATTATGACAACGGAGAGAGGAGTCTCTCAGAGACTTCATGGAGAGATTTAAAACAGAAATACTGAAAGTCCCCAGTTTGGACCACAATATCTCTTTGGCTGCCCTCCTAATGGGCTTGCGTTCTTCCGATATGAAGGTCTCTATCACAAAGAAGCCCCCGGCAACCATCCAAGAGTTTTACTCCCGAGCGGAGAAATATATTGTTGCGGAAGAAGTAGAGGTGTTCGATCGACAAGGTAACCGCTTTAGCAGAAAGGAACGAGAATATCACCCCGTCGGCCCTCTCCGAAGAGAAGCAAGCCAGGAGTTCCGCCTTCACAAAGGTTCAGCATCTATACTCTGCTGAACGAAACCCCAAGTCGGGTTTTGTATCAAATAAAGAACAAATCATACGTAAGATGGCCTCCTCGTCTGGCGGAAGAAGATCCTAAAAGAGACAAGTCTAAATACTGTCATTTCCATCGAGACTACGACCATACGACTGATGAGTGCAAAAAACTCAAGGATGAACTGGAATTCTTGGTTCGTAGCGAAAAACTACAGAAGTTCATCAGTATAGAAGGAAGAAATCTGCCTTCCCTCGACAGGCGCAATGCACTATGAGAGAATGAGCCGCTTCATAAGTCAGATCTCAGACCGTCACGTGAGAAACCATGAGGGGTGATCCTCAGAATCCACGGTTAAGACAGTTGGCGCGAGCTGTACATTCCCACTAGCATTTGTCCGACCTATGACCCAAACTTCCCAGCACTTTTCTCTTAGTGAAAGAATGCGATGTTTTCGACTAGATATTGGCTACATGTGCCTCGAGATTTCTAATGTCCCACGAAGAAAGCATTCCCCAAAGGGCATCAGTTGCCATGGCCTTTCGAACGAATGTGTCATTAAAATGGGATGAAACTCCCCGAACGGACGGACACGACCCTAACTCCTAAGATTTTTAACCGATCGAAGGGTCTCAGTCATCCAGTCCTTCCGAACGAATGTGCCATTAAATTGGGATGAAACCCCGAACGGGCGGACATGGCCTTAACTCCTAAGATGTTTAACCGATTATAGGACATCAGTCGCCCATGTCTCCCAAATGAATGTGTCATTAAGTTGGGATAAAACTCTCCGAACGGGCGAACACGACCATAATTCCTAAAGTCTCTAATCGACCGATGGACATTAGTCGCCCATATCTCCCGAACGAGTGCATCACTAAGTTGGAATGGAATCTCTCGGACGGGCAAACACACCCATGGAAGTTCCTTTATTGAATATCAGATCCTGAACAGTCGGGTACACCATTGAAGAATAAAATTCTAATCAGACCAATAGGATGAAGTCCCCAAAGGTTCTTTGTTAAAAAATCATTACACTCCAATGAGTTAGGGAACAAAACATTCCGTCAGCAGACGCAAAAGTACAAGAGATCAAAGGAAGCGCTGAAAGCAATCTAGCGGAATCCGAACCTGCTGACCCCTCAACAGGAGGAAGAGCTTCATATTGCCCGACTTCCCGAAGAATTTCCTCGGCACACTTCAAACGTTCGAGCAGCCTACGCTAAGAGAGTTTGAAGTTGACAGCATCTTTGGCAACGGAAGCCTTGAGATCGACTATCTCTTGTTCGGCACTCCGAAGAGACTCTTCCCGAAAACGAGCTAATGTTTTAGCAACTGTTAATCGTACTCCTTGAGTACAGGCCTCTGTTTCCAATTCTTTGCAACGAGTTTGAGCCAAAGTAAGGTCTTCCTGAAGACGCTTGATCTGCTTATTTTTTTGTTCTCTGATAGTCTTTCCCTGATTCTCCAAAGCATCCCTCAGCGCTAACACTTGGCCACTCATACGAGAAAACTGTTCATCACGCTTTGCTCTCAGCTTTCTTTGAAGCTCAGTCAAGGCCGAGGCATGAAAAGAAGTGTGCTTATTAAAGTCGCAGGGTAACAAGAACCTAACGTAGTTTAAATGAAAGAAATACTTACTGTAAGACAGAGAGAATGGATGACTTTGTCAATATAATTCAGAGGTATTGATTGAAGAGCAAGTTGCGGAGGGAACTCGAACTGCTCGGCCAATTGTAACGTCGCTTGAGGATCGATAAAGTTAAATTGACGGCTCCCCACACTAACTGCCACTGACCCTTCCTCAAAATCCTCCTCCTCCACCATGGTGAGTGACTCAATTCGAATGGGTGGTGGGGTACTATACTCATCCGGTATATCTTGCAGAAGATACCCGGACTCCTGAGGAGACCGTCTCGACATTTCCTTTGGAACGGGGGAAGAAACATGTGTTGTCTGGACCTTTTCTTGCCACTGAGAGGCTTGGAACGGAGTGCTTCTAGTTGTCTCTAAGGGGCCCTCCTCCGGAGTACCTTTCTTCCCAACTCTGACGGACGTACCAGGAATCACCGGGCTATTGATTGGCAAATCCTCTCTTGTCTCGGAATGCACCGAAAGAAGTTCATATTTTCTAGTTTTCGCCGACCCCTCTTCTTCCGCGGGAGGATTAGGCGGTCTAGCCTTCGACCTTTTTTGACGAGACTCGACAAAAATGTCACTCGCACTCCTCTTCGCGTTCGACCATATTTCCCGATCGGTAGAAATCTCTTTAAGGAGATGAGGATCTACAACCGACACAGAATCAACCCATGATACTTCCTGTCGCTTCAACAAGAGAGGCCTAGTATTTGTCTCGACTCACCCATAAGCAAGCTAGATAATATCAACATTTCGTATTCCACCAAACCATCTACCCACAAGCTCCTATGATGAGCCTCACAATAACGGGTCACAGCATGCAAAAAACAGAAGTGAGAAAGAAGAGGTGGGATTTTCTCGTTCAAAGAAGGTGCTTGGTTGGCATCCGGAAATGCAGGAAGGAGATCCCTGTTAAAAAATCTGACGAAGAAAAACTTTTGCATTCAGTGTTTATCCCGAGATTCACTGTAGAAAAATTTCCAGCGAGACTCCTGGCAGGTCTGAAGCTTATACCAACTGTGAGTAGACTCTTTGGATCTACATCGCCCTAAAATCTCCAGGTTGAAACGAATGCGGAAAAAGCCTAACAGGGAAATTAGGGCAATCACGTATCGCCAAGCACTTGGGATAAGCAGTGAGCGGTGAATGTTCCAATACCTCAAGACCTCCGTTAGTGGGCCCGTATATGGAATCTTCAAGCCGTATTTCACATATTGTTTGTACATCGGGACACAACCCTCGGGGGCAAAACTCGCTCTATCCCCTTTGTCGGGCAATACGAATTCGAAGTTGCTTCCGAACGACATCTCCTTTTGAACTTCTGTCAAATTCTCTTCGATCATAATGATCTGAATGTTGTCTATACTGCGCGATGAGGAGACGTTTATCGACATTTTTGTCTGAAGAAAAAGTTTTTTTGAAGAAAAGGTTAGAAAGTGGTATTTTCTAAGAAACGTAAACTCTTACGAGGCGCATGGGAGACGGTTCGTGGAAATCGAAGCGACAAAAGTCAAATTAAAAAGGAACATTACATTTTTGAAGATTGTCACTCATGGCGCTTCTTTTTCCAAAAAAACCATGAGTTAGGGGCAAATGATGGGACATGGCCCAAAAGCTCAAACCAAAAGAGTCAATTCTAAAAAAACCCATGACGGGCACCTACGGATCAATATCTGACAATCGTCACGATAATCTACTGAAGGGTCCTAGTCGTCTGGATCGATCTACTGAAGGGCCTCAATTGCCCGGGTCCACTAATGTAACTCACTGAGCAAAGGTAGTTGCTTCGATCGGGCAAGCAAATACTAGCCCATCAATCGGATGAGTCCCGATTGACCCTTTATTGGTCGAGCGACTGAACGACAGACAGCACCCCTAACGACTCTAAAGGAAAGTCAGGATTTCTTAACTTCAATTTTCTACTTCATGACGGTAACTCCAAGATATTTCAGATAAGGAAAGCATCCCTCCCGAAGATGGAAGTTTTTCCGATAAATGAGAATCGTAATCAATTCAGAATATTAACCTCTGAGATTTCTGGATCGGTTCGATAAGGAAGATAGGGTTGAAATCCCCTAGCGGCGCACGTCTTTGGGAGATATAAGTCATCCCTAAGGTCTCAGAACCAGGAACACTCTGTTGGCCTAATACTCAGGGCACACTATTTACGGGGAATAACCTTTCCTCAGCTCTCAGTCTTTTTTTCCTTTCATACGAAAATCGCTATTTCTGACTTGAGCGTTGGAGTCTCCCCGTCGGAGTATCTTCCGGCGGTTTTTGCAGATGTTTTTACCCATCGACGGCTATTGCTCGAATGAAGAAGGAGTCGGTATCTGTGGAGTCATAATCCACCTCCAACATATTCTTATATTTAAATTTAAGAAATAATTTGAATAACTTTATATATCTTAGAAAATTATGCCCAAATTAGCTTGAAAATACAAACACGCTCACGAATAGGAAGTTTCAGGAAAAATATCTAGATATTCGGAAATTAAGCATTGAGTAAACCTTTTTTATTATATTTATTGATGTAAAAATTAGCCAATCCTCTTTTTACCCATCTTCGTGTTGACGTAAGTATTAAGGAATACATCTTTGTTTTGTGTAATTTAACTTAAATTTTGAACTTGTGCAAAAATATTTATTCGCTTCTCAATCAATTTGTTAGTTTTCAAACTTTTGATACGTAATTACTGTTCAGAATTTTACTAGTTTCGGATATTGCCAATTTCAGATTTTTGTTAATTATGGTATTTTATCTGATTTTGGAATTTTCACTTGTTTTTAGACTTACGAATATTATGTGTGATTACCAGTTACATTAGTTGGGTTTCACCTTTGAAAATTGGTGGCTTTTGATAATTTGTAAGAAGTCAGTATTTTTTAAAATTTGATCAAATGCAATCTATTATTGTTTGAAATACTTTGAATTGATGCATACATTGGTATTTTGAATTGTTCTGATTTTATATGTGATTTAATGCCAATATAATAACATTAGTTTTTGGACTTTTGATAACCCTCAGAATATATTGATGATATATGATCTGACGGCTCATCGTCATAACTACTAGTAGTGATCTTTATTACTTTTAATAGTATCGATAGCTGTCATCCTTTAGCCTATTGAATTACAACATCTTTACTTCTATATATCACTGTTCGGCTAATGCAGTAACATGTTGCTTGGGCCATTGTGCCCGTGAACTCCCAATTTATTCATTCTCCTTTGTAGACCCGGGTTCTTATGGTTCTGCGCCTCTAAGCATGTTGTCGATACATTGAACCAAGTAAACATGAGCACCTTCTTGGGGCAATGTCTAAAAATCATTCTTGGCGCAGCACCAACGAGCACCATCTTGGCATAATATCTCAAAATCGCTCTTGGCACAATGCCAATGAGTACTTTCTCGATGCAATGCCTCAAAATCGCTCTTGGCATAATACCTATGAACACTTTCTCAGTGCAAAGCCTCAAAATCACTCTTAGTGCAACACAAATAAGCACCTCCTTAGTGTAATGCCCTCAAATTCTCTTGGCATAAGACCAATACATTCACAAAATCTCCCCTTAACACCACACCCCCAGGGAATCCCAACACAATGTGACAAAGGGTACTTTACCTCCAATTTTAAATTTCATGGCAAGGACCATAAGACACTATTCTAACCCCTCGGGAAGATTCTAGCATGTAGTCTCTAAAAGCCAAGCAATTATGCATAATACAATAATGTTCATGAAGAGCGAAACCAATGAATTAGACATCTGAATCTATAAGAGGAATCGAGTAACAAAATGATCAGGTACAAGGAAAAGTTATTCATTCATTCATTAATAGAATCTTTATATAGCGACTTAGAACTTATAGAAAATATAGACACTAAGTCTTTACACACATAGAATACGGAGATTGGAGTGTTAGAAATGTAGGGAAAACAAAATGTAGAGAAAGATGAGGCACTCAGTGAGATTAGGTCTCTAGACCACCTCTTTGAGCTATCTTCTCAACATCAAGTTCTCCCATTCTTTTTATGTCTCACCTAGGACAGCTAGCACTAAGTCTAGTTCCCTCAAAAACAAAAAGAAGAAGGTACCTACACCCACTACAAGGTCCCTTGAGACCACCAACAAGTGACCACCATGGTATTGGATTTTTAGATATTGTGATTGGACCTCGTGTCGGTAGTTCTAATGATTGATGAAATCTTGTATCGATAGTAGCTATAAATTCTCCCGAATGTCCTAATGGTGACGAGGCGCAGAAAAACCACCACACAGAACTTTTCATCTTCAAACCCTGGTACTAAAGCATTACTGCAATGAATAGCCTCATATAATCTCTACTTTTTACATACTTTGTCACCCACAAGTCGAAAATCTAATATATACTTCCACCTCATTTGATGAGTTAAAGAAACTCTACCATCATACTTTGCTACTTATAGTCAGTATCCTGAAAATGTCTTGGAAAGCGAAGTGACATGTTTCAAAAATGAAACAGTCGCTTCTCGCTTTTAATGCCACTCATTAATGTTAGCTGCATTTAGTGCTCAACTACCGTAGTGGTATTGCTCCCGCATCTATTCCATTTATTCAAAACCATTTCCATTGTGCGTCCTTTCAAATTACTCAATCTTCTGCCCTACTCCTAACTCTACTCCTTTGGACTAACCTTAAGAATGGGGGGCAAATAATGGTATATGGTCTAATGGCCTCTCATCACAAGACTAAAACTACTCGTGCCCATTGGGCAATACCGCCTTTAAACAACCGAACACGCTCACAGTCTCTCGGCTGAGTACTCCTCGGTCATTCTAGCTCTCGGTGCCCAAGCTCATTGATTACTTCATTCTTCGGTGGACATATTCCATTAATACGAGCGTAATTCATTCTATTACGCGATAAATACAACTTTGAGCCAGCCATTAAGGAAGTAAATCTCTAATAAATTTAAACATTCTTTAATCGGATAAGCATCCTCTCTGTCCTAGAGGAATCTCTTTCAATATGTAAATAGATCTTGGTAAACACTCCTAAAAAGGTGGGAAATCTCTATGATGACTAGAACTTGCCTTCCTCAATAGGATTATAAGTATTGAGAGATCTTTGACTTCCGTCCCAGTAATTTTGGAAGATTTTCAATGGTTTATCTATAAGAAAATTACGGTTTCTACACTCCTACATGCATACAGGACTTACCATATACACATACTATATATACTCAGTATAAGCAGCCAACCAAATATATTCTTAGGAACTTAATACTTTTCACATAAAGGCAAAACCTGGATCTCTCTCTCACAACCCTACTCAGTTTGTTTCTAATTTTCTAAAATTACTCTTTCTGACTTACGTCGGAGTTTCTCCTGTTGAAACACTCTCCGATAACATTTGTAGGTCTTATCACTCCCAAGGATCCTCAAAGGTACTCTTTCGTGTCAACTCTACACTCAAGTCAACCGAGCAAATATTGTGGAACAAACCTACTTCCATCACATGTATATATAAATTTTGAAATTTTCGTTAGTTTTTAGGTATCTAAATATTAAGTGTAACTACCATCGACATTAATTTGGTTCGACCTTTGATAATTGATGATTTTTTTTTTAATAATTTTGTGATAAGTTGGTATTCTTTGACAATTCGATCACTTGCTATTTGTTATTTGAAATTCTTTGAGTTGACATTTACTATAATATTTTGAATTATTTTTATTTTATATGTGATTTGTTAATTCTATAAGGGTGCCAATATACCATGACAAGTTTGGTTTGTAAGTTGTAATTTAATTAATATTTTTTTCTCTATTTTTCTATGTTGTCTTCATATTTATAGAGTTACCGCAGCTCACACATTTCTTTTCCCACTTCTTTTCCCATAGAAATTAAGATCACATGCATACATGGTAGGGACGTGAAGAAACATTCGATTGGGTGCGAAGTTTAGAAGAAATAGTTAGTTAATCTGAACTAGGGAGATATCTTAATTGTTTAACTCTCTAACTTTATTCTAGAATCCCTCTTGTATGAATCCATTAACTTTGCTAATGTAGTAGTTACGATTTTGTTTATAAGTTTGTTTATAATTATTCATTTCGTGAGGCCTTTGTTCTCAAGTGAATAATTTATATAATGTTTAGATTATAAAAAAAATCTGTAGGAAAACACTAGTATCATCATCATTAACCCTTTTCATGAGTATCATATTTCTCATAATTAATTATAAATAATACTTTTCATGAAATAAATATCGAGAAAGAAGGTGTCCATATGAAGTTTTATGTGGCATGCGAGTATGAGAGAGAGAGAGAGAGAGAGAGAGAGAGAGAGAGAGTATATTTTATTTTGTGAAGGAGGGTTTGATAAGACAGGTAAACACCTCTTTTTCCCAAGGATGTCCAAAATTCAATAAAAAAAAATCATTAGAATTTTTTGTGGAAAAAAAAATTATATTTAAGTAACTATTGGCATGTCTTTTGTACTGAGTTATAAGGTTTTGTGTTCTGAAATCTTTAAAATAATAAAAAATGCGAAATAGTTTGTGTAGATGTATAGTATATGTTCAACCTATCATATTTAGAAATGCTGCTACAAAGGAGTAGGACAGGGGAAATTAATTGTTACACTGGGGCAAAATCCTACCAAAGGTGACCATATTTGACTAGGAGGGAGGAGGGAGATCATGCAGTTGGCCAAACCAAAAGGAAAAAAAAAAAGGAACTGCCCCATCAACTACCACGTAAGTCCATCATGCACCCATGTAAGTAGCACTTTTCGCAAGTGAGACTCTTTGAGCTCTCATCCTCCAATGTTTTGCAGTAATGAAAATAATCACCTAATAAGTTCAAACTTGAGAAACTGGGCATGACTAGCATGGCAACATCAGACAGTCTTCTAAGTAAAAAGTGCAACTATAAATCCCCGATCAAAAACAGGCCCTTGCCATTAAGTAAAACTTGGGGAGAGAGAGAGAGAGAGAGAGAGATGGTAATGCAAAGCATAGCTTTCATTGTCTTGATGGCTACAATGGTAGTGCCACCAAAGGAGGCTTGAGCAGCAGCATCACTAGTAACATTTGTGTTTGGTGACTCATTAACAGATGTTGGGAACAACAATCATCTGCAGTATTCTCTTGCAAAATCAAATTATCCTTGGTATGGGATTGATTACATCCGCGGGCAGGCTACCGGGAGATTTTGCAATGGAAGGACTATTGGAGATATAATATGTATGTTTCTTCACACGCTATATCAGATATAATTTGGTCCCTTCGGGGACATCCGATATCAGATATAACTTGATTTTTTATATAAAAACCACCGACAAACAGATAATGACAGAAAAAAATAAATACATAACAAAGATTACAAAAACTGATGTGTTAAAACTAAAACCGAAGAACTAGAGTCTAGACATTCCTTTTATTGTAATCAAATAGCGTTTGATTGTTTTGTGCTGATGAGGCTTCTGGATTTGATTGTGTAGCTGAAAGCTTGGGATTCCACCTCCTCCTCCGTATTTGTCTTTGGCACAAGATGATGATGCCATTCTTGAAGGAGTCAATTATGCTTCTGGGGGAGCAGGAATTCTCAATGACACGGGCTTGTACTTTGTAATCACAAATCTCTTAGCCCCCAATTTTCCTTTTCTCTTTTATTCCCTTTTTCTCTTTTCGATTGAAGCAAAAATGTCATTTATATTGGAAGTAGCATTACATTGTCTGACAAAGTTAAACTCATTACGTTATTTCTTTTTTGATGCTCTTTGTCGTAGATTGAGAGATTATCGTTTGATGATCAAATTGATAGTTTTCAGAAGTCAAGAGAAACAATCAAGGCCAAAATTGGAGAAGAGGCTGCAAAAAAGCTGATAAATGAATCACTTTTCTTTATTGGAATTGGTAGTCATTTTGAGTGCATCTGCCTCTCCCCTTCTCTTATTACTGTTTACCATGTAAGCGATAGCTAATCAAATCCATTTTTATATCACTGGCAGCAATGACTACGTCAACAATTACTTGCAGCCCTTTCTTGCCGATGCAGAGCAGTACACTCATGATGAGTTCATTGGACTCTTAGCCTCCACCTTAGAGAAACAACTCACCGTATGTTACGAGATTAGTAGTCATTGCGATGCTTCTTCTTTTTTGCATTTAATCTAAGTTAATTCTTAGAGTTTACTAGAGTTAGATTAACTTAGCTCCAAAACCAGAGTCTGAAACGCTATTGAAAAGAATTCTGGTACACACTGCTTCTAATTGATGCAATGCAATGATGTATCAGAGACTCCACGAATTTAGACTTGATTCAGAATCCCTACACTTACGGTATACCGCTGCCTCCCCACCACCACCTCTCTCGCCCGCTCTCTCTCATTTACCAGAAATTGTTATGATAGATTTGAGCTTTTCAGGCTTCAAAATTTCGAACACCTCATGTTGCAACGTGGATACATCAAGTCTAAGTCATGTGCCAATCGCAGCGAATTCGTATTTTGGGACGCATTCCATCCTCAGATGCAGCAAATGCTGTGCTTGGAGACAAGCTCTTCAATAATCTCTTTGCTAGTCCCTCTGCACCACTGCCCCTTCACTAAAAATAAGCTTTTCTAATTACATGCTAAAGAGGTGCCAAAAATATGGCTTGTCACCAACACTTGTGACATCTAGATTTCACTCGTTTTCTTATCTTTTTCGTTTCCTCTCCATTTAAAAGTGCAACCAGCTTTATAACTACAGACTCTCCTTTTATTTTTTATTTATTTTTTAAATCTTAAAAAACAATGTCATCGCATTTTGTGCTACAAATAAACTAATCCAATTACATGGTTCAGCTCAGCCATTATATTAATAATGACAACTTATGATCCAAAATGTTCTTGCAATTGGCAGAGCTGCAAATCAAGGGGACCAAAATCCAATCCAACCATTTCAAGATTCTATTTGCCAATCAACTATTTTTCCCATGATTCATGGGTTGCTTAATTCTTCAAATTTTGAGGCTATATTTTGGCATTTGGCACCAAATCAACCCCACGCACACATTTCTAATTCAATCGAGGAAAAAAAAACTTGCAAATAAGATTTCACATCAAAAATATGAACGATGATGATGATGCTAATTAAAATGATAAATATCCCCACCTTAAATCTTCAAAATTCAAAAGAACCAACTGAAAAAGAAGGATACTTGTTGCTGTAAAAAGTGGGAATTTATAACAGAGACAAAATAATTATGGGAAAAAAAAGAAAAATATAAATCAGGGAATGCTCTCAGTTTAAAGGCCAACGTTGTCCACAGCAGACAACAAATGGCGAGACACCCACCAAAGATTTAACAGAGGTAAGTAAACAATCCACTACAAGTGATTGTCCAAAAAGGGCCTCATCTTTCTCTCTAGGAAAAGGAGGATTTCTCAGAAATCCTCAACCCTCCTTAGAAACAAAGAGTCATCGAGCCCCCACTTTCACAATCCCTAGCAGTAGAAAAAACAACTCACCGCTATAAATCAGAGAGGGTTTTCCCACCAAAGATGTCTCTTCAGTGTGGTTAAAGCAAATACAATCATCATTGAGCAAATCCCATTGTTTAAAAAGAGAGAGAGAAAGTGTGGAACCTACGAGAAAGAGCGGGGAATCCATTGGGAATAGCGGAATCCGCATGTCCAAAAAGTACCTCGTTTTGATTTTGCATCTTTTCGTATTTTCTCTGATATGCTAATCAAATTACCAGAGAAAATCATAGTAGATGCGATTTAAAAAAAAAAAAAAAAATTCACCCCAAAGAGAAGAAGAGGAAGAGAAGAGCGTGATGTAAAGGGAGTAGTGTTTTGGGGACGAAGATAAACTAAGTATATATATAGGGGGAATCTAGGGTTTCTGGCGAAGTTTTGTATAACCGGGTTTGGAGTTCACTAGTCTGACCCGTACTCTTTGTGGTATCTTTCATTTTTATCCTGCCCAGTTTTGTTTTATTTATTTATTTATTTTTTTGATTTTCTCCATCTTTTTTTTTTATTTATCCACTATTCATTTTTTGGATGTCTTAAAATTATGGAAGCAAAAAACTAATTTATATTTTGAAACTAAAATATAAAATTCATTTATCCACATAATTTGTATCATTCAGGGACAATTCAAGTGATAAAATTTTCTCACTTTTATTTTCTCTTTTCCAATTTGATTCAATTTAATTATAACTTTTTATATCAAAAAAATAATTTATTAATATTTTCGTGACATAATAAGTAATCAATCACAATATTTTAATATAAAAGAATGACATTATAATACGACATATCATTTATTATATTTTAGTTAATAAAAAAATTCCAGGGGAGTATTTTTTATTTATTTATTTATTTTTGCAAATTTGATTCATTTATATGGTAAGTATCAGCAAATATTAAAAATTGCAAATCAAAGCAAGGCAAAGGTGCACTATTGAGATAGAAGTATGAATCCCAAGTTTGGCAATTCAATATTTCAGACGCCAAATTCAATTAAGTCTAAAATTGCCCATGTTTTAATTTTGTAGTTTATAAATTAGCCTTAAAAATGGACTCAAAATATCCAACGTGAAGGAAAAATAAATGGTTTATAAAATATTCAATTCATTTGCACTATATTAAAAAAAAAAAATAGTTTCCGTAAGTTGAAATGTGGAATAAAATGAGGATGATCTGTGTAAAAAAGCAATAAATCGTAGATTAAGTTGACTAAACGAGAGTAGGGGTGCCGGCTTAAACGTTAATCTGAATCAAATTGAATCGAATTGAAATTTTAGATTCAATTCAATTTTTTTCTTTTAAAAAAAAAATTTCGATTCAAACCGAACTAAACCAAAATTATTTCGATTTAGTTTCGATTTTATTTTTTAAATTCGATTCGGTTTGAACCGAACTAGTATTATTTTAATATTTTTATATTAAAAAATCTAATTTAATTAATTTTTTTCTTGTATTTTTATGATATTGAAATGATAGATTATGTTATATTATTTAAAAAAATATTATTCATAAGAATATTTTTCTCCAAAATTATTTTTTGATATGGTTTAAATAAAAAAATATTATTTTAAAATCTAAATCAATTTAAAACTATTTTTAAAGTTAAACCCTAAATAGTTCTAAAAATATTATATTTGGACAAAAAAAAAAGAAACTCATGTTTTTTTTCACATTAATGATAAATGATACTTATTTATACATAAAAAAAAGTGACAAATGAAAAAAAAAATTCGGTTTAAACTGAACAAAACCAAATCGAATCGAAAATTTTTCGGTTTGGTTTGGTTTAAACCGAATTAAATTCAGCTCGATTTTTGATTTATATTTTTTTTAAATTTTAGTTTTCGGTTCGGTTTAGACACTAAACCGAACCAAACCGCACCGTTTACACCCTTGCGAGAGCATGTCAAGAACAATGTTTGAACATCATACCATGAATTTTTCTAATTGATAAAAAATGGATAATGAATACGTGGATGGATAGGACTACGAGGGTGATACAGACCAGATGAAAGAACTCAAGTTCAATACCCTTCTAACTTGTTTTGTACAACATCGAATGAAAATTAATCACCAGGCAGCTGCATGCCATTAAATAGAACTTGGCTGCTGTTCCAACTCTAAGAACAAAACTCAACAATCGACCATGGTAGCAAAAAACTGCCCCAGTTGCCATCTCTGAAGATTCAACCAAAATTATGGGGGATAAATGGGGTACTACAATTTTACAGCTACAACAAGAATGCACTCAAGATCAGGAACTTGATTACTGAAAGAATGCTTGTTAAAGAACTACCATAGCCAATCCCAGGTGAACTGTTTGTAGCTGTGGAATTCATTGAAGGGGCTGTCCCATTCCGAAAAGTTCCATTTCTGCCACCACTGCATGCCAAAATCCAGCAGAGACATACACTGTTAGTCTAACATTAGTATTTCCAAAATCCGCCTACTTTTCTTTTTCTATACATATTTGTAGTTCATTAACTAATTATGGAGTACCCTATTTTGTTTAATAGGGTTTCAGTTACCTTCCGGAGAATAAGCAAGAACCATGACCTGTGAAACAAATAGATAACATACTATTAGAGATGACATAATCTAAGTTCCCAAGTCCCCGATCCTCAATGGTAAATAGACCAAATAATCTGAAGAAGAAAAATACTTGGATTTGTGGTGGTGATGGCAGCTACCCCGTTGAAGTTGCACGTCCCAGAAGCCATACCCATTTGATGATAATAAGCATTGAAAGCATATGATGCATGAGCAGCCACATTGTCCGGTTCATAGCAATCTTCCCCTTGCAAGAGTGGTGAACAATCAACCTTGCCAGGTCCACAAGCCCAATCCAAAGCAGCTTGAAGCATCTTCTGATCAGCTCCATCCCTAGTAGTACAAAAGGTCTGGCTTGTAGTATCATTGGCCAGTAACTCCCCCGACCCTGTCAAGTGCAAAATATAAATTGGCTTGCCGTTTTCATCAAACAACCCCCAATTCTTCTCTGAGAGTGGCCCTGGTTTCAAGTCTTCGTTATACAGCTCATATATGTAAGTGCTGACTGCAATAGCCGGGTGTTTAGGTGTGCCAGTTTTGTTGAGCACATGCCTTATCAAGTTGCTATTAAAGGTGTTAGCATTGTCTACAGTAGCATCTGGTTCATTAGCATTACCTTTGGAAGGCCAGCCCGACTCAGTGACTACAACAGGAATATTAGTGAAATTCAAGAAGGACATTGCAAAATATGCAGCATCAACCATAGCATCGAAGACATTGGTGTAATGGAGGAGAGTGTTAGCATCAACAGCTTCTTTGTTTGGAGGCAGAGGTTTGAATAGTGCATAGTCCAAGGGAATAACACCATTTGATTGCATATAATCATAATAAGGGTAGATATTGAGCATGAGATATGATCCTGTGGACTGCAAGAAGTTGAGCGTTGGGACCAAAACTGAATTCAAAGACCGGTTAAAGAAAGCTTGGGAAGGAGGAAAAGAGTCAAGGATAATTGAGGATGAAAGCGGAGTTGAAACTTTGATTTGACGGTCAAGATTGGATGCCACAAGAGCTGAATGAATGAATTTTAGGGCATTTACAAGCACTGGTGCTGCATTAGGAAGAGTGGTCAGAACCTCAGAACCAACAGAAATAGCAGTGATGTTGGTGACGGGGTAGTGGGCAACAACATTGCGGGATACCCAATTTGCTGCAGTGGAATTTGACTGGCCAACACCTAGAAGCTGTTCATTTGGGACAGAGACCATCACCTCTATGCCTGTATTAGCAAGTGCAAGAAGCATGGCACGGTCAGCATTGTAGAGACGGACATGTCTGATTCGCTGAGCTTTGAGAAGAGCCACCACTTGTGTTGGGTTCGGCATGTCCGAAAGGTCGGTTCCTATGTTTACGCCTATGAATGGAGCTGCAAAAGGAAATCAACCTCCCAGTAAATCTTCAAATTTTTAGACAATAAATGCATGTTTGCAAATTTTATTTCTGTTTCACCGTATAGCAAGACAATAAAATTAGAAGTCATGATACCATGGCAGACTTAAGTTTTTAAAAGGATGTTTCCCAAACAAAATTAATTTGTAAAGGGACATGACATTATTAGGGTTAAGATGAAGTGTACACTTATACATGCAAAGCACCATTTCAAACTTGAGTTCTCAAGGTTGAAGCCCCGAGTGACAATTGTGCTTGGTCTTAATCTTAAGAACTAGCCAAGGACAAAAGTGACCCAGTAAAAAAAAAATCCAGGATTTGAAATCTAGCAAAATGGACCTCATCAGCATTTAAATTTGTCATTTTTATGTACCTTCTCTTTCTTTTCAGCAGCCCAAATTCCCATAACACACAGGAGAAGCTCAGATATGCATTTATAGTAAAATATTAATGCCCAAAACAGGGAAAACCCCTGCTCTTTTGTCATCTTTAATGCCACACTTTAATTCTTAACCTACCAACACCTTCCCAATAGAATGTTTATTTCATATTTACTCAAAATTTCATGAAAATGACATCTCAAAATAATTCATGTACTGGGTTCAACTTGGAAGTCATGGAGACACTAAAAGTGATGAAAGAGATCCATTAAAATGGACTATCAAACACATTGTATGACAAATAAGCAAAAGGGTCAGATTCAAAGGACTTGAAGCAGCTCAAACAGCACATTTCAAGAACAAAAACTCCACATTTTCACCAGAAATCCTTCAAATGGGCAATATAGTACCTAAAATTGATGTAAACCCTTTCCACAATTCATGGACTTAAACATGGAGAACACAAGATAAAACCCAAGAAGATTAAGAAATGTTTCACATTTTGGGAATAAAAAGTAAAATCCACTAAACACGAAATCAAGAACAAAACGAAGTATGGAGTAAAGGAAACTCACCATCATCAGCAGTAGCAGTAGAGACTGCTAAAAGCAATAAAAGGAAGATAGCCATTAGAAATCCTCAGTCTCAAGCTTCACTTCTTTAAACCCCACAAAGAATTAGAAACGAAAACCCCAAAATGTAACCCACAGAGAGAGAGAGAGAGAGAGAGAGAGAGAGAGGGATAGGTTTTTGTAGCTCAAGGGACACTTTATGTCTTGAGGCCGGAAGGGAATGAACTTAAAACTTAAAAATAGCAAAAAGAATAAATAAACAAGGTCCTAGGGTGATGCGGAGATGGTGGGGTTTTCTCATTTGGACCGGAACAAGAAAATTGATCCCACCAATCAGATGCAATCTAGACCCATAAGTCGGACGGCCATGATTGCATCAAAAGTGTCAAGTCATGGGTAATCGGTTAAAATTACTTTTGTGTGCGTTGATACCAGCAAAACAACCTTTGTTGGTGACCGTTACATTTACAGGTCTTTTGTTTTTTGTTTCTATGTTCTACAGTGTTGGTTTCTGTTTGTTCGGTGCAAAATTCTTACAAGTGTGAAGAGGGCAGTGGACAACAAAAGGGGTGAGTGCAATTATCTAGCGACCTTCATACACATGCAATACATGCAATTGCAAAAGGGACGCGACAGTGTATGTGTGTGGGGACTTGGAATCAACCCAGCTGGATTCAACGGTCATATTTTGTACCCTCAATTATTATTATTTTTCTCGACATCCGTACCTCATCTTTTTTCTCTTTTGTTCCATCCTACTTTTCTTAAATTATGTCTTGACCCTCAGATCAAACTCATGACCCGTTCGGATTTTCTTTGTTGTGTTGTTGCCGAAGGAGAATCAGACTTGTTTGTTGTGGCTGATACTTTTTTTTAATCTGTTATTTGATTACGTATATTATTATTTTTAATATATAAGATATATAATGTTAAATTATGATTTTATGTTTATGGCAATGTTAATCGAAATATTAAGAATTTTTTTTAAACTTTTTTACGTTATTAAAAGCAAAATTTCAGTGGATCAAAATTGCAAGAATTAAATACCTGATAGATACGCATTAGAAATGGGATTTCTTTCTCTGGTGGATTCTGGAGGATAGATTTGCAAACGGGGTGTCCTTGTTCGGCTAAATTACACTTTATGATTTTACCAGTAATACTATCTCTCTCACTCTCTCTTTCTTTCTTCTTCTTTTTTTTTTTTTTTTTTTTTTTATTAACGATACTCGAAGTCATACTCTAATTAAATATTTGTGAATGTCTATTATAAAATTACCGGTAATACTCTCTCTTTAATATTTGACTACTCAAAATTTATATTATCAACAATAATTATTTTTAATAGAGCACCCAAATAAATTTTAAGAAGAAAAGTTATATAGAGATTAAAATAAAATTTGTTAGGAACTTATCCTACTACTACTAAATAAAACTTTGTTGGAAAGCTTAAAATAGATAAAATAATATATATAATATTTACTTGTACCATAAAATCACCTGTTATTATGTAAAAATTTTGCATTTTCTGAAAAATTATATATTTTTTCCTGTAGTTGAATCCCAGCCGCTCTAATTTAGGAGTTGTCACAAATTTTAATATCTTCAGAATTTGTTTGGCCTTAACATGATAAAATTCTTGTTTTGCATACGTGTTTGTTAGTGATGACTCTCATTCCTTATATAAATGACATTTTTCTAAAGTTTCTTTTAACATTTTAGAAATTTTTCTAACAAGTACATTAACGGTTCTTTTTTTCTTTGAAAAAATTCAATAAGTGTTTCATATTTTTATCAAATCATGTTACTTTTAATTATTATTATGACAAAATTAATCATTACAATGTCTCAATGTTTTGCTTCCAACACTTGAGCAAATTTCACATCAACGTCTTAAACTATGTCTTAACTGACAAATAAATTTTGATTTGCTATGTTTAAGATTTTAACCTTTCATGAAGAGAGCATTGGTGGAGCAGGTAGAGGTGATTAAGGAAAGAATGAACCCCGAGCGGAGCACAACCCAATTTTGGCAGGACAGCAATTGGGCTAAATATTCGGTAAAACTGTAACTAAAATGATCAAAATTAGAATAACCGATTTAATTCACTTATATAATTTTCATAATCATAAACTAACCAAATATACTAAAAATCAATAATTCGTTTGACTAGGCGATTAATTTGGTTTAATTATTCAAATTAACCAAATTATTAAAATTTTTTACTATAAAAAAACTTTTAAATAATGATGTTTTTTGTTTATGTTTATATAAATGTAATATATTATTTATATCAACCTGTAATTATAAATTATAATTTTAAAATTCAAAATTCATTCATAATTTTAATTCATCAAATGTCATTTTGAAAATTTCAAATTTCAAATAAACTGATTATGAGAGTAAAAAAAGAGTGAAATAGGAGGAGAGGGAGATGCATGAGTGAGAGTTTCAAGTTTCGGAGTGGACGGGCCGTAAAATGAACTGGATATTGAAAATTTAAAACTAGAAAGGTGAAAACTAAAAACTTTCATTAATTTTGCATTCTCCATTTTTAATTAGAATATTATAATAATATTCATATGAATAAAGATGATTTTCGTATAAACCAATAAAAATATTTTCACGCGAAAATTTCTAAAATCCGAATTGGGTTAAAATCATTTATCTATTTGACTGATGAGTATTCTAGGTCAAAAAAATGTCACGAATTCAGAGCACTTCATAATCCAAATATCACAGTGGTGAAATAATCAACACATTCAAGCCCTTTGTTTCCTCTAATTTACAAGTGTTGGAAAATTTAGAGATATTCTCTCTCTCAAAAAATAGGTTCAATGTTGAATGCAACCCTTTTTTCCAATTACTGTTTTATTCACGTCTCTTTAAAAAAAAAAAAACACAACAATGGGTATAAGCTTTTTTGGAGAGAAGGGAGTTAAGAGGGGTTATGGGGGGTAGTATCCAATAACCACCGCTCTCCCCTTATTTTTTAAATTTCAAAATGAAGGGACGGGTCTACCCTTATAGGCGGACTCATCCTATATTCTAATATCTCACACTCATACATGAGAGTTAGAATCACATGTAACATGATCATTACAATTGAATATCACCAATTTTATATAAATAAGTGGATCATGTGACATGCGAAAATACTAAGAGCTCTAGAGTTACATATTGGTTTAGGATATATAACAACTCATCGTCAAAGTGGTGATGAGAACATTGTATCTTTTTATACTCTAGATCTTTTTTACTTGACACAAATCAACGTATCTTTCATTTATCAAAATAATGTAAAAGTATATTTGATTCAATTCCAATCATGTATTTACAATTAAGTCTTCACAGATATAATTGGTCGGCATGTGAATACAGAATAATGTGTCGATCAAAGACAGTCTTCTTTCATACTATTAATTTTCAACTTTATCTTAATTGCTTTTCTAGACATACATTGTCAAACCGAATCATCAATAGTTTCTTGGTGATATGTTAAAGTAGTTATTCTAAAATATAATTTCAAGAGACAGACGAAAGTTCTAAAGTTATAAATTGAGATTGAGTATAAACTTTTGAATCTCATACAATGAGATGAATATAATGAGATGAAAATGGATATATCATCTCATTACTCATATGGTCACATAAGCACACGTTGTATGAAACATGTTTTCAATACTTTTCATTTCTATTTGAAAGCGTATATATATATATATATATATATATATATATATATATATATATATATATATTTTGTAAAATAACATATCGTATAGATTTTAGTCCAAGTGTATACAATGCTTGATCTGAGTTTTCCTTCTTATAAGTCCTCTAAAATCTCATAACATCAAGGAAAATCCACACGTGTTTATTCGACAAGTTTAATAGATTGTGGGGAATCCATTTCGATTAATATATGTGTAATATATTTAACTGGTAATTTCATCTTAGTACTTAATTAAGGTGGCTTATATGTGTGTTAATTCATTACAAATTAATATGCCTCATCTCCACATGTCACACAGACATTAGAAGTGATTGTTTGTGTGAAAGAACTAATCTCAAAATTTGTCCGACATACTTTCAATTCCAGACACAATAATTTTGGACGCAAAAACAAAATTAAGATATTATCGAGTATGAATACTATAATATATATACTCTTTGTATATAATTACAATTGCAACCACTGTAACTAATACTATCACAATCTATGCAACCCATATTCTCTAACATGTTTCATAAACATGCCTTTAGATATTGGCTTCCGAAAAAGACAAACTACCACTAAATGCGTAGGTACATATCTCAGTGTCATTTTTCTTTTTTCAATCATGTCTCTGATAAGATTAATTTTTGTGTTTATGTTTGGTTTTGCCATCATATTTGGAGTCCCTTATGTAAATAACTACTGACCAAAATATAGCAAAATTATTTACTATTCCCAAAATATAGCAAAATTTATTCAACCAAACTCTTTTTTTTTTTTTAACTGCAGAAGCACTGGCCACAAATTCTACTTCCATCATAAAAAGTGATACATAGGTTTGTTTCTTACTTTTCTTTGAGATAGCGCTATCATTGAACAAGCAAATATAATCAGAAGTAGATTTTCTCCCACTAAATCTCCTCCCCAATTAGTATTCATATATCTTTTCAATACTAGATTCTTTCCTTAATAATAAAAGAAATAATCTGCAGTTCTGTTCAGCTATCCCAATATCCTTTTCACAGCGATCTAATCACTTTTCTCTAGATTGGACAGATACCTTCTAATCAAATCTCGTAGCATAACAAATGTCAAAATGAGTACACATCATCATGTACTTCAAGTTCCCAACTGTACTAAAATACAGTACTTTGGATATTTCATCTATTCATCTAGAGATTTAGGGCATATATCTTTACTTGAATTATCACCTATAGTCACTGGAGTATCAATGGGTTTGTAGTTTTTTCACTGGTATCGTTCCAGAACTTTATAATGTAAAACTCTTAAGATAACTCCAATAATATCTTGTAATGATTTCTCTGGAATTCAATTCTCAATTTATCTCACCCATATCCTTCACCTTAAAAATTGAAGAACAATCATTTCAAGATTTGAAGATCATACTTTGTATCATTCGCCACTGACAATATGTCCTCAACATATAAGAAACTTATCATTGAAATTCTTCACATAGATACAGTGGTTTTTGTCTATCATGACGAAATTATAAGAGATCATAGTTTGTGAAATCTTGTACACCACTATCTCAAAGACTATTTAAGATCATAAATTGATTTACTAAATTTACTAACTCTATCTTTCTAGCCTTTAATGACAAAACTCTCTGGTTGTACCATACAGTCTTCTTCCTCAAGTTTATCACTGAGAAAGGCAGTCTTCACATCTATCTAACGTAATTCTAAATCCAAATTGGCTACTACTGCCAACTGCACACGAATGAAGATAAATCTCACTATCAGGAAAAGCTTTCCTCATAAACAATACTCTTTTACTGAGTATAATTTTTTGCTACCAGTTGAGTCTTTTATCTCTCAGTAGTTCTATCTATCCTATGCTTCATTTTGAGAATCCAATTGTTCTCAATAACTTAGTATCGTAATAGAAGTTCAACTAATTCCTAAATATGATTGGATGTCATTAACTTCTATTCTTTCTTCCATTGGCTTTTCCATTCACTCTTGGTGGGATAAGATAGAGTCTCATATATGTTTTTAGATTTTTCTTTATCTTCTAAAGAAACAATAAATACGTGCCCATCAATTTTCAAAATGAAACCTGGGTACCATTTTCCTAATACTTTTTTGAGTCTACAATTCAGTTAGATTGCTAGAATTCAAATCCTTCTCACTGGGATCAACATCATTCCAACGATCTGCAATAGACAGAGCCACCTTCTGAATGAACTAATTCAGATAAAAGGCTCTAGGTCCTTCAAGTCTCCTCAGCTAGGAAATTCAATTTTCAGAAATATGACATTCGTCCTCAAATTCCTGCTGCAGTACTATCATCTTGTTCACCAATAAACACTTAACTCTTAGACTGGTCAGAATATCTTATAAATATACTCTTACTTTTATAGGGACCCAATTTTTCAAACTTATTGAAAAAATCTCAAATGCAAACTATCGATCCCCAAAGTCTGAGGTCAATCAGACACAGCTTCTATCAGTCCAAAATTTATATCAAGTCATTCGTATTGACTTTGAAGACACTTTATTCAAAAATATAAGCCGCAGTCAATGAGGCATCTCTATAAAAGGAAACCGACAAGTTAATCTGTGCCATTATGGATTTTATCATATCTAACAAAGTCCTATTCATTCTCATTATAACACCACTCTACTGAGTTGTATAAAGAATGGTCAAGTGTCAGATTATGACTTTTTTATTACTCAGGTCATTAAATTGATATGATAGATATTCACACCATCTATTTGTCCGACTCTCTACCTTATTCACATAATGTTTAAAGCATTCATATGCTTCAAATTTGTGAGAAATCAAATAGATATGGTCAAACACGTAAAATCATCAATAAACGTAATGAAACATGAAATCCATATCTAGTCTTTAAACTCATTAGACAACGAATGTCTCATTAGATTAAATGCAATGGAAATTTAGCTTGTATGACTTCTTATCATTTTGCTGACAGGACAATATTCATACGTTAGTAAATCAACTTTTGTGAGTGAACCTAATGGTTCTGCTCTCACTATTTGATTCATCTTATTTGACCCTAATGTGACTAACTCTATCATGCTATATCACATTATCAATATTTGTAAAATGAGGAAATCATTTACAAACTGTTTAGAACTAATACACATGTCATTCAAATACAAATCAATCATGTATCTCTGAAATTTCAAAGTATAGCCAAATTTCAAAAGAAGAAGAACAGATAAAGTTCTATCGAATTTTTGGCACATAGAAAACAACATGCAGGATATGAGTTCGGCCACTTCGTAACTCCAATTTTCAAGTGCAAACTTCTCTAACATTTACTCTTGCATTGTTCTCCATATTAATCTATCTCCTACCAGAAAGCACTCGACCAAAAACTCATAAATGTCTCTCGTTTGTTCTTATATCCAGAGTTATTCTTTGGTAATCCGTCTCATGTCTCCTTTCTTTTCTTACTTTCGTTCTAGTTTCTCTTATGTTTAGAGTCTGAAACTCACTTGGAACTAGATTTTACAACAAAAACATCAGCTATAGATCTTGCAGTACCAAACTGCTCATCCTCAAGTTTAATATGGCGAGTAACCTTTGAAAAAGTTTTCACAATGTCATTGTGAATTAAATTAACTTTCAGGTGTTCCTACTTGACAGGAATGGATCAGATCAAAACTTGATCTTGCTATTCATTGAAGATGACATAATTAGTTGACCCCCATTCTCTAATTTTGTTAGACATGACTCTTTAATGTCATTTGATACTGTGACCATTTTATCTTTTATATGTATCAAACTTTATGATCAACTATCTAAAATGAGTCACTGGCATATACTTGAAAAAAACTAAAAATTTCAAAAGTTCATATATTATATGATCATATTCCTAATTAAACATTCATTACATGCAAAAGGAAAACATGCAATTGAATTATCTAGTTCAAGTTACATCCATTCGTGATACTATATTTATAATTTTCTTAGATAGTCTATCTATAGGAATGAATCTTCTTACAACATATGAGGAACTATTTATATTTTGAGAAAGTTTTTTTTTTTCTCACTTGGCTCTTAATTGTTTGCTATTCCCACTTATCTATTAATAATGGCCTCACATCGTCAAGCATCATATTCCTGTTCTCAGCAAGTAACTCATCAACTACGTTAGCCTAATAAGGAAGTAAGGAATTTCTCAGTATATACACGTCATCCCCCCCAAAAAGGAACGATCTAACTGAATCAGTTCCAAGCGTTTTTCTCTATGATCTCTAAATGATCCAGTAAATATTAAGATGGGTCAATTTTGCACATCAACATTTGACCCTATCTCATTAAATATTCTGAATTTCTCAAATTTCTTTCCTTTCTCCAGAGGTCTGGAAATTCTCCAAAAATATGTCTGATTATCTTCATTTTCTTAAAAATGAGAACAATATTAGATTAGGAACATACCCAGTCATAATATTATAACAAATCTCATGGACATTTGCTTCAGACGAGATGCTCAAATTCTAATTAATTTTTATGTTGAAAAAATAGAATTTTCAAATATAAAAAAATGAGTATAAAATCAAAAGAGTGTAAACAATTTACACTCAGGTGGAAAAAATTAAGAAAATAATTTTCTAGTCTCACAAGAATTTTTTAAAATTTTCTGGACTGAAAAATAATTTTTCTATAATTTTTTAACAATTTATTGATTACAAATCAATAAATAATAATTCTCAATTTCGGAAAATAAGTTAAAATTCACAGAAAAATCCAAAATGATTTTTTAGACTCATATAAAATTTTCTAGAATTTTTTAGATTGAAAAATATTTTTTTTGTAATTTTTTAATAGTTTATTGATTTAATAATCAATAAAAAATATTTTTCATCTTTGAAAAATAAATTATAATTCACAGAAAAACCAAGATAAATAAAAGTTTTATTTTGGTGAAAATTAAGATCAGAAATTGCCATGCACATGCCTCAACGTGCTGCTAAATCTGACTATTACAAAACAAAGTCTGAAAATGGCTTTAACACACCCGTAATGGAGCGTGAAGCCCACACGCCGCTTTCCAGGCGGCACTCTTTCACCAAAACTTGGCTACCCCCCATTTTTAACTACTCTGAGTTCAGTGATGGTCTTGGATTTTCAATCGGACGTCTCTAAGCTAGGGGATGAGTTTCGATTACTGCTGCCGAGAGTGGGAAAAGTTATCATGAATTGTTCATCTTCCTCAAATTTTTCAGAATTCAAATGGATTTTCGAAGACCATATCTCTTTCAATTCATAACCATTTTTTTCAATTTTTATATAATTAGAAAACATTTTTCAAAACGAATCTAACCATATAAATTTTATATTATAAAACATAATATTTTGAAAGTTATGAATATATTAAGTTTTGCTTAGACTTTGTAATATCTCCTAATGTACTCATCTGATGCATGCAAAATTTTGTAAATTAGATCCTCATATCATAAGCATGCAATTGTGTTAAACCAAGAGTATTTCGTTTGGCCAATTTCAAGTTGTTATTAATGAATCTCTAATATCATGTAAGGTATTTTTAATTTTTAAAATACCCAAATGAAACAGGAAATAATCCATACATGCTTTGATACCAATGATGATTTTTGTACAAATTAATAAAAATATTTTCATGTGAAAATTCTCAAAATCTGAATTAGATTAGGATCACTTATCTCTTTGACGGATGGATATTTTAGATCGAAAATGTGTCACGAATTAGGAACATTCCCTATTGTTCACAATCAAAATGCCATAGTGGTGAAATGATCAACACATTCAAACCCTTTGTTTTCTCTAATTTACAAATGTTGAAAAAATTAGATATATTCTCTATCTCAAAAAATAGGTTCAATGTTGAATGCAACCCTTTTGTTCCTATTCCTAGCCTTTTTGGAGAGAAGGGAGTTAAGGGGGGTGGTTTCCAATAACTACCTCTCCCCCTTTATTTTTTAAATTTCAAAATGAAGGGGGCAGGTCTACCTTCATGGGCAGACCCGCCCCCTATTTCAAGAAATAAAAATTATCCTAAATATATATATATAATATTTTTAATTAATTTAGTTAATTCGATTTAACCGAAATAAAAATTATTAAAATCGAAAACCATTCAAACAAACTAAATTAAATTTTAGTTTTATCTAAAATCAAACCGAGTATCTAATAAGTCATCCAAAATTCAAATAAACAATTTGATAAAAACGATTTTTTTTTTTTAACTAAATGGTGCTTATTCCTATGGTGGGTCTCAGATTAAGTGTTTCAATTGTGGTGAAAGTGGACATACATCCTATGCTTGTCCTCAAAGATTAGTTAATCTGGTTGAGATTGACGATGGAGGGAGAGAAGTGTCAGAACTTGTTTATGATAACTTTCATGAGACAAATGATGAAATTGATATCTACTCAACAGATGTGGAGTTTTTGATGGTTAGTAGGGTGATGACAACAACACCCGACTATGACAAGGAAAATATGAGAAAATAGAGTATTTTCAAAACTCGTGTTCTTTGTAATGGTGAAGTATGGGATTCAATCATCAATGGAGGAGTGTAGAAAATTGTATTCTAGAAAAACAATTGACAAGTTCAAGTTGCATACTAATAAACACCCTTATCCAAACAAGATTCAATGGGTGAAAAAGAGAGTATAAAATATCAGTGACATTTCATTGTTTAGTTAAGTTTATCATGGAAAGTAATTTAGAAGAGGAAGTATTATGTGATGTTGTATCTATGGATGCATATCACATCCTTTTGATCATGATATGGACCATCGCATTAGAGAAAACAAATACTCATTCTAAAGGGTGGCAAAAAGTACACTTTACATACTCAAAGAGAGAATGCAATACCCAAAATTATTAAGAGGCTGAATGGTTTCCTAACTGCTGAAGAGTTAGAGAAAGAAGCCTAAGAAGTTGAAGTGGTGCATGCAGCTGTTAGTAAGATTATAAACAACCTTGGTCATGGTGGAGACATGAATGAAAACCCCCTTACGATTCAAAGTTGCTATAAGAATCTGCCAACTTGGTTAATGACAACCTACTGTTGGGATAAATGATAGTTAACAACAAAGTCAATGTTGCAAAAAAAATTAAGAGAAGAGTGAACACAAAAAATTTAAGTGGAAAACTCTTCGGTGTAGAGAGAAAAACCACGGGGCAAACAAGATAAAAATCCACTATAAGAAATAAATTGTTACAGGATATTTGACATCTCAAACTTATACCCAAAGTCTGAGATTCATAACAAATGGAAAGATTACAAATGTATTGTATCTCTTAGAAAAACCTACAAATTAATCCAAAGAGAATCTAGTTGTTGTAGTAATTTATCTCTAATCCCTTGCTTTCTTTGTGAAGCAAGAAAGAAGAAGACCCTTTGTCACTCCCCTTTTTTTTTTCTTTTTATATATAGACACCAAAGGGATATGCTATCAGGAGACTAAACACCGAACAATTATACTGAGAGCCAAACATTGAAAGTTATCCATCGGGAAACATATACCAAACAGTATACATTGAGAAATCACTACCAAGTGAGACTCTAAATAGCTATCGAATAGGACTGATAGACTCATCGATTACCGAATGCTACCGAATGGCTATCGAATACTGCCGAATGACTATTGAATGCTGTCGAACGACTACCGAATGTTGCCGAGCGGCTACTGAATGGGACTAGACCGAAGGCTCCAACCGAAAGCCCGACAACAATAATCTCCCCCTCTAGTCCCATTAGGAGGAGATAAATTTTTCAGTTTTATCATTTGAACGTTACCTTGGCCATAGTACTCAATCCGGCCAAGTTACTGCAAAGCTCAAACTTTTCTCTAGGAATCATCTTCATCAACATATCTGTGGTGTTCTTATCGGTGTGGATTTTCTTCAACTCCAACATGAGATCTTCAATCACTGACCACAACCAATGGTACCGAATATCAATATGTTTGATCCTTGCATGAAACATGGTATTTTTACTCAAGTCCAGAGCATTTTGACTGTTACAAAACACCACATATTCTTTTTTGTTCACCCCAAGTTCATGAAGAAACCTTTTTAACAAAAGCATCTCCTTACCGGTTTCGGCTGTTGCAATATATTTGGCCTCTGTAGTCGATAGAGCAACACACTTTTGCAACTTAGACTGCCATAATACGACTCCCTCAGCAAAAGTGAACACATACCTTGATGTAGATCTTTTACCATCAAGATCATCAGCCATGTCGGCATCAGTAAACCCTTCTAGAACTGGTTGTTTTCCATCAAAACTCAAAAACAACTTAGAAGTACCTCTCAAGTACCTGAATATCCATTTCACTGCATCCCAGTAATTCTTTCCCGGATCAGAGAGAAACCTGCTTACTACACCAACTGTGTGAGCTATGTCAAGCCTAGTGCAAACCATGAGATACATCAATGAACCGACTATCGATGAGTAAGGAATGGTTGACATGACATGCCTTTCTTCCTCAGTTGATGGACAAGATCTCTTACTCAACTTAAAGTGATTAGCAAGAGGTGTGCTTACTAGTTTAACATGTTACATATTCAACCGAGGGAGCACATGTTCAACATACTTCTCCTGAGATAACCATAACTTTCCAACTCTCCTGTCCCGGATAATATCCATACCCAAAATTTGTTTAGTTGGACCCAAGTCCTTCATCTCAAAGGATTTAGACAAGTTATCTTTCAACTTGCGTATCATCTTAACATCTTGTCCGACGATCAGCATGTCATCGACATACAACAAGAGAATAATGAAGTTGTCATTAGGAAAAGATCTTACATACATGCAGTGATTTGCATTCATTCTTTTATAAGAGTGTTTCACCATAAAAGAATCAAACTTCTTGTACTACTGTCTGGGAGCTTTTTTTTGACCCATACAGACTTTTCTTCAATTTACAGATCATGTGTTCCTTCCCTTTTAATTCAAGACCCTCCGGTTGATTCATGTAGATCTTTTCTTGTAAATTCCCATGCAAGAATGCAGTCTTAACATCAAGTTGTTCAAACTCTAGATTCAGACTAGCTTTCAATCCCAATACAACTCGAATGGAACTCATTTTTATAACTAGTGTAAAAATTTCATCAAAGTCTATACCCTTCTTTTGAGCAAATCCGTTTACCACTAACCAAGCTTTGTGTCTTACTAGCTTCTCCTCATCTTTCTTTTACTTGAACACCCACTTGTTCCTTAATGACCTTTTACCTTTTGGAAGCTCAACCAGCTCGTAAGTGGCATTCTTCTACAAGGAATTTATTTCTTCCTGCATAGCTTCCAACCACCGCTCCTTATCGAGACTGGACTGCACTTCTTGGAAACTCTCTAGCTCCCCCTCATTAGTAAGTAAAATATATTCAGAACCTGAATACTTCGTGGATGGTTGTCAATCTCTTGTGGATCTCCTAAGTTGAGATTCTTCACCCTCTTGCAGAGGAGGTTGCTGCCCCTGCTCAGTACCGATTGCATCAGGCTGTGTAATATCATCGATGGCATCCAACCGATCACTAATTATGTTCGGCTCATCTGTATCTCCAAGCTCTGCTCCCTCTGTATTTCCTCCAGGTGTGGCACTACCAGATAGAGGTGCTGTCGGTGACTCATCCTCATACTCACCAACTCTTTGTGCAGTTTTCTCATTCCTTTCAAAATCGACTATAGTCTCTTACTTATGAAAAACCACATCTTTGCTCCTAATAACTTTTCTCTGTTCTGGATTCCATAACTGATAACCAAACTCTTTATCACCATACCCAACAAATACACATGAAGTGGCTTTACTGTCCAGTTTTGACCTTTGCTCTTTTGATACATGTACAAAAGCTTTACAACCAAAGACCTTAAAGTAAGAATATGAAGCATCTTTGCCTGTCCATGCCTTCTCTGGAATGTCAAAATCCAAAGGAACTGATGATGATCGGTTGATTAGGTAGCAAGCTATGTTAATTGCTTTACCCCAAAAAGATTTTGGCAATTTAGCAATTCTCAGCATGGATCTAACTATTTCCATAATAGTGCGATTCATCCTTTGAGCCACACCATTATGCTAGGGTGTTCAACGTTCTATCTTCTCATGTCTTATTTCATGCTTCGAGTAATAAGCTTTAAACTCATTGGACGTATACTCTCCTCCATTATCAGTCCGAGGATATTTCAAAGGTAATCCTGTCACATTTTCTTCCATAACATGAAAATTTTGAAATCGTTCTAGAACATGACTTTTGTTTCTCAACAAATATACCCTCACCTTTCATGAAGCATCATTAATAAATGTGACAAAATATTTATTTCTACCAAGAGACTCAACCTCCATGGGATCACAAACATCAGAGTAAATTAATTCAAATATATTTTCTTTTCTCTTAGAAGGAATACGGAGAGAAACTCTACGTTGTTTACCGAATAAACAATGATCACATGAGTTTGAAGAAATACTTTTGACCAAAGGAATGAGGGACCGTTTTGCAAAAACTGAAACCCTTTCTCACTCATGTGTCCCAGCCTTTTATGCCATAAGTTCGGTGAAGCAACATCCTCAACTACATTGACCTGCCCGTTGCATACTTTTAGCCAGGTCTTGTACATGTAGGAGCACAATTTTCCCTTTGTGATCAGCAAAGTACCCTTGAGAAGCTTCCATTAAGCATTCTTTTGTTGGCTTTCATATCCTTCCTTGTTAAGGACATTAATTGATAGTAGATTCATCCTCATATCTGGGATGTGCCTAACATCTCGTAGATTCAGTGTACAGCCGGTGCTCGTCTCAATAATAATGTCACCAATTCCTACAATTTGCGACACAATGTTGTTTTCCATTTTGGACATTCTTTCTAAGTTGTAAACAACTCTCTTTTGGGAACACAATCATATACCGCACTAGTGTCAACAATCCATTCAGACAATGGATCCCACACATGATTGCAGTCATTTGGTGTACACACTAGGGATTTAATCCCTTTATCAGAACCAACCACTACAGCATTGCTATCATCTGAGACACTCTTGCCTTTTTCATTCTTCTTCTCTTTCAAGAGTCGACAATTTCTATTGATGTGACCAGTCTTTTTGCAATAATAGCACTTTACTATCTCCTTAGACTTGGACCTCTTCTTGGACTTACTGCGCCCTCTGGAATCTTGATCTCTGTTCTTAGTTTTGCCCCTGTTCTCTACGACAAGAGTTTGACTACTCCCAGATTCCATGTCCCTCCGTTTTGCTTCCATTGAACATGCTGTCCTTTACTATTCCCAATGTTAGCTTGCCATTAGGAGCTGAGTTACTCACAGTCACAACTAGTGTTTCCTAACTATCTGGCGAAGAACTCAAGAGAAGCAAGGCCTGTACTTCATCATCAAAATTGATTTCCAAGGTTGTCAATTGATTCAACATATCTTGGAAGTCACTCATGTGTTCAGCAATAGGGTGTCCCTCCTTATATTTCAGATTAGCAAGCTTTTTAATCAAAAAAGCTTTAATCAGGGCAATCCTTCTTTCATACAATGTAGCTAACTTATCCCAAATAGCCTTTACACTAGTCTCTGTTGCTACATGATGAAATATACTAATGTCTACCCACTTTCTGTTGGCACCCAAAGTCTTTCTATCTAGCTTTTTTCAATCTTTATCTATCATGGTAGACAGTTTTACAGACTCATCCAATATTGGATCATGCAAATCCTCGTAATAGAGATGGTCCTCCATCATTGGATTCTAAATAGAATAGTTTGAAACTGTCAATTTCATCATGGAACCCATATCTTGATTACTCTTCATGATTCAAGGCACAATAATCTTAGCGCTGATACAAGTTGGTGGGATAAATGACAATTAACAACAAAGCCAATGTTGTAAAGAAAATTAAGAGAAGAGTGAACACCAAAAATTTACATGGAAAACTCTCTGGTGTAGAGAGAAAAACCACGGGATAAGCCAGATAAAAATCCACTATGAGAAATAAGTTGTTATAGGAGACTTAACATCTCAAACTTATGCCCAAAGTCTGAGATTCACAACAAATGGAAAGATTACAAATGTATTGTATTTTTTTGAAAACCCTATAAATTAATCCAAAGAAAACCCAGTTGTTGTAGTAGCTTATCTCTCACCCATTGCTTTGTCTATGAAGCAAGAAAGAAAAAAACCCTTCTTCACTCCCCCTTTTTTCTCTTTTCTTTCTTTCTATATATAAAACGTTTCATTCTCACCCTTTTTATTTGTCTCAAGCCCACACACTCCTCTCTCTCTCTCTTCATGGTGGGACCAAGCAAGGCCAAAGAACCATTTTCACACATACTTTAATTCACGTCATCTTCTTTGGAAATGTGCATTGAGTAGCTTCCTCAAGAAGCTATAACCTATTTGATATTTTACATATGCTAGCATTAAATGCTTCCCATGCTAGCATTTAATGCTAGCCATGCTTGGCCTTGTTCTTTTTCAAAAGTGAGAAACTGATCAACCCAATTGATAGTCGAAGAGAGAAGCAAAGATAGATCAACATCCATTCTTAGACACTGAAGGGATATACTATCGGGAGACTATGCACTGAACACTTATACTGAGAGGCAAACACTGAAAGGTATCCATCGGGAAGCATGCACCGAACAATATACATTAAGAAATCACTATTGAGTGAGACTCCAAATAGCTATCGAATAGGACCGATAGGCTCATCGGCTACCGAATGCTATCGAACGGCTACCAAATACTGCCGAATGGCTACGGAATGCTGTCAAATGGCTATCGAATGGGACTAGATCGAAGGCTCCAACCGAAACCCGACAACAACACCTGCCACATGGCATATCATCAATGAGAAGCATTTAACACATGCCATACACTTGTTACTCTTTACTAAATTTGCTAGCATATAAGATGCCACCAGTACAACAACTTGAAATGCAAAAACAAGTTAAAGAGTTGATAGAGAAAGGGTTAGTACATGAAAGCAAATGTTTGTGTGCTTGTCCAAATTTTCTAGCCCTTTAGAAAGATGATGCTTAGAGGATATGTGTTGATAGCTGAGCCATAAATAAAATTACTATTATAGATTTCGAATCCCATGCTTGGAAGACATGCTTGATCAACTGGCTAGCTATAAAGTTTTCTCAAAGATTGATTTGAGAAGTAGATATTATCAAAAGAGACTACGAAGTGGAGGTGAATAGAAGATTGTTTTTATAACACTAGATGGTCTTTATGAGTAGTTATGATGCCATTTGGCCTTTCAAATGCGCCTAGTACATTCATAAGGGTCATAACTCAGGTATTTAAACCTTTTGTGAAGTTTTTCTTGTTGTTTATTTTGATGATATTTTGACCCATAGTTGAATTGAGGAGCATTTAATTCATTTATGTAAAGTTCTGGAGGTGTTGTAAAATGAGAAGTTATTTGTAAACTAGAAAAAATGTTCATTTCTATGAAGTAAGGTTGTATTTCTGGGATTCGTTGTCTCTGAAGATAGACTGAAACCAGACCCTGAAAAGGTTTATACAATTAAGAGCTTGCCAACACCACGGTCAACCAAAGTAGTCAAAAATTTCTATGGACTAGCCTCATTTTATAGAAGATTTATACGGAGTTTCATCTCTATAATGAGTCCTATCACTGAGATATCGAAGAAAGACACTTTTGAATTGTTCAATGCTGTTCACAAATCCTTTCAAGGAACCAAGACAGTGTCGACAAAAGTACCAATTCTTGTTGTACCAGATTTAAAAAGCTATTTGTTGTAGAATGTGATGCTTCCTATGTCAGAATTGGCACTATTCTAAGTTAAGAAGGGAAACGAGTGAAGTTTTTCGGTGGGAAGTTATCTGATCCTAAGCAAATGTATTCTACTTACACCTATCTTATCGGGAGTTTGTTGTTTACTGAGACCATCAAGTCTTGAAATATTTGAGTTCATAAAAGAAACTCAATGAACTTCATGTGAGGTGGAGCTCCTTCTTTGATGAATTCAATTTTTCTTTGAAATATAAGACAAGAGAGTCAAATGTAGTGATAGATGCCTTGAGCAGAATGTTATTGACCTTAACTACTATGTCCTCTCAAGTTGTTGGCTTTTAGAGTTTTATGCTTTGGCGCAGATAATACAACATCTGCAACACTACCTATCTTATTAGGAGTTTGTCATGCGAGGAAGAGCTCCTTCTTGGATGAATTCAATTTTTCATTGAAATATAAGACATAAGAGTCGAATGTAGTGGTAGATGATTTGAGCAGAAAGTCAATGATGTTAACTACTATGTCCTCTCAAGTTGTTGGCTTTGAATAGTTATAGAATCAGTATGTGACTGACCCATAGTTTAGTCAAATTGTGAAGGAGTTGCAAGGACCAGGAACTTCAGAGAAATTGCTGTACAAGTTAAATGATAGTAATCTATTCAAAGGCGATCAATTGTCATCCCTGAAGGATCATTTTGACAGCAAATTATAAGTCAGCTTGATGGAAATGTTCTAGGAGGTCATTTTGGCAGGGACAAGAGAATGGCATTGGTGACAGATTGTTATTTTTTGCCAAAGATGTACAAGGATGTGAACAGATTTGTGACATGGCATTCTGTTTGTCAATTTAGCAAAAGGAATTCTCAAAATACAGAGTTGTATAATCTTTTACGAGAACCGGAACCGCCTCGGATTTATTTGACCATGGATTTTGTGTAGACTTTCCAAAAACGACAAAAGGCTATGATTTCATTTTGTTATGGTGGATGGATTCTCAAAAATGGCACACTTTATCCCATGTTTGAAAACCTCTAATGCAACACACATTGTTGAATTGTTGTTCAAGGAAGTGATAAGACTACATGGTGTTCCGACTTTTATTATTTCAGATAGAGATGTTAAGTTTTTGGGACACTTTTGGAGAATGTTATGGTGGAAATCAGGGATTGAATTAAAATATTCCAACACATGTCATCCACAAATGGATGGACAAGTAGTGAATCGGAGTTTGAACCATGTATTAAGATGCTTAGTTAGGAATCATATAAGGAGCTGAGATGTTGTTATACTACATGCTGAATTTGCATACAGTGATTAAATCAAAAGAACTATAAAGAAGACTCCTTTTGAACTAGCATATGGCCTCAAACCACAGTGCTATTGCCACAAGAAGCCAGAATGAGTATTGATGGAGAAGCATTTGCTCATCATATTTGGAGGGTCCATGAGGAAGTGCAAACTGCCTGGAGAACTAGCAATAAGGTTTATGCAAGTGCTGCCAATCAGTATAGGCGAGTCAAGAAATTTGAAGAAGGTGATTCGGTACTAGTACACTTGAGGCGATAGAGGTTTCCAAAAGGCAGTTATCAGAAATTAAAATCTAGAAAGTTTAAACCTTGTGAGGTGCTGAAGGAGATTAGCTCTAATACTTATTTAATAGAGCTTTCACCTTAGATGCACATCAGTCCGGGTTTCAATTTTTTTGATCTATATTCATTTGAGTGTTTCGATGAATAAATGACTACTATTGCGGAGCAGGTTAGCCAATTTCCAGAAAGGAACCTAACACCATCCATGAAGTTCTTGATGTCAAAGAGGTGAGGTCCAGACGATGAAAGGCGTACAGGCGCTTCTTAGTGAAGTTGAGCAAACCAGCTAATGAAAGTACTTGGATTGCAGAAGATGAATTGAACTAAAAAAAAAAAAAAACAAAAATTGATGCAGAGATATATGTGGAGGCTGCAAAACTTTGTCATGAGATGAAGCTATCTACCCTCTCTATAGTGAATTTTCACAAAATTTAAAACTCTACTTTCCGACAATAACAATACATAATATATATACCAAAACGTAAATCATGAAAGCAAGAACTCATATATATCATTTTCATGCTAACGATTTACCATAAATCTTGACAAATCTGGGGTTGTAAAGTCTCGATCACTATTCACGACAGAGAACTTCAACCAAAATTTTCATTATCTATATGTACTCAAAAAATTACGAAAAAAATATTTTTGTAATCTACGTGACATGGATAAGATCGTGGTATAATTGGATTCACGAAATTCATCCGTGATTCGAATCCCAAATTTTATACCCTATATTTTTATACCCAAAATAATTCTGAAAATTTATTTTTAAAATAAATCTAACATCGCTCTGATACCAATGTTAGTTTTTGATGACTTAATCATGTAGTGGAAGCGTATAATAAAATTTTTGAAATCATAAAATAGATTTGGGTTCTGAGCATACGTCAATGAGTAATATAGAAAAACTTCAGGAACCACAAACCCTTTATCATGAATAACTCGCAGTCGAATGATGATCACAGTACGAATCACCACTGCAATTTCATGATGTCGCAACTCTAAACCCGATGATTGGATCGCCATAAAAATTCCCTACTCGGAATTTTCTGTCTACCCTCTCTGTAGTAAATTTTCTCTCAAAATTCTCTATTATGCAAATCTCCTTCTATTGGACCAAAACCCTAGATCTGGAATTGTTCTCTTCTCACTAAGAACAATGTAATTCCTTTCCAATATTGTTCTCACTCAAAAAGAAATTAAAATATTATTTTCACATAAAAAGGAAAAATGCAATAAATAGGGATGAAGTTATGCGATAATGGAAGTTATCCCATTCTCCCATTTGAATTTCAAAATGAAAATTATCTAAGGTAAAATGCCTCTACGTGGACATTTACTAACATCTCCCACTTGTATACGAGGGCATTTTATGATCATCACAAAATCATAACTCATGTGATCTCACCACATCACCCTACTGAACTTTTATACAGAGTTGGATGTCATGCGACTGACGAATATACCTGCAAACAAAAACTTCTCGATACACCTGTTAGGATGATCGAGTAGTCACTGTTAGTACCAAAAGAAAGCTCACTGTACCCCAAATTCAAGACTAATTACATCCATCGAGCTACTTTCCTCATCAAAAGTAATCCCCAATAATCGCTCGACTATGTATTTACTATTATATTCAAATCTTTACATGGATAAATATAAAAGACCAGTCGGTGAATACAATACACTGATACAATGTCAATTGGTTTTCCTTTTTCCAAACTCGAATCTATTAGTCTTAACTCAGTTGCTTTCCTAGATCTGCTCCTTAGATCTCAATTTATCTTCCGAGCCATAGGTAAACAGACTAAAATAACAAATACTGAATTAGGAGCTCAAGAAACAACCAAAAGTAATAAAGATACAAGAGATCTCACCCAATGAATCTCGGGTCTCACATAGTGGGGCTCGGGGATAAATATCAAATCATCGTCTTAAATAAAATAGCTCATACTGTCCCTAGTCGTCTTATCACATGCGGTATGAAACACATGCAACAGTGTTATTCTTCTATCTTTCAAAGGGCATATATCAGATTTCTCTAACATTGTACAGGTATGGGACTCAGTCTACGCATAAGATTTTACCTATAAATCTCAGAGATAGTATCTTGGAGACAATCTCACAGATCATAGCTGATATCTGAGATTTCGTACTTGGCTACTTACAGGCAATATAGATGTAGATATGTCTATGCTAGTCATATTGCATATGACCTTATTCTGAACATGTATCAGGATGACTTATGTTCTAGTAGGCTTACTCTCAAAATCTTTTACAGCTAGAAATGTCTCATCCCCGTTCACTCAGAGATGGAGGTGGTTACTTGTGTGAGAGAGTCGACCTCGCTTGCCTGACATATCTATTATCACATCATAGATAATATATATGATAATAAAATTAAGTGCATTAAATGAAATACAACACAAGTGTGATTGAATAATGCATAATTATCATATATATAGAAAATCGATAAGCATTAATGTCGTCAATATAGTACAAGATTAGAAATGTCAATAAATACCTAAACCCAATGACTCCCTATGCCATAAAAAGGAGTCTCTAGTAATGAGTTTGGTGAAGGGGTCAGCCATCATGCTATTAGTAGAAATATACTTGATGGTCACTTCACCCTTCTCGATGATGTCTCTCACAAAATGGTATTTGGTGTTGATGTGTTAAGTTCTACTATGAAACTTAAGGTCGCGAGTGTGAGCGATAATGACTTGATTATCATAATAGATCATCACTGGCCTCCCACTATCTGCTACAATCCTTAAGTCATCCAATAGTCTCTGAAGCCAAACACTTTTCTGAACTGTAACTGAGAAAGCCATGAACTCAGCCTCCATCGTAGATAGAAGTACACAGGTTTACTTCTTACTACTCCAAGAGATGGCACTGCCATTAAGTAAGAAAGTAAAACCTGATGTCGATTTGCATTTATCCAGATCACCTCCCCAATCGGCGTTTGAATAACCCACAAGGTGCAAATCGTCTCCTCCGTTATACAAGGAAAAGTTTGCAGTTCCCTTAAAATATCAGAAAATCCTTTTCACTACTCTCTAGTGACACATTCCAGGATTTGTCTGATATTTACTCACTAGACCGATTGCATAACAAATGTTTAATCGTGTACACAATATCATGTATATTAGGTTTCCCACTGTATTGGAGTAAGGTACTTTACTCATTTCCCTCACTTTTTCTTAGTTTTAGGATACATTTCCAAGCTCAGGCAGCCACCTTTGGCGATCAGAGTATTTATGGAATTACAACCACACATCCCAAAGTGCTAAAAAATTTTCCTAATGTCGGTCTCTTGTGAAAGAGCCAACGTCTTTCTCGAGCTATCCCTCTGGATCTGAACTCCAAGGATGAACTCAGTTTCACCCATGTCCTTCATGTTGAAACTGGATGACAACCATATTTTAATAGTCATTAGATACTTAATGTTGTTCCCAACCAATATTATGTCATCCACACACAACAATATGATCACAAAAGAGTTATCAGAATGTATCAAATAGACATAACGATCCTCCTCGATCATCATAAAACCATAAGATATCACCTCATCATGAAATCTTATGTACCATCGCCTGGATGACTACTTTAGGCCATATGTTGACTTCCAAAGTCGACAGACCTTATCTTTCTGACATACTAGAACAAACCCAGGAGGTTGTTCTATATAGAGCTCCTTATCCAAATTCCCGTTAAGGAAAACGGTCTTTACATCCATCTGGTGTAACTCCAGATCCATATTCGTGATAATCGCCAAAAGCAAACAGATCGATGTAAACTTGACTATTGGGAAGAAAGTCTCCTCGTAGTTAATGCCCTTTGTCTGCACATAACCCTTGGCTACCAGATGGGCCTTGTACTTCTCTATCGATCTGTCGGCTCTTCTTTTGATTTTGAGAATCCACTTGTTCTCAATGGCCTTTCTATCCTCAGGTAAGTCAACTAGGTCCCAGACCCTATTGACTTTTATAGATTCCATTTCCTCCTGCATGGCCTTTAACCATTAGTCCTTCGCTAAACCCTTGAGAGCCTCATGGAATGTCCTCGGCTCCTCATTGTTCTCGGGAGTCACAATGAGGATCTTACCCTCAAACGGAAAATGACGACGAGGTACATGTCCCCGACTACTCCTACGAGGAGGGAGAGCCGCTTCACCTTCAGATGGACCGCTCCCATTAGGACCAAGATCCATAACAGGTTCCTGAGTCCCGCCGCTGGACCCAACTGAGCCACCGTCTCATCCATATCATAGAAAATGTTATCTCGATCAATTTCTCCTCTCTTAGGGTAATCATTCTCGAGTAAAGTGACAATACGAGACTCAATCTCAGTGACAGTGCCGTACAAATATTCTCCTAGGAACACATGTCCCTTGGAGAGTTCATAGTATCTTATAAAGACACACTTCTTTTCTCACGGCCTAATTTGCCGTACTGATGCAAAAAATCATAAACATACGTGACACAATCCCATGGTCTCAAATGGCTAAGGTCAGGCTGCCTTCCTGTCCAAAGTTTGTATGAGGTGTTGACTATGGATTTTGTTGGGACATGGTTAAGGATATATGTAGCAGTCAATAAGCATCCCCCCAATAAAAGATAGGTAAATTGGCATGAGCCATCATTGACCTCACTATCTTCAACAGAGTCATATTCATTCTCTTGGTTATTCTGTTCTACTGAAGAGTAGCAGGAATAGTCAATTGTTTCATAATGCCTCTCTTGAAACAGAGTTTTTTAAACTGTTCAGACAGATACTCGCGCCCCCGATCGGTTCTGAGAGTTTTCACTCTCAAGTCTAACTGATTTTCAACCTCACTAATAAACCTCCTGAAATACTCTAGTGCCTCAGACTTGTGTGAGATCAGATAGACGTAATTGAAATGCGTGTAATCATCTATAAACGTAATGAAATACATGACTCCGTTTCGGACTCTTATATTCATGGGTCCGCAAATATCGGAATAAACCAACTGCAATAGAGTCCCAACTCTCATTGTTTTCCCAAATGATTTTCTCGTAACTTTGTCCACTAGGCAAAACTCACACAAGGGCAACTTGACTCTCATTACCGGGCCCAACAAGCCACTCGCAGCTAACCGGGCCATCCTCTCTTACCTCATGTGGCCAAGCCTACTATGCCATATAATCACATCATCAACTGCACTATCAGATGTAAAGGTAATAGGAGATGAAAGAAAATTATCATAGAATAGAATCAAATCCAGTACATAGAATCCTTCATGGACTAAACCAGAACAAGTCAAAGTATTGTCATTATAAATGGAAACTCTAGAGTTTTCCAACAAAATAGAGTATCCTAATTGATCAAGACATCAGACATATATAAGATTCTGCCAAATATCAGGAATACATCATGTAGATACAAGACTTGGTTACTTCGTAGCATCAGCTTGCACATACTAATCCCTCTTACTTCCAGAAATGCTCTGTTCCCCACATACAACCTCCTCGCATGAGAACTCAAACGGTGGAACTCCACATACGTGCTCCTATTGCGAACTACATGGTCGGTGGCTCATAAATCTACAATTCACAAAGGAGAAGAGTCAGCAAGTATCACATTAGATGACACATAACTCAAACCATGTAAAGAAGAAAGACGTACCTTTCGCTCACTACATTCGCCTGCGAAATGCCTATACTTGTCACACACATAGCATCGGACATTGCTCTTATCAAGCTTCTTCTTCTTACGTTTCTGCCCTTTGCTGTTGATCTTAGTAGATTGCTTCTTCTTGACTTGGCCCTTGGTTTTCTTCTTATGCTTGCGTCACTTGCGGTTAATACCCCGAGAGCCCTTGCTCGACTCCGCTATGTTAGCATAACCTTAAGTAAACCTAGCCACCTTCTGGTGCTCCTCCTTGAGCTCGCAATGCCTACTCATATCCATGAAAGCATGGGTACTCTCAATGTGTGTGAAATAGGTCTTAACAACATCCCATGAGTCAGGCAAAGACTGGATCACACCTAGTACCTGAAACTCATATGATATAGGCTCCCCCATACTCTTTAGTGAGGTAATCATACTCGACATATGCATAAGATACTGTTTCATAGTTTGATCGGGCCTCTTCTTATACGCGATAAATTTGTAGGTCATCATCTTCAACTTAGGAGCTGACCGGGAGCCGTAATGTTACTCATATACCTAGATCAGCTCATCATGCATATGGCTAAGAAAAATCATCCTAGCTGAGCCATCCTTCTTTTTCTAAGCACGATACGCTTCCTGATTCCGTTTCACTTGTTGTGTGATACCCTCCTTGAGGTCCACAATCTTGTGCTTAAGAACTTCCCCGAGTTCTTGTTCTTCGAAGACAAACTGAACCTTCTGGTGCCAAATATCATATTGTCACCGTTCAGCTTGTCTCCCTTCATGAGATATAAAATGACAGTCTTTATAGCAGCCATGTCTTTGTCATATAGAAAAGAAAGACGTTAGTGACAAATGATACTTAATATCACAATTTTGTGTATCCTACGAATCAATAAGACCCAAATGATTCAAATACAGACTCCAAAATGAGCGTATAAGTCACCACAATCCAGGATTGTTTCTCACCATTCGGATTAGGATTCAGGACACAAAAATTTATATTTAGTCACATTAATTGGTATAAGACCCTCAGAAAAATAAAATTTTTCATTCCAGCATGGCCTGATGTGCCGCTGGTGGATCCATGTTTGCCACGCACCTCCATGCGCACAACAAAGGGGATAGTCCATGACACACCCTCACACACCCAGAGGGCCACAGACCCGGGGCGGAACACGGGTCGGGTACGCGGGTTGGGTCTGGATCTAGGTCAGAACCGACCTGAACAGGACCCCCGTGAGCTCACGTGCCTCAGAGCGTGTGAGCTCCGTGCGCCCATACCCTTGCACGTCACACGCCTGCCTCGTGCGTGACGTGCACGCGCCCTGGACCCAAGTTGGGCCTTCTTCGCCCAACGGGTTCTGCAACCAAATCTTTCAACTCGGCTGTCGAAAATCGACTTTTTTAGCCCTGTTTTCATTGGATTTTCTTAGGAATCTCTAATTCCTCATATTTCAATTATCCTTGACTTGATTTTTGGAATAAGCGTGCTCTAAATTTGGTGAATTTAGAGTCCAAAATTCTGACCATTCGCGGCCAATTTTGAAACTCTACTTTTCGGCAATAGCAACACATAATATATATACCAAAACATAGATCATGAAAGCAAGAACTCATATATACCATTTTCATACAACGATTGGTCTTAAATCTCGACAAATCTTGGGTTTTAAGGTTTCGGTCACTATTCATGGCCAAGAACTTCAACTAAAATTTTCATTGCTTAAACGTACTTAGAAAATTACGAAATTTTTTTTTCGTGATCTATGTGACATGGGTAAAATCGTGGTATAATTGAATTCATGAATTCATCCGTGATTCGAACCCCAAATTTTATACCGTATATTTTTATAGCCAAAATAATCAAAAATTTATTTTTAAAATAAATCTAATATCGCTCTGATACCAATGTTAGTTTTTGATGACTCAATCATGCAATAAAAGCGTATAATAAAATTTTTGGAATCATAAAATAGGTTTGGGTTCTGGACATACCTCTGATGTAGAAAACTTCAAAAATCACAAACCCTTTATCACGAACAACTCGCAGTTGGATGATGATCATAATACGAACTGCCACCGCAATTCCACGATGTTGCAACTCTAAAACCAGTAATTAGATCGCCGTAAAAATTCCCTACTCGGAATTTTCTGTCTACCCTTTCTATAGTGAATTTTCTCTCAAAATTCTCTATTATGCAAATCCCCTTCTATTGGACCAAAATCCTAGAACTGGAATTGTTCTCTTCTCACTGAGAACAATATTGGAAAGGAATTAGATTATTCTTACTCAAAAAGGAACTAATTCATTTCCAATATTGTTCACACTCAAAAAGAAATTAAAATAATTATTTTCACGTAAAAGGAAAAATGTAATAAATGAGGAGGAAGTTATGGGGTAATGGAAGTTATCCCATTCTCTTATTTGAATTTCAAAATGAAAAATTATATAATGTAAAATGCCCCTATGTGGGCATTTACCAACAAAACCCTTAACCTAGTTTCTTTTTTCCGTTTTCAATTAATTTTGAATTTCAATTAATTTTTTCTCTCTAGTTTGGTTTCTCTTGCCTTTTTCACTGCATCACTAAGGAGTAGGAATATACGAGTTCTTTTTTTTTTTGTTACATCAAGGTTTGAATCTGGGATCACCGGATTAGAGGAGAAAATTGTGATCACTAGACTATCCCTTTAGAGACGAGAATGTACGAGTTCTGTTGAACTGAAAAATTAGGTTGTCATGGTGGTATATAGTTCTGATCAACAGTTGCATGGAGAAGAAGAGGAATAAGCTAGCAGGAAGATGCAGGCATGCCTTCTATGCAAATAAACTAAACAATCATTTTGTTTATTAATTTACTCACTCTATCCATTTTTTTACATCAATGAGGCATATTTGAGTGCTATAATAATATAGTAGCTGTTAGAGGTGGGTTACGACTCCACAGATAGCGGCTCCTTATTGAGTCGAACGGTTGCTGTCGACGGGATGTGAAATCTGCAAAAACCACTGGAGGGTGCTCCGACGGGGGAGACTCTGACGCTCAAGTCAGAATGAGTGGTTTTCGAATGTAAGAGAAGCAGACTGAGAGCTCAATGAAGGAGAGGTTCCCTGTGATTAGTGTGTCCAATGTAAAAGGCTAAGAAAGCGTACCTGATTTGGAGAGTTTGAAGGTATTTTATACCTGTGAGAGTCGTATGCTATTGGGATGTTTTAACCCTACTTCCCTCATCGAGTCGATTCGGAAATCTCGGGAGTTAATATTCCAAAATGATCATGATTTTTATTGTATGGAAACTTTCGTTTTCTGGAGAGATCATTTCCTTAACTAAAAGATCTCAGTGGTGTCATTCTTAAGCAGAGAATAAAAGTTGTTGGGGCGCTCCGGCCTTTTCTAAGGACTAATAAGGCTGTTGGCTTTTGGTTAGTTATTCGGTCGGTATGGGACCTTCGGGGCTTGCTCATTCGATGTGCCAGTGGCCGAATATCTAATCGAAAAAATTACTCCCATTTGATAAATCTCATTTTGTAAGTGGGGCAACTAAGACCCTTCATTCAGAAGATTGGGCGACTAAGACCCTTCAGTCGGTCAGCCAAATGGTCATAGGGAATAGTCATTTTTGCTTGCTCATCGGTCAGTAACTATCATTTGTGGGCCTCTTGTGTGGGCCTTTTAGGTGTTGATCCTTTGAATTGGGTTTAGGGCTATATCCCATCATTTGTCCCTACTTAGGATGCCGCTTTACGAGAAAGGTACCATGACTACCTGTTTTTTTTACGTACTGATACCACGTGTTGTCGTTGGGGTATGCAGATCATCTTTTGGTACTTATATAAGGCCATTTGTTCGCGCACACCAGACACCTTCATTCCCTTTTCTTCTTCAAGAGCCATCAGAGAAGTCATTTCTGAAAGCAATGGAGAAAACATCTGCTACTCAAGCCTACCTGGGTATCGGCGATATCATGACCACCATGTCCGTAAAGGAGCTTCAAGAAGTCCAGATTGATATGCTGATGGGAGACGATTATACTTTGGTATCTGCAACGGATGCCGATAGGGCTAACATGGCATTGGAGGGTTGCGTACCGATGTACCACCAATCGGTTAAGTACGGATTAAAAGTTCTATATACAGGTCCTTTTATGGAGGTATTACGTTGTTGGAACATATTTCCAATTCTCCTGATTCCAAGTGCCTGACGTCTGGTGGTTGCCATGGCTTCTCTGCTAGGGTTTTGTCATCTTCGCTTTGATTTTGACATCTTGTCGTCTGTTTTCATCTTGATGAGATGTGGAAACAGTGGCTCAACTAAGAGCTGGTACAAGCTACAGATTCGGCCCTTGTCTAACTGGACATTCTATTATAAGGAGTCTATCGATAAGAATTAGATACATAAGTTCTTCTTTATGGAGTTCTCGGATAAGAGTTGCGTCCCTATGCTTCATGATGCCAAATAGGGGCCTTCTTAGGACTGAAGTCTCCGGTCGCATTTAAGCATAGCCGCTTCATTCGGTCCGTAGGCGGCTATTGTAAGTCTATGGGTCGAAGTATATGGGTCAACTCCTTGCTGGATGACCAGATACTGTCTTTATTTAGTTTACTGATCGGGGAGAAAAGGAAAATCGATAGGCCTCTTTTGTTGGAAAGGGGGAAGATCAAGTTGGCTGATTCTTTAAGTTTTTTTTTTATGACGTTGTGCTGGAGAAGGTTACCATCGATAGGTAAGTTCGATTGAGTGCAAAGAGGTCTCCTCAGGAGTCTATAGGGATGTCTAAGGCCCTCCTGGAGTCTTCACCTCCATTATCAAAGAGGGGAAAGGCCCTACTACCTTCGTTACTATGGAAACGTGCGCTGGTCCCTTCGCCCGACTATTCAGACTCAGTCACACTGATGGAGAACATCGTTTTGGAGGGAAATGAATCCCCGTGCAACAAGGGTGTCAACGTGGATAAACTTAGAGGATTGGGAAGCGGTTCTTCGCCTAGCACCACGGCAAGACTGGATATTTCCAAGGTAATGTCAGAGGGGATGGCAGGGCCTTTTTCAGTTGTACCGATTTGGCCTTTGCTCAAGGGGATATGCAAGGTTCCTGATGGAACCGCCCTGCCACCTATCATTCCTATTACATCCTTTGACGGGCAGAAGAGATCGAAAGAACGAGGGACTGTTGCGGTTTGTACTGAGGATATGCAATACAATTATATAGATTTGGCCGAGGCGGACTGAATTGTAAACTAGTTGGACTTTCATTGGTGCGAGCTCAATCTGCATGGGATGACCCAGGAGCAAGTTGGCAGGGCCCTTAAGTCCCTCGGTTTGATGGTATCACCCTTTTTGTTTCTGTTTGGTTTTCCCTCTATTCTTGTTTTTTCTAATCTAGTCTTCTCTTTAGACAATGACTTTGGTAGAATTTTAAGAACGACCCCTCGGTTGAGGGGGATGCTATGGCCCAGGGATCAACTGTTGTGCCCAAAGCCTCTACTATGGTCCCAATTGCAAGGGGATTTGTTCTTCGTGAAATCCCATGATCTTTCTTCAATCTCGTGTAACATCTGTTTAAAACTTTGTATTCCAATACCCTTCGGCTAATTTATCAAAGATAGAGTTTGGTTTGTTATTCACTGTGACAGCTCTCATTGTATTAGCCTGACAGGGTCGTCGTATGATAGGAAATGATTGATATTATGGCCATGTCCGCCTGTTTGGGTAGTTCCACTCGTATGATACGTCCATTCGACGGGATTAGGGCAATTTAGGCTCGATGTATGATAAGAAACTTTAGAATTGGGGGGCCGTGTTCACCCATTCAGGGAGCTCTATCTCTTGTTGATGATACGTTCGATCGGTAGAATCTGGGCGATTTAGACCCACTGTATGATAGAAAACTTTTAGATAGAGGGGCCATGTCCACCCGTTCGGAAAGTTTCATCTCTTATTGATAACACGATCGAACGATAGGATCTAGATGATTTAGGTCCACCGTTCGATAGGAAACTTTTATATAAAGGGGCCGTGTCTACCCGTTCGGGGAGTTCCATCCGTTATTGATAACATGTTCGAACGATATGATCTGGATGACTTAGACCTACCATACGATAGGAAACTTTTAAACAGAAGGGTCGTGTCCACCCATTCGAGGAGTTCCATCATTTATTGATGACACATTCGATCGATAGGATCTGGGCGACTTAAACCCGTCGTACGATACGAAACTTTTAGATAGAGGGGTCGTATCCACCCATTCAGGGAGTTTCATTTCTTATTGATGACATGTTCAAACGATAGGATCTAGACGATTTAGACCCCCCGTACGATAGGAAACTTTTAGATAGAGGGGTCATGTCCACCTGTTTGGAGAGTTCTATCCCTTATTGATGACACGTTCGAATGATAGGATTTGGGTGACTAAGACCCGTCGTTCGATAGGAAACTTTTAGATAGCGAGGCCATATCCACCCGTTCGGAGAGTTACATCCTTTATTAATGACTCGAACGATAGGATTTGGGTGGTTTTGGTCTGCCGTACGATAGGAAACTTTTAGATAGAGTGGCCGTGTCTACCCATTCGGGTAGTTCCATCTCTTATTGATGACACGTTCGAACGATAGGAAACTTTAAATTGGGGGGCCGTGTTCACTCGTTCGGGAAGTTTCATCCCTTATTGATGATACGTTCGATCGATAGCATCTGGGCGATTTAGGCCCGCCGTGTTCACCCGTTCGAAGAGTTCTATCCCTTATTGATGACACGTTCGATTAATAAGATCTGGACAATATAGACCCGTCATACGATAGGATCAGGGAATATGCGGGTAAAAAGTCCATTGAGTCGATACCTTACTAATTGAAAAATATCCTCGCATTCCAGAGAAAGAACCATTAGTAGCATACCCTGATGATCACTTAGGGGTAGGAGTCAAAGGCTTCGGATCGCATGACAATGTTCCGATCCCTAGTGGCGTTCTGAACTTGACCTTTATATATTTAGTGCTGGGCAAAACTTCCAAGGCGTTCAGACCCGGCCTGTCCAAGATGATGTTGCAGAGTGAAGGGAGATCCACCACGTTGAACATGACAGGAGCCGTCACATGATTGGGAGGCATTCCGAGGGTTGCCAGAAGCGAGATAATACCTTTGGGATATATCCATTTGCCTGAGAGGCCTTTGACCGGGCCTGCGTGGGGTTGGAGATGGGCAGAAGTAAAGCCCATTTGTCTAAAAGCATCTCGGTATAGAAGGTTACAGCCTGTCCTCTGGTCGATAAAGATTCTTCTGACCTCATATTACCCAATCCTGGAGGTCATTACGAGGGGGTCGTGATGACTCGGGTCTATCCCGACTAGGTCGTCATCTGTGAAACCAATAACGGGCCTCTTCCCCCGTTGCTGTTTATTGGCGTCTGTTGCTAGAATTTCTTATGATGTGGAAGGAAGTGTCTTCGGGGAATAGAAGATCGGTGTGACTAGATGCCTTGCTTCGTTTTCTAACGGATCATCAAAGGAATGGGAATGCTTTCGAAGGACATACCTGTCCTGGATTTGGAGTATTACTCTGTCTCTTCTGTCGATTGGGGGCCGAGCAACTTGCCGATCCTCTGATCGGTTATGTCATGGCGATTCGTACCGATGACCGGTGGAAGCATTTCCTTCCCCCTACTGATGAACTCTTGTAGTTTCCCATGGTGCACTAGGAACTCTAGTTTGTCTTTTAACTTCTTGCAATTATTTGTTGTATGACCGTAATCACGGTGAAAGTGACATACTTGGTTCTATGCTTACTGGGGTCACTCTCGGTCGATTATGGGGGCCATCAGACGTATGGCTTGTCTCTGATCAAGGATAAGACCTAATTGATGGTCTCATTCAGAGGGGTGTAGTTGTTATACCTCAGTGAAGGAGGGAGATTTACTCGACTCTTCCTTGGTGGGGACCTCCTGGGTGATCAGTTGCGTTCCTTTTAAACAGATCAATATCTTCTATAATCAAATGTCTCAGCATCTTCGGCAGCGATAAATTTCTCGGCTCGGGCATATAATTCCTCGAGGTAGCAGGGGGATTCTTCATGATTAATATTTTCATGCTGGAAGGCTGTAATCCCATTAGCAGCGCAACCAGCGTGATGTAATGATTCAGAGATAGAATCCTTATCATCTCTGCCTTGAATCTTTCCAATAAGTCCCTCAGGGACTCGTTCTCCTTCTGATGTAATGACAGCAAAGAAATGGACTTTCTATTGACCTCTTTGCTTATCACGAAATGTGACTCTAACTATTCTCGTAGTTGGAAGAAATTTTTTATGCCCAACGGCGGGAGAGAGTTGAACCAAGTTAACGCGTTTCTTGTAAGAGTAGTGAGAAAATGTTTGTACATGGCTGCGTCGATCATGTCTCTCGAAATTATCATCGTCACAAAATGGGTCACATGATCCCGGGGGTCTGTTATCCCGTCGTATCTTTCCATGGGAGACAAAAGTATGTTGTGAGGCATAGGCTCCGAAGAAACCTTTGGATCGAGAGGTGAAACATGAGAATAGAGAGAAGTTTGGTTTCCCTAGGCATTGACCCACTTAAGTTCGTCGGCAACAAACTGCTCAACTGCTTTCAGAGATCACAGGGGTCTTATTGGGAATTTTCGGACAATTCGTGGCTTGGGGGTGACGGTCGTCATCGGGGGTGTCTGGACCCCCCAACAGAAGATTGGCCTTCGGGTCTAAAGGTGCGACTAAGGCCCCCCAGTTATGTGCTCATGTTCTAGATTTTTTATTCTAGCCTCTCCATCTGGAGGCAGCTAACTTGATTTGGCGCATGGGCCATGATTGGCTGCTCCGGATCAGATGGTTGAGGTGAGACCACATGATTGCGAGTAGAGTGATTGGGCGCCACAGGAAGGGTGGCCTCAAAGGGTGTTGTGGTGTGCCCTTTTATAGTAGGGGCGACTTTTGAAGTTGTCCCGGTTCTTCTCTTTGTAGGCATGATAGCGTAAGTGATTTATTCTTTCCATAAAGGTGGTTGCTCTAGTTTGTTTCCCACGGATGACACCAATCTGTTGGAGGTGGGTTGCAACTCCACAGATACCGACTCTTTGTTAACTCAAACGATTGTTGTCGACGGGATGTGAAACCTATAAAAAACCACCGAAGGGTGCTCCGGTAGGGGAGGTTCCGACGTTCAAGTCAGAAAGAGCGGTTTTTGAATATAAGAGAAACAGATTGAGAGTTCAGAGAGGGAGAATTTCCCTGTTATTAGTGTGCCCAATGTTAAATGTTAAGAGAGCGTACCTTGACTTGGAGGATTTGAGGGTATTTTATACTTGCGAGAGTCATATGCTGTTGGGATGTTTCAACCTACTTCCCTCATCGACTCTATCCGAAAATTTCGGGAGTTAATATTCCGAAATGATTGTGATCTTTATCGTATGGGAACTTTTGTTTCCTGGAGAAATCATTTCCTTAATTAAAAGATCTCGGGAGTGTCGTTTTTAAGTAGAGAATAAAAGTTGTTGGGGCACTCCGGTCTTTTCTAAGGACCAATAAGGCCGTTGGCCTTTGATTAGTCGTTCGGTCAGTATTGAACCTTCGGGACTTACTCATTCGATGGGCTAGTGACCGAATATCAGGGAAATTACTCTCACTTGATAAATCTCGTTCGGTAAGTAGGGTGAATAAGACCTTTCGTTTCAAAGATGGGATGATTAAGACCTTTCGGTAAGTCAGTCATAGGGAATAGTCGTTTGTGCTTACTCATCAATCGGTAGCTGTTCTTTATAGGCCTTCTGTGTGAGCCTTTCAAGTGCTGATCATTCGAATTGGGTCTAGGACTATGCCTCGTCAGTAGCCCTCCTAAAAAGTGCCCCAATTAATATAGGAGCATAATATAAAATGCTTCTCAAACTCAAATTTTTTAAAAAAGGACACTAACTTAATTTCGATTAACATTTAAAATATTCAGAAAGTTCTAACTAAAATAAGATATATTGAGAAAACATAAATTTCTAATGCTAAAAATTTTAGTAGCTTATTTTTTAAACTTCCATACTTACTAAAGATTTAAAACCCTACAAAGGACACTTCTTATAGGACCAAAAAACCTAGTTTTCGCAATTGAACAGTTGTCCTTTATGCTGCCAAAGATTACGTTCAGTGGGCCAAGCTATAGCTGCACCATCAAGGTCTCCATGCTCATCATTTTTTCTCTGTGAGTCTTAATCTGGTCTTTTGTGTTCCACAATAGGGTTTTTCAGTCCCCTTAAACAGCTTCTCAAAATATGTAGTCCTTAAAAGCTCTATAGTTGAAGACCATCAAAAATACAAAACGGGTTCTAATCCTACAATAGATTAGAGGGAAGATATTGATTCTTGGAGATGCAAAAAACTCGCAAGGAGCATTAGCACCGAGCTCTCAAAGGAACACAGTATGAGAGCCATTGAGAACATTAAATACCTAAAATGCCCCTCTTTGACATGTGAATCTTAATCCTTGAAATCCTTTATAAAACCTTCAACAAAGTAACGACATCTTTGAAATTCTCCAGTGTATTGAGAGAGTTTCCTCATAATTGAATTCGACAATATTCAAACTAGATCAGTCAAAGTATAACTTTGTATACCGATTGATCTAACATTAAAAAAAAAAAAAAAAATCTTTGAAACCCTTCTGATCCTAGAATAACTCCATTTGCAAGAAGCAAATGAGAAACCATGACCTCATTGGCAGCCACTCTTAATTCCAAGAGAAACACCCACTTTCTGGACATTCATTGTGCCGTGAGTTTTATGCTACCATGATACTGTCAGTGTTTGGGCTCCCAATTAGTTCACTTTATATTTGTTGATTGAAATAATGTTACCCTTCATGCTCCCTTGAAAACCTATCCTCTTATTTATTTTTTCTTAAATTTTTTGTTCTCATCCTCCGTGTTTAGATTTATACTTTTATTAATTTTGTTCAAACGTATGTGAGAGTTCTATTTAGCGGCTGCTCTATCGGTATAATTTTTTTTTTTCATTTTTAAGTTTTGAATCCAAAATTTATTAAAAAATCACTACTAGAAAAATAGGTATTAGCAACAGAAAATAAGCGATAGAATTTCCGTCACTGAAAGTCACCTCGCTAAATTGAGCGACGGAAATATTTCCGTCGAAAAATTTAGTGACGAAAAACTTCCATTTTTAAAAAATCTTTCGTTAATTCGTCGATAATTTGAAAAGTATGAAAATGTATCAGTGACAGATTAGCGACGGAAAAAATTCCATCGCTAATCCGTCGATAATTTTATTTTAATATTTTTCAAATTATTCCAAATTATCGACTGATTTTTTAGTGACGGAATTTTTTCCATCACTAATCCGTCACTGAAAGTCGTGTGCCATAACCACATATGCCCGCACGCCCATGCCTATGCCCGCCCACGCATGTGCACACACTGCTGCCCATGTCCGTCCACGCCCGCCCGCACACTCGCACAGGCCGCTACCCATTCCCAACCCACGCTACGCTCTTGCTTTAATTTGTTGAAAAAATGCTCTCACCTAAATTTGAACCTAGGTTTTCAAGCATATTTTGAGTTATTATAACCATTATACCACAATGACTTATGTGTTATTTCTTTTTTTTTTTTCAACTTCTTTACTTTCTATCTCACTTTCACCATTTAAACACAATACCCTAATTTAATAAAAATACAATATTATATTTAATAAAAAATTTAATAAAAATACAATATTATATTTAATAAAAAATTTAATAAAAAAACAAAATTATATTTAATAGAAACATAAAATTATATTTAATAAAAATACAAAATAATATTTAATAAAAATAAAAAATTATTTTAATAAAAATTCAAAATTATATTTAATAAAAAACCATACCCTAATTTAATAAAAATACAAAATAAAAAATTACATTTAATAAAAACACAAAATTATATTTAATAATAACACAAAATTATATTTAAAAAATATAAAATTATATTTAATAAAAGTACAAAATTATATTTAATAAAAATACAAAATTATATTTAAAAAAAAATAATACCCTAATTTAATAAAAATACAAAATATAAAATTACTTTTAATAAAAACACAAAATTAAATTTAATAAAAACACAAAATTATATTTAATAAAAATACAAAATTATATTTAATAAAAACACAAAATTATATTTAATAAAAACACAAAATTATATTTAATAAAAATAAGAAATTATATTTAATAAAATAACAACACCCTAATTTAATAAAAATACAAAATACAAAATTATACATAATAAAAATACCAAATTATATTAAATAAAAATACAAAATTATATTTAATGAAAATATAAAATTATATTTAATAAAAAAGAAATGCCCTAATTTAATAAAAATACAAGAAACAAAATTATATTTAATAAAAAAACAAAATTATATTTAATAAAAATACAAACTTATAAATAATAAAAACACAAAATTATAATTAATAAAAAATATAATTTTTTTTAAAAGTTTTAGTGACGGATTACTGACGGAATTTTTTCCAACGGATTTTTCCGTCGTTAATTCCGTCACTAATTTTTCCAAAAAATTTCATTCAAATTTTAACGACGGATTACCGACGGAATTAATTTTGTTTCTAATTTTAGTGACGGATTTTTCCGTCACTAATTTGTTCAAATTTTTTTTTTTGAAGTTTTAACGACGGATTACTGACGGAAATAATTTTGTCATTAATTTTAGCGATGGATTAGGGCAAAATTTTTTTTGATAGATTTTTCCGTCGCTAATCGTTTCATTACTATTCTATCGTAATTCTATTACTAATTAGTGATGAATAGTTATCCGTCGTTAATTTTCATCACTGAAAATCCATTTTCTGAATTTAACATACTATCCCATTGAACCAACTATCTATGGATAAATGAATTTAACATACTATCCAATTGAACCAACTATCTATGGATAAAGCTATCCTCTTATGATATGATGAATGCTTTCCTTCCTCCCTCTCTTTCTTCCCTGCATTCTAAAGTAGGGGTGCAACTCCGGTTAACCCAACCCAAACTAAACCAACCCATGTAAGAACCATCATTTTGTGGTTCCATCTTGCTCCTACTCATTGCCAACCCGAAGTCATTTGAGAACCAACCCAAACCAATCAAAAAATATAGGTTGAGTTGGGTGTGGGTTCAAATTTCAGCCCACATAAAAAACTTGAATATTAACGTTTATTTTATTTATTTATTATTTATTTAATAAAAAATAACTTCGATTCTCTCTCTTAAATTAATTTATTTTTCAATTGGTCTCTATAAAATTATATACATTTTTTTTTTCTCTTTGAAAATAACCAAATTTAAATAGTATCTCTATTTAAAACTAAGCAATTTAAATTTCTTTATATGAGAAAATTAATTAAATTTTGATTCTCTCTAAAACTAAACAGATTGTTTATCTCTCAAATTAAATATATTAGTTTTTTCTCTTTTTGGAAAAATTAATTCAAGTTTGATTCTCTCTATGAAATTAAATAAATTAGTTTTCTCTCTCTAAAAAACCAATTTAAATTAAAATTTTCTCTCTTAAACCAGATATATTAGTTTTCTCTTTAAAAAAAATAATATAATTTACATCTTCTTGCTTCAATTTTAAGTTTTCTCTCCCAAAAGGAAAAAAGTTTTCGCTCTTTAAAATAATTGATTTATTTTAGTTTCTCTAAATATAATGGTTTTAAATTCTCTCTTTCTCAATGAAAAATAAAACATATCTTCTGTCTCTAAAGTTAAACACTACTTTTCTCTCTCTAAAATAATCAATTTATTCTAGATTTTCTCTCTCTATAAAAGAATTGGTTTTGAGTTTTCTTTGTCCGAAAAATCAAATTTATATTTTCTTTATGTAAAAATAAGCGCATTAGATTTCTCTTCTTAGATGAACTTTAAAACTCTGCACATTACATCTCTCCCTCAACAAATTAATTTATTTTAGATTCTGTCTCTAAACATGAAGCTTTTTAGTTTTCTCTTAGGGGGGGGGGGGGAAACCACTTCTCTGTGCAAATAATAATTTGACTATCTAAGTTTTTCTTCTTCTTTTTTTTTCCTAATTTTTTTTTTTATCATGTAAAAAATTTGAGGTGGTTGTGAATGGGTTTATGGTATACCCGTAGGTAAACTCAACCCAATCCAACCTTGTTTGGGTCCTTCAATTAGTTGGAAGTAGCATTGGGTTGGGTTCATTGGTTATCCAGCCCAAGTTGCACCCCCCGTTAAACTTTCATCTTCCTCTCTATTGCGAGTCTTCTTACATCAACGCAATTCATTCTCCTGAGGGAAGGTTAAGTCATAATCTACCTGCAGGACCAGTAACAAATCTTCCTGTTTTAAGTCATAATCCACCTGTCCAGTGACAAATCTTCCTGTTTTAGCGGCTTAACCTGGCAAGCTTGAGCAATTTAAATTCTGTTCCAGACATTTTACAAACCCAAGATGCTTCACCAACTCATGCTTGTGCATGGTTATATGTTCTCCTTTACCTCATGCTTTCTTTAGGTTTTATAACTACAGAGCATCAATGAAAATCATAGTTCTGTTTTTCAGCGGAACCATCTTGTAATCTTGCAGGAGATGCATTTTAGTTATAATCCTGTGATCCTCCGTGTGTCCGCCATGTGCACATGGTTTTTAGAATCATTTGCAATGCCTTAGGTTGTGCGTGCGTGCATGCGTGCGTGCGTGTGTTTTTTTTTTGGGTGAAAATATTGTTTTTCAATTTTCTCCTTTGTGTTGGGTTTAATTGATTCACATGCAGCAGAAGCATTTACAATAATTTTCAGAAAAATAAGATAGATCGGGTATAGGGTAAATACCTCATCATGCAGAGTCTCCAAAAATCGACCGTGCGTCCCTCAATCGGATCTCGCGGTCGGGATAGTGATCACAATATTAATCGAACCACCACCGCAATACCACGACGTCGCAACCTTCAGTCCGACTATCATTGTGACGAGAGAAATTTTCCTACGCGAAAATTTCTCGAACCCTCAAAATAAAATTCTCTCTCTAGAGAATTCTATTTTCTCTCACAAGCCATTCCCTATGGCTCTGTAAAAGTCTCATGTTCAAAGAAGAGGTTAGTCTCCTACACCTAGTGATGCACCAAACGTGGAGAGAATAATGAGAGGGGAGTTGTGGTAGTTTTGGGAACTCCTCAAAATTACCATAATGCCCCTCTTGGGTATATATAATTAATATCTCCCACTTGCACATGAGGGCATTTAATATTCGTCACAAGATCACAACTCATGCGATCACATTACCCTGTTGGACTTTCATACAGGATTGGGCGTCGTGCGACCTGTGAATACACCTGCAAGTAAAGATCTCTCGATGCACCTGTTAGGATGATCGAGAATCCATCGTTAGTATCAAAAGAACTCGCTACACCCCAGATCCAAGACTAATTACATTCATCGAACTACTTTCCTCATCGAAAGTATTCCTCAATCAATACTCGATTGTGTATCCACTATTATACTTACATCCCAATATGGATAAGCATAATAGGCATGCCGGTGAATACAACACAATGATGTAATATCAATTGGTATTCCTTTTCTCAAACTCGGATCTATTAGCCTCAATTCAGCTGCTTTTTTAGATCTGTCCCTTAGATCTCAATTTATCTTCCGGGCCATTGGTAAACAGACTAAAGTAGCAACACTGAGCTAAGACTTCTAGAAACAGCTGAAAGTGATAAGGGTATAAGAGATCCCACCTAATGGATCTCGGGTCTCACACAATGAGAACGAGGATCTAAATCATATCAGTGTCTCAAATAATGTTTCCACTATCCCTGGTCGACATATCACACACGGTATGAAACGCGTGTCATAGTGTTATTTCCCCATCTCTCAAAGGGCATATATCATATTTCTCTAACACTGTACAGGTATAGGACTCAGTCTACACATAAGACTTTACCCAGAGATCTCAGAGAGAGTATCTCAGAGACAATATCACTAGTCGTAGGTGAAATCTGAGATCTCAAACCTGGCTACTTACAGACAACATGGATGTGAGTACGTCCATGCCGGTCATATCGCATATGATCTCATCCTGAACACATATCAAGGCAACTTATGTTCTAGTAGGGCCACTCTCAAAGCCTCTTACAACTAGAAACCGTCTCATCTCCACTCACTCAGAGGTGGAGGTGGTCACTCGTATGAGAGAGTCGACCATGCCTGCCTGACATATCATTTATCACAACAAATTACAAAATATATGACAATAAGATAGTATTATAAATAAGTGACCCAATCATGCACATATGTCATATATATAACACAATAAGTATCAGTACAAGGTGAGAAATGTCAATATACATGCAAAACCAATGATTCCAATATCTCATACGGGAATCCATCACAATGGGTTTATTGAAGGGATCAGCCAACACGCTGTATAGTACTGTACTTAATTAGTCACTTCACCCTTCTCGGTGATGTCTCTCATAACGTAGTATTAGGTATCAACGTGTTTGGACTTACTGATACTTAGAGTCTCAAATATGGTCAAGGGCGGCCTGATTTTCTCAATAAAGCATCACTAGCCTCCCACTATTTGCCACAACCCCTAAGTGGTCCAGAAATCTCCGAAACCAAACACTATCCTGAACTGTCATTAAGCATCTCATAAGCTCAATCTCTATCGTAGATAGAGATATACATGTTTGCTTCTTGCTACTCTAAAATAGCAAAACCTGATATCGATTTGCATACATTCAGATCGCCAACCCAGTTGGTATCTGAATACCCATCAAAATGCAAATCACCTCCTCCGTTACACAAGGAGAGGTCCGCAGTTCTCTCGAGATATCTCAGAATCCTTTCACTGCTATCCAGTGATCCCCTCTAGGATTCGATCGATACCTAATTATCATATTGACTGCAAAACAAACGTCTGATCGTGTACGCGACACTGCGTACATCAGACCACTTAGTGCACTGGTACAAGGGATTCTACTCATTTCCCTTGCCCTTTCCTGAGTCTTAAGGTATATGTTAAGAATTATGGTTTAATCTTTTAGCGATAAGAGTATCTGTGGGTCGTAGTCGATCTTCTCGAAACACTCGAGAACTCCCTTCATGTTGGACTCCTGTGAAAGAGTCAACACCTGTCTCGAGCGATCCCTCTGGATCTTAACTTTGAGGAAGAACTGAGTCTCACCCATGTCCTTCACATCAAGACTCGACAATGTCCACATCATCATGGTCTTCAGACTCTCTCTGTTGTTCCCAGTCAACAGAATGTCATTCACATAAGGACATGATCACAAAAGAATCAAAAGAACGTAAAAGGTATACGCGATGATCCTACTTAATCATCACGAAACCGTGAGATATCACCTCCTCGTGAAATCTCAAATGCCACTGTCTGGATTGATGATTAAGGTCGTATGTCAACTCCCGAAGTCGATAGACCTTATCATCCAGATCTACAAGAATAAAGCCAGACGACCGTTCTTTGTAGATCTTCTCATCCAAAACTCCTACTCAGGAGAACAGTCTCAACGTTCATCTAGACTCACTCCAGATCCATATCATGTCCAGAACAATCGCCAAAAGTAAACGGATTGAGATAATCTCGTCCACAGTCTGAGTAACCCCTGGTTATCAGACGGGCCTTATCCTCTACACCGATCCGTCGGCCTTTTTCTTAATGTTGAGAACCCACATGTTCCTAACGGCCCTACTACCCTCAAGCAAATCAACTAGATCCCAGATCCTGTTGATTCTCATCAACTCCTTTTACCCATGGCCTTTAATCAATGGTCCTCAACAAAACCCTCAAGAACCTCTAGAACTGTTAAAAGGTTTCTCGTAATCCTCAAGAGTCACACTGAGAGCCTCTCCCTCAATCGGGAAGCGACGGTTAGGTATGCGTCCTCGACTACTCTTAAGAAAAGGGGAAATCTTTTTACCTCTAGATGGATCACTCCCACTAGAACCAAGATCCATAATGAATTCTTAGGTCCTACCATTGGGATCAACTAAACCACTACGCTCATCCATCTGATAAAAGATAAAGTCCCAATTGATTTCACCTCTCATAGGGAAATCATTTTCAAGAAACTCGGCATCATGAGATTCAATCTCAGTGAGAGTGCCATCTGTATGCTCATTAGAACACAACCCCCTGGAGTGTTCTGAGTATCTCATAAAGATACATATTTTTTCTCATAGGCCTAACTCGCCGTATAAATGCGAGAAACAGTGAACATACGCGACATAATCCCATAATCTCAAATGGCTAAGGTCAAGCTATCTCCCTGTCTAAAACCCATATGGAGTACTGACTGCAGATTTTAATAGAACACGATTGAGGACGTAAACTGCAGCCAATAACGCATCTCCCCAATGGGAAACGAGTCAATTGGCTTGCACCATCATCGGCCTCACTGTCTCAAACAAAGTCCTATTCCTTTCTCACGGCTACTCTACTCCACTGAGTAGTTAGGAATAGTCAGTTTCTCGCAATGCCCTTCTTGAAACAAAACTGTTCAGACAAATACTTGTGCTCTCGTTCGGTTCTGAGAGTCTCTACTCTCAAGTCTAACTGATTCTCAACCTCGCTAATAATCTCCTGAGGCACCTCAATGCCTCAGACTTGCGCGAGATCAGATAGATGTAACCAAAACGCGTGTAATTGTCTATGAACGCAATAGAGTACCTAACACCATTTCGGGTTCTCATGTTCATAAGGCCATAGATATCGGAGTGATCTGACTACAATGGAGTCCCAGCCCTCATTACATTGTCGAATGGTTTTCTTGTAAGTTTGCCTCTCGCGGACCAAAACAGTACCAATCAAAGAATTGTCGTAATAAATGAAAATTATAAAATTTTCATATTAACAGAGTATATCCTAGGCTGAAATTAGGTTCCGTCGAATATCCGGAGCGTAAATGACGTTCAGAGTTTAGCAACTTTGCAACTCCAACTTGCAAGTGCTATTCCCTCTGATGTCGACCAACGCTCTGTTTCTCTACGTAAATCCTCCTACTTGAGGATTCACTGTGCAGAACTATATAAGCGCGCTCCTATCTCGAGCTACGTGGTTGGTTGCTCCTGTGTTTGCAATCCACGAAGGAGAGAAAACAGAGAGTAACTCAAACTACGTAAAGAAGAAAGAGTTAATTTTTACTCGTCGCACTCACGAGCGAAATGACCAAGTCTACTATAGATATAGCACTACACCTTGGTCGTATCCAACTCTTTCTCGCTGCGCATTATTATTATCGGTTTTCTTGAATGTTTTCTTCTTACCTGAATCTTGAGTCCTACAGGAGTCCTTGCTCGACTCCACCTCCTAAGCATGACCCGAGTATGGCCTACTCGCCTCTAGATGCTCTTACTCGAACTCACTGTGTCTATTCACATTAGTGAAAGTACGAATACTCTCATCGTATGTGAAATATACTTTCATGATTTCTCATGAATCAGATAAAAAACTGGATCGCATCCAGCTCTAGAAAACATATTCGAAATAGGCTCGGTCACATTCCCCAACTCGGCGATCATACTCGACATTTTTATCAAATATTACATCATCGTATGATCAACCATTTTCTTATAAGTTATTAAACTTATAAGATAGTATCCTTATCTCAGGATCTGTAAGAGACCACAATACTCTTTATAGGGTGAGCCAAACCGATAAAGCCGTAGGATATTGTTTATAGACTGGGATCGCATCATCGTGCATGCTACTCAGGAGGATTGCCCCAACTCGGCCATCATTCCTCTTCCATGCACGTAATGTCTCCTAATCCCGTCTCTCTGAGGTGTGGAACCTTTCCCGGAGTCCACCATCTCATGCCTCAGAATTTTAATTAGATCTTGCCCCTCGAGGATAAATTGAATCTACCGGTGAAAAATCATATAATTATCACCATTCAATTTTATTCCCATTGCAAAAATCTAATACGACAATTTTAGAAACAGTCAAAGAGATAATCGTGACTTGTGATGCTTATTCTTATATTTTGTGCACCCTACGAATCAACAAGACCCAAATAATTCGAATATATACCCCAAGACGAGCGTATGAATCAACAGACACCATACACCATAATCCGAGATAGCATCTCACCATTTGGACTAGGATTCGATGCACAAAAACCCATAAAAAAGTCACTTTTATGGATGTGGGACCCTAAAAAATTGAAAAATTTTCAATTCCAGACGACCTGACGCGTCGCCGGCGGTCCCACGCGTCGCCACGCACCAGCGGCGCGTCCCCACGCGCATGCAAGGGCTGGGAACAGTGTTTGGCGCCGTGGGGACGCGCGAGCGGCGAGTCACATGAGGACCCGCATGCGCGGTCGGTTCCGGACTCGGGGGCCCGGGTCGGAACCCAAACCCTGTCCGATTTTGGGTCACGGGTTAGCGGGTCGGGGGTGACACGTGTCTAGGTTGTAACCGACCCGGACGCCCCGACCGGTTCATGCGCTCTCTGGCGCGTGAACGTCACGCGCTCGACAGCCTGGGCTCCACGCTCCATCCGCGTGCGTGCAGTGCACACGCCTGCGGGTTGGAGCGTTTCGTCTTCGCCTGACGGTCTCTGTAACCGGGTTTTTCGACCCGGTATCCGAAAAACATATTTTTTGATTCAATTTTCACCGGATTTTTTTTATGAATCTCTAATTCCAATCATTCCAAACATCCTTAACTCGATTTTTGGAATAATTACGCCCTAAACTCGGCGTATTTCGAATCCAAAATTTCGGCCCTCCACGGTCAATTTTGAAACCTCATTTTCCGATCACAATAATATGCAATATATATACCAAATCGAAGAGCATGAAACAAGGATTACAGATTTATAAATTTCATGCATTGATTTGTCCTAAAACTCGACAAATCTAGGGTTGAATTGGTCGGTCACTATTCCCGGCCGAAACATTCAACCAGAATTTTCTTTGCCTAAACGTACTCAGAAAATTATGAAAAAATTATTTTCGTATTCTAGGGATCATGGGTAACACAGTGGTATTCTCGGATTCACAAAACTCATCCGTAATCCGAATCTCAAATTTTTTATACCCGAAAATAAATTCCAAAAATTAATTTTAATAATCCAACAAATGCTTTGATACCAATATTTGATTTAATTGATTCACATGCAGTGGAAGCATTTATAATAATTTTTGAAAAAATAAGATAGATCGGGTATATGGTAAATACCTCGTCGTGCAGAATTTCCAAAAATCGACTGTGCGTCTCTCGATCGGGTCTCGTGGTCGGGATGGTGATCACGATGTTAATCGATCCACCACCACAATACCACAACATCGCAACCCTCAGTCCGACGATCATTATGACGAGATAAATTTTCCTATGCAAAAATTTCTCGAACCCTCAAAATAAAATTCTATCTCTAGAGAATTCTATTTTCTCTCACAAACCATTCCCTATGGCTCTGTAAAAGTCTCATGCTCAAAGGAGAGGTTAGTCTCCTACACCTAGTGATGCACCAAACGTGAAGAGAATAATGGGAGGGGAGTTGTTGTAGTTTTGGGAACTCCTCAAAATTACCATAATGCCCCTATTGGGCATATATAATTAATACTTTGGAATTGTTCAAAATTTTCGTAGAACAGGTTTGTAATATTCCATTTCTTTTTCATACTTGGAAATAACATCTGGCCCTAATTTTCATTCATTTTGGAAAATATTCTCCCAAACTTAATATAATTTCCAAAAATCAAACAAGCGCAGCCTAAGTCGAGTAAACCCTTGGAAACAAGCAAGCAAACTTTAGCTTCCATGGTCTATAAACATTAACCAGCATGTGAGTTTTTGAGCTATCTATCTGTAGTGGGTACTTGAAACATACTGATCGAAGTCATCACTCTTGTATTTGGAGAGTTCGGACGTGCCTCATGTTCTTCTCCCACTCTTGTAGTGTACTTGGACTTGGTTCGAACGTGGGTCTCCTGGTCATTTAGTTACAATAAAGTTGGAAAATGGAAGAATAAAAAAGGATGTTTGGTGCAGAAAATGAATATATGTGTTTGTGGGGGCAGTTGGGAGTGGCATGTTCCCATAAGAAAACCTAATTAGATTCCAATTTCACCCATAAGAAAATGGCCTGTGGGATCCATTAAGGTTTGTCTTGTTTTCTTTGCAACTCATCATTCAACACTCCGAACTCATTCTGTTAATCATGGAATTTTTAATGCTTATGTTTTGACGCGTCTGCTCTAAGAGTAAAGAATTCTTTTTGATGACATCATGCATGACATTATAATTTTGTATATATTATATATTTTTTTTTCTAAGGAAAAGTGTCCTAATAAAGCAAGCCCAAGATAAATTGAAACAGGTAAGAGCTAATTCTCATGTTTGCAAATCTAAATGATTGCACGTGAGACCACAAGAAGGAATATGAAATGGGTTATGTGTCTTCGGTGGAGCAGCCCATCCAAAATGTTATGTCTCCCTCAATCCCATTATATATTCTAATGAACTCAAAATGGTACAGCTTGGCACCAAAGCATGCAAAGGAAAGAAGAATGCAGAAGCACATTGTGGTCTTGCAAAGGGCATAAAAAGTATCCTTTATTGCTATAGGTCCATATATAGAAAAGATGACCTTAAATATATAAATATATAAAAATTTGTGTGAGGTTGGTTTCTAATTATTCTTACTCAATCATTAACATCATCAATCATCATCCAGTGTGTCCTTCAGGGATAGCTTAAATGGTAGAATCACTCCACTTTTATCTTTTTTTTTTTAGATTCGATCCTGTTTAATTGCCAAAAAAAAAAAAAAAAATCATCACCCAGTGTGGATGCGATGGACATAATGAACATTATAAAGATGCTGTGGAGAATCCAATTGGTTATCTTGGGTGATGGTGATGGTGCCTTTTAAAATCCTTGTTGGCCATCTCTCTCTCATGGCAGGTGTCCCCCGTGACGAGTACAATGCAAAAATTATATCATATAAAAAAATTAATAATTAAAATTTTTGAATTTGATGAATTTATTTTCTGGGATACTTGAAATTGAGAAATACATATAAAATTTTGAATAAAAGCACCACGCCAAAAGTATACCCAAGCAATGCTTGAAAATCTTTAGCATAAACGGAGATCTATCCCATTTCATTCCAACTAAATAGTATATCTTTTTTTTTCCCCAAAGTATCCAGAACCATATAATCCGGATTGGAGTGTCTGCAAGGACCTTACTTAGAGACGACTTTCCCAATATAGTTTTTTCATTACCAAATTTTGAATTTAAAATTTGATTAAATGATCTAACACTTCATTCCACTAAGTCGACTGTCTGTTGGTACCAAATAATATATCAAAGTAAACTGAAAAGTTTTTAATTAAAATATAAACTTTTATAAGTTCAATTCTTTCTAAAAAGAACTTTAATTACCATTATATTAATAATTTTTTTTAACTAAAAAAAATCATATTCCAATCTCTGGTAAGCCCGAGTAACATTGCTCGAACTAATATGCTTGATAATGAAAAATAGTAATGTCAAAATCTAAAAATCTCTACCCAAGTGATAATTCTCTCTCCACTATTCTTGGACACCAAACCAAGCAAACATGTAGTCCACACAAGAAGAGAGAGAGAGAGAGAGAGAGAGAGAGAGAGAGAGAGAGAGAGAGAGAGAGAGAGAACCTGCTTAAGTTGGAAATGTGCGCACTAGCTATATGGCTGGACAAAACCCAAAAGGGTGGACCTAAATAGTTGAAGTCACTTGTACTAATAAATCCAAACCAGAGAAATGAGTGAAGAATTTTTACAATGACAACAAAAGTGACCAAATCTTTTGAAGAAAACTTTAAGTTTGAGCGCCCATTTTTATTGACAATTTTTATCACTTGGGAACACAACAAACAAGAAATGGTAGAGAATTTTATTGAGTTACTGTCACGCGGTTTGCACGTATTGACGTCGAAATATTAAATTTCTTGGTTTAGCATCTCTTAAATTGTCACGTCTTTTTTCTCGAAATTAAAAAAAAAATGACTTAATCACTTTGAAAAATACTAGAAATCTCATTTGTGGGGTACAAAGTGCAACTAATTTGACAAAAGTTTATATTAGTTCTTTTTTTGTTTTGTATATACTGAGATTCGAACTTAAATCTATTATAAGAAAAAATGAGAAGTGTCACTTGAATTGAAATTCATTGGTAACAGCTATTAAATTTTGAAAAATAATTATCCTCTCTGAGGGGCCAGGTCTGTGGAGAGGGCTGTTATTAATTATTTTATATTTTTAATAAATCTCCTTAGGTACCAGCTAGTACCAACAATTATGAAGAATTTTTAAATGTAGTGTAATCAGATTTAGTATCGGATATAGTATCCGTTTGACAAATTTTTTTTTTGAGTTTGTCTTTTCTTTATAAGAAGAACCATGCTAAATAAATTCTTTTTTCCATAAAAGTAATTTTTTTTATGAATAAAAATTTTAAAAATAGTTTTTAAGAAAAAGTTTCTGGGGTGAGTTTTTTTTCTCCTTCTTTTTTGTACATCAGTTTTTTAAGAAATATATTTCTTTTTATTCCATTTATATCCTTAATTGAAGAAGATGAAATCTTAAATATGTTTATACTATAAATTCATTTACCCTTATATCCTTAAGATCTGAACTCTTTCTCTTTAATTTTAATTTTTAATTTTTAACTTTATTTTAAAAACTATGAAATCAGTTTATTTTTAAAAATAAAAATACTAAACAATTTTTAATTTTATTTCAAAAACTATTAATTTCTATTTCTTCTTATAAGGAGAAGAAAATGTGGAAAAAAAAAAAAACCCTACCAAACAGACACTTAGTACGACTTAAACTCATGACCTCCATAATACCAACTTAAATTTTGAGAAAAGAACTAATTAAACACATTAGTTAAGATTTTCAAATAATCTTTCTAAAACTAAATTTATTGTTTTTCTCTATATAAAAAACCAAATGAAATTAAATTTTTCTCTTTTTCAAATTAAAATATTAATTTTTTTTATACACAAATAATTTAAGTTCAGTTTGATCAATACTTTAATCAAATTTATTTTCTTTTATCTAAAAAAAGTCAATTTAGTTTAGATTTTTTCTCTCAAAATTTGCACATTAAATTTTGCTATCTAAAAAAGTTAATTTAATTAATATTTTCTTTTTTCAAGCGTATTGATTTTTGAAGGTAAAATATTAGTTTTCTTTCTAAAAAAATCCATTTATTTTAATTTTCTCTCCCTAATTACATCAATTTTAAGTTATCTCTCTATAAAAAAAGAATAAATTTAGTTTCTCTTTGTTTATACTAAACACATTAATTTTCTTTTTTAAAAAAAATTAATTTATTTAAAATTTCTATCTTGAGTTTTCTCTCACTAAAAAAATTAATTTTCTCTAAAAACTAAACATATTATTTTTCTCACTAAAAGAAGTTAAATTATTTTAAATATTTTCTTTAAATACACTAGTTTTAAAATTTTCTCTTGAATAATTAAATTTAACTTTTCTCTTTATAAAAGTATCACATTACATTTCTCTGTTTAAAATATCAATTTAGTTCAAATTTTCTCACTCCATACATACTTGTTTTACATTTTCTCTCACTATAAAAACCAGCTTTAGCTTTTCTTGCTCTAAAAAGCACATTAATTGTCTCTCACTATTAAATATAATTATTTTAAATTTTTGTCTATCTAATTTTTTTTTTCTCTTTAGAAAAACAAAATTTAATTGTTATCTCTCTAAAACTAAACATATTAATATTCTCTCTACAAAAAATCAATTTAATTCATATCTTTTCTCTAAATGCATGTTTTAAGTTTTTTCTCTCTAAAAGATTAAATTATTTTAAAATTTTTATTTTTAAATATTTTGGTTTTGAATTTTCTTTCTTTAGAAAAACTAAATTTATTTTTTCCTCTCTAGAACTAAAAACATTAGTTCTCTTTCTAAGAAGAAAAAAACCAATAATTCACATTTTCTCTTTTGAAACACAAAATTTTCTCCCTCTAAAATAATCAAATTTAGTTTTCTCCATAAAACTAAACACATTAATATTCTTTCCAAAAAAAAAAAAAATAATAAATTTGTACAAAGTCATCCGGTTTTGAATTTTGAACATATTTATTTTGAATTTCCTCTCACTATTAAAAAAATATCAATTTTGATCTATTTAAAACTAAGCTAATTAATTTTGTTTGTTAGTTCATTTTGGGATGAGTTAATGTTTTTACCTCGATCAAGTATCACGATATTTCTGCCTTCTATTTGGACACCTCATTTACCTTTTCATATTACATAACGGTTGAATTTTGCATGCCAAGTATGAGGTGAAATGGTTGAAAAATTATTGAAATAATTTTTAAATCCTTTTTTTTACCTCATATTAAATGTTATTTTAGCATCTCACCCTTTTAAGAAAGCTATTATATCTCTCTTTTTATTTTTAGTTTAATTGTAAAGGAGATATAAAGATAACCATAGACATAGGTGAGTTGTGAGTATACATTTGGTGAGATTTTGTTTGCTTGAATTGTATAATAATTTGATCAACGGGTAGTCGATTTAATAGAATTAAGACATTAGATCTCTTAATCAAATTTTAAATTCAAAATTTGAGAATAAAATACTATACTAAGAGAGTCATCTCTTAAAAATGAATCTTTATAAATATTCAAATCAGATTAATTAAAATATAATTTTAGATAAAAGATAAATTATAAACCTAATTATTCATTAAAGGAATAGGTAATATTTGAAGGTAGGCGGATGATACGCACTCATTGGCGCATTGATTCATATGAATAATAATGAGAAAGTGTAGAGGGTGTGTGTCCCCTTGTTCGAGGAGAGTGGGATCCATGATCCAGTAGAGAGGGCCAATGGTATTGATGCACGTGGGCCGACAGATCCCTATGATTGGGCAACCGCCCCAATGAACGAACACAAGAGTACCTTCTCTCTTCCTCCCACAAAACATGAAAAGCATCGTTTGCTTGCTTAACTCCACTCATTGGTCTTTTTTTGCCACATTGTACCCTATTCTTCTTCTTCTTCTTTTCTTTTTTTTTTTTTTTTTCTTTTTTTTTTTTTTAAATAAAGAGAGTCGAATAAGACTCGAATTTGAATCTATTATAAAGAGATAAAAAATTATATTATTTGAGCTAAAACTCATTGACGTACCTATCATCTTTGAAAGGCCAAAAGGTGCTCGACACCCACCTTATTGATTCCATGTGTGCAAAGAGTGAGAGGGATTGTCTTCTTTCATGCTCGCCCCTTTAATATATTCATTCACTTTGCGTTTGTTTTGAATATGTTGTGTATATCCTCCAACCTTAAAAGAATTAAAAATAAAAACCAATGATTCAATAGGAGCACCCTCCTTTTCATCTATGCAAATATTTCGATATATATATAAAATTTTGGAAGGATGGCCTCAAGGGGTTACATTTTTTATGTCATATTGTTATCTCACTAGGCATGGCAGCTCTTGGACCTACATACTTTCTTTTCTTTTCTTTTTTTTTTTTTTTGAGTAAAAGAATAGCAATTAATATAAATTTCTACAAAAGAATATACGTTTTTCACATCAAGCAAAAATTTTTCTATAAAAATTGTAATTTTTCAATATTCTAAATTTTTTAATTTTAAAGTTCAAAAATTTACCCCCCCCCCAAAAAAAGTTATTTTCCATGAGTTTTTGCCATTTTTTCTACAGCAAGCCATGGTGGACCCTTCACGTCGTGGCGGTGGGGCCAGCGGATGATTCCCCACCGCTAGGGTAGCCTCTCTCTGCCTTCGGTGGGCAGAGAGAAGCCTGAATGGCGTTTGTAGGCCTCTTTAAGGAAAAAGGAAAAAAAAAACACTAATAACTAAGCATTTATTATAGTTTTCGCATTTTCTTCCTAAATCAATTTCTTCTTACACTCCTTTTTTTTCCCCCTTTTCCTCTTTCTTATACGCTTGGTGTGGAAGGAGTCTAGTTTAAACATAAATCAACGGCAAAAAGAATAGGTGGAGGCGGTTGACAAGGTGGATGATGAGCACACGCTGCCGTGACAAGATGGGGCCGAGCGGAACGGAGAAAGGGATTTGGTAGTGTTTTGGGCAATAGTTCAAGTGCATGGGAATAAACAAGGGACTTAGTTCTCATCCTATGCCACGCCAATATCTTTAAAATAAGTTACATCCAAATTTCATAGGTATTAAACTCGATTTTTAATAAGGGCATTACAACTTGGTATAAAATTTTTGTGATTTATAATTTTATTATGGCCTCCTACAACTTGTAGTTTGTCTTAGGAGGGAAAGCAATGTTGATAGTATGTGTGAATGAAGATGATTAGATTGTCTAATTTCTATGCTACAGACTTCGGAGTTGATTTGAAAATGATGCGCCGTATTAGGTCGGGCATGTTTCTCCCCTTTCCCTTTCATTTTAATTATTTTATAGTTATGTGATATTTTAGAATTTTTTTTTCTTTTTTTTTTTTTAATAATGAAAAGCACACAGTAAACCATGTACATAGGATAGTGTAGCCACTTGTTGAAGCTGGCAGCACTGTTTGACCTCTATTTTGGTTTTTCTTTTTCTTTTTCTTTTTTGGTTTTTAGCTATGAACCCCATTGACCCGGCCAACTACAACAAAATCGGCTTTTATACAATGGAAAAAATTATGACTGATATTAAAAAAGTTGTCGCAAAAACCATTATTGACAATATCCTTTTAAAAAAAAATAAAATAAAATTCATGACGCTACTTTGCGACACAAGAACATCACCAACTTGCGATGCCATTAGTGAGGAAAGTTCGCAATGCTAAGGGGAAAGCATCTCAAATTGCATCCGATGAAGTTGGCGTGGACTTTAGCGACGAGCTTGTCATTGCTAAAGATGTCACAAATGTTTGCAGGACATAGTGCGAAAACTAAGCGAGGAACTTGCCGTTGCTAACTACGTCGCAGTGTTTGCAATGCTACAAGGGCCAATGTGATGTTTATTGCTAAAGTTTACGATGGGAATGTCAAGTGTCGGATTGCACTACAAAATAGTTGCCTTTTTGCGACAAATTTTACGACAAGTAATTTTAAGACAAATTTATCGCTAAAATTATTTACGACAAATTTAGTGACAAATAATTTTTTATCACTATCACGTCACAAATATTAATGATCAAATACTAAAATTCGTCACAAATGTAGCGACGAATTTTGTAACAAATATGTGTTTGTCGCTGATCTGCGATGAACACATATTCGTTGTTGATTTACGTGTTCGCTGTTGATTTGCGACGAATAAACGTTCGTCGTAGATTTTGCGACGAACTTTTTTTCGTCGCAAAATTTATTACAAACATATTTAGTAACGAATTTTGTAACGAATTTAAATTTTTTGTATTGCTAATTTAGCAACAAAATTAGCTCAAACTTCAAAATCAATAACAAATTTTGCGACAAATTTGAAAATTTTGCAACAAAAATCAAATCAAATTTTATAATTTTACTATTTTTCCTGTATATCCTGATTTTGTCTCTCGTCCAATATCATCATTAACTAACAATCAATCAACCAATCATCTAACAATATCATCAATCAACCATCAAACAACATAATCATCAACCAATCTTCCAACAACATCATTATTAACCAACCATCCAATAACAACATCATCAACAAATCATCCAACAATATCATCATCAACATCATCATTTAGTAACAATGAAATAACAATAAATAATTTCAACAACAAACACAATAATAAGTCACAACATTCAAATATAATAGTTTTAAAAAACCATATTCAAATGTAACCATTAAAGAATATATAAAAGTGTCAAAAAGCACCGCCACCATCATCATTATCAAATAAATCATCACTATCATCACCATCAGAAGAAAACAGAAGCAGGGTCCTCGATTTAAGCGGGAGCTAGCCGAAGATCTTTGCATTATGAACCTCTGGTTTGTGCATAATTTGTTAATTTCGTCATCTCTTTGCCTTTGTTGTGCGCGTAACTCTTCAAGTTGATTATCCTTTTCTACTAGTAGGCTCTTTAACTGGCTCAACTCTTGGTTCATTTATATTATTTCTTCCCTTACAGCTAATGGAGTGGAAGAAGATTGATCGGTGATTCTGCAAGTCCAGCTCAAAAAGCCCATCCCAAGTACTCTTTCCTTTTTTGCCCCACCACTTGTCTCGAGCCATAAAGTCACATTATCAACAGATGGCTCAGATGAGTCAGTATTTTCACTACTGCTTGAATTCCATAGTACAAACTCATCATATTTCTCCTACATTGTCATAAGATAAATTCAAATAAAATTATAATAACAATATATATAATATCAAAAAAAGAAATCAAAGTGTTCATTTACTGTTTAACAATATAATAAAATATGAAACAAAGAAAATCAAAATACAAATTTTCGTTAATTATTACGCTATTGACAGTTAACAATAAGATACAAAAAATAATATATATATATATATATATATCACACATTACAAATTTAATGAGGTATGCTCTCATTAGAACTAAAATTGAACAGCTATTAGGAGTTTGAAGTTATGACAGCTCAAATGAAGAAGGAAATAGCATTGGTATGTAAAAAAATGAGATAGAAGGTTATGAGTCATGTGTTTAGATTGCAAAGACATTATTCATCCTCTAAATTTAATTAATAATAATCAAATAGAAGAGTACTATTAATCTTCTAAATTAATCATGCGAAGAAACTTAAAAGATATTAACCTAATAAATTTATTATCCAACGTTGTTATGCTAAGGTCATTAAAATATTTCAAATCAATATTGAAAGGATCTATAAAATAAAGGAAAGTTTTCAAATTAGCTACCTTAACAGCTCTAACTCTCTCTCCACTCCAGCTCTTGTCTTTTTTTTTTTTTTGAATATTCACGTAAAAGTGTCTATAAATGATGGTTGGGATCTCATTTCCTTGACTTAAAAAAAATATTGTTAAATATAATGAAATAGTTATAAAATAAATTAATTAAATTTAAAAAAATAGTGTTTTAATGAAATTATCAATCTATTTCTATACTCATAAATATTGATTGAGCCTCCCGCATATGTAACAGACATCTCCCCAGATTTAAAAGATTGATTCTTCTTATTTTGCTCACTCCTCCTTTGGCTCTCATCGGATTTCCAGAAATTCAAAATCTGATGCCAATTTTCATTGGTGATGCAGTTTGACTTCCTTCTACTCGTTTTTGCATGACTTAATACGTCTTGAATGTGATGACCACATTTCTTGTTAAAAATTCTTCTTATTGCAAGCTTCTCCGTCTCTTTCCAAGTGAACTGTCACTGTAACAAATAAATAAAAAATTAGTTATAGTAAAATTATAAACCTAGTTTTATATTTGAACTGAAATACATAATTTACCTTGAACTCTCTCCACCATAAATCTTTCGTATCATCTGGAGTGCTTGTGAAAGATAGCTACGCCCCTCTCCAATGATTGTTCACTATTTTATTAAGCTTATGAACAATATGTACAGAATTTGTGAATCTGTTATAAAATTACAAACAAAAAATGGTAAGTAAATTAGATAGTTAAAAAAATTCATATGCTACATAAATAAGAGAATCAATAGTGATGAAAGTTTAAAATTTAATACTTACGAATCTCCACAAGAGGCAATCACCTCTCGCGTGTCTTCCCCCTCAACATGTGATGTTGCATCGAAGGTGCAACCGAAAGGGACGATGAAGGTGCATCAGTAATTGGTAAAGAGGAATGGGAAGGTCTAACTGAAGAGAATTACGACTCTGAAGAGTCTGGTTTTATATCACTACTTCGTCTATACCCCCCACATCGATATTGTCAATTATAAATGTTAAGATAATAAAGAAAAAAAATTGTCTGCTCAAAAAAAATATGATGGAGTATATAAAAAGACTTACCACATTTAAAGCAACGAAATAATAGATTCTCGCAACCCACCAAAAGCAAAAAAATTCATTTCAAATTATCTATATAAAAGAAGACAGTGAAGTAACGAGCAAAATAGAAACAATGAAGTATGAGACAGTAAATAGGAAACAAATTGAATAATGAAATTCAACAATCAACAAAAACTAGACGATATTAGGGTTTTATTTAAAATAAATAATAAATCAAGGAAAAAATTCAAAAAAAATGAAATTAAGCTCTTTATCATGAAAAGTCGAAGAAGGCGTACAAGAGTGAGGAATCGGTCTAAAACCACGAGTACACTCACCTTTGTCAGTTTGTCTTCTACCACCATGATTTTAAAAAGACAAAAAAAAAAAAAAAACAATTTCACGTCAAATCATTTCAACCTAAATGTATTTTCACTATCAAATGATTAAAGAAAAAAACTAAATTTTATAATAAAAATATATATGAAGATACCAAATGTTGTATAATCAAGACTATATTACCAAATATGAAGATAAATTTCAATACATTAAGAAAACAATACTTACCCACTATCAAAAATCAAAAATCTCATTGTCATTCTCATCCTCATCATCATCCTCATCATCAGTCTCAAAATTAGATTAAACATCCTCATCATTCTCTTCCTCATTCTCATCATCTATCTCAAAATTTGAATCTTCATTGTCATCCTCATGAATTTCACTTAGATCTATATCTATCACAACTTCACGTGGATCTCATAACATTGGAATGTTATATTTCTAAGTCTAAAACGTGTTAGCAACTTCCTCTTGTTGATATGCTATATCTTCTCAGGGTTCCTCGATTTTTTTCCATACTTTCGTTTTACAAACACCCCACCAATCAATTTTGTCACGTTTCAAACTAGGGTATGATGCATAATACACTTGAATCGCTTGTTGTGTCAACACAAATAGTTCATATCTCCTATACAATTTCTCATGATTTATTTCAACTAAATTAAATTTTGGATGCACATTTATCCTTTTGACGGGATCAAACCATTGACGCATAAATAATACGACTCATAATTCTACGCCAGAGTATTCTAACTCTAATATTTTATCCAACAAGTCATAAAAATCATTTTTTGCACCTCTATCGTTGGATGACTAAACACAAACCCCACTATTCATTGTAAATTTACCGATTCCATATTCTTAAGTATGAAAATTATATCCGTTTATAAAATATGCAGTCCAAGTTCGTACCCTTGAGTTTGGATCCCAAGATAGATAGAGTAGCAATTCTTGCTCAACTTGTGCTTGATTACTATGAACCTGAAATGAAGTAAATGTGTTAATATATTTGTTAACTAATGATGTATATTTGTTATATGATCAACTTACATATGTTTTGAACCATACTACAAATTCTTTATCGCACAGACGATCGAATTCATTCATCGGTAGTTCAAACCATGAATTTTGAAAAATCTTACAATAAAAGATGACGATTTATGTCACAAGATATTTGCGATCCATAAAAAATACATCTATTGATAAATAGTATACTCACTTGAAATATGGCGTCACTTCTGGTCAGTTCAGTAAGATATGTGTGAGTTACCCACCATTCTTTATCAGTTAAATATCTAATCTTACATGCTCCACTTGGTCAGACCAAGATAGTTAAAAATGGAAAATAAATTCAAACTAGAATCAACAGGACCCTCATCATTTCTTCCCGCTCTCTGCCTCTGGCAGTGTACGTGAGGTTCAAAATAAAATGAGACAAATATTGTGACTTCCTCTACAATGTAAGTATTAACAATAGAGGTTTCAACTCATATCTTATTTTTTACTTTTTTTTTTTCAAATGATATAGGAATCTAATTGTAACGAAACAAAGTGTGTCAGTAAATAGGAAACAATGAAATTAGTAATTTGAAGTGTATTGAAAAAGAAGTGTAAAAGATAATAAATTCACCTTTCAAATGGATACATCCTTTGAAATTAGACGGGACCTGCAACTTTGGCCCTATAAAGTAGGTGAACTAAGAGGTGTTCCATAGAATTAAAAAAAGAAGGAGAAAAGATCCTTTCTAAGTTGTACAAAATAATAAGAATATCTGCTTCTAACTTCCCCATTTGTGATTGTCTCAATCTAAATGACTTTGATCTTAATCTAAATGACTTTGATCTCTCCATGCATATCGGACATCCTAAAATCCCAACAGTACTCCATCCCGATAACATGTCATAAGCTGAAAAGTCATTTATGGTCCAAAGAAGAGTAGCCTTCATTATAAATATCTGATCAGTATGAACATCATATATGAACACATTCATCACATAATTGTTTTAACTTCACAATCATTTATTGCATGTAAACATCTATTAATTTTTTCAGATTTTGTGGACCAGGCACGACCAATGTCAAAAACATATAGGGGGTTTTCATGTACATACCTGGTGGAAGATTGTACGGAGTTAAAATAACTAGCCAACATGAATAAGTTCTTTTTGATTTACCAAATGGAGCAAACCCATCAACATAGAGACCGAACCTAATGTTTCGAGTCTCTTTTGCAAACTAAGGATATGTTTTATCAAAATATTGTCATGCCTCTGCATTCGACGGATGACATATTAACTCTTCTTCTATATTATGATTTGCGTGCCACGTCATGTATTTAGCAGTGTCTTAGATGCATAAAGTCTTTGCAATTTAGGAGTTAAAGACAAATAAAACATTTGCTTGTATGATTTACGTCATTGATTACGACCTGACCTTCTGCTATTCTTGTACCTACATTGGTTCTGAAATTTACAAAATTCTGTATTTTCATCATCCCCTAATATAATATACAACCATCTTTGCATACATCAATCATTTCCACCAAAAAACCTAAGTCTTTTACTAGCTCTTTCATACTGTAGAAATCATTGGGCATTATGTGATCACGAGGTAATAATTCTCTAATAATTTAAACAAAATCATTGAAACAATTCTCAAACACATTATACTCCGCCTTGATATTCAATAATCTTGCGGTTAGAGATAAATTCGTGTGGCTATCACAACCATCCCACAAAAGCTTATCTGCAGCTTTCAACACTTCTTGAAATTGATTACTTGCTTAAGTTTCATTATTCCCTGTGTCATCAACACCTGTTATTTCAACCTCTTCCAATGGTGATGCATAATTATCATACACTTGTTCAAATATTAGAGCAAACTAGAACTTGCATAACTCGATTCGGGAATAAAATTCTGATCCGTTGCATCAATTACCCTCCTCTGATATGAATTCAATTGATCATAATAACTCTAATCCTCTCTAACTGAAAATTGCATGTTTCGTTGATTTTCTTCATCAGATATAAACGGTTTACCATGACAAGTCCAATTATAATAATTCAAAACTAAATCTACAAAGATGTTCCCTCACTTTATCACACTCAAAAAATTTATTATTATCACACTTTCTACAGGGACACCTTAACTTATTCCCATCCATAAACTTAACTTTACTACAAGGAAAATCCAAAAATTATTTCAACTCAAAAATGAACTCATCAGTTAAACCTCGATGTTCTGGTAAGTTCTTTTTATACATCAAACTTCTTTCGTTTGACATTTTCTCTGTTTACAATTTCAAAATTCATAAAATATTAATAAAATGCACTACTAATAAAAGGTATTTGATTGGAAAAAAATAATCATGTGATTAAGTGTACATTAATAAAATCTAAAAAAAAAAATTACATTGATAAAATATGTGATTGTACGAGAAGGGTCATTTGTCACATATGAACTTATAATAAGTGCATACATACATATGAAATTATAATTAATTTCAATATTCTCTTCACATGCCATATATACATATTAATTAGATAAATACAATTTATCATAAATGAAAAAAATATACATTAGAATAATGAATACAATTAAAAAATATATTAAAAATTAATACAATTAATATTTAATATAATATGGTATTTACTGATAATAAACATACGGGAAAAACAAAAGACAACAAGATAATATAATCGAAAAATAAATACCTCAACTGTTTAGAAAGCTATTATTCTCCCCGCTATTTTAATTCACCGACCAACTGGAGCAAATACCTCTGTAATACAAATTATTTAATAGTATTTATAAATATTTAATATTATTCACTCTTTATCTGAAATATATAAAAAAATTAATGAAATAAAACAATAACATATATGACATCAAGTAGTAGGAATAGAAAACAGATCATAATTATATAATAAATCATATATGACATTTTTTTTTTTATTATTAATAGAAGGATTATGAATTTAAAATTATATAATAAAAGATAATACATTCATTTAAAATTATAAAATAAATCAAAATTATTATTAAAATTTAAATTTATTTTTTTTAAAGTAACTATTAATTATTTTTAAATTACACCTATTTATGTAGCATATGTATATTTCTAATGAGTGTAATTTTACACCAATGACATATAGATCTAATGATAAAATACTAAAATCCATTAATCAATATATCAAATTTGAGATTTAAGAATAGAAAACAGATTTTAGGAGATTCAATTTTTAAATTGGGTCGCATAATTATTCAAACCGAAATAATTAAAATTTCAAATATCGATTGTTAAATAAGAAAAACATCAATGTAATATTTGTAATTCACTGAGAAATTAACTCTCTCAAATCCAAATTATGTCTCTCTTTATTGCCTCTATTGACAAGAGCATTTTATTTCTCTCAGTAAAATATGATTCTCATCATTAAATAAATTTTACAATCAAAATAACAGCAAAAATATATAATAACATAAATACATTCATTACCACCCAAAAAATAAAAAAATTGTTGTAGAAAAATAAACATTAATAGAAACTTTCGTCAATAGTATTGCATAAACTAGAGCAACATAAACCAGATCTTCTAAACTTCACCAATGCCAAATCTAAGAGAAAACAATTAAACAAGTTTAAAAAAAATTATATTTATTATTTGCATTTAAAAAATTAAAAAATAATTAAAACTAAATAAAAATAATAAAATATATAAATTTAAACAAATAAAAAAACAGAAAAAAATTCAAAAAAAACCCTGGCAATGAAGGCCGCGACTCTCGCGGCCGTGATGCCAAATCCGGCGGCTCTGCCTCTAGATCGGCATTTGGACCCTCAAATCCGGCGGAGAGCCACCGGATCTACAAGAGAGAGAGAGAGAGAGAGAGAGAGAGAGAGAGGAGAGAAGAGAGAAAGAGAGACAGAGACAGAGCTTACTAGCAATGGTGGAGTGGAGCAATGGTTGAGATCCCTTCGAAGACACAGCCGAAACAAAGCAAACCAAATGGAAATGGAGCAAAATTTTCTAAGTATAGAAAATCTGCGACAAACGAGTATATTCGTCGTAGATTTTGCAACAAACAATAATTTTGTCACAAAATCTGCAATGAACAATCCCGTTTGTTGCAAAATTATTGACAAACACAAATGTTCATTGCAAAATCTGCGATGAACGATACCATTAGTTGAAAATTCTACGATGAACTATATCGTTCATTGCAAAATCTACGACGAACAATGCCATTCGTTGCAAATCTGCGACGAACAATAGCGTTCGTTGCAAAATCTGCGACAAACTCTTTCATTCATTGCAAAATTTGCTTAGGAGTACCGTTTGTTGCAAAATCTATAACGAACTTTATTGTTCGTTGCAAAATTTGCGACGTACATTTCCGTTCGTTGCAAAATCTGTGACAAACTGTATTGTTCGTTGTAAAATTTGTGACGAACAATTCTATTTGTTACAAAATCTGCGACAAACCATCAAGTTCGTTGCAAAATCTGTGACAAACAATTTGATTTGTTGCAAATTTTGGGAAAAAATAAATAAAAAAATAAAATAAGATCCAAAACAGTAGTTAGTCCAAATAAATATTTTAAAAATAAAAGATTTTAATTTAGAGGTCAACAAATAAAATAAGATAAGATCCAAAATATTAATTATCATTTTCCTTATACTCCACACATTTAATTTCGTGAATGAGAAACAATAGCAAAGGAAAAAACATGTGTACAATTTTTTTTCTAAAGATTCGAATCACGATATATTCCATCACCTGGGTGCTATTGATAAACATGTGTACAATTAGATTGACAACCTTACCATAGGAATTCTAATTAGCATCCAATGGTTAAGAGTGATTATAAATTTAATTTTTCAAATAAAAATATTTTACATTACAAAATTAAAGGTGATCTGAAGATTTGACTTTTATTATCGATTAGGTTTTAGTGATGGTTTTTATGATCTTTATGTTTTTTCTGTAAATCGTGAAAAATATTTACTAGTTTCAATGGTAAAAATTGTCATCGGAAAGTTTATCAACCGCTCAGTGTCAGCAAAGCCATCAATAAAAAAAGAAATATTCAATTCCTTGAGTAGCTATCGGTTGTGGTCTTTAAATGTAGTAGTGTATAAAAACGGTTTGAAAATAATCACTATATAGCTCTCCTTTTTTGTCCATTTAATAATACGGATTTGTATAAATTTTTCATCTATGTTGAGTAATGTATTTTACCGTGCCTATAAATGTTATGATATTATTGGAGTACATTACTTGTCATTTGAGCAATGTGACAACCTGCAGTGATGATTTGGAAAAAGTTAATATTATATGTGTTTTTTTTTACTAACGATTAAACTAATATTTTGTGCATAGGTTTATACTTATATCGACTTTATTGAATGCACCATTTGTAAATGATGGATATTCAATTAAATCGTTTATTAATTATCATCAAGTCAGGTAGAGATATTGTGTAGTCCATTTTATGATACAATTATGGTGATAATTAATAGTAATATAGTGGATGAGTAATGTCGCTTTGAAAGTAACAAAATTTGCTAAGTTGAGGAATTCCAGACAAACATATGATTTCATCGCTGAATTTGAGATGTATCAAAGACATTCATTCCAAATTTTGTGACGAACCTAAGTTTATTTATTGCAATTTTATAACGAACAAGAAAATTTGTTGCAATTTCTGAATTAACAAGAAATTTCGATTGCAAATTCTATGACAAGCTAAAAAGGTTCGTCACAAAATTTACAACTACAAAAAGTTCGATTGACAAATTTTACAACGAACAAATAAGTTTGTCACAAATTGGGGTACGAACACAACAAAATGATCATTCGAAGACGGCGATGAACAAAAGTTAAAGAGCAAATTTTAATGTATGTACACCTATTTTGATTGCTAATTTACAATGAATTTCTTTTTTGTCGGTGATTTCATTAGAATTTGTAACGAACTCTTATTTGTTGGAAAATTTATTGTTAATTAGCGACAAATTTTGTTTGTCACAAATATCGCTAACTAAATTTATGTTTTTTAAATTGTCGCAAAAAAAACTTCACCCGGTTGATTTTTCTTGTCTCCTAAATATACGAGGCAATATGACTTGGCTTTTGTCATTATAGATATTATTTGATTGTTATTTGCGTTCCAAATCTGGTCGATAGCATTGCTGATTGCATCGTGAAAAAAACTTTTCGATGATTTTTCAGAAATTAGTGAGACAACTCTTCATTACTAAATACATCACCTTTTTCTTAATTTCCGTCACAAATTCCATAACCAATTGTGTTTTTCCGCGATTGTGCAACATGATGTTACACAAATTCACATTTTTGGGTTTGCGATGCCGGTCGACATTGCTTACTAGCAATGTTTTTAAAGCGAAATCCTTCAAACAATTCGACCAACTTTATTGATTCCTTGGTTCATTGGTCGATCGATCAGGTCGATTTTATAAACGGAATGATATTATTATAAAATCATATATATAATTTATATATTATATAATTTAAAATAAAATAAAATTCATATATCTTTATAAAAAAATAGATTTGTTCCATTGTATATTATAATTTGTATATTACATAATTTTTTTTCATTAGACTAATTTAAATAGTTCACTCATTTTTTGGCTCTGTTTAAATAGTCTTAATCGATTTAATATATAGTTTGCCGATGCTCGATGCTTGTGCTGAGAGGGTTCATTAACATTGCACTAAATGAGAGTTTGGAGACGTACTGAAGGTTTGTTGGCATTGCGTGGATGAGAATTTGGAGGTATTATGACTCCAGGCTTGTTGGCATTACGCTAGATGAGAATTTAAAGGCATTGCACCTCGAGGTCTTGTTGGTGCTGTGCCAGACGAGAATTTGGATGCATTGCGCCTGCAAGGCTCGTTGGAGTTTTAAGAGGCATGGAGCCAAGAGAATTGCTCAATGGAGGGGTACCTGCAAATGGTGTTAACACCAATTGAAAGTCGTTTTTGGTTGGGATACTCGATGGACCCAAATCATAGTTGAGAATTCCAATGTCGAGAGTACCAAGGATGGAAGCAATAGGTGGCGTTGTTTCATGGATGTCAAGGCTCCCAGTCTTGTGGAAATCACCAGGGCCTGGGTCTACTGCTATTCAAAATGTTACGAAATGTAGTAAAGGATGCAAAATAGACATCAAATATCATAATAATCGCAAGCGAAAGTTTGAAATGGTACAGTAAAAAATACTAGAAAATTAACGAAGTAGTAGTGGGCAGTGAATAGAAATTAATAAATCAGGGCCTACAATGGATCCAGATCACAGTTGAGTACTATGTTGTCTGAAGTAAAAGTCCGAATTATCATAGTCAAGATGAGAAGTGAAGAGATGACAATTAGCGGTGGGATAGAAATATTATTGTCAAAATGTATTTAATACGAAAGCAAGATCTGCATCAAAATACTTGTTAGCAATACAAAAACATTAACAACATAATCATATAATATGAATATAAATTACTGAACTTAAAAAATCAATAAAGCAGTGAGTAAAGAGGCGGTGATATTCAATTACTGCTTTCAGATGTTTTCTTTGGTGGCTTCGGCGTTGTATAGAGGAAGTAAAGTTATAACAAATTTTTACCGCTAGTCAATTGCCGCTGCCTCTACCAATGTTACAAACCATAAAGTTGGATTTTAGACGACAAACAATTGCTTTCCAACTCAAATGGGGAGGCTATGCCAATATATTCACCATCTTCCTATGCGGGGAGATGCAAAGAACCGTGGTTAGTTTGGTAGGAACACTACAACGCTTACGGAAGAAAGAGATATAAATGAAAGAGAAAAACTAAGGGACCCAACTCAGATCCTTGTGTTGTTCTCATCACGATGGTAAAGTTGATTGATACCGGTGCACCAGATCGAAATACTAATAAATGGAGAAATTTAAGAACCACCGACCAGCCAGGGATATTTCAACGTCAAAACGAAAGATATATGGCTTAAAAAAAGAGAAAAGATCATGAGTCAATCCACAGTTTTATGTTGCTCTCAAATATAGTATGTAGAGTTGACCTGCTATTGATGCATCACCGAGACATCATCAATGGAGAAAAATTGCAAAACCCCGCTGTAGGAGCCCAAAATTGCGGGAATTTCGTTATTTTTAAATAGAAAAATATATAGAGTTGATCGGTACCAAGCAGCACGCTAAGTCATCATGTTGGTCTATTATCAATGGAGAAACTTGTACAAACCCTATCGAGCCAGTTCGGTTATAATTCAATGCTTTTGTTTTTATGAAATGATATAAAGAATGATTGAAAAAGTCTTGATACAGCCTTTCTATTATGTTTGGAATTCGCTCAAGGTAATACATATATAGTGCGGTGCATATATGTGGGATATATTACTAAACCCATTACATGATATAATTGAGTAAATAGTTTTAACTTTGATTGTGTAAAATTAGGGGTACAACCATACCTTGGCGTTGCATCTGTGATGAATCTACCTCTTGTTATGGTTTGACAAAAGAGTGTATAATTAGAAGAAGTGGGGGGGACAGTTGTTTTTTTCAGATATATAGTTTTCTAAAAAGTATAGAAATTATATCGCTATATGAAATCTTTCAAATAGTAAGAATTATGATAAAAAAATTTTAAAAGATTTGGAATCTTCAATATTATGAAAGGTTTAAAATTTAAGAAAAGTTTT